>CM071602.1:4568909-5768909 GCA_036365135.1 Miichthys miiuy | reverse complement strand
AAAACAAACCCAAAATATTATTTCATGCTAAATTTTTAACCGCCTGCGTCATCTCCTTCTTTTTTTTATCTTCACCAGCAGTGTGCATATACTCTAAGGACATGTTATTGTGCCTCAGTAACTCTCACAACATGCACATTGTTCTTTCTTTCTGCCTGGAGAGAAAATGGTCACTTAACAATAAAAACAAAAACACTTCCATTTGCTTCCACTGACTACGGACAGAACTAAACAACACCTCCTCTGAGAATCCTTACTCCTAACATTTTCCTCCGAAAGAGTTTAGCTGGTACATCTATCGAAAAACGGCCCTCTCTCTTTCTATTTCTGTGCTCGGCAGGCATGGCGAGTCATCCACCCGTCCCCATCTCTGAGATGGCAGATCACATCGAGCGCCTCAAGGCGAACGACAATCTCAAGTTCTCCCAAGAGTACGAGGTAGGAATGCTGATTATCTGTCCCCCAGAATCTTCAACTTGGGGAAATTCATCTGGTTTTTGATGAAGTCACGAACGTGTTTATCGTCGACTCGTCGTTTTGTTTCAGTTTCAATGGCGAGCACCGCAGATCGAGCCTTGGGTTGCCTTGATTTCGTCTTCATAGAACGATACAAGATAAAGCACATTTCCCTCTCTCTCTCTGCTGTCTTGTTGTTATCTATACGGATATAAAAGGGGAGGGGAAATTGAAATTGCGAGCTCAAAGAGAGTTTGCTTACAGCCAGATGGTTATCGAGCCCTCATTTCTACGCTCTGATGGAGAAAAGAGGCGAAACAGAGATAGGACTAAAGAGGCGGACTCACCGAGAGATACAGGGAGTGTTTTCTGCAACAACAAAAAAAAAAACGAGGCTTCTTGATTAGTTGGCTCCAACTTACAGCACGGGTAACAAAAAGAAAACTACATCTACTGGAGCGATAACAACGTGCATGAACTCTGCTGGACGTGCTGGACTGTGACACTAAAAAACACATCAGTGGAAATATTTCCACAACGTGCTCGCTGTGTAGCAAATAGTGCTAGCATTACAATGAGCTCCTCGGAGAGCTATTAAAGGGGTGAAAATGTTTTCTTTTCCCCTGCAAGAGCAACAAAAAAGAACAGTTTAGACCAACGGCCTTTGGGCGAAGGAGACATAAGGCTCTAATTGGCCACCACAAGAGAGAGAGAGAGAGAGACAAATTGTGTCCGACAAAGACGCGCATATAGACGTAGGAAGACAAGGACACGTTATGCAAAGAGTAGAAAAACAGAGCGAGGATGTTTTAGGGAGGAAAAGCGTTGGGGAGAGGATATAAAGGAGGGTGGAAGAGACAGTGAGGGAAAAGCCGTATGTAATTGTGGTGTGAGTTTGGAACCACTCTGTTGAGCCTCGCATTCTCTCTGCATGACTGTGTGCTTTGTTCGGTGCTGAATCCTTAACGAGGGAACGAGAGAGATGGATGGAGGAGGGATTGAGGGAGAGAGAGAGAGAGAGAGAGAGAGAGAGGCCAGAAATGATTGCGGTGTAATAATCAGACACACATGATGTTGGGTTTCTAACACACACACACATGCACTCATCCAGCACCACTCCTGTCCATTTTTTCCCCCCTCAACCAAACCATAATTATGTGTCGTAAAATATTCAGAATTGCTAAATTGCTCTGGCTCTCTCCTCTCCGTCCCTCTCCATTGACAGCCCCATAATGACCTCATGTCTGCCTCTCCCAGCTAACAGCAGTGGTTACACTGTAATTACCCTCCAGGAACTTAATGTGTTGGTCTAACACAACCATCCTTTCTCTCCCAGAGGAATTTATTGTGCTTTTATCATCTTTCTCTGGTAGCTAGCGGAAAGTCCCCGCATCACCGTTGTTGCTTGAAACAGGATATTGTATTTGCTTGACGTTCCCCCCCGTCCAAGTTCAATAACACCTTGTTAATTCTCAATTTGTACTCGGTTTCTAATGGTGCCGTTTTCTGCCTTTTGAGGCAGTTTTGAAGCGATAACAACATCGGTGCCAACACTCAGCTTATGCATGATGTTATAAGACGATTCAAAAAGGGGTACACGGGGCGACTGAGCTCTGATTGATAAATACGAACATTTTAATCAGCATTTCAAGCAAAAACAAGACTTTTTCCCCCCCGACCACAATGAATGGCTTCAATCATACAAGCAATGACCATTTGTTGCTGACAGGCCGCTCGCTGATGCGACCATTCGAAAGCCAATAATTAAACTTTCGCTTTGAGTATTAAAACCAAAAGAATGAAAGAAAAAATCAGCAAGTCTGCCTTCATTAGTCATCCTCTAACAATGTTTTTTCTTTGTCTTTCGACCCGCCTCGTAGTCCGTCGACCCCGGTCAGCAGTTCACGTGGGAGAACTCCAACCTGGAGGTCAACAAACCAAAGAACCGCTACGCTAACGTCATTGCCTATGATCACTCCAGGGTTATACTCTCCAGCATTGAGGGTAAGTGTGTGTGTGTTGCTTACATCTTTCACTCCCCTCACTTCTTTAAAAGCCTGAGGTTTACAACTCGGTTTTTGGGTAAAGGTTGGGGGTTAGATTGGGAATAGCAGGTAGTCGTCACATATATAGGAGTATATACGTGTGTGTTTGAGTGTCTTTATAAGACTTTGTGTGTGTGTGTAAGAGCCTCTATCCGTGAGGGATGGGAGGATGGAGGTATTTATAGTCCAAAGATGTGATTTATTGCCATTCCCATACAAGTGCTCTGCCTGCATCAGCCATAAAAATCTGCATTTCAAGATTCAAACAAACTGCTGTTTCTACCCACTGTGTGTTACCACATCATCATACAGTTGGATACCGTCTCTCAGTTGACCGTTTTAATGTTTATGGAGATAAATTAGGCTATTAATAGGCCCATTTACTGATTTGTTTTCATGGAGCGCACATTTTAAACGGTCTAAAATGGGAAAAGAGAAAAAAAACATAGTCTCAGTCCTGTTCTCAGTGTGCATTTTGAAGCACACTCACCCACCTCAGCTGTGAAGGACCTGAGGCAGAGAAACTGGCAGCTCCAATGCGGAGAGAGAGAGAGGGAGGCAGTGGGAGGCCAAGCCCAAACAGATGAGCCTTATCTGGGCAGAGCATGTGTGTGCAGCCCTTCCACCCCCGCCTGTCCCGGAGGCCTGGCTGTCTGTCTTTCTTTCAGCTTAGAAAACACATATACTCTTGAGCATGTCCAAACACACACACACACACTCTACTATAGATTTAAAACACATGCCCAGGATGTGCACAAGCACAGATATGCACTTTTTGCTCCCAGTCTCCTCCACACATGCTCATGAACACACACTCTTTGCCAAGCCAGTGTAGCCACCAAGTGACTGTGTGTGTGTGTGTGTGTTTTATCTGCACTGTGCTTCTGCTGTAGTCCCTTGCAATAAAGTTGTAGCGCATCAAAGCATTTAGCCGAGCTGTCTTTTAAAGACTGAGGTTGATAAACATATGTTACCGTCTGTCTCCGTCCCATTTAAAATAAGTTGTGCAAACACGCCGTACTCCTCTGTCATTTAAACGCTGTGTGTGTGTGCGTCTGTGGCGTTTGCGCGACAGTGGCTTGGGGGTTTTACGAGTACATGAGACTGAACTGTGTCCATAAAATGAGCTGCAGGAAGAGAATCCGCTGCAGGAGTTCCTCCCAGTTGGGATGCTACTGTTTGCTCATTGACTTTTTTAACGTAAACCGTCATCAGACGACTCAAAAGGAGTTTCGCCTCCCCGCTTCAGCACAATCGGGTCACAGCTGAACACACACATACACACAGATGTGTGTTTGTGTGCGTCCTTTGGTGTTTCGGTGTATGTGTGCATGTTTGAGCTATGACTCAGTGATTTTTGGGATTATGGTATTAGGCCCCAGATGAGCAGGACTGATCCTAAATCAAACACACACAGACGGTCTTTCACATCACACATACACACACACACACACACATAGACACAATCCCTTCCAGGACAAGCAGTGTCAGCCGAGTCTTACACAGAGACGGCCTTACAGTCATATTGCCATTCAAAGCGACACATCCAGAGTATGCTCAGATTAGGCCCATGATCGTCTTAGCATGTATTATAAAACAAGACGGCTGAACAATCCAACACCAAAGGACGCTTGGCCCTGTGAAAACATTAATCTCTGCCATGACCTCAGATGATCCGCACCCTTTATTACTGGGACATAAACCTGCTTTCATGCTTTCAGTAGACTTTGAATAATCCTTATAGATTATTTCACCGGGAATCAGAATAAGAATCAGAGAAAATTGCATGGACAGTCAGTGTTTCCATGTGATAGAGTATTTCAGCATCTATACTGTTTATTCTCCCACCTCAACCCGTCCTCACCGTGCGTGTATCTCTTTTCATTTTCCTCCTCCACACTCTGTAACATCCACTTTTTTCCCCTCATCACACAGGTGTACCAGGGAGCGACTACATCAACGCTAACTACGTCGACGGCTACCGCCGTCAGAACGCCTATATCGCCACTCAGGGATCGCTCCCTGAGACTTTTGGGGAGTTCTGGAGGATGGTCTGGGAGCAGCACACGGCCAACATTATCATGATGACCAAGCTGGAAGAGAAGTCACGGGTAAGAAGAAAGCGATGGGAGAGACATGACATGGGAGTTTGGGACGGCAAGGACAGGGCAGCACAGCTGAGACAACACGATACTGATGTCCAAGAGAAGAGGAGGACGGGATAAGACGAAGGCAGGGAAATGAGGAAGGTGTTTGATAGAAGGAGTCACTTTGAGAAGGGGCAGATTTTAGGATTTAGGAAAAAGCTGGCACAGGACAGGTATGCTTGCATAGTACAGTAGGCAAAGTGTACGCAGGTAGCCCAGAATACAATTGTATGGTAGGCAGAGGCAAGTGGGCCATGACTCTTAAAGATGTCCAAAAAAACAGCTGGATTTTTGAGAACTGAAACAAAAAAATGCTTTTACAGATTTTATAGTCAGAAATTAATATTTTATGAAGAAGTACTACAAACACCACAACAATCTTTACATCCTGACAGCAAAGCAAACGTGGCACACCTTTTATTTCCTCCGTCTCGTGCCACCGCACATTATCAAGTGACTTCAGCAAGCTGTACACGGCAGTGCATTATTTCTTTGGTTTACCAAAACTCGGCCTGCTTTTTCAAAAGGTTTTTTTGGGGTTTTTTTTTGAGGAAATGTTGTGGAGCTCAGCAGCTCTCAGAAGAAAAGGAGTCACATGTGGTGTAAAGTGCAACTGGATGTTTCACTGCCAGCACAGAAACGGGTGAAATATCTGTGTAGATAGCGGGCTGTAGAAGAACATGACAGGATGTAGAAGTAAAGTGAGAGCAATTAAAGCACAGTTGGATTGGAGTTGAATGAGGGTCAGACAGGATTGGATATGGCTGGTTTGACGGCAGTGAGGAGCTATAAGGACAGACCAGCCCGAGGGCAGGACGTTCATATTTTAGCTTGTGGAAAGACAGTAGACAGTCCAGATGGATTCAACAGAAAGAGCCAGAACACGTCATGTTGTGTAAAAATAGCTCATAGAATCAACCAGCCGACATCATTATGGTGACCAAGCTAAAAGTGAGAAGCTGGAGTGGGCATGCAGCACAGAACGAGCTGGCACGCCGTTGACCAGAATAGAATACAGTAGAATGTGTGAGCGAGAGCCGGGGGAATTAAAAAGCACGACTAAAACTCGGGGTAAGGTAATGAATTAGAAAATCATTTAGCTTCAAGGCATTTTGCTGTTGTTAACAGAATATGCGCTCGGCTAAAGATTCAATGTAATGAGAATGTCATGTTGGAATAAAATGAACAAGAATGGCTCGAGGTATGAATCATGATTAAGTGCTAACCAATTATGTCCCGAGCCCTGTTCCGAAAATGATCCTTTCCTCTCATCTGTGCTTCTTTTCCTATTAACCTGTGTCTTGTGTTAAAACTCTGTTTCCTTTTCAACTTTTTCCAACTGTCTCTGTTGTGTCTGTTTGACCCTCAGATGCCCTCTTATTTCTTCTCTAAGGCAAGACCTCTCTTTCTCTCCTTTTGCTAATCCCTTTTCAAAAATGCAACCTCACCTCACATGGTTTTCTCCTTACCTTTTTTTTTCTCCTTCCTCCTTCCCCCCTTCCTCTCCTTGTTTTTTTTTTTTTTTTTAGAGTGAGAATGCAGGATTGTTTTTCAGCTCACCCACAAGGCACTCGTAGTTAACTAACCACTCGCAGTTCAGAAACGGTGCACATTAGAGTCCACGGTTTGCATGATCACACCCACAACTGCTTTTCTATTTTCCTGTCTAGTGGCTATGCAGTAGAGGATGTCGACTAACACGACGGAGTTGTGTGAAAAAACTCTGCAGAGTGAAGGACTGCAGAGCACCTAATTGTAAGCAGTAGGCTGCTACTGCCTCGTAAACATAATGAATCTGTAGCTTGTGAATGTCTGCTTGGATTTAAATTCTCTACGTTCAATAAAGAACATTATGCAACAATAAAAACATTCGATTCAAACGCGCATAGCTGTTCATTCTGCAGCCTGCTACCTCCATACGTACTGTTCCAGGGAGTAGTGGGCTGCTTGTTGGTGAAAATGATTTAATCTCATTTAACACCTCTCAACATTATGCCATTATGTGTTTACGTATTAACAACACAGATGATCACAGATGGCCCCACTGTGGGAATCTTGCCAGCATCCTTCCTTTTAGCGCCAATCAAACCACATAAAAAGGAGCAGGGGCGCTAGTTATGCCGTTAGCCCATATATCAATGGATAATATAATCTTCACACCAGGTATTTACTGCGATCCTGTTTAGTCTTTGGCAGCCGCTTGGGCCCCCCTACGTGGACGACTGTTCCTGTCCCCACAGTGTCTCAAGGTCTGGTGGGAAAACAACAGTTGAAAAGCTGTAATTACAGCCTGAACGTCCCGGGCCAAAACGCATAATCCCCAGTCTGGAGCAGTGGAATGCAGAGCGAGCTGAGCTGAGCTCCCTGCTGTCTTTGATGTGAGGACTGGAGGGATCAGCACATAACGTTTGGTTTGGCCTGATTCTGCCAAGGCCCTCCTCCTCCCCTCTTCCCTCTCCTCCTCCTCTGGGATATATATTTTTTTTTCCTTTCTCTCTCTCTCTCCCTCTCTCCTCTGTGGTCTCTGAGGCTGAGCTGAAGAACTACAAATATGACCGCCTTCTACAGGGGAAATCTAGGTGCTTTGGTGGTTGGGGATGCTGGGATTCGGTGTGTGAGGGGTGTAGATTTGTAGGGATTTGTGAGGTTGGAATAAAGGGCTGTGCGCAGCATCAAATATGTGACGGCTGAACTTTAGGCATCTCTTAGCTTTTCCAGCTCTGCGGTGGATCTTTTTCATGAGAGCCCACCAGCCTATGGTTATTTTATGCCACACAGTCTTCTAGTCTTTGACGCAACTTATGCAGAATCACACCCCAGAAAGCAGAAACTCTCGCTCTCTCTCTCTTTGCCCTGTCTCTCTCTGTCACCCCACACATTCACTAAAACCCCTTTCACATGCTGGGTTGTCACTTTATGCACATTTGTTCCAAACATCTCTGTCTAAACTTCAACACAACCCCTCTCTTTTTTCTGCCTCTGCACACATGCACACCAAGTCAGCTCTCCCTTCCTCTCTTCTAAGTGTATACAAGCCGCTCTCACAGCTGCTTCCCCTTCTTCCCTCGTAGGTGAAGTGCGATCAATACTGGCCGACACGGGGCACGGAGACCTACGGCCTCATCCAGGTCACTCTGCTGGACACAGTGGAGCTGGCCACCTACTCTGTCAGGACCTTCGCTCTTTACAAGGTAACATGGCATGTGCAGTGGAGTGTAATGGGGTCACGTGTGTGTGTGTGTGTGTATTGATCTGCTGAAATATTTATACATGCTAGTTTGTGTGTCACAGTTTGTACATGAATATGCAGTCACTTGTATTTTTGACCCGACATGACAAGCAAACACAGAGAACTGAGTTCATTCTTCTTCTTTTTACCTTTTAATACATTATTGATTTTTCCACTGAGATTTAAAGTGAGTCATCTTGTACACTGACCTATTTTCTGTAGATCAATTATTGTCTCACCTAAAATGGATCACCTGCCAGCTTCAATAAACCAGCAGTATATTCATAGGGTTCTTTATTTTTAGATTTTGTACATTGAAAGCATCAAAACTATAAAATAACACGTAGAAATTATGTGGTAAACAAGATTTATGTAACAAACTTTTATGTCAGAATCTATCCCGTATAACAACACAGCTCGAGGTGAATCTATCCTCAGAGAAACTGTAAGATAAGATAGAAAAATATATAGAAACATATAGAAAGAAGCTGAAGAAAGTCATGAAGTCATGCTGGTGTAGATCTCCTTCTTACATCGTGGGAGTAGCAATCTGTTGCTGAAGGAGCTGTTTAAGGCCCCCACAGTCTCATGCAGGGGGTGAGAGGAGTTGTTCATAATGGATGTCAGCTTTGCTAAAATCCTTCTGTCTTAATAGACATTAAAAGTATTAAAGTCAACAAAGAATTTGCCCAATTTGTCCAATCAAACCCTCACCTGTTGAGGGCTTGCTCTGCGGTGCAAGCCTCCACCACGTCGTTGAAGGGGCCCTGGTCGATGGTGTTGACGCCGTGACCCCAAAGTCGTAGTGGGAGTAAGGGCTGAGGCCGCCCACGCTATAATGCAATCTCTGTGTCGGGGTTCTCCTCCCATCTACGCTTTAGGTAGCTTGGTATTCTCTCAATCAGCTTCATGAGGTCGTCACCTGGAATGGTTTTTCCAACAGTCTTGAAGGTGTTCTAATATATGCTGATATTCCCATATATGTTGGCCCATCCAACTCATCTTAAACCATCTCAAATGGGTTCAAATTGTGTGATACACCACTCCGTCTCTCTGAAGAATGCAATGGTAGCAACCTTACATTTTGAATAAATTGCAGTGTCACACAACAGCGTCATCAGCAAAGCACCCCAACACTGCCTCTTTCATGCTTCACCGTGGGAACCACACATGCAGATACAGTACTATATATATATATATACTGTTTGCTAGAAATGAACTACTGTTTTATTTTGTAAGAGTATTGTCAAAAAATCCCAGAAAAACACCAACACCAACAATGAAATGATCCTACAAGCTTTGTCCGTGTAGCCAAAGCTTGATATTTATTCCTCTCCACAGACCTCCATTGTTGCCCAAAAACACATCAATGAGCCACACTGTTATTACCATGAACATGCACTCTATACTTTATCTTGAGTCAAACCCACATATATTCAGCCTGGTGCCGTAAATACTCAGGCTGAAAATAATCCCAAAAAATAAACTATTTACTCTTGTTTTTGTAAACCTTTTAAAAAAAATGAAACTCTATACTGGATTTGTAACATATTGTGGGTTTGGTCTGTTCATTGGTCAGTGTTGACAATAAGAACTGGAGACCATGTCACAATGGGATCACACAAGCAGCGACGCTGTCATCATGCTGACATTTCCACCCAGGAGTGTACTCACTTATCATCACTACATTATGACATGGGGACTCGTGGGTCAGACCGCACCCGTCTTTGAACTTGCCTAATTTTGGTCTCGAATACAGACCTGTACAGTTTCATAACTGCATCTTGCACAGTCCAGAGACAGACATGGTGAAGTACTTAAAATTTCCTTGAGTTCCTGCCACAGTTGGCGTGTCCAGAACATTTGATGTTTGACATTTTCCCATGATAACACACGTCATGATTAGTCCCACGACCAGATAATTTAGTTGGTTATATAGAGATAATGGTTTACTTGCTCATCCCTAATAATGTAATGTAAGTAATGTAGACAGTACTAAATTATGGCATGAGCCAACTAAACACCTGTACAATTTCATGACTGTCCACAGACAGACAGACCTGTGAAGGTACTGTAAATCACCTCAGTGGTAGTTCCTGCTGCAGTAGGTGTCTCCTGGAGCACATTTTGCCATCTTGACACCATAGACTGTATAAAAAATGGACGTAGCATCCATGACAAGTTTCTGAAGAGCCCATGTGAAGCTCAGTGTGTTGGCTTCCCACTAATCTGAAAATGGGCAAAGAGCCGCCTGTGATGGCTTGTTTGCAATGACCCTAATCATGAATCAGCAGTATCATACACACTGAAGTACATTTCTACCACATTTAACCACTCTTGTCTGTCTGCTTGTCCAGAGCGGCTCCAACGAGAAGCGTGAGGTTCGTCACTTCCAGTTCACGGCCTGGCCAGACCACGGGGTGCCTGAACACCCCACACCTTTCCTGGCCTTCCTACGCAGGGTCAAGGCCTGCAACCCTCCAGATGCTGGACCCATGGTCGTCCATTGCAGGTGTGTTATCTGTGTTTAATTCTGATAATTTACTGCACCAAACTAACTAAAATAAACTAAAATCACCAAGGAAGACATTACAGTGGTCCCTGATTGAAAAGAAAACATATTTTGTCCTTGACTGTTTGTGTGTGTGTGTGTTTGCATGAAACACTTATGTGTTATTTTGGGTTTTATTTGGCAGCAGAAGCTCAGGAGTCTGTGAAAATCACCATGAGTCCAAGAGCACTTGTATAAAATCATTCATAGGCCCTGAACTGAAATGAGATTGACCTGCCATTATGCAAACCTCAAACTATCCTCACTGGCTTCAACACCCACATTCCTCCTTTAACAAGCTCCATCATCATCTCTAAAGGTTTAACAACAACACCAGCCGCCACACTGACCCTAGTTTCCATAAGTAGCTTTCAGTGTTAACTATTTACAGTTTAAAGCTGGTGCTAGATCTGAGTTCATAAGTTTATATTCAAATGAGCTGCACGTCTGAGCAGCAGGAAGCTCGTGCGTCGGTTGGAGGAAGATTCTGGAAACTTGTCATTTCGATCGTGGCACAGTGGTGAGCTCCAGAGCTGGAATGAAGCTGCAATTTTGCTCTTTTTTACGAGGGAGAGAAGAAGATCGAGGGAATATGGAACAGAAGCTCTCGGGAGGGAGAATTAGTGAGGTATAAATGTGGAAAGAAGAGAGGGAAAAGGGAAAGAGAAGATGGGGGATTGAGAGATGATTGAGAGGGAGAGTTAGCGAGGGGACTGTGGGAGTTAGAGGAGGAGATACGTGCAGAATGAGAGAGAAGGTGAGGTCAAATCCAGGACGCGGTGAATGAAAATGATGAATTAAAGAATAGGAAAGGTTGGAGAGAAAATGGAGTGAGAGTGAAAAAGTGTTGGGGCTGCTGAGTGTTGGAAGGGTACTTAGAGAGAAGATAAAGAGGCAGCGAGATGAGGGCGTGTGGAGGGGGTGAAGAGGTTGGAAGGAGAGGAGCTCTTCCTAATCTTCCGTAGCAGTCAGATGGAGTATCTAACAGGATTATCAGTCAAATTTAATTATCCCGGCAAGACTCCATCATAATGTGCCTTAACATATCAACCAACCTCTGTATCAGACAATGGAGCGAATCTCATTCCACCTTAACAACACACCAGTGCGCACACACACACACACACACACACATACACGCCGATATTAATTTAACCATATAAAGAGGTTTTTATTCACTTGCAAAAACTTGCTTGGTCAGGGTGTTTCACCATTTAGGTACTAGCACAGCAAAAATGTGAAGTGTTTGGGTGAGCAGCTAAATGTATTATATTTCTGGATTGCATGTCGATAGGAGAGGATATCTTCCTAACGCCAGTCAGACGGCGATGCTGACTCATCGCTGATGTCAATTTTTACGTCCTTTGTTGGAAATATTGCTGGCTGGCATCTTTGTGATACTTATAGTTGATTTAGGCACAGAGCTTTTTTTTTTTTTTTTTTTTGCAATATGCAACAGGGGGACGGATTTGTAGCAAACATAGTTCATATCTGAGGTCATGTGAGAAAATCACATCACCGCCTCTTCTTTTTTTATCGCCCTCAGTGCCGGAGTGGGTCGCACCGGCTGCTTCATCGTCATCGACGCCATGGTGGAGCGAATCAAGCACGAGAAGACCATCGACATCTACGGTCACGTCACGCTGATGCGCTCCCAGAGGAACTACATGGTCCAGACGGAGGACCAGTACATCTTCATTCACGACGCGCTGCTGGAGGCCGTGACCTGCGGGAACACGGAGGTCCCGCCAGGAACCTGTACTCCTACATCCAGAGGCTGACGCAGATCGAACCAGGAGAAAACGTCACCGGCATGGAGCTGGAGTTCAAGGTGAGGACGAATCGGCATGTCCTTGAAGGCTGTAAAATTAGGTCCAGCTGATTTATGAAGGTTCAAAAACGATTATTGATAATAATGAGACACTTCGCTGCTCTGTAATTTCCATTTTCTTGCCTGTCGCCACACAGCAGGATAAATCAGTGTCTAAAGATGGCCCAGCATATAGTACAGCATATGGTCACTGTGTTTGTTATATAAAACCTCAAAGGTTTGATCTCTGGAGATCAAGGTGAGGCTGGATCCTGAGAAACTTCCATCGAATTGTCTGACCCAGTTCTATGAGAAGATACCACTTTCATGTTTGTGCATTCACTATGATGCTGGAGCTATTAGCTTAGCTTAACACAGAGGTCTGGAAACTGTTAGCCTGGCTCTGTCCAAAGTTAACAAAATCCACCAGCCACTTAAAAGTTCACGAATTAACATGTTGTTTGTTTCATTTGTTCAAAAATATGAACATAAAAATGACAAGTTGTGGTTGTACGGGGGCTCATGTGACCGACCACAGTAACTGGAGTCTTGTTGCACCAGCCCAAGAAATAGTCCTGCACATGAACAGCACGGAGGCTCCTGTGTAACGTGTTAATTAGTGAGGTTTAAAGGAGCTGATAGGCAGATTTATTTACTGTGACAGAGCCAGGCTAGCTGTGTTCTCCCTGTTTTCCAGTCTCAGCCTTTAGCTAAGATAATCGTCTTCTGGCACCGGCTTCATGCTGAACTCCAGGCAAGAAAGAGAATAAGGGTATTTCCCAAAACGTTGAACTCCTCATCCGTGATGTGTTATTATGTTCAGTGGCACGAGTTCAGTTTGAGAACAAAAGAACAGAGAGAGAAAATAGGTCGGTTAAGGATCCCAGACTTTTACTTCTCAAACTTATAAAATCGAGACTGCATCATAAAATAAAATGGCCATTGAAAATGAACAAGACAATTACGCTGAATAAAGGGTTTTAAGAACAACGTTGCCAACGGTCAACATTGCATCTCCGGCGCTTCTCATCCATGTTGACTTCAAAGTTGAGGTTCAGATTAAATTTCTGACTCTGGAAACAGCTGTTGGACCTCCAAAATCTGCTTAGTAGCAGCTGAAGACGGTTCTCTCCAACACAGCTTCTTGAATTGAATCTTCCTTGAATTCCTGACCTTGATAGTCACTGAGCATCTTTCCCAGGGCTGTTAGCGGTGCCCCCTCTGAGAGTTTCATATACTTGTGATGGATGGTTGGATTTGAGAGGAGATTATGGGATCGCACCTTTTGAATCCAAGCTAAGAGAGTTCTACAGAGGGTTTTAGAAAGCATCATAGGTTTTGGAAGTTTGATGGGCATGAACAGAAATATCAAATAATGCAGGCCAGAAAGTTGCAGTTTATAATAAAACCTTGGGGAAAGGTCATATGGGCGTTTTTCAAACATTTAGAGAGCTCATCAGAATTCAAAGTGAGAACAACGCCGAACATTGGCATCAGTACACGAGCAAGAAGAGTGAATACGTTAGGGATTCAGAGTGTCTTTGAGAAGTCTTATTTTCCTTTTCTTCTAGCTTTTTTTTTTTTGGTTTGTTTGTTGCTGTGATATTTACCTCTTTGCAGACGAGCTCTCAGCAGACCCTGTCAGGTTTAGCTGGCGTGAAAAGAGAATCACTTTTAGCCATACAGGTATATATTGAAAGCAGGTGGCTTAAATTGTTCCTGGAATGGTTTATGTCTGCCCAGACGCTCAGAGGGCAAAGTAAACACAAAGCCACTCTAAGCAATCTCCTTCATCCTATGCTCTGGCATTCCTATCCTAATGGCAGCGCTCTCCTCAGAATGACAATGAACCCAACGCTCACTCAACTGTTTGCTCAGCCTTATATTTGATGTAAAACATATGCCAGGGGTTGTCCCAGTCACCAGATTTTCATCTCACTCCAACACTTAATAGGACAGAAAAGGCACTTTCCACCTTCATCAACAAAACACACCGAAAAAAGGATGGAATTTCTCACGGAGGAGCGGCGTGGCATACCTTGAATAAATCAACAGAATCGCAGAAAGTTGAAGCATGTGCGTGAGAAAAGAGAAACAAAGCCCGTTTCTGGCAGCTTTTGGTAATCCAACACTCTATTAAGAAACACTGTTTTTGTTTCCTTCCATTGGTTGGCGTTTTAAGGAGGTTTCCAACAGGGGCATGATTTTATCCAACCAAACACATGGGCAAATAATGGCACCTATCAAAGCGGCAAAATGTTTACTGCGTGTGCCAGACTCTTATTGATAAGACCGGATCAAATTCAAACCAAATGACACGAAGAATTACAATGGCTGGCACTGGAAACTTGGGTTCAGAGTAGCCAAATGAACTGATGAACTCGTGGTTAGTGTGGGATTTTCCAGCTCGGTCTGTCTGTAAGAAAATAAGGTACTCTGCTGTTTCTCACACAGCGCTCCGGTAGCCACCGTTTGGTCGAGGCTCAGTTCGTGAGACCCCATTGTTTTCCCCCCTTTTTTTTTCGAGCCTGTGGTTTCCCTCCGCCTGTTCTCTGTTGTTCTGTCTTTCGTTTTAAAGCCGTGTCATCCAATGGTCGAGTGTGCACGGAGAGAGAGAGAGAGAGAGAGAGAGTGTACGCCATGTGCTCACGTCTGCCTGTCTGCACGAATCCATATGAATGTGTGTGTTCTTTTTTATTTTTGTTGCTGGTTGCAGGATCAACTGTGGTTCACATATGTGCGTTGAGACAGTGTGGGGCCTTGTGGTTTCCTGCCCCCCGACTCTTGATTTTCTTCTTCCTCCTCTCGTTCATCGTATTATATTCCCTCTCCCATTCCCTACCGCTGCCCTCGTCCCCCTTCTATCAACCCTCCTTTGTTTATTCAATTGAAGATGTCTGACTAAATATCCTCAGGCCTGCCGAGTCAAGCTGATTTTCTAATTCCAGTTGTCCACTATGCCAGAGGAAAACCAAGGCTTGTGCTAAATACATTTGAAAGAGGTCCTTGAATTTGTCTGAACTCACTCTTTATTTTCCCCCCTTCCTTGTTTCCATTACTCCCCCATCCTCCCCTCTCTCTCCCTCTTTTTCTTTGTGTTCACCAACACCACTTCTCAAGCCCAAATCGAAGGATCTGTCAAACTTTGGTTATGAAATATTCTTTTTTTGTTTTGTTTTTGTTTTGTTGTTTCAGCGTCTGGCCAGTGCCAAGGCCCACACATCACGGTTCGTGAGTGCCAACCTGCCATGCAACAAGTTCAAGAACCGGCTGGTGAACATCATGCCCTACGAGACCACACGTGTGTGTCTGCAGCCAATCAGAGGAGTGGAAGGATCTGACTACATCAACGCCAGCTTCATTGATGGATACAGGTCAGAAAAAACTTACCTGAACTATTATTCTGTATGTTTTCTTTTCGGCATTTAGTTTCAGCTTCAGTTACTGTATATAGACCATATTTATAGATATAGACAGTATTTAATTCATGTGTTCTGTTTGCAGGCAGCAGAAGGCCTACATAGCAACCCAAGGCCCGTTGGCTGAGACCACAGAGGACTACTGGAGGATGCTGTGGGAACACAACTCCACTATAGTTGTCATGCTAACCAAACTGAGAGAAATGGGACGGGTACGGATCCAAATACACACACACTAATGTCATCAAGTGGAGGGTACATGTTAGTATTGGTGACTGTGCTGTGTCTCAATTTGCATACTTCCATATTTAGACTGTCTATTTTGAGTGCATAAGTGTTCACACTGTCATTTCTAGTAAAATACAGCATACTGTGAGTGGCTATGGTGCACTCATAACGGTCAAAAGGTTGAGTGTGGAGCGCTGGACACTTTTGGCTATGTAGCGGTAGGAGAGGAACCACTGGCATTGTGGAAATGGCAGCTGTGGAAACTGCTGGAGCTAAAGTGGTTGCAGTAAATACAGCAATAGACAAATGCAAGTGTAACATATGTTTTATATTAATGTTATGGCGGTCAAATGTTGGAGCTAATGCTCTGCATGGTTGCAAGAAGAAGCAGTCATTGTGCGGCCGTACTCAGATTAGCGCACTACGTCGGGAAGAAGCGTAATAATGGAAGTAATCCAAATTGAGACACATCACTGAGGTCTATATCCTTAATCTTGAAAAACTTTGTGCCAAAAATTACAGAGAAATTATGTAATGAAATGGTGTAAAGACCCTGAAGGAGAATCTCGACAAAGAGACGATAAAATCATAGCAGCCCACCCAAACTGCAGCATGAGCAGCAGCTCTTTCACATTTGTCCCCCAATTCTTCTCTCAACTTCATATTCTGAGCTGTCCTCACCAGGAGAAGAGCCCGTTTACTGAGAGCTGTCATAAGCAGGAAACTGCTGCAGTACTTTTTTTATGCGTGGGGAGGGGAAAAAAAAGTGAAATATGAAGCTATTTTTGGAGAATATCTGTAAAAGAAATTGAAAATGATGAGTCTTAACTATTAAAAGCAGCAGATAATGCATTGAAATTGCAAGCAACACAGTGACAGAGTGAGAAAGAGAGGGATAGAGGCGTGAGTTTTATCTTATGGACATCATATCTCATCTGGCACCACACTATCATCGAGTGAATAATGAATTTCAGAAGTCAGGCAGACATTTTCATGACAAAGTAGTCAGAAATTGTTCTTGTCAAACGCCGACTCTCCCTCCCAAGACGTGATGTAAAACTCTGAACACAAGTCTCTGTGCCATCCTCCTGCAGGAGAAGTGTCACCAGTACTGGCCTGCAGAGCGCTCAGCCAGGTACCAGTACTTCGTGGTGGATCCCATGGCTGAGTACAACATGCCCCAGTACATCCTCCGAGAGTTCAAAGTCACCGATGCCAGGGTGAGTCATCAGTATGTGTGGGAGTGTAAAAGGGTATCATTAGTCCTGTCTTAACATTATGTCTGTAATTAGAGATAATAAAAGGAAACATTCTCTTCCTCCAGGACGGCCAATCGCGGACAGTTCGTCAGTTCCAGTTCACTGATTGGCCAGAGCAAGGAGTGCCAAAGTCAGGAGAGGGATTCATTGATTTTATTGGCCAGGTGCACAAAACTAAAGAACAGTTTGGCCAGGACGGGCCAATTACTGTGCACTGCAGGTAGGACTCATTCTTTCCACTAACATCTTGATATTTTAAGACATGGTGATCATCGTATGTCAAGAAAAATCTAAATAAATAAAGTGGAGAAATGGATCTCAAATAACTTTTGGACTGACATGTTAGGCAGTGCCACGACCATTAAAACACCAAAAGATGGAATATTTTTTGAAATATTGGTGGTCATCCCTCCAGTGAAGCTCAGATATTAGAGACTTGGCATGGCTCAACGCCTTACAAAGACACATTACGATGGTTTTCCACTTCAAACATGTTTGCACTCGAAGCAAATTTCAGTTGTACGCCAAACACAGCCGCATGACCATCTACAATAAATTGTACTAGGGCAGCTATGGCTCAGCAGGTAGATTGGGTCCTCTGATTGCAGAGTTAGTTTTTCAGTTCTTCCTTCCGTCCAAATGTCAAGGTGCCCTTGAGCTTGCTAAAGTTGGTGTGTGAATGCGTGTAAACGGGTTAATGAAAGGCAAACTGTAGAGTTAGGTTTGGAGACCAGGTCTGAGGGTGGAGAGTCAGACAGGACAGTGATCTTTAGCTCCAGTCATGAGCCAGAAAATAGGATTATCTTCTCCATATGATTGTGAATGTAGCACTTACAGTTTTGCTCATACATTTACATACCCTGACAGAATTTGTAACATTTGAATCACATTAATTAGAATTTTAATGTTTCACTTTAATGGCGGCTTGCAGTTTTGTGATAGTTGTGGATGAGGCCTTTACGTTTCTCTGGCGATAAAGCTTCCCATTTTTCTTGGCAAAAAGCCTCTAGGTTCTGTAAATTCTTGCGTTGTCTTGCATGAACTGCACGTTTGAGATCCCCTAAAATGACTCATTGATACTGAGGTCAGGAGACCGCGATGGTCGCTCCAGAACCTCGGCTCGGTATCCAGAAAAATCAGTGCAGACTGGATGAAATGAGCAGGGGTCTCTCAAGAGCCAAGGAAACACTAATTATACTAAAACAGGTGTGAAAACTTGCCTTTAATGGTCATTTTAACCTGTTTGCGTCAGCTTTTATGGATGTTATCAGGCCAAACATTCAAGGGTATGTCAACTTTTGATTGGGTCATTATGATTTAAAAAGGGCACCCACAATTATGTGACAAAAATGGCTTCACCTGACCACTGTCCCCAAATAAAAGAAAAGTTTTCTCCACGATGAGTCAATATTCATGAGCACCACTGTAAGTTTGTTATACATGACTACAGTTCGAAATACATCCAGCTCTAAATATGTTTCCACCTGTCCGCCAACAGTGCTGGAGTAGGAAGGACCGGCGTGTTCATCACCCTCAGCATCGTGCTGGAGAGGATGAGGTACGAAGGAGTGGTGGACATCTTCCAGACTGTCAAGATGCTGCGCACCCAGAGGCCCGCCACCGTTCAGACAGAGGTGAGCGTTCCCGCTGTTATTATTCTGTCTCCAATCGAGTTCATGCTGTTTTCTCTAACACTTGCTCATTTTCTGTCTTTCCTGTCACTGATTTGATATGTTTCTGCCTCCCTCCAGGACCAGTACCAGTTCTGCTACCGGGCCAGTCTGGAGTATCTGGGAAGCTTTGATCACTATGCAACATAAACCCAGTGGCCGTCTCTCATGCCACATCTCCACCTAGTGCACTTCTCTTAGGTCACGTGCGGCCTGAATTAATGCACCAGGCCGCGATGTGACTTTGAAGATTTTCTTTGCCGCCACATGCAGAGTGAAGGGGGGACCATCGGCTTATCCCGTACCCAGAAACAGCACCTCTAACTGAGCCATAGCAACCTGCTTGACAAGGGTGTTTCCTTCCACCCTCAGCCCAAACACACCCATTGGTCAGTCTGAAGCAGCAACTTCAACCACTGTTCCAATCAGAATACTTGATCAGATATTGATTTTTTATTCGTTTCAGTGCTTTTATGAGCACCCAGATTGCTTTACATTGTTTGGGTGTGGAACTCTCACCTCGTCCACCACCAGTGTAGCATCACCAACCTAAATACAGGACCCGGCTACAGTATTTAGCTGTCACAGGAAATTTAGATTTTTTCTATCTCGAGGAAGGAGTCTACAAATCCATCTTATGGAAGAAGCCTCACGGACTGAAAGAACTGGGACTTTTTGAGCACCAGAGAATTGCCAACAGGAGACTGAAAACACAGAGCACACAGTATTAAAAAGACAAAGAACACACATCCCAAAAAAAGAAAAGAAAAGAAAAAAAAAGAAAGACACCAAGAAGAAGTGTTTTTTTTTTCCTGTTTTATTTTGGAAACAGACTCTCGTTTCCTGTGAATGAAAAAGAAGATATTTCTACCATACAGTAATAAAACCACCAGTTCAACCTTATGCTTCACGATTTAAGATAAGGGAAATTTGAGAGGTTTAAAATGCATACCACAAAGTAAAAAACATTAATTTAGTTTTTTAGAAAAATATAGATATGTGACTATCTTGTTTTTTAAAAACTGGGTATTCCTTGTGGCACGTTTTCTGTTTATTGTTTTTAGATTCATGACTTTGTCCCCACTGACCATACAAAGGCAAAGCTGTATTTTATTTTATTTCTCTGTAATCCAATGAGCTGTAGCGATTTTTTAAGAAGTGATACAGTACTGTTTTAAAGTGTACAATCAAATCTAGTGTGGAAAAATGTTCACAATTCTATGAAAAAATCCCCACCATTGAGTGTCACTCTGTATCCTCTACCCACACACACACACACAGACAAGTTTCGCATGCACACAGGACTCTCGACTTCATTTCAATCTGGCCTGTGGTGTCAGAGAGGACGGCCATTTTTTGAATTCCCAGGGGCCCCACGGGGGTAGAGTATTCACCCTGCTGCTTACCACGAAGAATCATCTTGCCAAGTTGTTCTGTGTGCAGGTTGAGAGAAAGCCAGATAAAACACTACCAGAGAGTATGCACAGAAAGCAAAATATGAAAAAATAAATATATTTATGTGTCCAAATAAGCTTCACAAAGATTTCTCAAGCAGGGAGCGAGAAAGGGATGCAGAAAAAACACAGGGTGGGATGGATTTTGGGGGGGAGGGAGTCGGGGAAGGATGAATTTTCTCACTGGAATGCTCACCTATGACTTTTCTCTCTGTCTGATTCAGTGTGCAATAAGTAGATGTATTATATATTTTTGTGTCAAGTCACTAACTGCAGTTATATGCCATGATATGACGATGATATTGATGATGGTGCATCGTTTTCCAGACACAAGGATGTGTCGATATGGTTCTTACCACCGCCTCCGCCACCGTTTTTAACGTGTCCAAACAGAGCGAAGCGAGCCTCTGAAACCTTTTTAGGAAGTAGATCTTTTATCACGTCACAACCCCCGTAGGTGATGTCATCCTTGTGTGTGTCACGGCAAACCGACGAATGATCGAACTCATATTTCAAACAGCATCTAATAAGTATTTTGATTTTAGATTTATAGTGCCTTATATTACACGCCTATTTTGATAAAGTTACTTTAAAGGGTTTTTGTGTATTTTATGTATGTATGCTTGTACGTATGTGTACTGAATGTTTGTGTATATGATTTTTGTTATGTTAACAGTATGTGAAAGTGTCTTGTAGGTTCTGTTTTTGGCTGTGAAATTTTGTATGGAAGGCTCCGTGTAGGCTGGATAAGTTGTACTCATTAATTTCAACCTAGCAAAAACGTCATCGTATCTCTTTTGATCAAAAAAAAATCTCAACTGCAGACAAAAACGTGGTTTCAGAAGGTTATACAATAGCAAGATGATCTGACAGAAAAAAGTTTGTATGTCGACAGCTTTCCGCCTTCTTTTTTTGTTTTTTCCTGGGACACTTGCACAAGCTTTGTGTATATATACTCTTTCATTCAGACTTCAGTTTGCCTGCCATGAAATTCTGGCCACACTACGGCGACTTTGGCACCGACTGTGAGCTGGCTCGGACAAGTCATACTTACTCAGCTATGTAGAAAATCTATATAAAGCTGGACGACAGTGGCTATCTTTGTCAGTTTGGACAAAAACGCTAAAATATCAAAACCACATACGCGGATACGCTCAGCGTATCCCACCTGAAGCCACCTAGAATCGGTCAAACTGCTCATCTGTGTTCCTCGTTCTGATGTCTACAGTTAAATTTATTTGTTTTCCTTTACAGACAAAGTCTCTGAGAAGTTCAGGTGCTACGTCTCCAAACGACACAGAACCTACAACGTCATTTGTTTTTTTTTATTTTGTACCTCCATTAACGCTTGACCGACTAAGGGATCGTTGACAGTTTTCCACCATCTTACAGTAACCCTGTTGTCGTTTTTTGTATGCATGGTACCACTTTTGAGATGCCCCTTTGGTCGCACCTGTTATGGGAAGACTTGCACTTTCTCTCTTTGTACTATGCACTAATACTAGTATCCTATTATCTCTGATAAGCCCCCACCCCGCCCCAAAAAGGAGTTTTACTTGAACTCAGTAAAGTTGGACCCTGTAACGTTCACATGGTTGTGTATATGTAAATAACACAGGACACAGAGAGTAATTGAAATGCGTAAATAAATGAATAAATAAAATGATTAAGAGTGAGTAAAAATCTATCAGATATACAGAGTGATATAATAAAAGGATGCACCTGAAATCACAGTTTATGGCACAGCAGTATGTGCAATACATCACATTGTGGATTTGTCGTACCACAGAAGAAGAAGTTTCACGAAAAAAAGTGTTCTATTTTACCCCCGATGTATCATGTAGATGGATAAAACTGGAGTTTATAAATTGTATAAAAACGAAAATATGGTGTGTTACTTGGATCAGTTACCTCCAATTGGTCTGTAAATGTAAACTTCTTTTTTTTTTTTTTTTTTTTTTTTTTTTTGTTCTGTTTTCTGCTCCGGGTCAACAAGTGCTTTTTATTTTCTTACATTGGTTCTCGGAGCGTGTGAAAACCGAAAAACAGGTCTGTATGGATTTCTGTTCTCTGTCGACACAAGTTTCATTTGTTACAAATAAACTCAAGTGAAATAATTGCTGCTGCTGTCATTTGGGTGATTTTTTTTTTCTGGCTGCCTTTACATTGCTGTTAATTATTTTCTATGCTAAAAAAACCCGCTCCAAACAATCGCTCGTGAAGTTGTATGAGGATAAAATTAGGACAAGGATTGTATTTGCATTGTTTTAAAGGACCATGTTTGTGTTTTAACCGCTGTAACTAAGTATACTTTTAATAGGGACATATATAAACCCCCAAAAAAGCTTGATTTCTGGCAGATCTTCAGCATTTTATTGCCCATAGAGCAAGCACACTTCCCCTGGCTGAGCTGCTAATTTCCGCAGTTTAAAGCTAGATGCGACACAATGAGTAGTGACTAATCTTTCGAAAACAACAATAGCGGCTGCTAAAGAAGCTAGTGTAGATGTTGCTATACTATACTGCTGTGAATTATAGCTGCTGTTAGAAAGTACCGGGGAAGTGTTAGTGTTTGTTCCACAGGCCTCCAGGAAGAGGAGGTTTTTAGGTCTGGGGTGCGGGGCAATGCTGATGGGGAGTGAAGCTGGTGTTGTGCCAGAACAGGAGCCAGGCATAGCAGCTTCTATGGACATGTGAAATAAAAGGCTGGAAGACCGAGCTGGGCTGACTGCTGTTGGACTAGTAAGTAATATTAGCTGGCTGCTATGTCTTGTGTTGTTGCACTTGCTTGAGGTTTGGCTGTTAGCAGAGTTGTCGACTCGCTAGTTTACACACTCTGGAACTGGGGGCGCTAAATCGCAAAAAATATTCTGTTTCTACCCAGTGTTACTTTAAATGTGGCCACACTGAAATGTCCTCTGCTTGGAGGCGCCCTTGAACCTCTCACGTCCTTGTTTCGGCTTTGTGTGGGGTGACCAGGTGTCAGTTTGTTGTTAGCCAATCAGCGCCGGAGATGAGCGTCGTAGGGGGCGGGGCCAGTAAAGAGCGAGGACAACTGACAAACGGACGGTTAGAAATTGGAGGGAAAATTTGAAATTAAATGGACGTTAACCTGTTTGTAAGTTCAGGACGTTGTCTAAATCAATGTTATCATGATTGTTAAGCTCCGATACTTTTATACCAGTGTTAAAACGGGACAGGAGCTGTGTTTTTAAGTTGTTTTCAGGCGCTAATTCGGCTAACGTGGAGCAAACGCGCCATACCGACCTGTCGACTGTTGCTAGCCCAGAGGAGAGACACTGAGTGCCTGTTGGAAAAACCCATTTTCACCTGAGTGTATGAGTGAGTATGGACACTTTAGAAATGAAAAGATATGGGCATTTAAATTAATATAATAAACCTTCTTCAGCCTAAGGACTCCTTGGACGAGAGACAAACAGAACAGGGACCCCCACATGTAATTAATTTTTTAAAATATGGCCTATAATAACTTTGATATTTACTACATTCACCTATTTATATACTGGATTATTAGCCGTTACCGTGACAAATGTGTCCATTCTGCTTCACTAATATCAAACTCGCATTATTTAGTAATGTTATTGATTCACGTTAATTTCACAACAAAGAACAAACTGCTGTGTTTTGCTGGTTGCGATATGTTAGACTGCATCATTGGAAGAATTTATTTTGTAAATACATTTTGTCAAATGTAGCCTATTATTGCATATTAATGCTTTCAGTTTACTCAATATATATATTTTTAATTCTCACAAATTATTTTGGTGAAAATTGTCAATTATTATGACAAAAATTAGCAGAAATTAGTGGTGAGTGTTCTTCTGATGCTGCTGCAGTAGAGATGCTAAAGACTTGGTTGGATGCCAGTCGGACATATGGACATTTTGAGGAAGGTTTTCCATCACACAGCTGGATATAAGGTTTGGAGTGAGTACAGATAATGTTTACTAATGAGCTCCAACAGGTGTCAAAGTTACAGGTACATAAACTGATTATAAAATCCTAGGTATAAAGTGTTTATCTTTTGGGGGTCAAGAGGACATTTTAATGCGTAAATCACTGCGTTCTGCAATAAATATTTTAGTTATTGTATTCAACTTTTGTTATTTGATATTCCTGTTGAATAGATCATGCTGTAAAATAAGGGTTATAGCTTGCTGTAAGTACGAATGCATGGGTGTGTTACAAATAACAGTATAGCTATAAAAAAAATAAAACTAACGATTGCACCATAATCATAGTCATATGCCCTAAATATTGGTTACTATAGCACATCCACATTTTTACATTGTACTGTACCCCCACCAATTCACCTCCAATGCAAGGAAATGGCATGATAAAATGCCATGATAATCCAATAACCAAATTACAACAGAGCGGGTATGATGTCTTTTCCAAACAGTTTCCAAGGACGACTTCCCAGAAGGAACGAACCATATTTTGTGTCAGGTGTCAAAGTTATGTTTATATATGAATGTATGAAGTTATGGTCATACATTAAAGTGTCAACCTCTGATGGCTGTGAAGTGAAGCCAATGCGGAAGTACCAAAAACTGCAGTTCCACAAACGTCCACTCGAGGCTGGCTCCAGAAGTGAGTCAGTCTCCATAAGTCCCCATGTTAAAATGTCCAACTTCACAGCAGTAATAAACATGTTTACAGCCTGGTAGCTAATTTCCCCGTTCATGAGGGTGAATTTCTATAGAACTCGCCTGTTCCAATTATTACCGTAGACTAAAACAGTATATAAAGTCGTTAAAATGAGCTCAACCTTAAATATTTACAGCAGTATGAAACACTCATTATCGCATATATAACAGTGAAACATTGACAGGGACTGTTTCCTTGCATAACATTACTGCTGATACTTTGTGTGTGAAAGTAAACTTTCCTGAGTTTCAGCTGTGTGTTGAGTACACCAACAATCTACAGTCACCCTAAATGATAGCACGCTAATGATAGTGCTTCTAATAAAAGGACAACAGAGCCTAAGTACAGCTGGCTAAATAGCAGTTGTGGAAAAACACCCCCCTCACTTCAATCTTCCTCCACCTGACCTGGTTTGCTTCCTGTGTGGGCGGAGCCCCTGTGAGCCATCTCACCTACGGAAATCCTTTCTGATTGAAGATGAAGAAGCGAGCGAGTGAGCCTCACGGGGATTTCCCTCCACGGTTTGTTTGGACTTTGTGAAAATGTCAGTGACAGTGTTGAGCTGAGTCGAAGATGTCCAAACATGGCAAATGTAGAAAAAAGATAACGTTTGTTTGAGACCCCTCAGGCCACAATTTACATTTTTCTCTCCCGATCGACATTACCTCTGCCTGTCTGTGTTTTTATTCCAGCATCACCCAGAACTCTTTTTGGCTGTGTAATGAGCACTCCAGCCTCACAGGGTTTCCTGCATCGCTCTAAACTTTTCAGTCTTGTTAAATCCACATTGGGAAACAGATTGAGGCTAGCGTCTGCACTGAGTGGAGAGATGCAGCTGAAAGGGGCCTTGCTCATTCATGTCTGACTTGTTATTGTAAAGGCACCGCGAATTATCTCCCAACGTCTCTACCAGGCTAGAGAGAGAGGGAGGGAGAGCGTCTTGCTTCTGGGCTTCAGGGCAGAACGCTTGAGATCATTCTTCTTCCTCTTCGTTGCGGCCTTCTGAAGCTCTGTTGCATTTGCCATGAGCTGTGTCATCAGCTCAATTCCCACCACTTCAAGATTTCCTCTATTAGACTGTGTGGGATGTTCTAAAGACTCACTTGGGCTTTTACAGTCATAAGTTTCTGCATTTGGCTTTCTGGCCCAAATCTTTTTTTTTACGAGGATCCTGTGGCAATGCAGCGATGCTGTTGTTTAATGGGTGTTTAACTTTTAAAGGTCCAGTGTGTCAGATTTAGGACGCTCTGTTTCCACAGTATAATGTGCATGTTTTCATGAGTGTATAATCACCTGAAAATAAGATTTGTTATGTTTTTGTTACCTCCGAATGAGTCTTTTATATCTACTGTGGCGTCCACAGGTCCTGCTCTACAGAGTCCGCCATGATTAACCGCCATGTTTCTACAGTAGCCCCAAATGAAACAAACCGAGGTAAGTGAAGTGGTTCTGGGGAGCAAAGCTAAATCTTTCCAGTTGGCGCTCTTCTCTTGTCTCGTCTCATAGGTGATATAATATGTTGTGGGTGATGCACAGCGAAGCGTCTCATGCTGAAGTCGCCAACAAACCTGTTTATTGGACATCTTCAGTCACGTATGAGCCACCTTAAGACCAGAAAAGACTGAAGCTGCTTGTACCTCATGTCCATGCTCACGTTGTTTTTGTTTGCCATTTTCATCATGTTCTTCTGCAGTATGACAAAGAGCGATCTGAAGCACGCTGTGACGTTTCCACAACCACAAAGAGTACAAACCTTTTTGAAGCCTCCTGAATCAGCCAGCCCCCTCCTCTGTACCAGCTTGAAGAAAAGAGCTGGGTCCGCTGCATCCTTCAGCACGAGGCAGCCATTCACATGTAAATGCCGGTAAGGTGGTTCATTGTCGTCGTTATTTCACACCATAACAGAAGGAGCAGTAGACAGAAAAATGTTAGTGTAAATGTTCATGAGATTAAATTTTTCGTGCTTTTCTTCAAGATAATCAAACATTACAGTGTAGCGTACATTTTAATTAACTCCCTACTTCATGTCTCATCATTTAAATTGCTCCAATATTAAGAGATTTGGACTTGAGTCACTATTTTGACCATTTTTAACTTGACTTCTGATCGACTTTATTGATCCCACAGCGGGGAAATTCTTTAATGAGCCGAGTCCTTCCTGCAGCGACCCGGGTTCAACTCCAGCCTGTGGTTCCCCCTCTGTGGTCCCCACATTCCTGTCTGTCTTCAGCTGTCCTCAGTAAGTTCATTCAGCCACGTCTCTGCAATGCTACACTCTTCATCCTCTCTCTGTAGCCTGTTTAGCGCCATTAGCTCCTCCATCTTACTGGGTAGATCTTACATTCCCCGTAACAGACGGTGCACGTGGTCTGTACCGTCTTATTGGAAATTAATGACTTGAGACTCAATTTGGAGTTTAAAGACTTGAGACTTGACTAGCCCAAGTAAATATGACTTGAGTCTCATAAACCATCTTTTCCTCTCCACCTGAAATGAACAATTTACCAACCTGAGTTAAGAAAAACTGATGATGTAATAAAAAAAAACATATGTAATTTTTTATTGTTTTCCGTACAGCAGTTAGCAATAGTTTAACTATAGCAAGCCAAAAAATAAATACAAATTTTAAATAATTTCAACAATGTGTTTCATTCAACAGAGCAACAGTAGCATTTCACGTTAATTGGGCTCCGAGTCCGACACACAAAGGCTTCCTGTCTGAATCTTTCACAAAAGGATGAGATTAACACGTGGTCAATTCTTCTTTTCTTTTTATTCAGCAGAGATTCATTTTTCACTCTGAAATTACACCCTTCATATATTTCTGTCCGTATGGATTAAAATGCAGAGAGGAAGCCATTGAAGTGTAATTGGACTCTGCCCAGCAGAAGCAGTTAGGAGACGATGTTTAACATGCGGGGAGAAACAGTAAGACATGAGGAAAATACTACAAGCAAAAGTGCATAAATATTCAAATCAAAACTGGAAATAACAGACCCCCCCACCCCAAACGAACAAAAGCTACCGTAGGTAAGCTATTTAGAAAAAATCTCACCTGTGAATTTTTCATGTACAAAGAAAAAAAGTTTGTTTATTTCAAAAAGGGTGATGTGACAAATCTAAGTCACGTTTGTTTTCCCTGACAGATGTGAAAGCACGAGGCAACCGAGGCAGCAATGCCCTCCGTGAAGCCTTTCTATCCAGAAGTCCAGCTGTCCAATCAAATCTTCTCCAGCCTGTCGCAACAGCCAATCACCAATTGCTGATGTATAATGAACAAGCACACGCCAGTCAACATCCATCCAATCCCGAATCACCCACTCCCTTACATCATTTCCTCTGATCTGTTCACAGGGGAAGGTGAGTGGGCAATGGTTAAGATGGAAGTACTCACACACAAGCATACTCTCACTCTCACACACACACACACACACACACACACTCTCGCACAAACAACCTCCCCTCTACATCCACTGTTAATTCAGTGCATCCGTTTGTCAATGATCCTTCTCCCATGACTTCATTTCCCTTTGTGGCTGCGATGCTCCCATGTGCTTTTGGCAGTTGTACGGAGGCCTGGCAGGGCCACATAGTCTTTCTGGAAGCGTGAATTGGGTGTTCTCTGCCGTTTCCTCTCCCCCTGCGTGGTGAAGAAGGCGTCCTGGAAACGCATGCTCGAGGCCGTGGACTAGAAAACGAGACACGAGAAAACAAAAATCAGTAAATAAGGAAACGTTCCAGGTGGCAAGAGAATTTTTTTTTATATAGTTTTACGCCACTAAAATATCAATCTTATGGTTTAAAGATTATGTGTTGGCCAGTAAGTCTAATACTTACAAGTCTACGTTTCACCTTTTTAGGCAGGTCTTCATCTAAAGTATAGACGTCTTCTCTTTTTGCCAGCACCTGAGAGCCGTCTTCAAACTCCACCTGAGAGGACACGAAAATATTCAGCAGTTAGCCACGCGGTTTAAAATAAATAGACTTCATTCATATTTAACACATTTATCCAGTTTATTACAATTTGCCACCCACGGCAGCTTAAAGGCTAAATTCAACTGGGCATGGATGCGACACGTTCCATTTTAGCCAATGTTTCAAACACCAACAGAAGCGCTGTGGTCTGTTTCTGAAGCGGCTTTCTGCTCGGCTCTGTCAAATATAGGTGGCTGTTCTATTTCTGACATTTTCTAAATAAAACTTTCAATCATTAAAAACAGCCAAAAAGGAAACAAATTAACTACGTCGCATGATACATTTTAGCATCTTTTTTTTAAAGGAGATAATTTAAATGTTTTATTTGTAGTTAATTAAGTTTTAGAAACGTACCAAGTGGAAATTCGGCGAAACCTCACCGGGCACGTCTCCGTCATGATGTCGCATACTTAGAAGCATATGAACCGAGAAAATCTGACCAAATCTGAGCAAGTTAACAAAGACTGGCTGATAAAATGCTTCTGAAACCAAAACAACATTCCAGCTGCGACGTGACAGAGATGTACCCAGTGGGGTTTTGCCATGAGAGATGGTACATTTCAAAAACTTAAATTGAATCTTTGATTTATTTGTAGTTAATCTCCTAAAGAAGATGCTAAAATTTATCATAAGATAAAACAACACTGAAGATGATCTGTTATAAAGTACATCCATATCAAGTCTCTATCAAGGAAAGTATGACTTGAAGTACATGAATGCATTACTTTCATACTACCATTATTATGTGAAGCATAAAAGCCGATTTCATCATAAATTAAATCAAAAACTTGTGAAAGTATCAAAAGTCTAAATGGTGAAACAACGATTGATGAAAGAGCCATTTCTGCGTCACGTCTGCTTTATAAACAGATTTTTATTCTGCTCAACAAATTCAAATATTTTCATGTACATCTTGAAGTAAAACCTTCTCTACTTTGCACACCTTGACAAAGGGAAGCTCCCGTTCAGCCTTTTTCGAAAATGTGACCCACCTCGGACGGAGCGTGTGCGTCACAGATGCATGTGTGCATAACTAATGGTTGACGCCCAGCTCAACTAAATAAAGCTTTAAGTGGAAACCGCATGACTCCTCGCTTAGTGAATATTTCAGTGAGTTTGAATAATGCAGATTGTCACCTCTTTCTCATCCTCCTCCTCTTCTCGCCATCTCTCTTTTCTCTACCCGTCTACCTCCACTCTGCGTCTGAATAGCTGCGCTTGCATCCTATATATGTTTTAATCCTGCCATCATCTTCACTCCTCCCTGAATGTCTGTCTCAGATGTCCTCTTTCTGTTTCTCGCTCTCCATAATAAGACCTGGGGACCGCAACGACGTCATAGAAGTCACAATGATTCTGACGTTAAGGGAGTTCATCAAGTTTACTGCGGACTTTGACCAACAACTGAGTCATCTAACATTCGGGATTGAATCTGAAACTGGGTCATGTGTCTCCCTCGCTCATACGTCATGATTATGTTTGTCTATAGCACAGTACATGTGTGTGTACCTGGTACATGTATGAGACGTTGGATCCGAGGTATTTAGCACCGTAGAACAGCCCATCAGGCCATTTCACTTGAACAGCTTCCCCAACTTCAGGAGGACCCAAGTTCACACAATCTCTGCTCTAAAAATACAAGAGAATAATGATCTGTGTGAGATTTTCTTTTTTTTTTTTTAAAGTTTGAAAGTGGTTTGATGTTAAATAAAATTTAATGTCATGGTTGGACTTCAGACTTTCAGCCGTTCAGTACAGAGCAATAAAGCCTTCCTGCCAAATCACTTGGCTGAGCTGAAAACAAACATTTGGTACATACACGTCTGCTGTGAGTGCTTCAAACTCACCATCATTTCAGCACCTTATTTATGTGTATATTGTTAACGTATACAGCAAGCACGTTACTTTTTATATACAGCCTCTCATACGGCCTTGGAGAGGCTTCAACATTGGACAGCCACCAAGCTCGCAGTCTTTCTAAAGGGGCTCTGAAATACAGATTTTCCCATGAAGTTCACCCAAAAATGTAGTTTTAACATTCAAATCTGAGCGATAAATCATGTAACTACAACATGAGTTACTATAGGAAACATTGGCCTAATGTATGTTGGTGATCCCCTCAAATGGTGTTTTGTATTGCTTAATTTACGTTGGTATAAAAAGGCACAAAGCCATCAGTTTCCAGTTAAAGAGAATTCAATGTAATGGTTTCATTTCGGGGTTTTTAAGCATGAATTAAAGGCTATACTGTACGTCTAGGTCATTTAAGGCTGAGGTTCAAGCCTGAATGCGAATTAGTGGAACGTCTTCACTAACAGCGGTAATGGTGTATGGTCTCATCTGACACAGCTACTTCTCTTTAACAGTGTTAAATGCACCGAGTGAAACTTCTCCATTACCATAATTACTTGAACAAATCCATGAATTTTAACTCATTGAGACCCGGTTGTGTTGGTAATTATTGGCTGCTTCCATGACAACTCGGCTGACATGCGTACATGTTCATTTGAAGCGGCTTCTCAGAAAATCTGCGTCGTTCTAATTGCAGTGAGGTTTTCGATCTCATTGGTTGTGCAGACGCTTAGAGTAAGATGTTAAAACAAGCTTATAGGTAATCTCTCATGCAGTGACCTTTGGAGAACCAATAATAATCCTTAAAAGAGAGGAAGCTTTTCAAAATGAGCAGGGGTTTAATATTTGATACGACCTCGTACAACCGGGAGGTGACCTCCAGAGCGTGTCAGTAATTAAACATACTCTCACCACTATATCCTCGGGGTAGGTATCGTTGGAGAAGGAGCCGTCATCAAACATGACCTCGTAGAACATCTGGGAGGTGATCTGCGTGACCTTTGAGCTGTAGTAGCGCAGGTTCTTGTGTTTGGAGATCACCGTCTGGCCCAGTGCAATGGACGCTTGGCATGCTCGCTGCTTCTAGTATAGACAGAGAACAGAGAGCGGCGATTAGATGACTGTACGGCAATCAATAGTATCATTTCAGACTAAAACTTCTTTGATACGGCATCATCTGACGACTCATCACTACAGTACTGTTCATTTTAGTTGCATTTTTAAGAGGTTTGTTTACCCAAATATTAAAAAAACAACAACATATTTTCTTCCATCCAGTGGCATCTATCCATGCAGATAGTTTTGGTTTTATTTGTCCAGGTTTTGAGTAATTTGTGTGATTTTTCTGCCACCAAACATGAGCGAGAAAATCTGTGTTTGTTTTAGAGATTTGGGTGGACTGGTCCGTTAAAGCAAGTAATACTTTTGAAGAGATATTTCTTGAATTCCAAGCATGAACAATGAAGAAATACATTTTATATCAGCATATTTTACTTTTCTGAACACATTTCAACCACATGCATATTTATATTCCTACACTAAACCACTATTAATCTTTAATTCTTCTATTTATGTAACCAACAATCATATGTAGACTTCAGACCAATCATTAGGTGTCTATACAAGAGTCAATTATCCCTATTAATATTTACAAATGACATAGGTTCAAACATATTGCCACGTCCATTTAAACTAAACACAACACCTGTCCTAGAACTTACAGCTGACGAACTCCGTGACTGGTGTCTATGGCAGGTGATTGACACGACATACGGCCAATCATCGGGCTCCATGATTACACCGGCGGCATGGGCACATGTCACATGAAAGGAGGTGGGACACCGGCCACACGAGCACTGGATACAAGCGCCCGCCTGCCGCTTCCCCGCGCAGCGCTTACGACAATAGATACACCGCTGTGGACACAGACCAGAGCAGAGCGTCAACACCAAACACTGACTGACAAGAGCCGGTCCTTAAAGGACGAGGCAACGTTCAAAACAGGTCACAAATACAAAGTTTCATTTTTAGAAAACAGCTGGGCACTGTAGAGTAAACCACACATTACACAAACAGGACTGAACAGTGCATTTGTTGGGGACAGCTGTTAACACACATCTGGTTCTCTAGTAAATATTAACAGGATGTGGGATTGAAATAAAATCAAAGTACCAACGTTCAACATGATGAAGGAACATGTCACTCAGTGCAGCAGTGTGGCTCATTTATGTGTTCTTCAAGACATCCGTACATCTGTGCTGTGGCTACACAGACGATAGATTTTGGACTTTTTCATGGGATTTGTCAAATGAGAAAAATTCAGAATATTACCAGCCTTATCCTTTAATACTACAAACATAACATGTAGTATTAGTAAGTTCCCCAAAAAGGTCAAAACTGTCCTAAACTTTTGGTACCAGCATGAGTAATCAATGAGGGTTTCATTATTCCTTTAATTCATAGATGAAAGTAGAGTTAAGGAAAGAAAAGGGGGATCAACAGAGATCCTCAGCCAAACAAGAACCAACCGGGAACATTGTGGGTCACAGTTGGTGGTTTTTATTTTGGAAGCTGACCGGACTTCTCTGTGATGTTTCGGTGTCTGACTTCTGGCCAGCTCGATCAGAAATAGAATAGCCATGTAGTCGGGATGTGGGATGTGGAATAACAAACAACGTGATCGGCTCTGCCGTCCATCTCGCAGCCGTGCTCTGTGCGATTGAATCGTAAGGTTCATGAATTTCGGATTATTACGGAGCTTTCATAGTAATAACAGCAACTTCCAAAATGATCATAATGTTGAATCAACAACTTAAAAAAAGGTCAAAACTGTCCTGTGCAAAACTCTTTGCATCCTGCCTTTCTAAACAAAATGATGGACGACAAACCAAGAAAACAGGCAGCGCTTTCAATGAACGATGAAGATGGATAAAATCTGTTTTTAACAGAGAAAATTCAGCTTCCAGTGATAAAAAAAATGAATTTTACAGCCTGTGAAAGGCAGAAAAGATATCAGCGATTGGGACACAGCTTGGGTGTTTGCTGTTCACATGCATTAAGGGTCGAGATTGTAAAATGTAGTCAAACACAAAAAAAAAGGCTTAACAAAACTCCATCACCAGTGGCTATCTTTGCTGTCACTTTCCATTTCAAACTGCATTAAATGTGGTGTAGCCTTTGGAACGGGGTAAAAGAAAAAGTAATTTAAAATCTGTATTTCCACTTGAGAGGCTTTGAATACGGGCCCAAGAAAAACAGCAGCGAGTTAAAGACAAAAGACCGCTAAGTGAATCATCGCTCGGTTTTGCCATGAACCTCTAACATCACTTGAAACCATCATGTGCTCCAAATAATCATATCTATGAGATCTCCTTAATGCACTGTTATTGGATACAGTGGTATAAACAAAACGTAGATAGGAGAGAATGAAAGTAGGAGACGGAGAGAGACCCCGGCTGTAATAGTCAACAGAAACGTTGTTTGACCGCTACAATACCAGGAAACCCTCAAATAAGACCATTCAGATGACATCATTTGAGGTTTCCACAACAAGCCAGCTCTGCGATGTCTATGTTGTGGTATTTTTTTCCTCCCTGATTGAGGTCCGACTGGTACACAACTGCACATCGGAGAGCATAATACACAAACACTGCCATGCATCCATGCACAAACACACTTGCACCTAAATGTTTAAGACTATCTCGGGGTTTTCTGCACCAAACAGCCCATCAAGTCCATTTCCTCCTCCACTGTGGCATCACCCCTCTCATTCCTCACCCACAAATCCTCCGCCTCTTCCACTAAAGGGAAAGAATGACAACATCCTCCCATTATAACCCCTGCTCGCTCCCCCATTCCTCCTTTCACATGCCTCCCATCTCACTCCATTTCCTCCACTCTCGTCCTAATAAAAACTCCCATCTACGCTCTTCCTTTCTTGCTTCGCTTCCCTGACCCGTCTTCCTCTCTCTCTCTCTCTTGCATCTCGGTTTCACATCTCTTTGAAAAGGTAATTTATTCATTAATCTAATTCCTGGGAATCCATACAGAAATATCTATACGTGTTGACAGATAATATGTCTATATATAGATGATGAACTCCTCAGAGGATGCGCATCAGTGCAATGTGAGCTTAATTAGGAATTAGCTGGTTTGTAAATGAATTATTGTTTCTGCTGACATGGAAACTCATATCACCGTCTTATATCCATGATGTGTCTAAAAACTACAATATTTAAAGAGGACCTTAAGATGTTTTAATTCCCTTGTACATGTAACGGAATATTTATAGCCCCAGGAAGATCTTAAAACTTTTTTTTCCAATAGTTCTTCTAAGCTCTGAAATAAATGCTCTTTGTTCATTTCTCTTAAAAAATCAATCGCTGATGTAATTAGTTAACCTAGACGGCATTACTTAAATTGAACCTCTACAGCAGGCCCAGGTTTCGCCTTTACAATCATCAGCCTAGCTTACTTAATTCAGATATCAGCCGAGGATCAGGAGGCATTGTGTAAGAGAGACTCTTCTCCGAGAAGTCGTCCTTTCTTCCTGCGAGGGAGCCCAAAAGGCAACGTGAATGCTTCATTTAAAAACGGGTGATGAAATCTGTAACTTTACACCTTTTCTTTTTAAATTAATGAAGCCTCTATAGTTAAAAAGTCCTTTCATTTACATGTAGGACTTTTTTACTGACACTCCTCTATTTCAGAACCGAGTGACCTGCACTGCACTTCTCTTGGTGACTAACTTGGCCTACATTTCATAAAGCCTCCTCCATTATGGACAGCGGTGCATTTATGGACCTGCCTGACCATCTCGTACACTGTGACAAGATTCTGACTGTGTGTGTGTGTGTGTTGGTAAAATAGTATAAATGTACATTTATATGTAGGGAAACACGTAGCAGCGTAAACACGTCAATAAATGTCCGTTTTGTGTTTTAATATGTGACTTTCTGTGTGTGTGTGTGTGTGTGTGTGAGCCTAACCCACTTTCCCCCCTTGTCTTCTCCGGGGTGTATTTGGATGCCTGTGTTGAGCCATGCGTTAAGAACATTCCCACAGTAAATTATGAATGTGTGTGCGCGCCCCGTGTGCATGCGTGCGTGTTGTGCAATAGTAAATTATGAATGTACCGGGCTGCTGCAGGGGCAATGGGTCCAGTGCGAGCTTCCAAACACGTGGCCCACGGAGCGAACGTACAAATGATGGACAAAAGACGTCAAATGTCAATTAAGTTAAAATCTGTGTCGGGGTTTGTTTGTTTTTTTCCTGCTACAGCATATGTGAAGGGGCTCATTATTTATTCAAGCATGCAGTGCTGTTTTTCATATTTTTTACCTTAATTTAGAACTCAAAGAGGTTGTTCAAAAGAGGCCCATCTGTTTTATCATCAACCCAAGCATGAGTCCATCCAAAAAAGCGCTTGTGTCAGCGTGTTAATTAGTGGAAAAAAACTGGCAGCGGAGTTTGTCATCGTGTGGAGTGAGTACAAGGTTTGCATTCATAGATGTATCTTCGGATGACATAGGCACATTTTGCTAGAAATCATTGACGCTGTGACAAACTTAACAGCTAAATGAATTATGTTTTAGATCATTACAAGATCTGAAACATTTTAGCCATCATCAGGGTCAATGCAGAGGCCTTTTTTTTTTTTATGAGCGTCCCCGCCCTTTCCAGTCTGGACTGTAATTTCCATTTTGTTCAGATTTTGGCCCACGGTTATGGAGACTGACTTTGCGGTTTGTGCTTTCATATCCAAATGAGCTTAATTTCAATGTGGTGTGAGCAGATATGAACCATATCCCTGTAAATACCCTGTGAGTAATGTCACTGTGTCCACAAAGTCAGCGTCCCATGTCAGCGTCAGTACAGTAGTGTCCCTTCAACTGTTTTCAGGGTAGGCGCTCGTGTTGGAACCTGGACCGACTGGTTCCACTATGTTACAACACTTTTGCCTCTTGCGCTTTCAGTTGCCAGTTTAATTTAACTTGATAGAGTTGCTTTATCCTCTGAGGTAATAGTCAACTCAATTTTTAAATCAATGAAGGTTGGGCTTTTATTATTTCTTTATTTGATAATTGTAGGCCCATTTCAGACATGATCCAGTGCTGAGGCGCAAACACAGGTTTTTCCATTCATTTGAAGGGGGTGGTGTGTTTTGGCTGCTGCAGTGCGAGTCACAGGGGGTTGGAGAAGTTGAGCCAGATACAACTTTTGGAAAAAACACAACCTGATGTCATGCTGCAGCAGCCAATCAGACCAGTCAAACCTCCACAATCAGCCTGAAATGTCACAGAAACTGAGACTAACCAGGTGGATTCATGGACTAAACTCTGATACTCTACCTGTTGTGTTCTGGCTTTGTTTTTTCGTGTACCCAGCTTCTAAATCTGAGTCTGGCGATCTGTGCTGCAAAAATAATGACACAAAGAAGTTTCCTTTGGTTTGAGAGCCTAAGGGAGCGAGTATTCATCCAGCGACATAGACAGCGAATAAGAGCGAGGGAGCACTTCATGTCTAGAAAGAAAAAGTTATTTCCTGATTGTTTCATAGCTGTTACATTCAGCACAAATGGACCCAGTATTCCCCACCTTGCAACCCTGCAGCGATTCCCCTGACATGGTCTGAATACGGCCTAAAGCGAGTGCAGGAAATGAAGGGAGAGAAAGGGGGAGATGCATCAGTGATCCTCCTGAGCTGGATACGAAGCAAGGACCTTATGACTTAAGGTCGGTGGCTTAACCCCTGCCCTACATGGGCACTGCTTCAATACCAGAAAGACCTTTTAGTATATTGTAATACAATTCAACAGCACCACAAACTTGAGCCTCCAAAATGATCAGAATGTTGAAAACCCTGAGCATCACAAGCTTCATGAAGGCAGGATTATTTCAGACCTTTCGTATTATTTCGGCTTTATAGATAGCTGAGATAGACAGAGTATATCGATAATACCTTGACTTTACATTACATTTAGTCATTTAGCTGATGCTTTTATCCAAAGAGACTTTAAAAAAAATAAAAGACAAACAAAGGTACAGTGCAACAAGGACATGTTATACCGGGGGTAGATTTACTAGACTAGATTTTAGAGGTCCTCTCTGAAGAGCTGAAGGTCTTCAGAGCGACGCCCATGATCTGGTAGGAACTGGTAGGACGTTCCACCAACTGGGAACAACAGACGAGAAAAGTCTGGATTGCCTTTAGCATACAGGTCATCATTCATTGGAGGAGGTAACGTATGTGTGTGAGGACATTCAAGAACTGGAGACTACTTTGTAGTCAGCGTTAGAGATTTGAATTTAATTTGGGCTGCTACAGGTAGCCAGAGGAGCTCGAAGAGCAGCGGGGTAACGTGATCTTTTGGGTTTATTGAAGATCAGGCGCGTCTGAAATGTTTAACTGCAGGCTGGATAATCATGTGCCATGATTTTCATTTACATGTAGGACTTTTTACTGACGCGCTAATGTAATCAGGGAGTGGACGGACAGTTTTCAGCTCTGTTATCCATCCTGTGTCGGGATGTACCTCCGACACTTTGCTTTCTGCTGAGCTATCACGGTGCCTGCAGCGCAGAGCTAACTATAGTGGCAACATGTCAGGTCTGCTGAGACACACTCCAGCTCTCTCATTAAGCAAACACACACACAATAGATGCACACATGCTTGCACACACAGGCCGACAGACACACAACCACACATGTGTAGACAAACACCCGCACACCGACAGCCCTACACACACACACACACACAAACTCCCACTCACCAGTGGTTAATTATCTAGCCTTGATTGCGGGCATGTTCGTCTCACATTGTTAATTAGAACTGTGAACACTTCATTAATTAGACCGAGCCAGTCCTCAAGGACCTGGGGAATTCCAGCACTGCATCTGTGTGTGTGTGTGTGTGTCCTCACCAGTTTATATCGCTGCATGGGTATCCTACTGGTGTCAATGGGACTCCTCTTGGCTTCATCGCTGAACCTCGCCTCTGGCAGTGCTACTGCGCACATCACGTGGGCCCATCTACACACACACACACAAACAAACGAATACATTACGATGATTAAGACGCACACAGACAATTAATTCGACTGAGCTCTGGAGATCAGAGATGAGTATGCGGAGGTAATCACAGAACAAAAGACTGCCTCACTTGTCGTTTTGGGTTTTCTTCAGTGCTCCACCTCTGAGGTTACAAAGACAGCATTCCTGACAAACATAAAGAGGAAAGTGAGTAAGAGAAGAGAGAGAATTTATTTTTCTTCCATTCAATTTCCAGGCGCGTATTACTGCCACACCAGAAAAATAAAGGTTTAGTTTGTATGTTGTAATAACGTCAAACTCTGGCACCTTTGCACTGTATGTGGCACGAGGACAAACTTGTTTAATCTGCAGTTATTTTATATAAAAAAAAAAAAGGTAGATTGATTTTCTTCCAATAGAAATGTCAAAAATACATTTTAACTTTAATCTTTTGCAATCTCCACGTGTATATCTGTACACATGACATGTATCGCATGTTTATCCAATCTTAGAAGAGAGATATGTTTCTCTTCCTGAGATTTCTTCCACTTTTTCCACTCTTAAAAAAGAGGGGGAAAGTTTTTCCTTATCCGGAGAGAGGGTAGTGCATGCTGCACAGATTGTAAACCCCCTTGAGGCATGATGATACCACAGTGTAGGTGAAGTTGCAACATCTCCTTTGGGAGAGCAACAGTGAGGATTCTGGGAAAAAAAACACACACTGGTAACATCCCCAACATGAGCTATTGTCTCAAATATGGTCATATTTATTTACATGAACGCAGCATCTTTTCAAACTTTTCTTTGGATGAGCAGAACGTAACAGAAGAGATGAGATGTCTCACATGTTTACATGTCAAACAGACACAATGAGGCACGAATCGCGTCCATATTTGATGAGATAACGCTCCAAACCACAAAATTATTTAGAAACAGGTTTACAGTCGGATCTTCCAAAGATCCGTCCTCATCGGGCCAAAAAAAAAGTCCAAGAGTCCAAGTGTTGCTCCTTCATGTAATGTGAATATAAAGGTGACAACAACACGAGGAGAAAACGTGACTTACTGCCGTAAAGCTTCCTTCCGTGCAGCGATCACACGACCACTGCTCGCTGACGTCGTTCGCAGCGACGCCGTAGCAACCTAAAAAAAAAAAAAGGAGGAAGAAGTGAAAATTAAAAAGCAAACATATAAAAGTGTGAGAAAATCTTAACACTCACTCACTCGAATGCTGCTAAGTCGCTTTTACTCTTAACCTGGTGGCGCGGTGTCAATGAGCCATTCACAGAAAACGGCAGACTTGACAGCAAATGGTAAGTCTATCATCGGCTACAAAGAACAGAATGAAACGCCACGTCCACATAGTTTCCACAGATTTTCAACAGAAAGATTGTATTGTTCCATGCAGAAATGCACAGTATTGCAGAGTAAGTGGAAATGGAGACCTCTATGGTGTGTGTGTGTGTGTGTGTGCGCGCGCAGGGGAACGGTTGTGGTTGAGCAAGGAAAGCAGACAACATGGGAGGAAGAGGTACATTTATGCGCCTTTGTTTAGAAATGTATCCGCCTGTGTTCGTCCACATATTGAAGAGCGACAGACGGACTTTCGACACTTCGTGCAGCGAGCCCTTTGTAACCCCGATGACACGCGGCTGACAGACATTTTCAAAACAGAGTTGTAGCACGAAAAACAGCAGCCGCTTTGTGTAAATACTGGTTTGTTTGTCCTTGGCGTGGCAGAGCAGCACAAATATTCTCACAGAAAGACATTTTGAATTTTAAAGTAAGACAAATGTGATTCTTTTCTGTGCGGACGGCCGGTTAAAATCCACAGGCTGGACGTTTATTTGTAAGAAACATTTACAGTCTGTATATGTGTGCACGTCTCTGCTCTTTCCCCCAACTAGCCATAAAATCTGAGCTCACCTCTCTTTCCTTTCTCGAGTTCAAATAACAGTCGAGAGACGGAGGGAGAGCAACATCAACTTGTACTTTTGTTGAAACCAAACGTGTGGCTTTTTCATCAGTGTCAAATGACATACACTTCATCTTCTACTCCCACGCTGCTGCAGCTCCACACGCTCACACACGCTCACACACGGCGGTGTAATGGTAGTTAAAACACACGGTAAGAATACGCAGAGACCCTCCAGAGAATAAAATGAGGTGGGATCAACACGAGTGGCAGAAGAGTACGGAGGGACTGAAGCTGACTTAAAGAGAGGCGATGTCGTTTTAAAGCCGTAGGATTCGGGACGACACATGAGACTTTCACATAGCGTGTGTGTGTGTGTGTGTGTGTGTGCACGTCTGCAGGAGAGCTTAAGATGTTGGCAAAAATGTGTACGGCTTGAGGAAAGAGATCCAAGGCTGTTAAAGTGTGTGAATGAGGGATTGAGATAAAGCACAGTGCATGTGTCCGGTGGAACTGAAAGGCTCCAGGAGGGTTTTAGGAGAGTGTGTGTAAGTGTGTGTGTGTGTGAGTGTGTGAGAGCTTGTTGCACTAGCTTGGGGGCTTTTGGACAGGAAGTACGCGTGGTGAAGACGGTGGATTCACCCCTCGCTCGGCTGACGAGGGGAATAAAATACCCCAAACCACAGAGAGGACGAGGGGTACGGGGGTGAGAAACACTGAACACTGTAAGAGGATCACTGGGTTCGAGTCCTGAGTCACTCTGTTTCTGTGACATCAGAGACATGTAGAAACAAACTGTGGTCGGTGAGGTAGGTGGTAAATAGACGCTATGAAGTTTAGAAAGTATAAACTATACTTACACCACCAGTATCTGGTGCTCACCACACCCTCAAAACACACGCACACACTCTCATCTTGTGCATACGTACTTGCGTGGACTTGCAGGCAGCAGCCCTGGCAGTACAGCAGAGGGAGGTGCCGTCCTCCTGCAGCAGGGGGTTGGTGGGAGTCGGAGGGCAGTTCTGCTCCCTGAAGGAGAAGCAGATCTCCGGGACCAGAGGCTTGGTCCTCCTCAGACCGCCGCAGGGAGGCGTGGGACCCTCCATTGGAGACGATTTGAAGGTGTCCTTAGCGTCGATGGGTGCGTTGTCCTCCGCTTTGTCTTCATGCTGAAAAATATAACATTCAAACATAAGAAAGAGTTTGATCAGGTCAGCTGAGCCATAAAAAGGCAGACTAGCAAAGACAGGCTCACTGCTAATGTGACATTACAACAGCTCAGGTGAGGAGCTTAAGATGTACCATCTCCATATCCATATATTTAGCAGTGAGCAGATGAAACTCTTTATAAAAACCTGAGATAGAGTTCAAAGTGTCTCAGTGAACTGGACGTAAATAGAGGAAGTATCTGTGAGTAAGAGCAGTGATTGTGTCTGTACATATTACTCTGGTTGTGGGGTGAAAGAGAAACAGACACATGCTCCCCAGACGGGATTTGAATCACTGACCACAGCAGGTAAAATTGAAATAAATCCTGTGTGATTGTGGCTTAAGGGGCCAAAGCAAAAGAACCCAACTCTGCGTGATCTGCGAGTATCGATTCCTTCATCTCGAGCACGGCGCCAAGAGATACAGTCATATCTTTTAAGTGTGTTTCTGCTCGAGTCTGCAATATATACACACAGACACTAATGAAAGTGTAATGCATTTTGGACACGAGCGACAAACCTGATAATACGGCATGAAGAGCGTGCACACGGCGCAGTACGGCTGCACGGTGGCGGCGTGAGCGTTGTACTCCCTCTCCGCCGTGAAGCAGCTCTTCCTGTTCTGCCACAGGTGGACGAGCGGCTTCGCCCACGCCTCCATTTCCTGCTCCTCCTCCTCTGCCAGGTTTGCTTCAGGGGGCTCTAAGTGGAGACGAGAACTGAGCCTTACAACCTTCAAATCACTGACCGATTCAACTGGCACCTCTTACTAATTAATTAAGCCTATTCTGAACCTGAAACACTCGACCTGCGACCTGAATATCGTTCTCAGCCGTTTGGAGAGACTCGCTGCTAAATCAGATTTAATCCAACCACAGTGCTTACAGTTTCCTCAAACATTTTCGATGAATAGGAATTAACTGATGGGTCTGTTTATGAAATTACTCTAAATGATTAAGAGCTCTCATCATCATAAAAACAGGCCTCTCACAGCCATGGTCATTTCATGGTCATTTCTTACTCGGGGAAAACAACTAAAATGGCTGCTGAATTATTCATCTTTTTTTTTTTTTACATCCATGGAGATGATGAATGTGTGTATATGTGTGTGTGTGTGTGTGTGCGTGCATTAGCAGTTGTTAATTGAGGGTCCTCCTCCCCAGTTTTTAAAAACCATGAAAACAAATAGAGTATCTATCACTGGGCCATTTCACTGTGGTAGGCCTGAGAGTTAAATCTGTTTGGTTTATGTGTTCATTGACGTCAGAAGAATCATTTGGGAGAACATAAAATGTGAAAAATGAGGAGGGGGGGATGGATGTGGGGACCACAGAGTGGAATGGTTCAATGCTTCTAAAGAGCCACGCTGTGGGAGTAACACAAACGTTACCTGACATAACTTAATAAATTTGTCGTTAACGTTATTAAGACGTCATCTTTATTCCGTCAGAGCTTATTTTCTTGCTAGCTACATTAACTTTCAACAAAGAAAATGGTTTTTAAGAATGCTTTAAATTGGCTTTTTGGTTTACTCGATTTATGGCGACTCTATTCTGGTTCACTGCAATGCAACCAGCAGAAGTCAAAGGATCATGGCGTCTGGCCCGGTGCCACAAACAATGCAGCAGCGACCACAACAGGAAATGTCTCTGGCTTTTTATTGAAACGAGCGCGGCGGCTCTTGGCTAACAGTGTGTGCATGTGTCACTGTCTGAATATTGGGAGTCTTTTTAAAAAAGGCCCGAAACTGTCACGATACCTTTCGGTGAACTGCGTGTGTGAACAGTGCACCTACCGTCGTCGCTGGCAGCCTGCTGTTTGACTGCAGTGGGTACAGCCCTTGCAGTGGGTTTCCTGAGTGGGTGACGCCAGCTCTTAGTGGTCCTCTTCGCTGACAGCGCAGGGTACTGGCAGCGGGAACAGGCGTTATTGAAAGGGCATTAAAAAGTGCAAATGAATTTGGATTTTGTAGAAAACTTGAGCAAAAGACTGAATGTGTATGATTGTGCGTAAAAGAGCACTCACAGCACAAACCTCTCCAGGTTCCAGGCCTGATTCATAACACTCGTAGTTACTGGTATCATTTTCCTCCTCTTCCTCTTCATCGGATGAGTCACTGCTGCTCTCTGCCTTGGCACTGCTTTGCTGCTCCGCCTCCTCGCCATCAGATCCCCCTTCTTCCATATCAGACACCCCATCCTGTTCACCTCCTCCCAGCGCGAGAGGCGATACAGCAGCGCCTGAGTTTAGACACTCCTCGGCCTCCCTTTGTCTCCCCAGTTCCCTGCACAAAGAAAGGGCTTCGGAGCCGTCCACTTCCCCTCTGTGGAGCCCATAATCTCCACAAAGCCCCAGAGGCTCAACAGCACCAACCGATACTAGCGAGGTGGGCTCAAGCTGGGCCCAGGTGAGAGGCCCACCTTCCTCTTCCTGGTTCTCTGACTCGCGGAGGTGTTGTTCTGGGTCCTCCAGGTCTGTCACCTCTTTGCACTGAGGTTCAGTCCACATGGTGTAAGGTAGGGGGTCGTGGGTGAAGTCAGAAGGGAGTTCGGGGTTCAGACTCTGGATGAGGACTGCAGGACTCTGGGAATTTAAGTTTTTCCAGATGCTGCTAGAGAAAGGTTTAGGCTCCATGTACAGGTTCTGGGAAGTACAATGTGAGGGGGAGTATGTAGTGTGGTGGTGGAGCTGTAATGCTGAGTGACTGTCACTTTGAGTGCATAATGGAAGGGAAGGGTTTGGGGATTTGTTGTTATTTGAGGTACCAGTTAAAAGAGAACCAGTGCTGCTCAGGCTCAATGCACCGTCTCTCTGAGCTGAGTCCTCTGAGTTATCTTTGCTTGCTAATGCTGCTGATTGCTGCTCTGTTTGCGGTGCGGCGCTCTGAACTAGCTGGCGAGGGGAAGCATCACTCTGTCCAGTGGTAACATTTTCCAGCTTCGTGCGACCGTTTTCTGCAGCGATTTCTGGCATTATTAGCATTTCATGGACACCGCCAGATGTTATTTTGTGCATAGCACTGGCAGTTAAATGAGCCATGTTTCCTTCTAAACCAGACACCGCTGCCCCTTCACAATTATACGCAGAATCTAAATGCCAGTTGTTGGCATGTTCTGCAGCGAGAGGCTCTTTTGACATCATTAAGTCAGTTTCTCCCTCTTCGTGTTTGGCTCCTTGCGAGCACGGAGAGCCAGTTGGCGTCTCCCGCTGAAGCACAGGTGCAACCTGGTGACTGCACGACGTCGATTTCAGGATGTCGGCTATCCCGTCGTTAGCCGGGGTGAGCGAGGGCATCTCTTGGATCAGCACCGGTGGCAAAGGGCAGATTCCTACCTTATCTGCTGGCTCTGGAGTGAGTTGTGGCATATCCACCGCATTCCTCTGTAGCAGAGGAGGGAAAAGATTTTCCTCAGTGCTGCTTTTTTCTGAACTGCGTTTGTGTCCTGAAGGGGAGACGGAGCCACACGATGTGCGACTACCCCCCTCTACTGGCTCAGTTTTGAGATTATAAAGTGCTTCTGTAGTGGAGTCTGGGTTGCTATGTTTCGGATCAACGACCGTGTCCATTTTCTCTGCTTTAGTGTTGTTCGTGTAATTCTCCCCACCTGTGTCCATGCTGCTGTCAGTGTTTGGTGTTAGGCTTAAAGTGTCTTCTCTACATGAGGAGCTAGATGTCTGAGCTTTAGAGTTCACATCACTCTCGGCAGAAGTGCTTGTTGTGTGGGAAGATGATCGGTTGTCCTCCAGGGGTGGAACCCTGATGGAGCAGTCCTGAGAAGTTGAGAGGTCTTGTGGTTCAGCGGGGCAACACCTTGACTCATTATTTCCAGGATGCATCTGGGTAGCCTCAGGCCGTTGTCTGAGTCCTTCAGCAGTCCTGCTCGCGACCCCTGACCCAGAGAGGTGTTGAGGGTCAATGTGAGCGTCCGACTCTGCCTTGAGGTCTTTCTTCAGCGGTGAAGCAGGGGTGGGAGCGGAGTTGCTGTGAGAGTTATGGGAGGGCTGCTTGTGAGATAATCCTAAACTATTACTCTCCACACGGTTTACCTTGACCACACACATCTGTCTGCAAGGACCTGGAGAGGATAAAAGAACAGATAAAATCAAACATTGACCAAAAATATGAGAAAAACCTTCCAGTGGCATCAGTCAGTCTCTTACCTGGAAGCTGAATAGAGTTCAGATTCGGGTTGTGCTTTGAGTCAGCTTCCTTTTTCTTTTCCTTCTCCTCTTCCCTGCTGTTTGTCCCTGCCGCAGACTTTCGTACCTTCGGTCCTGATGGACCACCGGCGCCTTTCCTCTTACCGCCGCTCAACGCCGAGCCGCCATCCAGGCCGGCGGGCTCCTCGGAGGTCCTGAGGCGCTTGGAGCGCATTCGAGAGTGGCTGCTGCTGTAGGAAGGGCGAAGAGCGATCAGAGAAGAGTGACACTCAAACGCCGTTACTAGCATTATTTCTGACCGCATTCATCGAGTCACTAGCCAATGCACTGAAAATCACTGTCCGAGCATGAATACAGTACCCTTTATTAGCGGGTCTGCTCTTGCGCCGCCTCTGCAACCAGCTCTGCAGCTCCGGTGTTGTACTGGGAGTGGCATGCGTGTGGTCGATAGGTACAGAATCTTTGCCCAGCATCCAGTTAGGGTAGCGGTCAGGTTGAAAACGTTTAACGAAGGGCTCCATGGATATCTTCACCATGTCCCTGCTACATGTGCACTAGAAGAAAGACAAGATGAGGACAGATAGTGTTCACTTTCAAGCCTGAATTGCATTTTCATGAAGTGGTGCACAGTTTAAGGGAAAACTGAGCTTACCTGTGTGGCCACTTTGCCGTAATCTATCCAGCGCAGGGTGGCAAAGTTAGTGGACTCTGCACAGTTGAAGCCGTGATTGAAGCCTGCGTGGTAGCCATAAGGGAAGGTGATCATGAACTCTCCAGCTTCCTGAGTAATCTAGAAAAGGATGAAGACGCACACAGAGGGGGGGAAGGAAGGATAGCTTTATAAGAACACATGAGTGACAGAACAGTGAACTGGAAACTTTCAAAACATTTAAGAAAAATAAGCCACTGCACACTTCAGCAATCAGTCACAACGAGCACTGCTAATTTCAGTGGCAAGAAAAGCCGTTTACAGGAAGTTAGTAAATAAAAAAAATGTTTTAAAAAGGAGAGACGAGGAGGACGGAGTAATTTTTCAAAGGGGCTGAGCGCCTACCTTATCAAAGGGAATGCCATACTTCTTCAGTATGGAAGGGGAGATTAGAGTCATCTTGTGACGAAGAAAAGCTTCACACCCCTTGAAGCTGTTGGGAAAGAAACCTGACGAAAACACACACACACACTCATTAACACAGAGTATAATCCAGCCAAAAAAACAAACAAAACATGAATGAATAAAAAAGAAACCAAAACGCAGAGTGAGCGGTGGTTTTACTTCTTTTTTTTTTTTTGTAACATTTTCTTGTTATCTTTCTTTTCATTGAGGCCACAGCTAACGATTCTTACAATAATTACACATACATAATTAAGTTAATCAATGAATTTGTTCCAAAAAATATGACAAATGTCCATCACACGTGAGTATAGCGCCAGATTATGCCTTCTTCATCTTTGATTCATTTAAAAATACATAACCAAGAAACAGTTTGTACGTTTACCTGATAAATTACTGAAGCAATTAATCAACAATTTAATTCATTTTTAGGCACTTTACTTGATTGTAAAGTCTTTGGTTATCACCTTTTTTATTTTTCATCTATCCTCATAACATAATTAATACTATGTTCGGCCTTAACTATGTAGGGCTGAACCCCAAAGCGAACAGGCTCTGTTTAACTTTCCTCTTCCTCGAGTGAATGATGAGCTCACTTGGTTCTATTCGTATATCGTTGTTGTCCATCATGTTTGTAGGACAGACAGAAGGCGGAAAGCTTTGAATAAATAACATTTTGAGTTTTGATTAGAGGATAGACGACGAGCTCTGTGATGTCTCTGAACCGAATCAGACTGATGCAGTCAGGCGGCGATTACGCTGGTTTCAATCTAAAACAGTCAAATTGCTTCGATGGGGCCGATGTGGAAACATGTAGGACAGCCTTGATATTGATAGTTTACCAACTGAAGTGGACATGAAGAGGAGAGTCGAGGCTCGGAAAACAAAAGGAGTACAATTAGGCACGTAGGTTGCAAACGTGGGTATTCAGGTGAGTTTAGAGGACCACGTGTGCTATGTGTTAAACATGCATATAAGCAGGGGTACACATGGGTGTATACACGCCTGGGAATGCGGATGGAGGGCTGAGTTACAGCCCCGCAGAGCTGTCGCCTTCACGTCTCTCTGCATGTACATGTATGTAAATAAAAACTGAATTTCTTTAGAAAGAAACACTTTTATTATTTAGCTGGAAATGTTTTCATATGCATTACAGCTGATTCAGTCTACAGTATAGACTTTCCTAAACGGTTTCATCAATACATGAAGCATCATTGTCTGCTTTACGTCTCTACTCGTGCTCTGTTTGCAGTCGGAGCTCATTAGCATTCTGCATCATTAGCGGTGCCATTACCTCCGATGCCCTCTCTCGTCGCCGGGCTTAATTTATGTGCTGTACTTTGTTGTTTTAATGCAGGCCTGCTTCTGTATGCCCACGTTATTTAATAATTATTTAATTACCTTCGCCCGCCTGCATTCAGACAACACAAAGAGGACATAAATTATTCTTTTACCTGTAGCCAGACGCTCCAGTCTCTTTCCGTGCTCGGGGGGGATGGCGTACCTGTTAGACAGACAGACAACACAAAGATATGGAGCAGACAGTACAATTGTTTTTATTTTTTTCCACTGTGTAGGTGAAATGTATTGTTCATTATGCATACACTGTATCACACACTGACAGTTAGGTGGAATTTTGCAGGAGCTTTTACAATTTCAAGACTGCCATCAAGTGGTGGATGGATGAATAACCGCAGGAAGGCTGATGGACCTTTTCACACCACTGCACGACTGATAAACACATCAAGACTTCAACACAGAGAGATGTTAACATCTTTTAGGGTAGATAAATATTCAAATTTACTCTAAAATAGCGTGATACTAGCTTTTCATGTTAAGCGCTGACCCTATACTTTAGTATTCGTGTAAACTTCTCTTCGAAACATGGAGTTTTATCTCTGACGGGATGAAACAACCGTCACTTATTGCTGTTAATACTTTGGAGAATCTTATTTTGACCTTATTCTGCATTTCTTCTTTGTGCCACACTCTGCTGACGCAACCTGAATTTAAACTATTCCCAAAGTTCCCGGCAAGAAACCTCAGCAAGCGTGACAGAATTCCCTCAAGGATTTTTTTTGACTAGGCATTCCATTTGACTAGCACCATCCGCCCTCAGGTCTGTGGCATTTCTATCATCACATCACCTGTCAGCTTAACAGAGACGGCGAGAGACAGGGTGAGAGGGAGAGGCAACCTCAGGTAGAGGTGACACGAGGAGTTGGAGGGGATTGAGAAGAGGGGTAAAGGAGAGAGAGAGAGGTGCATCTTTAAGCCGCTCCCCTCCAGGGACGAGATGTCAAAATAGCAGCAAGATGAAAGAGTGTATGTCACTGTGTGTGTGTGTGCTGGATGATAAGGGTATGCATGTGTGTGGGTACTTGCCACATTAGGCTCCTCTTTGTGAATGTGTGTGTGTGTTTCTGTGTATATATATATATATGTGTGTGTCACTGTCTGGCTGTGACACTGATCCCTGTGGGGCTGCAGGGCTCACTGCTCTAATGAGCAGAAATCCCTCCAGGGCAAGAGGGAGAGAGAAATGGAACAAGCCGAGCTGACAAAGAAATAAAAAAGCAAACTCCATTTTGATCTACCTGCATTTTTCACCTCTTCTTTCACAACACAAACCTTTTAAACGCCTCGTCGATTAGAGAACGCACTAATTAGACCCGTGAAACATGTTTCCTATGGCTGACTGACGATGTTACCGTGTTCTCTGGTCAATGAAATGAACATTTTTATGAACTTCAGATCGTTTGGCAACATTTTGAAACTTTCCTGTCATAAAACAACAGATTTTAATAATTTGAATGCTGACGTAGGCACTAAGCCACACACCACCAACTGTGGAGGAAATGTTTTCTGGTTTTCCCTCTGGTGTCCTCCGGCTGCTCCGCCTCAACTCTCTGTGATTTACAGAGTTTCCTGATGGACAGTGAAGTAAACTGCTGACAACTGTAGCTGCTGTTAGCTCAGTTTGTTCTGCACTGTGAGCTCAGATCACCGGGGGAGTGTGGGTGTTTGTACCACAGGCGCTTTGGACCACCGGGAAGAAGAAGAAGAGGAGGTTTACAGGCCCGGGGCGTGAGGTGAATGCTGACGGGGAGTGGAGCTGGTGTCGTGCCAGAACCGGAGCTGGGCAATGTAACCAGGCTCAGCAGCCTCTATGGGCATAATGACAGAGGCGTAAAAACCAAAGAGGACGTTGATGGGCAGGAAGCCGTCGGACAAGAGTAAATCTGGGACTGACTTTTAGTGGTTGGTGAGAGCTTGGTGAAATAAAAGGCTGAAAGACAGACGCCGAGCTGGGCTGACTGCTGTCGGACTACTAAGTAATATTATCTCCTTTAAACTCTACAACATTCCCTGAGATACCACCACCCCGGACTACAATGCGATGTCACAATCACCCCCACCTTCAAACACACCCTCCAGTCATACAAGTACAGAAATCAAATGTAGTCGATGCACACGGCATCGAGTTGTGGAAACATAGAGGTGTTTAAGAGCGTGTAACTGACACAGAACTAGTAGGCAAGTAGTTAAAACTGTCAATCAGTGTTAAATCTACAGATACAATGCACAGTGCTGTATATGGCTGGCTGCTAAACTGTTACATTCTGCCTCACGCCGCAGCACAGACACAAATGACAGCTTCCGAAAACCAAACAAATCAAGCCATATGTTTAAACCCTTAGAGAATAACAAAGCTCTCTTTGGAGGTGCCATCTAATCCCTTCTGCTCCATATTTTGTACCTTTTTCTATTCTCACTAGAATTTAGACTCTCCAAACGTGAAGCCACTTATTGCAGGTAACCACCTCTTCAGCGTGCAAATGAGTACTGAGGGAACAAAACCCTGGGGCTGTGTGCAACAGAACGCCTCGGCTAATCAAATGAAAACTATGACGTTCTTTGCAGTTCGCTATTTAAATCGTGAAAACATGAAATTCAGAGTGCCAAAGATGGATTTTGAAGCCCCTGATGCAAATATGGATATGCATTATGAATAGGACATCTGCGACACACTTACTGTACGGTATACTCTGCCCTGTATGTCCTCAACATGCCTCACCAAACAACTGACAAGATCAGAAATAAATCACACAGTCCTAACAAGAGTCGTGACCCCGCAGAATTGAAATGGACAGATCCGTAAATGAGAAAGCTTTTACGTGAATATGCAGCACACACATATATAAATACTGAAGCAGATAACTTGCATGAGATGCAGTAGTTAGAGAAATGAAGTGCACCTATGGAAACGAGCGTCATCGCCACACTCGGAAAAGCTTTTATCGACGTGTTTACATAAACTTTTCGCTCTGAAGCTCTTTTGGCTGCATGTTTGCATGAAAGTTGCTATATAAATAAATAAAGTTTGAGTGTCGATTCATTATTCAGGCTGTGTTTTGTGGCGTTGTTGTATCGGATTGCATTGTGTTGCACAATTGTTTCTCTTCGCTTCCTGTGTTTACCCCTCCTCCCCTCCCCCTCCATGTCCCACACTAACCAGGACTTGGGCTCTCCAAAGTGGAGGTAGTTGATGGAGTACAGGTCCATATCTTCAGTGTGCCAGGAGAAGGTGGTCTTCCACATGCCAAAGTATAGATACGGAGTGTTCACCCCCTGGATGGACACGCCGCAGTCCTCCTCGATAACGTCCAAGATGGAGTTCAGGTGGCCGATGTTCCACTCCTCCACGTCCTACGAGATTAGAAACAACAGTTAGATTAGACGCTCAAAGTCGATCCTGTAGATTGGAAATCCAATCGAGTATGGCGCTTTTAAATCCAATCAGTATTCAGCTATATGAAAGTATAATTTAACTGACTGCGGCTGGCCAGATGTCAAATCCTCGCCGTTACCTAACAAGAAGCACTGTGCATGAGTGAAATGTGATGCAGGAACATTGTGACAGTGGGGTCAGAAGTATCGATACTTTGATAACACGCGTTTAAACGATTTAATCAGCATTAATTACACATTCGATACCATCTAAAGTACCAAAGTTAATAAGAAAACAGATCTACAATCAGAACGGCATCCGCAATCGATTAACTACTGGACAGTCTCTACCTCACTCTCCACACAGAAAGAGAGACGTTATCTGGTATTACGTTAACGACAGGCACACAACACAGTTTTTTTATTTTACAACCACAAACCACAGCAGTAAACACAAATGATTTGTGTCAACCGGCTACGTCGTTAACAAGAAGCCTCCTCCGCACGCAGCTCGTTTTAATTTTTGGGTGTCAAATGTAGCGTTCTTCTTAAATGGTTTGAAAACTGGATTCGAACTTCAGTGTGCCGTTTCGTTCAAGTTGGGGATGAAGAAAAGTTGCTGAAGCTTCCTGCCACAAAAAGCGCCGACACTCTTTGTAGTTACTAAACAACACGCAATGAAACAACCACAGGAAAGCTGCTGTGCAGGCTTCATGTTCCTGCTGAACGCAGGTTTACTCTGTGCGTACACTCTGAAATATCAGATCAGACTTGACACTCATTATTAAAGTCACTTTGTGTAAAATCTTTATGATTATTCAGCTTGTTCTGAGGGCATTCGTCTCTGTTTGTAGATATATGGAACAATGGCAGGGTTGGTGTAGCATGTTCGTGTGTCACCTTAAAATTGATCGTATTTGGGTTGTAGGCAAAAAACAAGATTAATAATAATTTTCATTGCCAAAATCCAAACTAAAACCAAAAGATTCAGGTGAAAGTCAAAGTGATTCCACTATTACGTCTCCTAATGCCAGAGCCGATAAAGAGAACCGAAGCTGTAAAGAAACGAGGGACTGAGCGAGGTGACAGAAATGATGTAGAAGTAATGAAACACAAACTGAGAAAGCAACAACAGATGGAGACAATCTACCTCATCATACAGGCTGCCGCTCACATCAGCACCATATATGGGCGAGACGAAGGTGAGGTTCTTCCAATACTTCCTCTCAAGATCTTCATAATTCAGGTAGCGAGGTGTACAGTACCTGTGGAGGAGAAAGAGTTTGGATCAGTGAAACGGCCATCTGTAATCTTACAGTGTTCAACTTTCTTAATTATTATCAGCTACACTTTTAAACCTTTCATCAAACTGCAGGTTCTTATGTGGGTTTTTAATGCAGCCTGTGCTGCCTGAGGGGTCGAAGGTCACAGACATTCAGTGTTGGCCTTACGTGCAGAGATTTCTCTGACTCTCTGAACCTTTGAATGATATTCTGGATTGTAGACGGTGAAATCCAGAAATTCATTCAGACTGTGGGTCCACAAACGTTGTTCTTAAACTGTTTTTGACAGTGTTGAACCTCACCCCGTCCTCGACGTCTGAGCCTTTCATACCCGATCATGATACGATCACTGGTTACCAATGAACCTGTTCACCTGCGGGAGCTTTGTCTTTTGTTGATCCTGACCAAACTTTTTTTAAACATGAATATTTTCTTATTTACTTTCTTCTGATTTTATCAGCTATGCCAGAAAGTATCCATGATGATAAATCAACATCAAACACACACACTCTGTTGTGAGCCAGTTAACCAATCACAAGCAAGTAACCAATAATATTTTAGAGGTTAGTCTGTATTCTGTGTAACAATCCAGTCACGTTAGAGAAGTTTCCCCCTCTGGCAGCACCACAGTCTAATCTATGTGTGAATGTAAGCTATTCCCAGTCCTGTAATCTAATCAGTAAGGCGCTGCAAACAATGAAATGAGTCCGTAATACTCACATGTCACTGTTGGCTAACCGCCTGAACTCCTGCACACTCAGAGGCTTCTTCTGGATGTTGTATTGGGTGAAGAGCCCCGACTGGCCGGCCACCATCTGCTGGATGGGAGCGTCGATCATCAGATCGTCTATGTCGTCATAGGTACGACGAGGCTTCCAGCCTTTAGGGGGAATCACCTGATGGACAAACAGACAAAAGGAGGAGAGGTTTGCTGCTGAACATGAAAGAGGAACAGAGTTACCTCGTACAAACAGATCAGTCTGACTTATTTAGTCATCAAATCAGTCATCAAACTGTACGTCCACAAACCAACCAGGTGAACTCCAAATCTCAAATCTCACAGATCTAGACCATAGTTTGTTGATACCTACCTTAGCCAGGCCCGCACGGTGAGCGCCCTGAGACTCCATATAAACCAGGTACTGGTTGAAGTCCTTGAACTCTTCCATGGTGGGCCTGAAGGTCATTATCTTGCAGGTGGGGTTCGCAGGGGTGAACACCTCTGCTCCCGCCATCCTGCCGCCTCACCGGATATAACCTGCGGACAAAAACACAACATAAATTATATTTTGTGCATCTTAGATTGTTTTCTAGTACATTTCTTATTTTTCGTATCGACCTTGTGTATCGTGAGCTGCTGTAACAGGTTCTCTGCTGTGGGATCAATAAAGTGGATCTGATTTTCTCTTTATAACTGACCTTTAAATTCTAATGTGATAAATATTAGATTAGATCAGAGGAGGTGATTACTATCGGAAACATCTATCTGACAAGATCAAATTTACCACATGGGGTGAATCAAAATGTATAAACTTGATGGTGATTAATTAATCTAACGTGCTGATTACTTACTGTAGATTTAAAACCAAGTTTATAACGGTTATTTAATATTTTTGGCACCTGTTGCCGTGAAACCGAACGCTACAATTTCACACGCGTGTAAGTGTGACTTAATTCATAAGCAGTGCTCTGTTTATTTATTTTCCTGTTTGTCGAGTGCAATCATAAAACCTGCAGCATTAAACATCATTTACAGGCTGCCGTGGGACTAAGCAGGCAGTTGGCGTGTGTGGTTTGGTGACAAGTTCACCACTAGATGGAGGCAGAGAAGAACACAAACGTGGGTTTGATCCTTTGATCCTTTCTGATGCCAACAACCCCCTTTCCAGATTTTTTTTTTTTTGTCCCATCCACCCATCCCACTCCCAACTCTGACTTTACTGTGTGTGTGTGCACCCAGACAAAGGATCAACACTGAAGCTGCTGCTGTGATGTCCATGCCTTTTATATACATTTACACCCGTTATTAGCACTGCAAACCACCTTTACAATGGCGTGCAACCCGGGTTATGTAACATGAAATTAACAGGCTGAAACAAGTTTATGCAGCTGCAGTGTTTGAACACAATGTGTGCACATCATTACTCTTTGTTTAGATATTAAGACAACAATCACAAAGCGGTGGTTAAGCTTGGTTTTTATTACGGCATTTATTTATAGACATTTATATTTATCAGAACAAACATATTAAATCCTCCAGGGCGGATAAATCTCAGCTGAATTACAGTTTCTGTCTGGTGAGCTGTGGCACATCTTTGTTGTCTCTGCCAAAGCTAACTAGCCGACTAGCCTTACGTTTTGTTATGATGCAAAGTAATGGCAGTGAGCTCGCCAGCCCGGCAGACTTAGCTCACTTATATTTATGTGGAGGGACTCACCGGTCTGTGTTTGACTTGAATTTGATATGTGTCTGACTAGGAAACACTTTCTGGGGGAGTGAGAGGAGGGAAGAGGAGAGGAAGCGTAGCTAAGCTAGGCTAGGCTAGGCTAAGCTAAGGGGGGTTTAAATGTCCCTTGCAAGGTGGCTGCAGAGAGGCCCGCTGCTACCTTCGCTGTGTGGCTTTGTACGCCTCCAGTGATGAAATATAACACTTGTAATAATATGTACACAGTGTATCGAGGCCGTACAAGTTTAAAATAAGCAGCAGTGACAAAGCAAACGGTGTGTGTGCCAACTTATTTGGTTGGCAACGCTAAAAGCTATAAGCTAGCTGCACAGGACTCACGAAATAGCACGTAGCTATCTCATAAACTGTTACAACACCATGCACAGTGTTCACCTGTATATCACGGGCATTTTATTAAAGTATCCAAAGTCTTACCTTGATACAGAGAGACGGCTTCGTGTTGTTGTTTATCCCCTTCCTTGTTCGTCCAGCTGATTCACATGACAGCTGCTTGCTGCTTGCTGCTGCTGCTGGTGGTGGAGGTGTTGTTGCTGCTTCGTGCCCTGAGAAGGAGCCTCGTTTCAGACCGCCTCTACCGCTCCGAGCTCAGCTGGTAACGTGCTAACAGGCACGGCCGTGATGAGAGGCAGCGCGCCTCGTCCAGCCGCTGTGAGATCTGCGAACAGCGCAGCAGAGGAGAGGAGACGAACTGGAACGCAGCCTGTTGGTGGAGAGCGCACCTGCACCTCCAGCATGTACGTTCACATGTTTATAGACACATTACATATGTATTTATATGTTATATGCACATTAAATGGCTGGATTTAAACTTTAAACTCTGTTTCCTAATTGTTCTTAAAAAGCAACAGACAAACGTTATGATTAAACAACAAATAAATAATGCTTCCACTTACTAACATAAACATTTTATGTATATGTGCAATCAACTTTATTAATAATAAGTTTATAGAGCTGTTTTCAAGTTGCCAGTTTGTCAAAAATAATGTTTATTTTTTTATTTTTAACAAGTTTTATTTTGCGGAAACGAAGAAAAAAAATATATTATTATAATATTGTCAAAATTTAAAAATGCAAATTCAAAACTTTTTGTTTGGACATGTTTTATTCAGGATTGTATGGCACCACATATCGAAACCGAAAGCAGCTAAATGGAATTCAGCCATGATTCATTTTATTAATTTCACCTGTTACATTAATAACTCATTAATTATCTATATGGAAGTGTCATGCTAGAGGAGGATTTACCTGCACAGCTTGACAGCTTTTATATTTTAGATTATTCATTATATTATTATTATATAATATTTTACACACTGTTCTCTGTATTCTTTCAATAAGCTTCATGAGGTGTTTAAACCGACCGGCCACTTCATTAGATACACCTGTACAATCCAATGTGATCCAGTACAACAACTCTAACATGAGTTCTACTGTTATGAAGCTTATAATATTTCAGATATACCAGATACAACCAGAAATGTCAGTAACATCAGCTGTATAATATCTGTAAATTACAAATTATCTATGTAAATATCATCACTACACTCATACTGTCATACTGTGCACACTGTATATTTATATTTATTATTTCATCCGTGTACTATGTCACCATTGCACCAAAAAGAAATCTTCCTTGTCTATACACACAGATATTTATGTATATATATTTACCTTTTTACATGTCAAGTCATGTCAACAAGTCAAGTCAACTTTATTGTCAGTGCTGCCATATGTACAGGACACACAGAGAACTGAAATAGTGTTTCCCTCATATTCCTGATGCAAACGACAATATACATGAAATATAAAATATAAAAAATATATACAAGTTTAAAGATATTTAAGAAAAATATGTCAATCTAAAAGATATAAACAGTATAAATATGGCAAATATAGCAGCATTAACAGAATGAACAGTATAAACAGTGAGATCTATCAAAAATAAAATAAAAATAAAAGATGTGTACAGTTCTTTTTTGTGTGTAATAAATAAATATTATATCCATAATTCATATACAAGTGTGACATACCAGAATATAACATAATACTGAAGCATGGTATAAAAATAATACGACATAACATAGAAAGATATCGAGGTGTATTAGTGTGGTTGTCCATAAACATATTGCATTCATATTCATGCATTTAAACAAGTATAATTAATGTGAATTATGTCTCCTGTTACGTGTGTGTGTGCAGTATGAAGTGGTGATGAGGTGATGATGAAGCAGCAGCAGAGGAGTGGCTCTGCTGTGCTGTGCTGCCTCTGCTGGCTGCAGTGACACTCAGTGACCTGAGGGGGCCGCTAATGTCACTGTCTGCAAACATGGCTGCTCAGGATGAACTCAGTAAGTTTCTCTCTGCGTTATTTCTCATTAAATCTCCTCTAACGTCGGTTCGGTGGCCGTCAAACAGACACCGAACACCGGGCCCGCTTCTTTACAACCACCTGGATGATTTTAAAGTCGGCGTTAATGTTTATTTCTGCTAAAAAAAAAAACCGGGTAGGCGCGACAGCTAGCTTTACTCTGCTACACAGCTAGCTCGAATGCTAACGTCAGGAAGGCCGTTTGCCCAGTCATGGTCAAAATGAAACTACCACGCAGGCTATTAATATATAACAATTAATCAGACTTTCAGGGTGTGGGTTTAATAGCTGGGTATTTAAGGCGTTTCTGGTTAATTTGAGGGTGGTGTCAGCTGTCGCGGAAAGCCGGTATCGGGGCACAGAAACGGTGAAAGGCGTTGATAATCTGTCTAGCTGCTTTGGTGAGAGCCATGCCGGAGAGAAAGAAGGCAGGGCTGGGTGATGGTTGCACCAGCACAGCTGCTGCAACTACATGTGTGTTCTCCACCCTGTCACAGACTGCTCCTGCATACACCCAAATGATCTGTGCTTCCATGTTTGATCATTATAACAGCACATATGTTGCCAGAAAATCATCACAAGACATTAAAATGTGTGGATGTTTGTGTTTCCAAACAGATCAGCTGGAGCGCGTGTTCCTCCGCCTGGGCCATGCAGAGACAGACGAACAGCTACAGGACATTATCTCCAAGTTTCTACCCCCCGTGCTCCTCAAACTGTCCAGCGTTCAGGAGGGAGTGCGGAAGAAAGTAAGTCCAGATAAAGGGTGTTTCCTGTTTTCTGTGCGCCGAGAGATTACGATGTGTCGTCTGTGTGAATCTTTAGTGTGTGCTGCAGACGCACCTCCATGAAAATGTGAATAAACTGCAGGGTGACGCTCTCAAATGTGAACTTCTGTAACTTAAACCGTAAATAAACACATACAACCAGTAATCACCAGCGAAACCAAGACCAAGACTACAGAGACAAGACCAAGACTTTGAGGGGTTAGGACCAAGTCAAGCCAGCATATAACCCACATAGGTAACTAATATTCACCAAAACTTGTGTTTGCGACATTGAGTCACCTCATTAAGCGTCTTTTCTTCCAGCAGATTTGGCTGATGTCACCTCCAGGACAGTTAACAAATAAATCAGACAACACACAGGGCTTTTAAGTGACATCCCAGCATTTGTGGTGTTGACCGGTCTTGAACAAAAATCCAGGGTCCTCTTTGTCTGAGACCGAGACGGCCGAGGCCTTTAAAATGTCGTCTGGACTAGTACAATCATTTCCTCCTTGTACGGAGTTCGGTTATTTCCTCTTCTGCCTGTGAGTGTTGATGTCTACATGTCCTCCTCCTGTGTCTCCTCTGTCAGGTCATGGAGTTGTTGGTCCACCTGAACAAGCGGATAAAAAGCCGACCTAAGATTCAGCTGCCGGTAGAAACTTTGCTGGTGCAGTACCAAGATCCTGCAGCCGCCTCCTTTGTGACGGTAAGAAGCACATCTTACAATATTTATCTCCTGAAGCCAGAAGTTAAAGGACCAGTGTGCAGGATTTAGTGGCCTCACCCTCTTCTTCCGAGCACGAAGAAGAAACTAGGAGAGGCCGTACCTCGAACCAGTGTGTCCATTCTGGGCTACTGTACTGGAAACACAGCGTCTGAAGATACTGACAGCTCACTCTATTGTAACATAAACATAACAAATCTTATTTTCAGGTGATTATACACGCATGACAACATAGTTATGAATATTATATTTCATTTCAGCTGGAAACAGAGCCCTTAAATCTGACACACTGGACCTTTTAAATACATTAATTAGACAATCAAGGAGGAGATCAAAACTTGTAAATAAATTCACCAATAATTAGTTATACTGACTAATAATTTATTATTATTATAACTTAGTTTTTATGTTTTAATACCGTATGATACAGTTTAATTAATCTTAATATTAAAAAAGTCTTAATTGTTTAATTTGTCTATTTTGTAGAATTTCACCATCATTTACATCAAAATGGGTTACCCACGTCTGGAGGTGGGGAAACAGTGCGAGCTGGCTCCCACCCTTCTCACTGCCATGGAGAGCAAGCCACAGCCACAGCAGGACAGGTGAGCACACACACACACACACACACACACACACAGTCACATGTAGGGCTGGGCGATATATCGATATATTTTCAAACGCGATATAGCACCATAGAGACCATATCGTTTATATCGAAATGACTATACGTTTCTTCCCTTGAGCCGCCAGTTCGCTTTTATTCCTCCTCTCCCTCTGTCCAGGTCTCCCGCTGCTCGTTGACGTCGTCACGTCAGAGTCTCCAATAACTCCAGAAAAAGTCGCTAGTCGCTTTTTGGGAAAAACAAATCGCTAGAGGGTCTGAAAAGTCTCTAAATACAGCGACAAAGTCACTAAGTTGTCAACACTGGACCACTGATTAGTGTGTCAATAAACAACCGAAGCAGCGGGGTCAGAGCTGGTGCACAGGTCTTGACCTGTGTGTCAGCTGTTGCAGTGCATTGTGGGATTTGTAGTATGAGTGGTGGGAGTGCGGGCCATTAATAATAGACGTATGAAATTATCAGGTCACGGAAAAAATATCTACATATATATATATCGAGTACTGCCATTCAGCTAAATATATCGAGATATGACTTTTGGTCCGTATCGCGCAGCCCTGCTCACATGTCCTCTGTCCTCTTTATGTCGGGTTGATTTTATCCGCTCTGTCTTCTCTCAGCCTGATGCACCTGCTCATCCCGACTCTTTACCACATGAAGTATCCTGCAGACTCCAAGAACGCTTTCCCATTTAACTTAACCGAGAGGCCAAAGACGGTGCAGCTGCTGCTGGAGTTCATGTTGGATGTTTTACTGATGCCGTATGGGTGAGTTCCTGCTGTGTGATTTCAGTATTTCCTCACCAAAGCTCCTCAGAAAGGCCACAGTTAGTCGAATGTTCTCTCTTCGCCTCCTCCTCCTGTAGGTTTGTGCTAAATGAATCCCCGACTCGCCCAGCTCCTTCCTCCTCACAGGGAGGCTCTGCAGAGGGGGTGGTGACTGCAGGTGGTCAGGGTCTCCCCCAGCCTCCCCCGGGGATGAGCGTCTATGCTGCCAAGAGGGTGATCGGAGAGGCTCAGTGGAGCGCTGAGCAGCTCGAGCAGGTATGTGAACCGAAGCTGGAGGATGAGTCAGGTGTGTTTTTAGGTGCACGTATTCGTGTCGTCTTGAGTATCAGCTCATGACTCCTTCGTTGTCATCAGTGTAAGCTGGGAATCGTGAAGTTCATCGAGGCAAAGCAGGTGCCAGAGGTGGAGACGGTGGTGCACCTGGTGGTGGCGTCGAGCGACACCCGACACAGCGTGGCCACTGCAGCTGATCTGGAGCTGAAGAGCAAACAGAGGTAGGTTAAAGGTTCATATGTACTTCACAGATTATCACATTATCCACTGATATCTGCTAACACCTGTGTGTTTTATCATCCAGCATCATCGACTGGAACAACCCTCTAATCATCAACAAGATGTACAAGGTGTACCTGGGGGATGTTCCTCTTAAAACAAAGGTTTGTGATCTCAACGTTTAATTAATCAAACTTAACCTGGAACATTTAATAAATATGAAGTGTATAATAACGTTTTTTATGTGCGTTAGGGCGGCAACATGAAGCAGGAGCTGAAACACGAGCCAGTCAGCACCAGAGTCAAACTGAAGATCCTGCCGCATCTTCTGCGCTCACGTCTAGCCGCAGAGTGCTTCCCAGCTAATATCCAGGTAGGATCCTCGTCCGCACTCGTGGGTACAGTGAGTCTGGAGGTCGGCTAAATCCTTTTTTAAGGAGTGTGTGTGTGTTACCGTTTCTTTCCTTTCTCTAGGTCGTGTACGACGGTCTGTTTGGAGCCAACACCAACAACAAACTGCTGTCTCTCACCTTGCAGTTTGTCCATCACATCTGCATGGTGTAAGAAAATCTTCCTTCTGTCCAGATCCATGTTTCATCCAGCGTTTTTACATTTAAAGAATAATATTTGGGCTTTTTATGTTCTTCAGATGTCCTGATACTAATAAACCTCTGGGACTAATGCTGCTTAACGGTCTCACCAAGCTCATCAACGAATACAAGGAGGTAAAACTACAACAACAAACGGCAACTTCTTGCAGTTTAATCTGATTTCTAAACAACTTTAATCCTTGCAGGATCCTAAGTTACTGTGTGTTGCCTACTCTGCTGTTGGAAAGCTGTCAAGGTATAATGAAATAATTCCTTTTATTTCTTAAACGTTGCCAGCTTGGTGTCAAATTTTAGAGAATAAAAATCTCCTTTTTTTTTTTTCTGTCCTCTCTCGTAGCCGCATGCCACAGCTGTTCATAAAGGATATCGCCCTCGTGCAGCAGTTTTTTGAGTCCATGTGTAAGGTCGGTGGAAGAACTCAAAAGTCTGACATTAAATGAAATGAGCAGTGCTTTAAAAGAAAACTACCAATCAGAGTAAAAGCCTCTATTTTACGGTGTTGCCTCTGACATTTCCAAACTCCCGTGTCGTCTGCAGGAGGAGTCCGATGTGCGTCTTGCCATCCAGGAAGCTTTGTCCATGATGGTTGGAGCTTATGCCAACCTACAGGGGGCGCTGCTGAACCTGATGGAGGCCCTGGTGGCTGCATATATCACAAAGGTGAGTGAACATTGGTAAAATACACGTTTTAGTATGTAAAGAAACATTAACGTTGACTAATTTAAACGCTTTTGAGCAGCCGGAGGTTCAAGTTCGTCAGGTGGCCATGAAGTTCGCCAGCACGGTGTTTGCTCACGATCACGTGCCATCAAGATACCTGCTGCTCCTGGCAGCCGGAGACCCGTAAGCCCCCAAAACACACAAAACTTCAACATATAAAGAGATCAGCATTTTAGTGAGTCTTGAAAGCACTGCGGAAGATAAAAATGAGCTGGTTTCCGTTTGTTTCAGGAGGGAGGAGGTGTCCGGGGAGGCCCAGAAGGTGCTGAGAACTTTTCCTACCAAGAGCTCTGAGAAGGAGGGACCAAAGCCGATGCCATCCTTTCCTGACATGGTGGCCTACGTGCAGGAGAAGGTGATGCTTCGTGCATATTTGGCGTTGTCTTGGAGGTTATAAGGTGGCCAGTTTTGTGAAAGAAGTGAAGAGCCTCATGTGTTTTTGGTCTTGTGGTTATCAGGCGGCTCAGAGGATCAATACTCCAGCGAAGTACATTGTTGGAACTTCCACTATTCCCTTCAACCCATCTGCGTTTGGAGAGGTAAATATTAACTGGTGATCAGCCACAGGATGAGTTTGCAAATTCAGTTTTCATCTTTGGGGAACAAACGTCTTATATCTCTGTCTGGTTGTTTTTCCCAGATCATCTGCTACCTGAGGATGTGTTTAGCTTACAGCGCCGGGGCCACGCCCATGTCCACACGCCTGGGCGCCATGCAGGACGACGCGCCGGCCATCGGCCGCTACGTCCAAACGCTGCTGTCCTCTGAGCATCAGCCTTCAGGGTCCAAGGGTGCCGAGGCGAACCCCGTTCACGTCTACGTGGATCTGCTGCAGCAGCTGCTGTCTGCCGGAGGAGGTGAGAGAAGTTAACGCCACGCTGTTGTTAGGACCATTTTACTACAGGATCAAGTCATTCTTATGTCATTCTAATGTATATCGTGTATATATTCATGTGTATGGTGTTCTTTAATCTCTCAACAGGAATCCCGGTTATGTACTGTCTGCTGGAGGTGGTGTCCATCTGCCCGGAGAAACTGGCTCCCAGATTTGTTGATAAAATCGACTGGATCAAAGTGAGTGTTTTATTCATTTGTGTTTATTTAGACGTAGGACGGAGGCCGCTCTGTCTGACATTTAAACAGACACTTAGCTGTCCTGTCATATTATAAAACCTAACTCACATTTCACGACTGTTTCTCCTCCTGCAGAGTCTGATGAACACGAATAAAGAGGACATGAGGGAGCTCGCAGCTCAGCTGTACGCTTTGGTCGTTTCCACCATGACCGGCAACGAGCTGCAGATGGCTGTGCACAACCTGATGAAAATCACCAAAGACAACCATGTAAATAACTTGATGTATTTTTTATATATTTAAATATTGTGCTTTTTAAATGTTGTTAATGTTTATCGGTTTGCTTTGACCACAACAGAGTCCTGAGACTCAGCACGGTGCCATCTTGGCTCTCGGCTACATGGTGGGAAGGTACATGAGCAGGAAGAAAGCTGTCGCCTCGAGTGACTCCACGCACGGCATGGGGCAGCCGATGAGTATCACCTCCCAGGAAGATGATGAACTCGTTGCCATGGCCACCAAGACAATTGGTGTGTGATTATTTTGCCTTCATTTATCTAAAAATGCAAAAACGCGGTGTTAAAATGTCATTTATTTGTATGTATACTCGGTATGAGTTCATCAACTTGTCCGTGTGTCCGTCCAGGTTCGTTCCTGGACAGCAGCACTGCTCTGCTGGCTGTGGCGGCGTGCATAGCGCTGGGAGAAATTGGGCGTAACGGCAGCCTGCTGATCCCTGCAGAGGGGGAGGGCTTCAGCAAACTGTTAGTCGTGGAAAACCTGCTGGCTCGCATCCCCTCTGGGAAGGAGAGCACAAAGGTAACATGGAAGAGCACAAAAGGAAGTGGTGGTTGTGTTTATTTTGTTATTATATATGTATGTATGTATTCAGATCTTCAGCATCTAATATCGCCTTTATCTGTGCAGATGAAGGAGCGTTCAATCCAGACGTTGGGTTACCTCCCAGTGGGAGATGGAGACTTCCCGCACCAGAAGAAGCTGCTGCAGGGTCTCATGGACTCTGTGGAGGTATGAAACTGTAGCATTAATAATAATAACTTTATTTTTAAAAACAGAGTTCACAAAGGCAGACGCTGAGGACAAACAAAAGCGACAAAATTAAGATTTAAGAAGATGATTAAGTGAGAGCGGTAGCCATTAAGAAAAACATGACGTGATCCCTCTGTGAAGCTGTCAGTGGAAACATCTCTCACATTGATTCCCGTCTTCTGTCTTAAGGCCAAGCAGGTGGAGCTGCAGTTTACGGTGGGAGAGGCGATAACCAGGGCTGCAATCGGCACCAGCCCGAGCTGCCAGAGACCCGTGGACCTGCACCGAGGACCAGTACAGCCCGCCACAAAGTACGTACTTCAGTCGTAGCAGCTGATTTGTCAGTCAGATCATCATGTTGCATTGTGACCAACATGCCCACCCTCTTTCTTTCCCTGTTAGATGTGAAAAACAATGACGTGGTTCCTTGGGTCCTCAAAACCATCCTGTCCAAGTATATATGCAGCCAGAACCCTCATGTCCGACAGGCAGCCTGCATCTGGCTGCTCTCCCTGGTCAAGAAACTCAGCCAACACAAGGAAATCACAGTGGGTCCAATGTGCAGCGACATATCTCTGAATCTAAAGACACGTAGAGCTCACAGGAAACTTGTTAACCGCATGTTTAATCGATTATCTTCACACGTTTCCCTCTTCTCCTACAGTCTAATCTGAAGGAGATTCAGATGGCGTTCATCTCTGTTCTCTCAGACCCCGATGGTAAGAGTCAAACCACCAGCACTCCTCTGCTCTCTGTTCTTCTCAGTCCTTCATCCCTCTCTCTTTTTCTTCTCTCACCCAGAGCTGAGTCAGGATGTGGCGTCTAAAGGCCTGGGCCTCGTGTATGAGATGGGAGGAGAGGGCGACCAGCAGAAACTGGTGTCCACGCTGGTGGAAACACTCATGACTGGCAAAAGGTGAGCTGATGGTTGAAGGATGAGAGAGAAGAGAGAGAATCACAGGAGGTTTGTGGTGTAGCATGAAGATGTTTTCCTTAATCTGTGCAGAGTGAAATACGACATGTCAGACGATACAGAGGTGTTCAAAGGAGAAGACTTTGGGAAAGCACTTGATGGGTAAGTCACCGCCGTCTGTCGAATGTCTCTTTATGTGTTCTGTGTCCACAAATTGATCTTCTTCTTCTTCTCCTCCCTCGTGCATCGATGCCTCCCGGCAGCCTGACCACATACAAGGAGCTCTGCTCATTGGCCAGCGACCTGAACCAACCAGATCTCGTCTACAAGTTCATGAACTTGGCCAATCACCACGCCATGTGGAACTCTCGCAAGGTATCCTCCTCGTGCGTCACACTCATCCTCCTCCTTCCCGTCCCATCACATAAGTCACTTTGCCCACAGTCCTGAGTCTTCTCCTCCTTTCAGGGAGCAGCTTTCGGTTTCCACATGATTGCAGCCAAAGCCGGGGAGCAGCTCGCTCCATTCCTGCCCCAGCTCGTGCCCCGTCTCTACCGCTACCAGTTTGACCCCAACCTGAGCATCCGCCAGGCCATGACCAGCATCTGGGATGCTTTGGTCACCGATAAAACCCTGGTAGGAGTCGAGTCTCGTGCACACGCAGAAAATGCATGAATGGACGTGAAGGTAGAGGTAATGAGAGCGTGTCTTTGTTCTGTTTTTCAGGTGGATAAATATCTGAAGGAAATCCTGCAGGATGTCATTTCCAACTTGACCAGTAATACTTGGCGAGTCCGTGAATCCAGGTACGCAAACAAACACTCCACATCAGACTCTGTCTGTCAGACTGTTGTCCACTTCCACTGATTTATTTACCTTCATACTCTGAAGAAAATGTTCCTCGTCGCTTCTCAGTTATTTTTTTCTGTTGCGATTCATTTTTTTTATCCATAGTCTCAAGCAAAATGAATGTACAGGAACATTTACACTTATTTTTAGTCATTTAGCTGACGCACAAAAAATGTGTTTTTCCGTCCAGCTGTTTGGCCCTGAACGACCTGATTCGAGGCCGCCAAGCTGAAGACCTGATCGATCACCTGGCGGAAATGTGGGAGACGCTGTTCAGAGTCCTCGACGACATCAAGGTGAGCCGGAGATGATCGCAGGATGAATTCAACAAGGGCGACATGATGTTTGTTCAGTTTTCGTGATTCTCACGGTGTCATTTTGCATTTCAGGAAACCGTGCGGAAAGCCGCAGACCTCACACTGAAGACACTCAGTAAGGTAAAGTCTGATTCTAGTCTCCGTCTGTCTTTAAACGCCTCGCGTCACCTTCACTGTCAGCTGACTTCAGATCAGATCAGGACGTCCTCACGTATGAACACACCAGTGAACACGTAAGCTGAGTGTCTGTGTCTCTCCCTCTCTGTCCAGGTTTGCACTCGTATGTGTGAGTCGACAGGCTCCGGAGCCCAGCGGACCGTGGCGGTGATATTACCGACCCTGCTGGAAAAAGGCATCGTTAGCAACGTAGCAGAGGTCCGCGCGCTGAGGTAACAGCTCATGTTTACGTCTGCCAGTCAAATACAAAGTTTGTCTCTCAGCCACCGCGTCCCCAGATTATAATTTTGTGCCTTCTATTTAATTGATTCCCCTCAGTATCCAGACCCTGGTGAAGATCAGTAAGACAGCCGGTGCCAGACTAAAGCCTCACGCTTCCCGGTTGATCCCGGCCCTGCTGGAGGCCCTCAGCTCCCTGGAGTCTCAGATCCTCAACTACCTCAGCCTCAGAGCCACGGAGCAGGAGAAGGTAAGCTCGGCCAAATCTGGTAACCAGTTTATCAGTTTATCCCAAGCTAGACTCCACGTGATTCATGAGTTTTGCCTCCGCAGAGTGCCATGGATGCCGCCAGGCTGAGTTCTGCGAAGTCGTCTCCGATGATGGAAACTATAAACATGGTAAGAACGTTGACCGTTGACTCTCGGTGACTCGTTTTCTTCCCAGTTTCTAGATGTTGCGGGTTGTAACGATCCGTCTCGTGTTGTGTTTCCTCAGTGTCTGCAGCACCTCGACGTTTCTGTGCTGGGCGAGCTCGTTCCCAGACTCTGCGAGCTGCTCAAGAGTGGAGTAGGCCTGGGCACAAAGGTAGAAAGACTTCGATTGTGCGTTGATGTTTGAATCCACGTGTTGCTCTTCTGTATGTAAAGACTGAGTCGGTCTGTCTGTGTCTGTTTCCTCGGCGTAGGGCGGCTGTGCTAGTGTCATCGTTTCCCTGACGGTGCAGTGCCCTCAGGACCTCACCCCGTACTCAGGTAGACTCATCACTTCCTGTGATGTGTTCCACTCTTTGACGCAGGTGAACTGACGGTAAAGGTATTTTATATTTCCAGGTAAACTGATGAGCGCCCTTTCGAGTGGGATCCACGACAGAAGCTCTGTGGTACGGAAACAGTATGCCTTTGCGTTGGGACACCTCGTCAGGGTGAGCACCGCGTCTGTCTTATTAATCACACCGCTGGTTGTTCTCGGTGACTTGGTAAGCATGCGTTGTCGTTCTTTCTCATCAGACGGCAAAAGACAGAAGCGTAGAGAAACTACTACTGAAGCTCAACACCTGCTACCTGGAGAAGGAAGGTAAGATGATACTCACCTTTTAAAATCTCATTTTTGTGTTTACTCTGACTCTAATTTTTGTATCTGCTCTCTCTCTTTTACTCTCAGAGCCGGTCTACAAGTCATCCTGTGCGTTGACGGTGCACTCCATCAGCCACTACAGCCCCGACGTGCTGAAGAGCCACGCAGGAGTGGCTCTGCCGCTCGCCTTCCTGGGCATGCATCAGGCTCCGGGTCCCGACGAGGAGAAAGGAGAGAGCCACGACGCCACGCTGTGGGCCGAGGTGTGGCAGGAGAACGTTCCAGGTGAGAAACACTGAGCACTGATGAAAAGTGTTTTCTGTGACGACATAAAGATAAATACATACAAGAAAGTATAATAATAATAACAGTAAATCAATGAAAGACAAAACATAGTCTGAAGATCTCTTCAGTCATTAAAATAAATGTGTATAAGACAGACAGGGTGACCATATTCAGAGCTTCTTCATGCTGGGTTACTTTACTTTAAATATTATGTAAAACTGTTTGTAGCAATTATTTCCTGAGAGAAACGGGCTGTATGTGGAAATAAACTGAACGTCACTGACAGCTTGTATCAGATGCACAGACCTGTTTCTGTTTCCTCTCAGCAACAGATTAAAAACGTCACATTTCTGACCAAACGTATCAAAAATTTAAGGTTTGAAAGGAATAATTTCATTTCTCTGAAGGACTTCCCGTCTATAAACAGTTCTGAATTTGGACTCTTGGAGATCTTCTTCTTCTTCTGGGTTCACCTTTAATCCTTCCATCTTGATCTTTGACTCCAGGAAGCTTCGGAGGAATCCGACTGTACATGACGGAGCTGATCGCCATCACGCAGAAGGCTCTGCAGTCCCAGTCCTGGAAGATGAAGGCTCAGGGTGCAGCTGCCATGGCAACCGTTGCCAAGGAACAGACGGGCTCATTGGTGGCGCCGCACCTCGGCATGGTGCTAACCGCTTTAATGCAGGGACTGTCTGGACGCACGTGGGCCGGCAAGGTGATTACACGACAGCAGAACGAGACAAAGTTTTATTTATTTTATTTTATTTTTTTTAATCTGGTCATGACTTCTTCTTTGTGTTTCAGGAGGAGTTACTGAAAGCCATCGGATCGGTCGTCTCCAAATGCAGGTGAGACTCGTCGAAGAGCGTTTAAAGTTTTATTTGAACGTCGACGTTCGCTCACTGGTTTGTGGCTCTTCTCCTCTCGCTTTCAGCGCGGAGCTGCAGAAGCCCTGCGCAGGCCAGCCGACCATCGCCGAGGTGCTGGAGGTCGTGCTGAAGGAATGTCGCAAGGAGAGTCTGGTGTACAAAATGGCAGCCCTGCGCTGTGCCGGAGACGTGCTTCACAGCAGCAAGGAGGACCGGTTCAGCGACGCAGCGGAGATCCTTTTCCCTCTGATCAAGAAGGTTCATCATACGCACAACAATCGTGCAATAAATATGACAACATGCAAAGAAGCCTTTTTAACGGTGCTTAATCTCTCCTCCTGGTTCCCAACAGAGCTGTCCGCAGAGCGGCGCTGCGTCGCTGAGGTCGCTGGATGACGACGACGATCGAGATGCAAAGGAGGCTGAGCTGCAGACCGAAGCTCTGCTATGCGCTTTCGAGACTCTCGGAAAGGCTTGGCCCAGAAACCCACAGACTCAGGGTGAGCTACAGACACAACTACACAACCACAGCTCACGTAGAACCAGTTCACAGATTCAGTTTCTCCAAGCTGAAGACATGTTTGACATATTGTACATCACGTATGGTGGGTTAACCCTGCAGACCACACTTTGAACCTTTACCTTAGTTTGTGGTCGGCCTCGTGTCCTAAAGAGAGACACGTAGATGTATTCATACAGAGAATATCGTCTTTTATGTTTGCAGACATGTTGTTTGGATAAAATACATATGCCTTTCCTCACACAGACATGTTGGCGTTGTTTCTATGATTATGACTAACTACATTTCTCCATATTGTCTGTTTTGTTACACTTTAAGATCCAGAAAAAGCTAAACTAAGATACATAAACGTAAGCTGCGTCATATCAGACTAAAACCACGGCAGCATTTCTCCCGGAAACTTTAAGAGACTCCGCTACTTTGTCCGGATCTTAAAGTTTCCTGTAAAACGGAAAATATGGAGCGACGTGTCGTGGATATTGACTGGCTGAGTCAGTTCAGTTAACCACACGACTGACCTGTCCGGTTTCACGGTGAGATGTCGGGCCTGTTTTTAAAAAAAGCAGCATTGTGTTCGTCTGCAGCTCGGTTCCAGGTGGAGGTTTGCGGCCTGATGTGTGAGAAGCTCAAGCTGAGCACATGGAAAGTCCAGCTCGCCGTTCTGCAGTCCATGAAGGCGTACTTCCAGGGGTGAGGACCAGGCGACGGTTCACTAACATTTTCTTATAATAAGTTCTAATAAGTGTGTTTCCGTCATAAACCTGAGCTGTTCTTCTCCGTAGGTTACTGCTGCTGGAGAAAGGCAGCGAGGACTTCAACGCGTTGTCGCAGATCCTCACAGAGACCTGCGCTGCTCTCACTTACCCTTTAGGTAAGAGCTTTCATCACATCTTCACCGTGCTGTGATTTACAGTCTTTAACACACGAGAAGCTTCATCAACGTGTTGGTGTTGTTTTTTCCATCCAGAAAATAAAAGTTACTCCTCCGTGAGGACAGAGGCTTTGTCAGTTGTGGATCTGATCGTGAAGAGAACTGGAGGTGAGAAACTAAAGTTCTTATTCAGGGTTGAAATATCTCTGCAAATATTCGACGTATTGAGATGAAATTTAGTTTCTGACTTTCACAATTCCCAGAGAAAAATGGTGATCCTCTGAGCGCCAACGACCGGTTCATTTTTGTGTTTTTGAGTAAAATATCTGGACGACTGTTAAATGGATTGCTGTCAATACTTTGATTTAAGATCTAATACCTGCTAAACTAATGACGTCCCCATCAGCCTGAGCTGTCCTTTCCAAAGCAAAGCAACTGACTTTTATTTTTTATTTAGTTCAAGGTTACTACTGGAGGCATATTTAGGATTATTGTTTTCTGTAATGTGCTAATAAGTTAGTAAGTAAACTTTATTTCACAGACAAAGTCACCAGGTGTTTTACAAGGGCAGCAAATAAAAAGAAAATAACATGCTCCAAGATTGAGCTCTGTGGGACACCACAAGACTGAAAACTAGTCATCACATAGCCTTTCAGACCGGACCAGTGAACACACACACACACACAGATGTGTAAGTGTACTGTATGTTTCATATAATTGATTTGAAGTTATTCTGCCTGTGTGACGTTCACAGAGAGCGAACAGTGGGACTGCGTGTCGGTGAAGAGTCGGGAGCAGCTGCAGCGCTCGCTGTCGATGCTGCAGTCGGACAGCAGACCTGACCTGAGGGATAAAGCTCAGGAGCTGCGTCGACACATCCAGAGCCAACCTTAAACACACACACATACACACACTTACACACACACACACAGCTCACAAACACAGTGCAGCGAAACTTCTTTTACTTCTTCTTCATGAGTGAAACACATCGGCGCACACTCCTCCGTCTGACACGTTTATCTTCTCTTTAACATATTCACGAGTCTTTCACATACTCGCATTACTCATCCATATTACCTGTGAGCTAACGAAGCCGCTCCGCTCAAGCAGACAGGCCGACGAAGCTCGGCTTTAAAGCTTGGAAGAGTCTACAATAACACAACTTGCTCTGAGTCTGAACTCGCGGTGACAAGTGGAAGTGAAGAGCGAGGCTATTATTGTAATGTGTCAAGTTTTATTTGGTTCATTTAGAAGGGCAGTAAGATAATGATCATAAATACTTATATAAGCCAGTGTGTTGGGTTTGTGGACGCTGTATACCTATAGCCCCAAACTGGGGACTTTTACTACTGTTGTGGGTTTGCTTACTCATTAAAGATGAGAACAGGAGCAGGTTGTACACCTCAGCAGACGGTTGATTGGTTGGCTGAGTTGCACTTTGTGCGGACACACTGTGGAGATAATTCGTTTTATCTCTCTCCGTGTCCTGATTTAAATGTTTTCTTTCTTCGTGTTCGCGAGGTGAACGAGCAAGACGACGGACAATTTTTGTGAAGTCTTGAGAATAAATAATAAAAAATAAAAGAATAAATAAATAAAAACCCTGCTGCTCAGTTCAAAGTGATGCTGTTGATGTTTGAATTTGTCCCTGATGAAATAAAAATACAGTTTGGACAAGTGACTTTCTTTCTTTTTCAAACACGTTCAGTAATAAAGTGTCACAAGTCGTTGAAATTTTATTCAAAGGTCCGGATTTTGTCACATGCTACGCGCCTCAGCTGCATCACATTTAATCTATTTATAGCCAAACAATGTGATTTTTAATTTAATTTAAAGACCCACCTGGAAATTACTGAAACAAACCACCAGAAGTTATTTTTTTTTAAAGAAGACAGGTACATTCCAAACTGGAGGCTCATCCTCAAAAGTATAAATCAAATAACGTAATTTTGAGGTTCAACATTTATATTTTTAACATGTAAACGAAAGAAAAATAAGATAAAGTTTGGTCAGTCAACAAATTAAATCTTCTATGTTCAGAAAGGAAGATGTCTACACGCCTTCTCCTCTGAAAATCGACTTTATTTACCGTCCTGATGGACTTCTGTTGCAGGAAGCATAAAGGATGTAAGGTGCTGCTGTGTTAGCCCGAACCTGCACACAGTAACATTACAGTAAATATTATATTTAAACAGCCTGGCAGTAAACATCATTTGCATAGAATAAAGAAGTCTCTGAAATAATGCAGCAGAACTGTTAAGTGCAGTTTTGTTTTAAATCTATGCAGCAATAAAACTGTAATAATTTGCAACTCAGCAAACAGCTTGTGTTAAATCATCAGGTGTAATAAACTGTCAGAGAGCCTGCACATGCACACACACATGCTGTCTTCCAGGATTCCACTAGGGGGCGCCGCCGCTGTACATCTTTAAATTGTGAGTTCTCGTTTGTGAAGCAGTTTGATGACACACAAACAAAAAGAAGTTTAGAGTCACGCTAATATTTGACCTGCTTTATTTACTAAAATATATGAAGACGACAGCTGCATGATAAAACTGATCGTGTGCAGCAGAACAGAGAGAGAGAGAGAGAGAGAGGATAACAGTTCAGACTGAAGACATTTAAAATGTTTTAAAACACACAAAGACGTAAAGAAGCAAACGGACACGTGAGACAGACGAACAGTTGAGAATAACACACACATCACGTCTTTGTTACATGAACTGACAGAGTTCCTGCAGAGCAGCTTTAAGTGCGTCGATTAGCTGATGAGCGGCTTGCTCCTCTTGTCTTTCTGTCGAGCTTTGTCGTGGCCCTTCTGGGGAACGTTGGCGTCGCTCTGGCTGAGCGCCGTGCGCGTCACCGTGGACATGCCGTCGACGAACTTCGTCTTGAAGAGGACGTTGGCGTTGGTGAACATGCCGTCCTTCAGGGACACGACCACAAACTACAGAGAGAGAAATTTTAAGAAAGAAATATAAGAACGACAACTTCAGGTTTAGTGTCAGTATTAGGACGCGTGCGCGTGTTTTTTAACAAACCTGTGAGTGTCTAAAATGTGCTCTCAGCATCTGCCCGATGTTCTGCGTGTGCGACAGATCGAGGGCAGCGTCCACCTCGTCTAAGATGTAGATGGGAGCAGGTTTGAACAGCAGCATGGCCAGGATGAGAGACAGAGCCACCAAGGATCTGAAGACAGACACAAAGAGACTTCATGATCAAGCACAAAATAAACCAAATCAATGCCGCTCAGTGACCAGAGAAGTGTTTTCGCTGACCTCTGCCCACCGCTGAGCTCTGTAAGGTTCTCTTTCCAGGTGTTGCCCAAAGCCACCTTGAACTCAAGGCCCTCCAAGACACCACAGCCCTGAAGAGGAGCCAGCTTAGCAGTGGCCCCGGGCAGCAGAGTGGAGAAAATGGAGCCAAAGTCCTTGTTGACCTGCAGAGAAGGAGAGACGTTACAACTCTTGTGTTGATTCTGGCGCCCCGTGGACAAAAGTGGCCACACACAAACACACACAGTCGGATGAAGGAGTGCAGACCTTCTGCCATGCCAAGTTGAGAGCCTCGTTCTTCTTCTGGTCCAGCTCCTCGATGGTCTGCAGGATCTTTGCTTTGTCGTTCTCCACGATCCTCTTCTTCTTCATCAGGTCGTTGTACTGCAGGATAAAAAAAACGTAGATGAAGACACTCAAAGCTGGACCTGAACAATCTCTCAAAAACTCCTTCCCGTGTCTCCGTCCTCACCCGTTCCTCTGCTTCGTTCAGCATGTTCATGGCCCTCTTGTTGACGTTCCTCTCCAGCTTGGTGGTGGTCTCCTCCAGCTTCTTCAGCCGCTGACCGGCCTCGCGCGGGTTGTTGGTCTTGAAGTCGTACGAGGTGTTGGGCTGGCCGAAGAACTGACGCTCCGAGTGGATCCAGTCGTGTTCCTCCAGCATCCGAGACACCTGGAAGGAGACGGCGAGGAAATGTTTAGAGGACCCTTATCAACGCTCGACGTCCTCAGAGAGTAGAAGACAAAGTTAAGTGCGTACCTTGTCAGCAGCATCCTGGCTCTCCTTGCGGTGCTTACTGATGTTGTGCTCCAGTTCCTTGATCTTCAGCTGAGCTTCGTTGTTCTGCTCCCTGATTTTATTGGCCTCTGTGCTCTTCCCCTGAAACATTCAGGAAATAAGAGTCTTTAAGGATGTGAAATAGACCTCTCCACAGAGGACTTCCTCTCCAACACTACCAACAACACTGTCGCAGTATGGCTGCACTAACATGTCCTCGTTGCTCTGTACCGCTGTACTTAAAGGTCATGTTGTGCTCACCTTGAGCTCTTTGTCCTGAGCCATGATCACTTCTTTCTGTTTGGCAAGCTCCTCCTGAGCTTTACGCACGGCCTCCTGCACGGCGAGAGAGAGAGAGAATGTGTTATCGGAAACTCTTTGTGGAGAGTCCTCAAAAGTACAAACTTGAAGTCTGACACGATGACAAACACACACACACATACCTTGTTCTGCGATACAGTACAAGCCATGCTGTCGATCTGCTCCTGGATGGCCGTCATTGCTTCATCCACGGCCTGAATCTGCTGCTCGTAGCCGGCCTGCTCCCTCCTCAGCTCCTCCAGCTCCAGACCCACAGCGTCAGACTCCTGTGCACGAACAAGAAAAGAAACAATCAACCAACTCGTTACAAGCACGAGAGAGAGAGAAAGAGAAAAATCTAAATGTCCCGTTGGCGTACCTGCTGCTTCTGCTTCAGCTTCTTGTTGAAGGCGTCGGCTTTGCCCTTGGCCGCGTTGAGTTTCTGCTGCGCCGCTTTCAGCTCCTTCTCCCTCTCCGCCTCGGCGTTCTTCATCTTGTTCTCCAGGACTTTGTACTTTTCCTCAGCTCGTTTCTGCACCTCCTTGGTGACACGCAAAGTCTCCTCGCTCTCCTCTGGTTAAGCAAACACACAGTTAAGTCAGCAAACTTACCGTGAATCACAAATCTAACGTCTAGTTTTAGTCAGATACGTTTCAGTTTTCTGACCGATGGCTTTGCGGAGTCTCTCCAGCTCCTCCTGCTGCTGGTGGAAGGAGCTCTGCTGCAGCTTGGCCTGCAGGATCTGTTCCTCCTCCACCTTCAGCTCATGCTGCTGCTTCAGCTGACGGTACCTGGACGGAGAAGATGTGGTGAAGAAATGTAGGTGGAGAAGCTAAAATAAACCAGGTTTAAACGATACATCCGTCATAAACTAATATCCACATACTTCTCTGCGGTTCCCTTCAGGCCGGCCAGTTGTCGCTCAGTATCCTGAAGCTGGGCCTCCTTCTCATTCAGGTTGTCCCGGACCTCTTTCAGCTCCTGCAGGCTGGTCAGGACTGATGCTGACTGGGAGCGAGCGCCTGGAGGAGAAGAAGCAGCGAGTTCAGGCGAGATCTGAACCATCTTTAAGTTATGCTGCTATAGGCCTCGACTGCTGATTTCGTGTCATGTTCTCACCTCCACTCAGAGTTCCCTGTGGGTCGAAGATGTCTCCTCCAAGCGTGACGGTCTTGGTCATCACCTGTTTATCAAAAGCCACTTTTTTGGCGTTGTCCAGGGTGTCACACACCAGTGTGGAGCCAAACACGTACTCCATGGCCTTACGCAGGTCAGATTCGTAGCCCACGAGGGACAGAGCTGTGTGGACGTTGTCCTCTCCGACCTGAGGCAAGAGGGAGAACAGCCAGAGACAGGACAGAGTGATGAAGAGGGTCAAGAGTCGTGTCGCGTTTCAAGATCAGACTGAAAGAACCGGGAAGTCTTTGGATCTCTCACCAGACTCTTGGCAGCGCTGACCACTCTGTCATTGAGTGTCTTGGCAGAGATCTTGTTCAGGGGAATGATGGTGTACCTCCGCTGCAGCTCTCCCTTCTCCAACAGCTTTTTACCCGTCACCTGTTCAAAGACAAAAATCACCCACAGATGAAATAAGAGCATAAAAAAAAACACCTAAACACTAAACTAACACACATTTCACACACTAACCTCTGTGTCCACTACGATGTTATAGAGCCGTCCTCCTGCGACGACCTCCAGGCCTGTCGCGTAGGAAACGTCGCGGACTGTGATCAGGTTAGCCAGCAGCCCTTTCACTTTGCTGCGGTCCCATCCGCGCTCAGGGTCCCTACGAACGAGAAGAAAACACATAAAAACACTCTGCAAGTGTAACATGATGAGACAGTGAAGTCCAGATCTCATCAGCAGCTCCACGAGGAGACAAACAGACTCAATCATGCAGCGAACTTTCTCTAAAAGCTGAAACTCCAGCGCAGATAATTAAAGTGTGACAGCAGCTGCTCATGGCTGTTAGCTGAGAGATCATTTTGCCCTGAAACAGGTCGAGTTATCCAGAGTGTAACAATATACAATCTCAGAATATTCAGCACAGTTAAAGAAACGAGCAGATGAATTCTTACTTGTAGTCGAAGCGCAAGTTGGGGAAGCGAGACACGAGACGCTCGTAGGTCTCTTTAAGTTTAGCGACCTCTCTGGACAGCTGCCGTCTCTTGTCCAGCAGGCTCTCCTCCTTCCCATCTGCAGACAGACACAGACTATTAGTACAGAGTGTATAACACGAGGAGTGGCAGCTAGAGGGCGGCAGCATCTGTTCACACACCTTCGTAGCTGAGTTTATCTAGCTCAGCCTGTAGTTTCTCTCTGCTGCTTCTGACTGCCTGCAGGGCGTCCTGGTCCTTCTTGTAGCCTCCGTCCATCTTTTTCACCTCGGCCTGTTTGGTCTTGAGCTCAGCCTGGGCGTGCTTCAGGGTCATCTGGGCCTGGACGGACAAGAGGACAGAGTGACCTTTAAATCGACAGGTCAGAAATTGTCTCTTAAATATAGACCAGCTACCTGGAGGTCCTTCACTCACCTGCTTGGCCTCAGTATCCGCCTTGCTCATGTCATTCTTGCAGGTCATCATCTGCCCAGCCAGCGTGGCCTCCTCTCCGTCCTCATTGGTGGAAAGGCCGGCAGACACGGCCTTAAAATGCTGCTCAGCCGCCTCGAGGGCTGCGCTGTCCTTCTGCCCCTCCTCCTGTACGGCCTTAAGCTGCTCCGTCAGCTTGGAAACCTCCTTTTCTTTCACCACAAGCATTTTCTTGTCCTAAGGGCGAAGGAAAACAACGGTTTGTTTTAGTTCTGACAACAAAAGTCATACAGACATATTACCAAAACGCACTGTCCCGTTACCTCCTCCATGCTCTTGACCAGCTCCTTCCTCTTCTTGGTTTCATCTTTCAGATTCTGTTTTTTCAGGTCAAGCGCACTCTGAGCTTTGGCATCCACACGCTGCACATCAGCGAGAGTCTCCTCCAGAGATTTTAATACTCCGTTCACCTCCTACAGATGAGTACAACAATGTTAAAGACAAAGCCATACAACCTAAGATTCATTTTCCTTGCTGTAGTTTGGTCACAGACAAGGCAAAACATTAGCACCACACAGCAGCCAGATGCTGGTAAAATATGCAGGCGGCTGGTAGATTTATCTGCCTTTACCTTATCCCTTTTCTTCTGCAGCTCCTGAATCTGAGCGGACAGTTCCTGGAGTTTGCTCTCGTTCTCGGCCATGCCGGCTTGCATCTTGGTGATGTTATCCTGCATCACCTTCAGATTCTCTGCAGACTTCAGCTTGGTTTCCTCCGCGCACACAAACAGCCAGGCCACGTACAGCCGCGACAGGTGCTGGATCTCACGCATCAACTTCTGGTACTCCAAGTATGAAGATCGCTCCTGCGAAGGTTTAGAGAAAAAAAAAAGGAAATAATGACACGTGTGATGGAAAATGTAATCGTATTTCAGTCAGTGGAAGTTTTGGTTTAGCAGCGAGCCTACCTCTTGCAGTTTCTGCATGGTTGGAGTGATTTCCTCATCCAAAATCTTAGAGAATAAACAAAGAGAAACAGTTAAACATTCGTTGCAATTGTGCAAACGTGTCAGCTTCCCCTCTGCAGAATGAACGGAGACACAGCAGATGTCTAACACACCGTCTGAATCTCCTTCAGCTTGGCCTCCTTCTTCTCAATGGTCTTCTGAGCGCTGATCTTTTTACACTCATACATCCTGGTTCCCGCCGCCTCCTCGATCATGGAGAGGATCTGCAAGCAAAGAGGTGATCATTGGAAGACCTGAAAAAGGGGGCAGGGAATATTGTGGACAACAGGTGGACAACGTGTTTTACCTCTGGTGGCTTCATATTAAGAACTTTGGTGATCCTCCCCTAAAATACAGGAAAGAGAAAAATATATACATAAATACTGTAGAGGGATACAACCTACAATCGCTGCTGCAGACACAAGACTGACCTGCATGATGAGAAAATGTGGGTTGTTGACATTGAGTCCAACGGAGCAGAACAAGTCCTGCACCCTGGTGTTGTTGGCGTTGACTCCATTGATGAGGTACTTGTTCCTGCCTCCAATCACCACCTTTAAAAGACAGAATCGCATCAGCATTTCTTGTACATCAGTCACAGATCCTTCAAAAACATCACTGTATGTTGACAGCCAACCTGTCTGGTGACTGTGATCTCGTCGTGGGTTTCAAAGCCCAGAGGACTCTGGCTTTTGTTGGAGTTGTCAAAGGTGATAGACACCGTGGCTTTGGTGATGCCACCCTGTCCATTTTTATAAACCAGGTCCTGGAGGTTGGAGGCTCGCACCTTTTTAAAGTGAAAATGAAACAAACAGAGTTAAAGCTGAGCTCACATTGGTGCTAAGATGCTGCTTACCTAACTGTTTTGCTAGTTAACGACAGAAAACTACAACTCCCACCACACCAACCTACAAATCGATTAATTTAAAAAGGTCAACGACTCGGTTAGAGCTTAATGAATGTATAGCTGATAACACACTTACGTGGGTGAGGTTAGAGATGCCCAGAAGGAAACATATCGAGTCCAAAATATTGGACTTGCCGCTGCCGTTCAGCCCGGTGATGGCGTTGAACAGCGGGTCGAAGCCGTTGATCTCCGTCCTCTGTGCGTAGGACTTGAATCCTTCGACAATAATAGACTTGATGTGCATTTTTTAGGGCTGTCCTCTCTCCGCAGGCTCCGGAGGCAAAGTTTGCGGTGTTTAAATACCCCAAACGGTAACTTAAAAAGCGAAGAAACACCAGGTTAGAGCTCAGTGTTTACAACCGACGACACGGAAACTCGCTCCTCTCTCTGCTAACTTGAATTTTGGCGGCAGGAGCCGGGTAGTCCGTCCTCCACTGTGCCGGATACACAACGAAGAAAGTAAAAGTAGCTTAACATTTAATCTGCACACATTCAATCTTTTTTATTAATAAATACACGCAACAGAATCGAGAAATATATAAGATAAATATACACGAACGCTGTTTCGTGTATATTTAGATGTAATTTATTTATTTTATTCAGGCACATTCCAGGCCTACTAAATGCCCCCTGACTTATCTTGCCTGTGTGACAGAGTTTTCGACGCCACCTGTAGGTAGAAAGCTGAACCACATGGTGTAACAAAAAATAACGTAAAATGTGGATAGATAGCAACAAGCAACGATGCTGAAATTTTGTTTCTCGCAAGCGACGGTAAGACTTAAAGTTGAGCTAACTCAAATATTTTAATGATATTACTATTATTATTAATTAATATTAATATAATATTAATATATATTTTATATTATATATTATTTTATGTCAATTTCAGTCTCAATTTGAATTCCCCAGTGCATTAATACTGTTTTAAAACTAGTGATGGGAAGTTCGGTTCTTTTAGGAGTCAGATCATTTGACTCTCCAAGAAGAGTCGGCTCTTTCAACTCCCAAATGGCTCTTCGTGTTTCCACTTATACCTTTAATAATTCAGCCAAATTTAGCACAGTTTTGACCTATGATTTGTATGTGTACACATATATAATTTAAATTATTCAATACATCCTTTCTATGTATTCAAAATTAAAATGACATTTTCTAATATCAATAAATTGCTGTAACCAATTGATTTCGTTGCATTTACAGACCATTGTAACTCTCTGAAACCACCCAGTGAATGCACTAACTTTTTTTTTTTTTTTTAAAAAGGACAGCTATTGACTGTTGGATGCACAGCACGCACTCAGTCACTGCATGCATGGAGCACCGGTTGTGCACTGTATTACTTTACAATACAAAACAAAATAATTAAAAAATTATAAATAACCAGCTCCCATCGTTCACTTAAAAGAGCTGGCTCTTTGAACCGACTCGTTCATGACTGACACATCACTATTTAAAACCGAGTTTTTAAAACAAAATCCTTTATTTACTTCTCTTTTGTTGGCCTGAAGGTAGTAATTAATGTAGTAAGTCTAATATTTTTAAAATTCAGCCTTTAAAATACACACAAAATGTCATATTTGTAGTACTATAAAGTATAAACTCCTGTCAGGATGTGGGTAAACTGAGGGTGGCACAGATAAGCTCCTATAGGAATAATCAAAAACATTATACATTACTAAATTAATACCACATTAGGGTGATTCTACTTTCAATAAGGCTAAAGGCAAAGAAAGGTAAAAAGAAATTTGTAGTTGTTTTATTTGCTCTCCATTTGAAATTCACATTTTGACAACAGCACGCAGAATACTTTGAGTCATTAAATGATCACAGCTAACAAATACCACGCTGCTTTAAACTTGCATTTGCCGTGAAGATACAGTATTAGTGCAAAAGAAATTTTCACAGTGAACAACATCGTCATGAAGAAAGCCCTGTTAGTGTGAAGGAAGCCACAAGCCGACATACACACATTCAACATACACACACAATCACAATTACTGCGTCACTCCATCATGCATCCAGAGGCACGGGACACATGGACAGACACACCAAATTGAGTGCGTAGAAGCAAATCTGTGATAGAACGACGCAGTCTCCTCTGTTCGAGTAGAAGGCGGTGGGCTTGATGTAGGCCCAGTCAAAGTTCCGCAGGTTCAGTGACCTCTGACAGTGCTGGTCACTCAGAGCGACCAGGGCTCGCACGATTGAGTATTTGGCCGAGCAGCTGGTCGCCGTCACTGTACGCACCTTGTCAAAGTGCAGCAGGAAACAGGGATCGTCCTGGAGCCAGAGCACACAAAGACACAGACACACAATGAGATAGCATTACTGATAAATAAACAAATAAATCATTTATGTCAGAGCTGACTCTCAATCTGACAGGAAGCCATCGAAGAGATGTCGGATATATTAAAGCAAACATAAATATGAAAGATGTTATTAAAAATGTGAATTAATTTCTCCAGCACACAAGTATCTACTACAACTATATTCTAAAGATGGCTTGTTGAGACATCTCAATAATTCATCCCCAACTGAGACACCTCTGTAAAATGTAAGCTCCGGATAAAGATGAACCTATTCTGTTATCAAATCCAGATTTTTACATCATTAAAACAGATAACTGAGGTGGTTATGCACAGCAAATGGGTGTGTATATATATTTGTGTTGTAACTCTTTATTTATTTTGTTTTTATTTAGGATCCCAAAGCTGATATTGATTGATTGATATTGAAAAAAAGTAAGATGTAGCTCATAAATCACAATGTAAAATTATAGTTTGAGATAGATAAACTTTCATAATTATAAACACTAAAAGTCTGTTTAAAAGGAGTCAATATTAGTCATATATTATAGTTCTATAGAAAACTTAATGCAATAATAAGCCATGAAAACTGCAATTAAATTTGATTACCTACCACATCAGGGTCCCGTCCGTCAACAAGAGTCAGGTCCTGCAGGGACCAGATCTCCGTCATCCTGTAGCAGTCCTGTATGCTGGAGCGTTTGGTGTGGGACTTCTTGGATCCGGACTTTATGGTCGTCTGAGATACGTGACATCCCACGATACTTAACTGGACCACTTTGTTTTTTGCAACTGTGGGGGGAAAAAAATGGGAAATATGAGAATTTATTTTTCCAAGAATACAGATGTGTAGTAGTAGACGTATTTCATCAGCAGTGAATGTAAAAGCTTGATTCGTTTCAAGCCTCAGCACACACAGATTCTCTATAACTAGAATAACAGGGCCTATTCTGTATGACCTGTGAAGGAAACTTTAAAATATAGTTTTGAAATTATCTGGAATGACTGAGCAGAACGTCTTAAAATGTATCAAATGAACAACGTTTACCTGAAACACAGAGAAAATGTCTTCCTTGTGCCGGCTCTTCGATCTCAATAAACTCCACCAATCTCTGTTTTCCAGGTCGGAATAAAACTCTCTGCATCTCCTCCCTCAGAAGAGACGACATCACTGGAGAGAGGAAGGTCGGAGGGGAAAAAGGCTTAAAAAAGAAAGACGAGAGTGACAAACCGACAGAGAGGAGAGAGGTGAGAAAAAAAATAATGAGGATCGTGACCGAGATCTGTGCAGAGGTGGCCGCGGTGGTGGTGGTGGTGATGGTGGTGGCGGCGGTGGTGAGGGAGGCGGTGATGTTTCCTGGTCAGACCGCGTGAAAGTATGTGGTCGTGTGTGAAATGAGCTCATACTCCACTACCACACACACACACACCCACGCACACATTCACACACACATGCACCGCTCTCTGGGTTTGAGGATCAATGTTAATCTTTCATTTAAGTACTGCCTTCATACCAACTTACCCAGGAGGGATTTAGTAGAAAGGGAGCAATTACAGGCCAATCTCTTCATCATTTTTACCCTTTTATTGCTTCAATTAAGACCCATTACGATGCTGATGCCCGGGTTTCCTGCAGATATGGATTTTATTCTTGAATTTGTATATACCTCAGTGTCTGACTCAAAGCGTGCACACACATACAGTAATTTCCCCCTGTGTCTGTGCTTTTATGTTCCATCACACATGTTTCCTCACATCCTTTTCTCGGTCTCTCTGTTTCCACTCACGTATAGATGTTGATACATACTGTGGCACAGTGCCCGATGTTTGTCTCTGATTAAACGGTTGTTGTGTGGGAAAAGGATGTCCCACAGCACTCTGCATGGTTTCCATTACTCTGTAATAATTCAATCTCTGAGAACAGGTACAAGCGAGGTGAAGCACTTAAAAGGAGCACATAAAGGCTGCTACGATTCCTCAGTGATTGTGGCTCCACAAGACAATTTGCTAGATGTACCGATGAGCACAAAGAACACAATATTACACTTTTGAGCCGGTTCCAGTTTGTGAGAGGCAGGTCGGCAGCGTGGGACGACTTTTCCATAAACCAAACCGGCCCAGAATGAACCAGACCAAAGCTCTGATTTGATTTGTTGGCAGGAAAGAGTGTGGCTCCATTGGATTTGTCACATTTGTGAAAACAAAGATGGGTTGTTCCACAGCTAAGTGCTTTATTGTTGTTGTTGTTGATGGTTTTTGTGGGTGTTCCCTTGAAAGGCTTTTTGCCTCTGAGATGGAAAAAATGAGCGGATGGGCAGGACGTAGGGAGGAAAGGAAATATAAAAGTGTGGAATCTCATGAATAACACATGAGGTTTGTCATACTTACTTATCATAAACTTTAACCCCAGTATGTCTGTCAAACTCCTACAATTTATTCAATTAAAATTAGTATGAAATCAGACAGAACATGTATTAAATAATAATGTTTTATGGAAGTAATGTGAGTACATAAATAACTGAAGAAAACACGTCGCTGGCACAAGAAAAAAGGCCGCAATTATGTCCCATTTATATTCAGAAAATATGCTTGGGATGATTTATGTGAGCACTCTCGGTTTGTGCAGGTGAGTAGCTCTGAAAACCAAACACGTACGCCAAATATAATACTGTTATAAGGCAACAGGGGAGGAGTTTGGAAAGAGAGATATGCATGATTTAAGAGGATTAAAAGGAGGTGTATAGAGTAAAGGAGTAAAGTCAGAGCACCTCTGGCAGCGAGGACGAGATGAGAATATCTGTGTAACACCGAAAGGATGGATTAAGTTGAGGGGAATAAAATAGGAAGAAGGAGCTGCTGAAAAAATAAAGTAAAGAAGAAAAAAGGCAACAAGTATCAACAAGAAAGAGGGAGGACATGAAGGAAGAAGAGGAGAATGGGGGAGGAAGAAGAGATAGGAGGAAGATCTGAAGAGAAGGTGAAAAAAGGACGAGTGTGTGGAGATGAATTGAGGATTGAATAACACATTTATGCAGGGAAGTCTGTTGAGCATAATATATAGGAAACGGGGGAGAATCCTTAAGAAGCAGATAACGGCTAATCCGAACAAAGAAGAAGAAACTGAAAATGATGACGGAGGAAAAGCGAGGGAGCAAAGTGAGTTCACAGAGAGGAGGGAGACTGAAGAAAGGACAAAGAGACACAGAGAAACTCTGATATGTTACAGAGGAATAACGAGTCCGAACAGGACCAAAGAATTAACGAGGTTGCCACCGTCAACCTCTATATTAAGCCTTGAGTTGGAGCGTGAAAATGCAGGAACATATAGATTCTGGATTTTACAATATGTGCTAATATTTTGATTTATATGTTACAACGAATGGGCAGAGATTAAACAAAAGATTTAAGGTTGCATCATTGAATTTCTGCAGACATTTCAACTCTTGAACTTATCAGCTCGTGACCGTTTTGTGTCTGAAAAGCTGTATCTTAACATTTTACGCCGATGTTGTGACGTCTGAATCACTTTAAAAAAACTTAAAAAACAACAAATTAATTATTGAGGCCAGATGGATTTTTGGCTGCGTCATCCTCTTATATCAGCGCAGCAAAAAGATATAATGTTCATCGCTTTTTATAACCATGTTTACTCTGAGACAAGGCCAAACAAGATAAAAAATGAAATAAGATTAGATAAAAAGAGACAAAATAAACAATAAATAGCAACACACAGACAGAAATCAACTAGCTGTATCTACATACAAACTCAAGCACCAGTGGCTCCATAATCTGGATGATAACTTATGGTAATATTTTGATTTTTATGTTGAGATTGAGATTTAAAAAAATAAAATAAAAAATTTTAACAAAAGTTTGCATAGTTTAATTGCTGTTTTAACTCTTGTTGTGAACATATTTCACAATATTTACATTAAATATGAGCTTTGACCACATATTTAAATAATAAAATCGTTTAGCTGTCTTCCTTTGTTGGATCATTCCTCACAACATGTCTAATGCAGCTGGACTGTCACAGGAAACACGGACGTCTCCAGAAACATTAAACACAATCTGACAGCAGTGAGTCTGTCTTGTTTCTAATGTTATTTTACTTTTATTTTAACATTATTCTTGATCAGCATTATTTATGAATTGCTTGTAAATGCAGGTTGGACTGTGTGTTGGTGTACCCTAAATAAAGAGCTTTAATCCTGCAGCCGTGGGTCAGTAGTTTGTTTATTTTCTCTTTATTATGATGATTTATTATCAGAGGTCTTCAACCTTTTCAGCACAGGGACCCCTTGGACGAGAGACAAACAGAACAGGGACCCCCACATGTAATTCATTTTTTAAAAATGTGTCACATTTTAAGCTTGGCCTATAATAACCTTTATATTTACTTTATTCACCTTTTATTTCACCTCATTAACCTGTTTATATACTGAGTTATTAGCCTGTATGTGTTTATGATTGATAAAAAAAGTTCATGCATAATGGAATAATTTATTTTGTAAATAGTTTTTGTCAAAAGTAGCTTATTGTTGCTTATTAATGCTTGCAGTTTGTTATATTTTGTAAAAAATTGTCAATTATTAATTGGTGGATCCCTAGGGGTCACGGACCACTGGTTGAAGACCCCTGATTTATATATTCCTGATAATCTTACATAAAAATACATATACAATGTAGTGATGTAGTGACAGTATATAATGCATCATCCCTGGTGTTTATGGATGTTGTATTTGCACATAAAATAATTGTAAATGTTGTTTTAAGCAAACAACAATCTTGTATATCATTTCATGTTATGTTCAGTAAAAATGAACATCTAATCTCACATCATGCCTCATGAAAAAATCAGTGTCAAAACACGCCATAATCTTTAGTTTAGTGGGGGGGGGGAAACCTCGACACAATATAGGTACACGTCATGCCCTGTAGAGCTTCTGATTGGATGTCGATAAAAAAGGGGAAATCCCTTTGCCATCAGGCAGGGCCATCCCTTCCCTTCCCTTCCCTTCCCTTCCCTTCCCTGCTCTCTGCTCTGCTCTGCACCGTCCTGGCGACCGTCCAATGTCACATTCACAGTCCAGTCACTGCAGCCTAAAAACGGTGTAACATGTCGACGTTAATTAATGCATATTAATAGAAATATGACACCTTAAAATAAGGTTTAAAAAAAAAAGCGATTTAAATGCATTAAAGTGCATGTTGTCATTCCAAATCATATATTTAAAAATATGTATTATTATTAATAATAATTTCCCTGTGGAGATCACTCAGAGATCCAACTCTCTCTCTCTCTTGTTTTATTTATTTATTTATTTATTTTGCAGCTACTGTACTCTGCAAAATAGTGCGCCCTACTGTCTCCATTGCGCATGACTGTACGTCGTAATATGAAGTAGGCCTCCTGTTTTTCTCCCCAACCCCGGAGTGAGTGAGTCCTCTCCTGGCCGGCCCCCGCCAACCACATCGATGCAACGTTCAAGTACGCAAAAACACGGAGGTCGATTACTCGTCAAGGTAAGATCTTTAATGCATATCTAACGTTAAAGCTGGTGGAGGGAGGGAGGAAGGGGGGGGTTAAATAGCACGGCCGTTGCGGTCGGTAAACGGTGTTGCGTGTGTGTGTGTGAGTGAGTGTGTGTGTTTTTTTTTTAAAGCGTGCGGAAGCGGTCGGACTGCAGAGGAGGCTTCGGGACTGTTTCCGCACGCTTGAGGGAGAGCAAGGCCCAGTGACCCACATTCAGAGCGAGCCTGTGTGTGTGTGTGTGTGTGTGTGTAGGAGTGGGCGAGCGTGTGCGTGTATACCCCTATCGATGTGTATGTGTGTGTGTGTGTGCCTGCCTTTGTGTGTGTGTGTACATACATCTGCCGCGAAAATGTTTCCACCATTGCTGGTTTTAGACATTTCTACCCGACCGACATGGATGTTTCTGTGGGTTTTAACGAGGATGTGGCCCCGCGCGGATGTTGTTTAAGCTCCGCTTCTTCTCTCGCGGTGTTTTAAGGAGGACCAACGGTTTTTTGTTTTTTTTTTAACGGTTTTATCCCGTCCTCAAATGTCAGTTTGGTCAGTTTATGTTGTTGCGTGACAGCTTCGAGGCTCGGCGCCACAGCTCGTTTATTAATCACATATATTGAAAGGAGCTGATATTAACGTCGTTTGTTAACACACAACGCTTCGTTTGGCCGCCGTTAACCGTGTCATTCGGTGTTCGTGGCCGCCAGTAAGAGCATTAAAACGGGCAGTTTTTTTTCGGTAGCAAGCTTAGTTAGCCTGCTCGCTAGCTGCTAGCTTATATGGGCTGCTCTCTTACGGGTTGTATAACGAACACCTGTGGCACTAAAACAGGTATATTCATATAGATATATATGTGTGTGTGTGTGTGTGTGTGTTAGCCTTTATCTGTGTGCTTCACTCAGAAATATACATGACTGCTCATAAGGAGAGTGTTTTCCCCAAAGTAAGCCACTTTAAGGTGGTTTAACTAAAATGTTTAAATGTCTCTATTGTCTCCCACTAAAATAACATGTCATGCACAGGCTTTCCTGTGTGTCCTGTCATATCTCACAGCAAAATCCTCTTAGATAGCAGTTTGTTTGTGTCTGATTTAGATTATTTACCCAGCTATTATAAGGAATGATTAGTCAATCAGTTTGCATGCAGAAATAACCCTCTGCTTTCTAGTTACAGTCAGTATTTTCTAAAAGTGAACTGTTTAGTTTGCCTCGCTGTTTTGCAGATATCAGAGTAATATGAATATTTTAAGCGAAATCCTCTTGGATAGTAGTTTGTTTGTGTCTGTTTTAACAAGTTTGGGAAGTATATTGTTAGATTATTTACCCAGGCATTACAAATAATGATGAATCGAGGTAATTTTGCATGCAAAAAAAGAGTCTATTTTCTAAGAAAAATACAAAATTAACTTTTGTTTTGCTTGCTGCTTTGCAGATATCAGAGTAATATGAATATTTTAAGCAAAATCCTCTTAGATAGTAGTTTGTTTGTGTCTGTCTGACAAGTTTGGGGAACTATATTATTAGATGGTTCGCCCAGACATCCCAAATAATGATAAGCTGAATAATTAACACAAGTTTTTTTCTAGTTACAGCTTCTCAGCGCTCACGTATGGACTAATGCAGAGAAAATATAAAGAAAATAAACCTTTGAGTGTTTCTTTCAGGTTACAATCAAGATGTTTTTTTGTTTTCTTTGTACAGGACTTTTTAAAATCATAACTTGATAGCTGCAGCTGTGAGGATTTGCTTTGCTTTGCAGGTATCAGAGTAATATGAATATCACCTGGGGCTGTCACTGTTTTCTGACATTTTATAGACTGAGACATGAGCTGAAACAATTTGTATATTTTAATCATTTATTAAGTCTTTTTTTCTGCATTTTATATCACTACAGACTGAATATCTTCTTCAGCAAACTGTGACAGCCACCTTTCACTAAGACCAAATTATTGATCAGAATAACTGATGATCAGAATAATCATGAGCTGCAGCCCTAATCGTGTAGTAGTGTGAATATCTTCTAGTTGGTTGGACAGATGAAGTTGAAGACGTCACAGAGAAAGTGACTTTGTTAGTTTGTTGTTTCCTGACTTACACTAACCAACATATTTACATTCATTGTTGTTCTCTTGAATTTGCATGCATGGTAAATATGAGCACAGGTCCCATGGTATGTTTGTAAATGAGCGTGCTGGTTGTTTGTGTTGCAGGTGAGGTCTGTTCGTGCCTGGCAGGATTCAATCTAAACAGCTAGTTTTTTTTGTTTTTTTGCCTGCAGAGACATTCCAGAAAGTAAGTTTAATAATCAATCACCACTTTGTCTATAACTGGGTCAATGTCCTCCAAAAGAGTTTGTGAAGTTCTGATAATTTATGCATAATTATTGACTTATTTCTGGTCGTCCTTGCTGCATTGATGCATGTCATTCAGAGACTTTTTAAAGACCTTTCTGATTGATTAAACCTGCTTCATTAGTTATTTATTTGTTCATTTATTAGTGGATTTTTATGTACATGTAACAAAAGTCTGGCAGTGTAATTAGATGCAGCCGTACATCAGCAGGGTTCAGTTTAATATATGCTAAATGATGTACTGTAAAGTCGATCTACATTTGCTGCTGCATCTCGCGTTTAAATATAAACTCGATCGATTGTATATGCACTTTAGTTATTTGTCACACAGTTTATGATTATACATGTGTAACAGCAGTAAGAATATATTATTTCGATCCAAATGAGATCGAAACGTTGTCATAATTAAAATATTTTTGTGGCATTCAGTAAGTGTGTGCAGGCATTTTCTCAGAAAATAGAATAAATATCAGTAGATACCGATTTAAAATAAGAAAATGAGTTTTTCTTTTGTTATTGTAGGTCGCAGTCAGTGTTTATATTCTGTATCAGACTCTTCAGCTCATAAAAATCTGAGTTTCTTAGCTGCTGTTGCTGGACTCTTGTAGGGCGACTTGCTAAAAGCTGACCCAGTGACCCCAATATGACCCCTCAGCTTTCTGCTCTGACTTCTCTCCCGCAGGTTTGCTTGAACACCATGTCTTTCCTGTGGTCTGGTGCCCTCTCGTGACCCCAATGACCTCGACGTCAGTGTTGACCACAGAGTCATCTTTGACCCCCCAAACCCTCGCTACAACCCCCGAGAAAAGACGTTAACTGACCGCGTGCATAAGCTGCATTGGGGTGAGATGTGACGACACAAACGATACACTTAAATTAGGTTATGAAAGAGTTTTAAGTTTTCTAATTAAATTAATTACATTATGTTTAGATGTATGCATATGAAATGTTTTAAATATGGTGATCTGTGCTTTGTAGTCAAGTCGACTGTTGAATATTAGTCAGTTCTTTATTGAAGTATTAGAGGAGCCAGTTGAACCGTGTGTGATTAACGTTGGAGACGACAAAACATGTTCAAAACATGAAACCCGCCAGTCTATTTACAAACACATATTTATTTTTTAATTACACGTATCAACAAGCAGCTCTGTGATACGCGCTGTCTGTTCTCGTCTGAGACCGGTTAACCTGTTTGTCGAGATGTTTCTGTGTGCTCATGCATGCAGTTACAGTACGAATGTGTTGAAATGAAAGCAACTAATTAAGAGCAGGAACTTTTAGTCTGATTTCAATCCGCGGTGCTGAGATGTAAGGATCTGTTCTCTAATCCAAAATCAATTTTTAGTTTGTGTTGAAATATATAAAACTCATGCCTGGCATTAAAGATGATCTAAAATGTGTCTTTCTGTCTCTTCAGGTGGTCTTCCAAATGCCTACCTCACGCCTAAAGAGCAAATCACTGCAACCACAGCCCTGATCAGCAGCCACCATGACATCAAGCATAGGGTATGTGGCAACACACACACACAGATCATAAACGTATGCAGGCTATACGTCTGTTGTCACAAGTACAAGATATGTTTAGATATAATATCCTTTATTATTATTATCATTGTTGTTGTTATGAAGTGACCCGGTGTTTTTAGACGTCACAGCAGTCCAACTCAAAGATACTAAAGCTGCAGCCATCATCCAGCAGTCCAAACAAAACTATTTGAATTAACCCACATTAACTGTAATCGCGCCCTGTTAAACAAATGCACTCGTAACCTTCTTGGCGAGCACAACACATTCCTTCTCTCTTAGTGTGTCTGTCTCACGCTCTCTTTCTGTGTGACCCAAAAATAAACCTGCTCCTGGCATGTAGGAATCCTCTCATTAGCCAACATCCGTCGTTTGCTATTATTAACAATACGTATACGCTTTGAGGCCGCCAACAAAACGTGAGCCACGCAGAGCAAAACAAAGTGAGTCTGGAAAAACTCTGAAAAGTTTTTTTTTTGTTGTTTGTTTTGTAGGGATGATTGTAGCATCTTTGATGGGTTGATGGAAGAAGATGAAAAGGACAAAGCAAAACGGTAAGCGAGATATAAGCATGTGCTTTATATTCTTAAAAAAGGCACCAGAATTTGTGAAATAAACCAACATTTAAAGGGCATAACTGACCTTATCATACGTCACACATACTGTTTTTAACTTCACAGTCGTGTGACTAGCTTATTTTTAAGACGTTTAGATTCACCGTCTAATTTCTTCCTGTGGTTTCGGTCGCAGCGTGTCCCGGAACAAGTCCGAGAAGAAGCGGAGAGACCAGTTCAATGTCCTCATCAAGGAGCTCGGCACGATGTTGCCAGGCAACACCAGGAAGATGGACAAGTCCACCATCCTGCAGAAAAGCATCGACTTCCTGTGTAAACACAAAGGTCAGCGCCTTTCTGCCAGGCTCACAGGGCGGACACTTGTTGTTGTTGTTGTTGACTATCATTACTAGAGCGCTCACATTTTAACTGCATATTGTTGACTTAATGTATTATGAATATTAATCAGGCTACACTTCTATGAATGTGCTGCTTCCTCTGTTTTGTTTCCCCCCCTCATAATCTCAGTTCATCACCGTTTCAATATTGGGATTCCTTGCATGCTGGAATATTTAATTACCGTGCTCGGGTTGCTGTTCAGCTCTTATCAGCAGCGTGAATGATGATTAACTGTCAGCTGCCACTTCGCTGCTGCGCCGTGTTATCTACTGCTCTGTTTACCTGCCTTGTTTTCACTCTGAGCCTTGTACTACAATACGTTTCTGTACCGTGTTGTCATGTGCTTTGTCTCGGTCTCTCTCGTGTCCCTGTTGCTACATCATGTTTTTCCTAAAATAACTTCTTTTCTGGGTTTCCTCCATCAGAAATCGCAGCCCAGTCGGAGTCGAGTGAGATCAGGCAGGACTGGAAGCCTCCGTTTCTCAGCAATGAGGAATTCACGCAGCTCATGCTGGAGGTCAGAAATCTCTCATTTTGTACTGTACATGTTTGATATCTTTTTATTTTTTGTGGTCTCCCATGATCAAGATGAATTCCTATCGCATCAACAACAGATTTGTCTAATTGTTTATGGATGACAGTCTTTTGCTTCCACTGCTGTAGACCGACATTTAGGGTAATTCCTCTTGTCTGGTCTTGTGTTACCAGGCTCTGGATGGGTTCTTTATAGCAATAATGACTGATGGAAACATCCTCTATGTCTCCGAGAGCATTACCTCACTACTAGAACACCTACCGGTGAGTAACACTGGCTGTCTTTTGCTGCAGAACAAGCTTCAACATGATTTCTGTTTGTCTGTGCTTCAGATTTAATATGTCGGGATGACCTGTGTGTGTCTGTGTCATCATGCACATGTTTGTTCCCTCCAGACGGACCTGGTGGACCAGAACCTGTTGAACTTCCTGCCAGTTGGGGAACACTCCGATGTGTACAAGGCTCTGTCCACGCACCCCACCGACCCAGAGAGCCTTAACACAGACTACCTGAAGAGTCAGTAACAACTCGGGTCATGTTGTACCGCATATACATGCTGCATGAGGCAGCATTGTCCGGTTATACTGTACTGTGTGTTGTTGTTTGGTGGATAGATGATAATATGATTCAGTTAGACATTTCCTCCTGTATTCACAGCTTTCACGTGTTATCTGATTTGTTTCTTAAAACCCTCTAGACCGCAGAGCTCCCGTCATTTCAAAATCTTTCTCAGCCAGTCAAAACATGGAAAACACAGTCCTGAGCTTTTTATTGTGGATAGCTTATTATTAAGTTGATATCTATGAGTTTTTTCGTGGCTCTCACTGCTAAGAGGGACGATGTTTTCTGGGCGACAGTTCGCCAAAGAGTCGGCAGAGAGGACTGTCCAGATCACGCTGACTCTTCCACATAAATTTGAAGATCTTTTCTAATACAAGTTGCCAAAGACAACCGTTGTTGCTAGAGATTTCATCACCTAGTCATTGTGGATAAACAGCGGGACTTTTCCATGGCTCTCATTGCCGGAGCTGGAGTCTGTTTGCTGGGGGAAAAGTTCCTTTTAACACATATAAATATGACAATTTTGCCACATATTTGGTAGAAATATTATTCCTATTAAAGAGAAAGAGGAGCTGTTTGTTGGTGGAGTAGGAAAAAATAGTTCTCTGGGGGGTTAATATCCAAACAAAATGTCTCATTTTGTTTCTGTTGGAAACTAGAAGCACATTTATCTCATTCAGTTTAATAAAACACGCTGAATATAAATTAGAAGAACTTAAAGTTAGTGTTAAGGTGTAGCACTGTAGCTAGTTTTGTCTGCTGGGAAACAATTTAGTGGATAAATAATAAATCATCAGAGAACACAAATACTTATTTTCTGCATGATGCATGAGCATCATTATCATTGTTTGTCTTGATTCCCTTCCTGACTTCCTGATCTAACTTATTATTTTGTGTTTTCCTCCAGCTAAGAACCACATGGAGTTCTGCTGCCATATGCTGCGAGGGGCAATTGACCCCAAAGAACCGCCCGTCTATGAATATGTTAAATTCATTGGCAACTTCAAGTCGCTCAACAATGGTATGTCGCTCAGTTGTTTTTATTTTAATGATTTTCACAATATTGCAAGAAAGTTTAGAACATCTGCACGACATTAAGTTGCGGTAACGATCACTTTAAAATATGGTAATGTGCTGTTTTGCTTAACAAGCTCGCACATTCACGGGAAAGTGCACCAGTATCAGGTGGACAAAGAAACACACTGTATGCTTCTCTGTGTTGTGTAGTCCCCAACATTACGAGGAACGGTCTAGCAGGAGTGTTACAGCGGTCACTACAGCCTGCGTTCGATGACCAGGTGTGCTTCGTAGCCACCGTTCGGCTGGCCAAACCTCAGTTTATCAAGGTATTCTAAGACACACACACACACGTGCAGATAAAATCACTGAGTCAGTAATGAATCATTTTATCTCATCTGCTGTAATTGCTTTTATATTCGTAGGAGATGTGCACAGTCGAGGAGCCTAATGAAGAATTCACCTCCAGGCACAGCCTAGAATGGAAGTTCCTCTTCTTAGACCACAGGTAACACACACACACACACTTAACTGCGCATTGCTTCTTATGCTGCCAGTGCACTCTTGTCAGATAGCTTTGTAAACTCACACTAAAGCTCTCTGATGTCTGATTAGGACGTTCTGTGTCTGACTCTTCCTGTAACTTCTGTAAATCCCATTAACACATCCTTCACGCTGTGATCTGTCAGCTGTGTGGAGGTGAGACAGGAGTAGAAATCTCTCTAAAACAAGGAGGTGGTTGAAGCAGACTGGGTTTATAATGCTTGATCCAAACATTTAAACTATAACAAGTCTCCGTCCTCTCTGCCATGGCCAGCTTTTCACACCACCTTCGAGTGTGCCTGAACAACACGTTGATGAACCTCGAACACAGTTACATTCATACAGTGCCAGATTCTCTGAGATACGAGCTGCAGAAGCTTTGCCAATCGGTCACGGTCACTTTGACTTTTGGATAATGAAGCCATTTCTCCTTTTCAGAGCCCCACCAATCATAGGATACCTTCCTTTCGAGGTTCTGGGAACATCAGGGTACGACTATTACCACGTGGACGACCTGGAGACGCTAGCCAAGTGTCACGAACACTGTGAGGGCTCACATTTACATCCACACGTCAGATTTTCTCTCTCTGCTTGCTGTTTGTAACTCCGTCGCTCTGTCTCTGTCTCTGTACAGTGATGCAGTACGGTAAAGGGAAGTCTTGCTACTACCGTTTCCTGACTAAAGGTCAACAGTGGATCTGGCTTCAGACGCATTATTACATCACCTATCACCAGTGGAACTCGCGGCCCGAGTTCATCGTCTGCACGCACACAGTAGTCAGGTACTGCAGCTGAGTGCGGCCTCATCGTCCCTTATTCTTTGTAACTGACGGTACATTTATCAGAGGGTGTTTGAATGTGTTAAGACTCTGTGATAATAAAACGCCTCTCATATCCACTTCTGTCATCTGTTTACAGGTAACAGAGCATTTCTAACCATCTCACCGCCCTCTTTGCTTTTTCTTGCAGCTATTCAGAGGTGAGGGCAGAGCAGCGCAGAGAGCTCGGCATCGAGGAGTCTAACCCAGAAGTTACTGCAGATAAGGTGAGAAGTGACTTTGAGTAATGTTTATCTGTGTTTATAACTGCACAATCCAAGTAATGAATGTGAGGAATCTGTCAGGAATGTAAAAAAAACGCTGTTGGTTTCATGGATTTTATCACATTATTGGATTTACCAGCCTTGTCATTTTCACCTGTATGTCATTTGACTTTTATTTTGAAAGGATTGCTTGTCACGTGACTGTTTCCTTCCGCGTTTTCAGAGCCAGGACTCGGGCTCCGAGTCCCAGCTGAACACGTCCAGCCTCAAAGAGGCTCTGGAGCGATTTGACCGCAGCCGAACGCCCTCGACCTCCTCACGGAGTTCCCGCAAGTCCTCCTCTCACGTCTCGGACAACACTTGCACATGTAAGGACACACACACACACACACACACACAGACAGATGATGACGATATCGTCAGCGGGGTCTGACTCTTGCTCATCAATGAATCTGTCTCCACAGCAACAGCCTCCAAGCTACACATGGACACAGCCACGCCTCCTCGGCAGTCGCTGGCGTCGACCATGGAGATGACGTCGCAGCGTCGCTCATCCATCAGCAGCCAGGTGAGAAACACCAACAACACAGCAAACTACGACTCCCTGATTTGACTTCCGTGATCAGTTTTCAGTTGTCTTAATTCTCTTGATTATCTGTGTGTTTACAGTCTATGAGCTCTCAGACGACAGGCCAGAGTGCAACTCCAGCTATGATCACTCAACAGCAACAGCAGCAGCAGCAACAGCAACAGCAGCAGCAACAACAACAACAACAGCAACAGCAACAACAGCAACAACCACAGCAGCTACAGACAAACGTACAGGTGAGAATGGTCGTACTGCACTTCAGTTCAACACGTGATAGATTTAGACTCATTAATAATAAAAATCATCATTAGTTGCAGACATACTGTTGAGTTTGTGATGTTCGCTGTCTGAGTAAGTGACCTCTTCTTCTTCCACAGCCGGTGATGGAGTTCTCAGCGCAGGTGAACGCCATGCAGCATCTAAAGGAGCAGCTAGAACAGAGGACCAGAATGATCCAGGCCAACATCCAGCGGCAGCAGGAGGAGCTGAGGCACATCCAAGAGCAGCTGCAGAGAGTCCAGGGACAGGGCATCCAGGTATGGATGGGAGAAAATGTTGCCTGATTCGACATAGGCCGTGTTTGCTCGTTGTGCTTTAAACACCTTTTTAACAAAGAGCTGAGCGGGACATTCAGATAATAACCGCATGTATTGTGCTTTCTCTCTTCCTGTTGTGTTCTACCTGGCTTTGGCTGACCTAGATCGGCATGAGAGTCATGTATTATTTATTATTTTTGTTCTATTCAGGGGAAACGTCAACTTCACTACCTGAACATGAAAAGAAAATGAGCTCTCAGTGAATTATTCTATCCTGTTATTACAATAAACACGACCGAGACACACAAACCGCCGCCACAGCCTGACGTTTAGCGTTTCCACCCCGACAGATGTTGCTGCAGCAGCAGGGCGGAGCGATGAACGTGCAGCTTCCCCAGGTGGGGTCGGTCCAACAGACGACTGCTCTGACCGGGCAGGTGCAGCAAACGACAATTAACCCCGTCCATTCAGGAACTCAGCAGCTCACCATCCAGCAGCAGGCGCCGCCTCCTCAGCAGAGCCTCCAGCAGCAGACCAACGCCCTCACACAGGTAACACACACACACACACACACACAAAGGAAAAGGTCTGTCAATGATTATGTCCGGTGTGAGCACTAATCTCTGTGTGAACTACTGTATTGACACTGTTGGTCACATGTATGTGGAGGATTTGACAAACACGGTTCACTGTGCTGTGAGGTTGTAATGTTTACATCTCATTCAGATGACAGAGAGAGCCGCAGGGCGTGCAGTGTGTGTGTTCAGTCGTCACAGTGAAACACACAAACCGTAGGAACACACTTGTACTGCAGATAAAAACTGTGTGCAGAAGTTGATGAAGTTTATTTTAAACTCTAAGAGTTTATACAGAGTAAGATCTATAAAAGAAATGCCTTTAGACAGTTTACTCTGATTTAAAGGAGTTCATGAATGTGAAGACTCTTTTGATAACATACTTTGGCACATTCTCTGAAAACTGTTTAACAATGAAATAAGTTCAAATAAACGAAAATAAGCGATAATAAGCTGGCTGGCTAATTTAAAAAATAAGTTACTTTTCGTGTTATATTTGGTTTTAATATCAGCCTGCTACGTAGTCAGGTTCTTGTGTGTGTGCAAGATAGTAGAGGTAGAACGAACGGTTCAGAAACGTTGCAGTCGTTGCTCTAAACATCATGAAGTGTGGATCAGGACTAACCCCTTTACACCAAGTTAGCTCTGGTTCTGTTCAGGATTCAACAGTCGACAATATCATCGCCTGATCAGGAATAAACCTTCTGTGTGAACTGTCTGTAGCTGAATAGGGTCGACCTACACTGCTGTATTTTAACATGATCCTGATGTCCTGTGCCCCTCATGTCCACTCTCCAGCCCCAACGTCAGTCCCAGCAGCCCCCGCAGGCTCAGCCTCAGACGCAGGGCTCCGTATCTGCTCCACTATACAACACCATGATGATTTCCCAGCCGGGGCAGCCCAACGTGCTGCAGATTAGCACCAGCCTGCCACAAAACAACACACAGCAAGGCACCGCCGTGGCCACCTTCACACAGGACCGACAGATCCGGTAGGTCGACGGCTAAGTGGCAGACGAGCCAGAATGATTCATTGTCCCTGTAATTAATTTCTCCTTCCTGCTTCCACTCTCTCCAGGTTCCCAGCAGGGCAGCGGCTGGTGACGAAGCTTGTTACAGCTCCGATGGCTTGTGGAGCAGTCATGGTGCCCACCTCCATGTTCATGGGACAGGTGGTGACTGCGTACAACCCATTCGGTGGTCAGCAGGTAAGGACAAAGACGTATGAGTCATAGAGGAACTAATGAAACTAAGATCCGAACAAAACCTCTAAATGATCCAACCGAGCGACCATGTGTGAGGCACATAACCACCCAGCTGCTCAGTACTGGCAGCGTGGTAGTCGTGGTGTGAAAGTGTTAGTGAATAAAAAGTGGTATTGTCTGGGAAAAATTGGCTTGTTGTAAATGAAAAGCTTGTTTTTGTGAAGATAACGGAGTCTTCATAAAAGAATCATTGAAGCCTGAAGACGACTAACGGGTCCGAATATTAGTCGATGATTTGTAAAACAAAACAGGTGCAGTGTTACATTAGTGCATGAGTTTATACAACACATCTCCATCACTTTTCATTTTGTCTTTCCAGTTTGAGAATATCTAAAAAACTTATTCTGACAGAATCCAGTAAGAGAAACGAGAGGTAAAATTAATAAGAAAGAAGCTGCATTTTGTGGAAAATTCCCCCAGAAACCAACTGTGGTTACAAAACATATCAAGTTTGTCATAATCTGTAAAGTGTGCTATAAAATATATTGTAATATATTTCAAAATCAACTTATTTAATGTTTATTTTCAGATTGCATAATTATATTGTCACATATAATCTGTTTTGGTTGTGAAAAACATTTCGTATAGCGTGCAAGTTGGGAACCATAAATGTAGTTGAACAGAAATGATGGTGTCAGAGGAGGAAAAAAACAAAACAATCTCTGAGTCAAAGTGTAAAGTGCTGACACCACTATATATTTTATTTCAAGGAATGGGCGGTGAGCTGAGATACATAAGATATAAAAGATGGATGAGCTGCTTAGTCTTCAGTTCGTCTCCGGAGCCAAATCAGGTTTATTATTTGTGAAAGAATAAACTCTGTTCATGCCCAGAGAATCTTTTGGACCTTCTGAAACTTCAGACTTCTTTTCTTCAACAAACTGACTTACAGTATTCAGACAAAAGCTCATTTCTTACATGTTTCACTGATGTGACGACACATCTGTTTGTCCTCTTTTAACTCCTGTATCAATTCAGCAGGGAGGACAAACCCAGACTCTGACTCTGCAACCAGCCCAGCCACCTCAAGGTCAGCCTGACAGCCAAAACCAGACGACTGTAGTGGCTCAGAGCAGCCAGCAGGGGCAGCAGCAGCAACAGCAATTCCTACAGGTATCAGCAGAGGGCAGCAAACGCCTTTTTATTTAAACAGACGTCCTCACAAACAAACACGCAAAGTTCTTCATGGCCTTCCACTGTTCTTCTTTCAGGGCACTCGTCTTCTCCACAGTAACCAGTCTACCCAGCTGATTCTGCAGGCAGCTTTCCCACTCCAACAACAGGGCACCTTCACCCAGGCGACGCACCAACAGCAACCACAGCAGCAGCAACAACAACAACAACAACAGCAGCAGCAGCAGCAACAGCAGCAGCAGCAGCAGCAGCAACAGCAGCAACGGCAACAACAACAACAACAACAGCAGCAACAACAACAACAACAGCAGCAACAATCTCACCACCAGAGGCACCAGCAGCAGCTGAAACCGCAGCCCCAGAAGCAGCAGAAAGCTCCGTCATCGCACAGGACTGACAGCGTCAGCAGCCAACCGCAGTGAAGCCCGAAGGAGAAGCGACGCGTGAAAAAAACTCTTGCGTACATTTCGTTTTTCGGCCGCGTGGCCGTCGACACACTTCCTTCTAACTCCCTCCACCCCTTCCTCCACCTGAAAGAATCATAGGAACGAGGAAAGCCGCCTCGAGGCCGCAAAGGGACTCGCCGACCGTCGTCACAACAGGATGGATTAAAATCTCTCTAGTGAGGGAAGGAAACGAGACGCACGAAAATAATCCAGCGATCGCCACGGTAACGACGGACTTTTTATTTTTTTGTTTTCGAAGGCGTGTCAAAGCGGACTGACCATGTACAGATTTACTGTATGATATAAAAAAACACAACGTGTAAATATCCAAATATAGCCTAACAGGAAAACAGAAATGTAGTATTTTATATGATTGCATGGAAAGAAATAACTGTGTAAGCTTTTATTAGTCGCTTTTGGAGAAAAAAAAAACTGAATTTTTACTTTGTTCAAGTGTTTTCTGGTCAAAGACGGAGCGGCGACGCAGCGACGCGCTCGCTCTCTCAGAAACCTCCCTGTCTTCTTCTTCCCCCTCTTCTTCTTCTTCTTCTTCGTCTTCTCTCTCTAAAAGAAACAGTCCAGATTAAGGCTTTAAAGTTCTGTCGGTTTGTTGTCGGTTTGTTTTGGAAAAAAAATAATAATCATGTTTGGGCTTGGGGGTCTTTATTCTCCCACAGAAGTTGTGTTTTTTAAACACCGTCTCTGAGACAAAAATGACTCTTTTTAAACTTTGTAAGTACACGTTATGTCTGGCAAAAAAAAAAAAAAAAAAGAAAATCTAGATTACAGTTTAACTGAATTACTCGCAGGATGATGACGCTGACGCTGATCACTGTACGTGTAACGGGTTTAGTGATTCCAAGTGCCAATAACATAGTCGATTATGTTTGTTTTTATTTCGAGCAGACTATTCAAAGGCGTATATATATTTTCCAACAAGATAATTACCCCTAAAAATAAAAGCTCACGCGTGTGTATATAGTAGGGATTATTTTTTTTAACAGTCAGAGAGCCCTATACGTAACAAACAGTATATCCTCAAAACCTCCTGAAACTTTAGCACTTGATGTGGTTGTGTACAGTAAATCACTGTCGAGACCTAGTTGTTTGTAATCCGTGGTGTGATTCTGTGAGTTAGCGTGTGTTTTTTTTTGGGAATACAATCTTTGTGTGCATGAGTATCTAACGTGTGTGTGCGTGCTTGTCGCCCCTTGTGTCTTACAATAATTGACTTAGTAAGGGTTTGAAGTTGCTGGATGGTACTTGTATTCTCAGGAATGTGGAAAGTTTCTTTTGTTTTGTTTTTTCTGCTTCTGCCTCAGTCTGGATCCAGACCAAGGAGGGACGAGACAGTGATGCTGCAGACCAGACCAGAGCGCGAAGGTGTCGTTCAGGGCGTGGTGTTTTCAAAATTTCACCCAGATTTTACTTTGTTGGTTCGTTCGTTGATGGAGTAGCCTCGCGGTCTTCCGTATCAGCACTGTTTCGTCCTTCTTTCTCTTCCTAGGCCTCAGAAAAACCGTCAGTTCACTCATCTCTCAGTTCTCAAGCAGCAGTTAAAACCAGGACTGTGCCCAAAGCCATTGCAGATCCACATGGACATGGGCTCAGCCCCCTCAGCTACAGTCGTAAGCCATATCAAACAGAAAAGCCTTGGATTAGGGTGAAGTGTAATGGTTGGCAAAGGAGCTTGTTGAATGTGTTGTTTTGTGTCTGTCTGTGTGTGGGTGTGTGTTTGTGTGAATATAGCGTCTCCTCTTCTTGATCCTACTTCTTGTATCACTCGGGGGGCGTCAGTATTGGTTTCCCCTGGCGATAGCCAATCAGTTCTTGCGTTGCAGTATAAAGAAATAATTGTAATATTCAAGAAACTTCCTCTCCAGTTGGGCTCAGTATTCTGCAAAGCCCCGTGTGTGTGGGACAGCTCAACTTGAATACATGTTTGTGTGTGTGTGTGAGAGAAAGAGCATATGTGTGCATGTTACCCGTCACTGTAACCCATTATATTTTCATATGGAAACAGATGTGCGACTGGAAAAAGAATGGATGTTAGGTTAGGCAATGCAGAGCATTGGTCACCTGTCCAGCTATAAAGAAGATGTTTAACGATGACTTGACAAACACATCAGACCCCAAATGGTAACCCTGTGTTGTGTTTTTTTGTCATGTTCGACTGGTAGTTTGTGCGGATAAGCAGGGACAAATCCTCTTCTCGACTTTGTCCGACGATTAAGGAACAGAAGGGTCTTTTACTATTTGAATCAGGTCTTCCACCCATCACATGGCAAAGCCTCCGTAGACTAGCTCGTGTTTTAAGGTCGTCACTCTAAAGGGTAATGTTGAAATGTTTTGTAGTTTGTGTCACTGATAACCCAGCCCAAAGAATGTAAAGGTGTGTTTTTAAAAAAAAAAAAAAGACTAATGGATGTTGTAACTGTTGATTATGGAGAACTTTTAACAGGCTTTGTGATGAAGGAAAACGAAGGGGTGTGAAAGGAAAAAAATCATGTTTCCACATACAGAATCTGAAATACAATCCTCTGAATGTTTCACCGTTACCAAACTTTCTGTTTTTTCCCCGCGATAGTTGTCTGGTTGGGAAGTTTTAAAAAGCTGTTGAAGGGTTCGGCGTAGGATATTTGAAATGGGACAGCGAGGCCCACCAACCGTCCTCCACAGAGATACACAGATCACCTTTCCACTGCACAATTTGGTTCTAAAGAGTTCTAGTCCTAGTATAATACTGTACACAGACAAAAAGCTAACAACACCAGTATTCAGTGTAAAACGGTGCTATGCTTACCTGTACTGTATGTATATCCCTTCTTCTGCTCTTGAACTGTGCTCCTTTATCTACCCCAAAGTCAATAATAATCAATATTTTGAAGCAAAATGTTTGCTCTTATTATAACCCCTCTCCCTCCCTCTCGTCCTCCTCTCTCCCTTCTTGGTCAATTTGAAAATAAAAACAGTTGCAAATATTATACGTGACACACGTCTGCTGCAGTTTTGTTGTGTTTGGGTCTCTTATTTATCGGTCCACCTCTTTTTGGTCGGAAGCCCCAAGTTGAAGGAGTATCAGAGCGTCTTGTTCATGAGTGATGGGGAAAATGGAGCATGAGATGGACCAGCAGGTTGGTGGATTATATGTATAAATATATATATTAAAGTTATAAACATTGTTAATCACAAAGAAATGGACACGTTCCATTTGGTTCTACCATCACAGGTAACTTTCTTTATTACAACAAGTCAACCAACTGTATCAAAACCAGAACACAGAAGCTCTCTTCTGTCTGCCCGCTCGGCGATAACTGTCAACACAACCAAATAACGCATTCAGTACTTTGAACAAAATCTAAAAGGCACATCTCTATTGTATTTACATTGCATACATGTTGGACATAAACTCAAGTAAGAAGAGCACACAGTCGTTCCTAAAACATCTGGCCACAGCGGCTTTGCTAAAGAGACTAAAACTAAAGCTGAACCCTAAAATATATACAGCAGTACACCAGTCAGTCAAGTCACAGTATTCGAAGCTACAATACACAGGTGGGAATCAGTGTTTCCGTAACTTATGGCTTTTTTTTTTTTAAGAGGAGTTATCGCTTGCGTGCCACCTTGCTATGGCTCATTTGTCACACTTCTTTTTAAAGGCCTGCTAAAAGCCAGTTTGAAGGTCGGCTTGCTGACAACGTCCCAGGATTTAGTGACTCGTACAGGAAAATAAAGAATGTTAAAGTTTGAAGGAAATTTGTTTATTTGCTTTCTTGCACGGGTTGTGAGAAGAATGATAACCACCATTATATCTGTACACTAAATATGAAGCTACCACGAGCTGCCTGTTAGCTTAGCTTAGCAGAAAGACTGGAAACGGAGGGAAACGACTAGCCTGGCTCTGTCCGAAAGTAACAAAATCTGCCTGCCAGCCACTTTAAAGCTCACTAAACATTTAAGTTCAACATACTGGAGTCGTGTCCTCCTACTGGCTCCTCTGGAAGCTCACCTTCGCCTCCCTTCTCGTGAAGGTTCGTGTGTGTTCACTTCAGTCTGTGCTACTAAATAATGACAGCAAAAAGCTTCATTCGGTTTGTTTGAGAGAGGACAGTTATGGTGGAGATATTTTTTGATTTATGGGGGGGGGGAAGTCTCAACGTAAACTTTAACTGGCCTTTATAATGATCTAAAATACACGTTTTGTGGCTTAATTTTACTTGTTTTGATGCACTAGAAGTTATTTTAAAATAAAATATTGAATGGGCGCTCCGATATTTACCCGTGTTTTACCACCGTGTGTTTTGTTTCTGGTCATGGAGCTTTTTAAGTCGGGCATTGATCCACTTCATTTGCTTGCTTCCAGGACTGTAGCGCAGTTTCATACCTGGCAACCCGGAGTACTGGCTGTAGCACTGCTGTCACAAAGCCAGCATGTCTTCTTGATCTCAGGTAACAAAAGATCAACACAAGATCTGCAATCAGCTAAACTTATCTGAGAGTTTCACACATAACTCCCCATTAAAGCCCCAAACTGTGATTAAACTAACAAGATATAACGTGTTCGTTAGAGGACTTTAGAGCTGCTGGTCGGTGGATTTTGTCACAGATCTGTCTCCAGTCTGAACAGCTGTTTGTCTTACATCCTTTACTTTGTTACCAAGCTTCCCGTCTAACTCTTGGCAAGAAGGCAGCGTGAGTGCGTTTCCCAAAAGTGTCGAAACATTCCCGTGAAAAGGGGATAAGAAAAATCTGAAGCACTAAAAGAAAAGTGTTGCAATCCTCTCATCATTGCAGCAACAACTTGAGTCCCGGATCAACGCTGTTTACTCGTACTTAGTCGCTGCTTCCCCCATGAATCATGTTCAGACGTAATCTGAGGCTGAATGTGAGCCAAAACTCCTCCCGCTGCTGATGGGTGATGTTCTATCTGATGGGCGGTTAGTGCTGGAGTCCGCTTTATATAGACGTGCACCTGATGTACCTACCACAGAGATCAATACACCAATGGGGAGATTAGATAGAGGCCGATACTAAGAGCCCAGTGCAGGGTCGTATATATATACAGTGTGTGTGTGTGTGTGTGTGAAGGCCAGTGTTTGAGAGTTAGTTTGAGTGAGTGTGTTGTTAGTAGTTTACAGAGTGCGTTTGGCTCTTGGTACTTTGTGCAGTAAAAGGAGAGAACGATCAGGGAGGTAGGGGGGGGTTGTGTTTCATCGCAGTGTGTATGTGCGTGTGTGTTTATGTGTGTTTATGTGTGTGTGTCAGACATAGTCCAGGAAGACGTCAGCCGTGCTCTGCAGTAATGGCTGGGTGGGAGCTGTCGTGCTGCAGACCGAGCTCAGTCTTCGTGATGGTGCCCTCTGCTGCTCTGGATGACCTGGATTGTTGCTCAGTCTCAGGTACACCTGAAGAAAAACACACTTTCACTGACAGCTGAAAACAAAACCTCATCACAGCATCGTACGAACAATGAACTCATAAGTTCAGTCTCAAATAAAATGTTCCCAAGTGTCTGCAGAGGTGTTTACATCTTTTCTCCAAGATTGACGATGTTGTTAAGAGTTGTGTGTCTGTTGAAGAACACTCCAGTGATTAATAGTCACTTACATAACGTCGTGAGACTGCAAGAGACTAAAGGAAGAGATTAAAAGGAACTGGAGAGACTTTTAGTCCAGCAGAGGGGTCCCAACGTAGGAAACAGAACCTCCATGAGTTGAATCTAAGACTTCACCAGATGATTACAGCTGATTAAATAATAAAAACTAAATAATTATAAATAGTTTTTTTCTTGTGACATAAAATCTGAGGGGAGAAAATCACTCTTTGAAAACAAAACCCGCCCTGCGACATGGAAAAGTGCAACGAAACGTAAACACACCCGACGTCACATCAGCAGACATCTAAATGGACTTATGTATGCACTGTACTTAGATAGAGCCTCTCCAGTCTTCCAACCACTCAGGATGCTTTCACACTACACATCACATTCAGACGCTGACAGCTGCTCATGCCTTTGGGAGCAAATCAGGAGCCGGGGATCGAACCACTGATCTTCAGATGTCCAAACTACATGCAGTGCTATGAAACTTGCTGCAACAACTTCCCATTCTGTTTATTTGTACTTGACAGACGTCTTTACGAGCATGCAGCAGTCTAGAGTAGAGTCTACTCTTCTGCCTTTGCAGTTCAGTGTCTCTCTATAATACGAGCTTTCTGTGGTGGATTTGTAAACCCCAGACCCGTAACGAGATAACTCCGATGACCTCGTGGAGCGACTGTTTTCTCAGGCTGTGTTGGACCGTTATGATGAGGCTCATTGCCTCTTGATTTCCCAGCGTTTCCCCTCGTGTTTCCGTCTCGTCTGCCTCTCTCTGTTTGTTTGTGTTTCTGGCCGTGTCCTCCAGTTTCCTCCACGCCATCTGCTCCTCGTCATCTAATCCACCTCTGCAGCACAAAAGTACGTTTCTATGAGCTCTGCTAATCTTGATCTTGCTTGAGGACATCCACCGCCCGCATCCATCCAGCCCTGTCTCGTCTGCGGCTCCTGTTTTTTGGCCTCGTGCCACCATCAGCACCGCACCTGTTCCTGGATTCCCACGCTGTATGATCTCAGCCGGTAACCGCACTGTCACCTCTGGTTATCAAAATTAAGCTGTTCTTGGCCTCGGGCTTAAGTCCGCTACGTTCAACTTAACATGCAAATGATAAATAAACTGAACTTGATGTGTACAATGTGGAGGGCGCCATGGTGGCTTAAAAAGTACCATAAAACCTCAACGTCCACGGTTCAGTTACAGCTGTGAGCCTGATTGGACGTTACTCATCTCATTCTTTAATAAGGATGCAAAATAAATGTCCGCCGTGTCATGGCTTCATCTGCTTACATTCTTGGTGTTTTCTGACAGCAGCAGCTCGGTCCTCTCCACCAGTTTCCTGAAGGAAGGTCTTTTCAAAGGATCGTGGCTCCAACAGGACAGCATCATGTCGTACCTGCAGAGGTGAGACTCAGCGTGTCAGCATGGAGGTACGTGACGGCATCAAATGCGTACAGGTTTAATCAGAAGCAGATTTCATTACATAAAGAAGTGTATTTAGTTTAGCAATTAATCTAATAAACTAATATAAGGATTGACTACGTTGGTCGCACTCTTCTACCCTTGTAAACTGAATATTTTTAGACTTTTTGTTTGCACTCTACAAACAACGCTTTGGACATTTTTCAATATTTTCTGACATTTTACAGACAAAAATGATTCACTGATTAACTGGGGGGAAATAATTGGCTGATTAATCAGTGAATTAAACAAAAAAAAACATCAGTTGCAGCCCTCTTTAGATGCTGTACACTTACATCTCGATGGGAGCAAACTCAGGCCTGCTCATCCTGTGGCCCTCCTGAATCATCCTATAAAACGCTGAGCCCACCTGCATCCCGGGGTACGGACTGTTACCTGCAACACAGACACACAGTATGATCATTTACCTAAAGGAACTCATGGATTCAGGAGGATGCTGCTATCTGGAGCTACGTTATGTATCATAATTTGATTTTGAACTAAGTGATGTTGCTGCTTAGGAGCAATTATAATTATAAAGCAGAAGTGAGCAGCACAGCTGTAACTGGAAATGTTACCCAGAGAGAAGATTTCCCAGAGCAGGATGCCGTAGGACCACACGTCACTCTCAAAGGTGTAGACACAGTCGAATATACTCTCGGGAGACATCCACTTAACCGGCAGGCGAGCCTGCAGGAGGAAGAGACGCAATTATGAGAGCAGTGTGGACCGTGTTCGCTTGTACTGAAGAGTACAGCTTTTCCACTGCAGAGACAGCAGGAGGAAGGAAGGAAGGAAGGAAGAAAGGAAGGACGAAGGGTCAGAGGGAATGAGACTCACATTGCCTCGGAGCACGTAGCTGGCATCGGTCGTGATGTCTCGTGCCAACCCGAAGTCACAAATCTTCGCCACCCTGCCATGAGTCAGCAGAATGTTTCTGGCTGCGAGATCCCTGTGGATACACTACACACACACACACACACACACACACACACACACAACCAAACACGGAAATGAGTCCTGACATTGTAACCAGGTTTTCCGGAGTGAATGACTGACACACACACAGCACTAAGTCACACACCACCAACTATTTCAATGATTTCGGTGAAAATGGGCTAATATTAGCTGGCTGCTACGTCTGCTGTTGTTGACCTTGCTTGATGTTTTGGCAAAGTTGTCGACTCGCTATAAGTAATGTAATCGGAACAAATACTCGAGTACAGCTGAACATATTCACCACAGTGGGATTAAACTCTGAAACTGGGGCGCTGAATTGCAAAAATACTTACTTCTAGAAGTGCAGTAAGAAAAACTGAATCAGGAAAACATACCTGGGAGCTGGTTCTAGATGCACTATATAGGATCTAATGTAAATGCGGCGTCACCATGCTGACAGAAATGCACAGCACGTTGGCCGTGAGCCATGACGTGATTTATAAACCAGCAGCAGCACTTTTAAATCTCTACTGTAACTACTCTATAAATAAAGCGCGCAGTCTGTAAAAGCCTTACATTCTTGGACGTGATGTACTCCATTCCTTTCGCCACCTGGTAGGAGAAGCTGAGGAGATCTTCGGCGTCCAGGGACAGATCATCTATGTCGTCTGAGATGGAGATTACAGGGTCGGCTTTAGCGAGTGAAACTTTTACTTACAGCAGGTGAGGCGCTCGGCGTGTTGTTAAAATGTGAGATACCTGACTGGGAAGACCTTTCTTTCTCAGACGGACGCATTGGCATGTATCCTGTACCGATCTCCTCTCTGCTGCACACACACACACACACACACACACGTAAGCATCACACATTGTGTTTTACAAATCACAATTTAACACACACACACACACAAACACAGACATACACACCTTGTGGGCTCCGTTTGGTTCGAGACGTTGCGATAGTAACCGTCGCCGACTTGGGAGTTTAAGAAAGACACTCTTTTTCGGCGCAGGAAGTTGAGGAGGTCGCCATAGCAACAGTACTCTGTGATCACCAGAATTGGGCCTGGCGTGCAGAGATAAAAGAAAAAAAAAAACCTTCATTCACTTGTTTTTTTTTTCTTTTTTAAACCATATGACAGCGTCGAACAATGGAGAGCAGAGAGCCAAAGCTCGAATAATGAGCCAAAGAAGATGTCTGGGAGGAATTTGGTTAATTTGACTGCAGCACATTCAGACAGGTTTGAACAATGTGTGTTTAATAGCTTAAAATTTGGATTTTTCATGCCCAACGCTGCCAACAAAAAATCTAAAGTGTTCAGTGTTTCTCTCCTAATAACACACTCATGCAACCTTATGCTGAATCCAATCTAAACCCTGCTTTATAAATCAATGCCGAGGCCCAGGCAGGTGGATAATATTGATCTCCTGTGCAGTAAATTTATGACCAGTCCAACTGCGTCACGTTTTCATTTAGGAGCTGCTCACTACTGACTGCCCGATATCTGATTTTTAATAAGAGGCACATATTGGCGAATCAGCACATCAACATCTGTCTGCGCTTTTTCTACTACAGCCTATTAAACGTGAAACAAACTCCGTCGATAAGTGAGTAACAAACGTGTGCGCATGCAACAGGACAAATTTAACTCCTAATGGACGGACCGGTCCGAGCGCCCACCCTTCCACCATCTCACCTCCGACCGTGCACGCTCCCAGCAGGTTGACGATGTTCACGTGGTTTCCGAGGTAACTGAGAACCTTCAGCTCTGACATCAGCGCCTCCTTCTCCGTCGAATGAGCGTTGGCTGGGGCGACATGAGCAGGACATTTATAAACTCTTACAACAGCAACATGCACGGGGCTGCGTCTGAAATCACTCCCTGTTTACTGTGTAGATGTCTGCTGTCCACCAGCGTGGAGTTTATGCATTATATAAGTGTCTCTCAAACTTTTTACCTCCTTTATGACGGACATTTCCCGCCTTGTTAAGTGATTGTTGTCACATGTTTGCAGCCTTTATAAGATGGATGATTTCAAGATGGCTTCTTCTCCGTGAAGGCGCTCACTTTGGTTTTGTTTTGTTTCTTTTGACTGCATTTAGTTTGTCTCTGGTTCTTGTTACACATAATTGAAGTTAGCACCACCCATACTTCACTGCTGACTGCAGCACAGTTTGCTTACATCGAGTAAACACTGTGTGGACCTCGTTCTTTCTGATTCACACTTGTCTTCCTGATATTTAAACCGCTGATTTTACCTCCACTCGCCTGCTATCCTGCATGAACGTGACTACGTCTGCACGCTGATATTGAAGCCAAATCTTTCAGCAAATGCAAAACTTATTTGAAATTACATTCCAGCAGTCTCATGTCAAAGTTCATTTTCAGTTTTTAAATGAATTTATTTCATTTTTAACTTTTCAGTGACTCTTCGAACCAGTGCACTACATGTCTCTTGATGCTAATTCATCAAGTCAGAGGTTCTTCAACTTACAAATTGTAATAAAATTGTTATTTTCTTCTTTTACATGAATGTACCACCTGAACTCACCTAGCAAATAATAAATTATTATTAATCTGGACATCATGCTTTCCATTATAACCAAAAAAGCCAAATAAATTGCTGCATTTAATGCACTAAATCAATAATCACTTATGATTTCCTTGATAGAGACCTGATACCTGTTGATAAATACTATTATATTAAAGCCATGTTTCTATCTTTACTATCTCTGACTGCATTATCTTTGAGCCCTATAGTTCAGAGTGTTTTTAGGTCTGTGAATAAAAAATATTTTTGGCAGGGGAAAGAGATTATAGACGGCATCTCCAGGTGAGCATGAACCCTTTAAGGAACTCTGTTAATCTGTGTTTCAGCTGGAGGAAGCAGGGACTAAATTTAGTTTCTGTATCAAAGCTCCAGGTTGTGGAAAACAGATACTTCCTAATGTTTCAGGAGCTATCTGACTCAGCCTCGACACATGATATATCCGGTCTATCCAGAGAGCTACTGGGGCGCCCCGAGGTGGAGGATTTCTTGCAATATTTCTTAACATTAAAAACAGAGTGATGTAGTTATATGGGGAATAAGGGAGCAGGGAGTGATTTCAGACACAACTACAGAGAAAAACAGATCAACACACACACACACACACACACTTACGTTTGAGCATCTTAACAGCGACGGTCGTAACAGTATCTGCAGAGCAGAGTCCGTAAGCTGTGGCCCTCACGACCTTTCCAAAAGCTCCAGAGCCGAGAGTTTTACCTGTGAACACACACCAGACATCATCAGGTGAACGGTGTCTCTGTCATTCGTACACTATGTAACTTTGGGCACACCAAAGTCACACACCACCAACTATTTCACTGATTTTGGTGAAACTGGATCATATTTTATGGAGAAAATGTTTTCTGGTTTTCCCTCTGATGTCCTCCGGCTGCTCCGCCTCAACTCTCTCTGATTTACAGAGTTTATGATGGACAGTGAAGTAAACTGCTGACAACTGCAGCTGCTGTTAGCTCAGTTTGTTAGCCGGACTGTGAGCTCAGAGCACCGGGGGAGTGTTAGTGTTTGTACCACAGGCGTTTTGAACCACCAGGAAGAAGAAGAGGAGGTTTGCAGGCCCAGGGCTGGGGAATGAACACAACAGGAGTTGGGCAAGCGTGCAATGTAAGTGGGCTCAGCAGCCTCTATGACAAAATGACATAAGAGGACACTGACAGAAGCTAAGAAGAGAAAAGGAGAGAGTGAGCGAGCAAGAAGCCGCCGGACAAGAGTAAATCTGGGACTGACTTTTAGTGGTTGGTGAGAGCTTGATGAAATAAAAGGCTGAAAGACAGACGCCGAGCTGGGCTGACTGCTGTTGGACTAGTCAGTAATATTAGCTGCTGCTGTGTCTGCTGTTGGTGATCTGGTTGATGTTTGGCTGTTAGCAAAGTTGTCGACTCGCTAGATGCTATGTCTGCACGGTGACGCTCAAACTTCCAAGTGAAGTTACAATAACAACATTTTTACAGCTGCACAAACACACATGCTGTCGTACCGAAGCGTAGTTTCTGTCGAGGAAACTCCCATTTGGAGTCATACGGCAGCTGGGTGGGGTCGATATAAATGTAGTTGTTGCCATGGATACTCTCGATTACCTTCCACTGGATTTGAAACTTTGGTTTCTGTTGAGAGAAAACACACAGAGATGCTACATCAGCTTCCAGATATTGTTTATGTGCGACCACGCCATCGTTTATCTCACGTTTTCTCATCTCATCACTCATCTGTTCAATTTTTAGATTACTTGAAGCACTTTAGTTGTCAGCCTGTGTCTAGACTCTCTCTCCCTGATGATCCCACTGTGAATTCACGCACTAGTTCTCAAGGAGTCTGACTCATCCGAGTGCAATAAGAGCAGCACGCTGTGGGGCCACATTAATGGCTCGAGGCATGATCTGGGTGTCAAAAAAAAAAATTGGCTGCGCTCTGAATGTCTGATTGATTCATTTCAAATTCATTAAGACACATTCATATTGATTAAAAGGACTTCCAGTTTTATCTGTTACCAAAAACAGCAAAAAAAAAGATAAAAGATGTAGTATAATCTCAAAAAGATGCTTCTAACTTTAAACCACCATCCTGGTGGGAGGCATGAGTCATTAGTTAAATGAGAGTGGGAATTTTGCCAAAAAAAATATTGCAGCCATTTATTTTTCCTCTGATGGAAACTGCATATCAATGATGGCAGATGCACTTGATTTAACAGTGATGAATCGATTCATGGGGAAAAAATCAACTTATATACTCATATTTAATGTTTAGTCTTAGTTTGCATCGTTATATTGTGACATATAATCAGTATTTCTTGTGAATAGCTGCGTATAGCATGTACTTGGGAACCATAAATGTAGTCTGAAAACAGAAAAAATAGTTTTTGAGGAGTGAAAATCCTCAAAAAGATCCTCTGAGCCGAAGTAACGGCATCAGGCTATGACGCAAAAGAAAAAGGGGCCTCGAACCGAGACCCTGAGTCCTGAATCAGACCTCATGGTGCTGATAACAACCTCCGGGGGTAAATTATGGCACCAGGATGGACGAAAAGGTGAGGCGAGGTATAAAGAACTGTGAGCCGCTTCATCTTCAGTTCAGTTTCCTCGCAAAGCTCATGGCAGAGCTGGACAACAACTCTTCACCTTCGCTGTAGTTACGTTGTTGGAAAAGGAGGTCCAGATTTACGAGTCTGGCCGCGACTCAGCCATCTTATCTCGAACAATGGGCCATAGATTTATCTGATGTGCGACACATTTACGACCCTACTTTCACTCGGATTAAATAATATCTACATTGCGTTAATGGCATTGCGGTGTATGATTTACGTCCCCTGTCTCACCTGCATGTATTTATACAGCAGCACCACGAGGATGAGGCTGAGGAAGATGCCGGTGGCCACCATGCCGGTTAGAAGAGGAGTGAAGAGTTTATGCGGGACGACGCGTTCTGAGAGGAAAAAAAACAACGGAAATTACACATGACGTATTGGCATCTAGGTCCACACACACACACACACACACACACACACACACACACACCCAGCCCCCTCTTCCTCTGGCGTTAAGACAGACAGCTGCAGCAGTGGTGTTTGTTTGTGTGAAGGATTAGCAAGTCTATACCATATAATCCCAGCCTGCATGGTCAGCATGCTTTAATCTTATTCAATCTGCAACCAGTAAACACACACCTGGCCTCAGCGCAGGGGTCAAGGGGTTTGTGTGTTTATGTGCCACTACAATGTGTGTGTGTGTGTTGTTGTACCGCTGATGGAGAACAGCGTGTAGGCCTCTTCACCCTCCGTGCTCGCCACACACTCCAGTGTGTGATAGCGGGCGTGCTCCTTGTTGCTCACGTTCAGTCGGCTCTCCACCTCACTCCTGCCGAAGGTAGACTCTGTCACCATGGCGACATCCGGAGTCTCCCATTGGGTGGCGTTGGGCAGGTGTGAGCACCTGTTGGGGGGGGGGGTTGTAGAGTTGATTTAGGGCACATTTTTCCTCTCTCAGCTCGACATCAGAGCAATTTAAATCACTTAAAGATGTCAGATGTCTTCAGCTCGAGTTTCCAGGACTCAGAGTGTGTTAAAATCTCACGTCGTGTTGACCAACTGTCAGAATCCAGTTGGCTTATTTGTCTGAATACTAATGAGACCGACCGTGAGATGACATAAACCTGTTAGCCAACTTTTTTTTTTTTTTTTTTCAGCTCCCATGAGTGTCCGCTGCTCTCCACTGCCAGACAAAACAGCAGAAGATGAGTCATGTTTCGCGAGTAAAAGGATCTGAAGTCACACACACACACACACACACACACACTGCTGTTCAGTTACAGCTTTTAGAGCAGCACGCTAAACAAAAGACACTTTTTAAATTATGTATCGGATGATCAGCGATCTGCATCACTCCCAATATTTTGCATACTGTGAACTCATACCTGCACAAAACTGTACAGCTCCTTTTAAATTTAAAAAAACATTTTGTGCACATATATTTATATCTTTCACTACTTGATTTTTATCTTCCGTATATTCTTACTGTTTGTTATGCACCAAAACACAGAGACAAACTGCTTGTATGTGAAAACCTTCTTGGCAATATAAACCTGTTTCTAATTCTGATTTCACTCGCACTGTGCAGTTATCTCCTGCTGTAGTCTTAAAAATTAAATATTTCCATCTACATTTGAGTGTTTTCTTATGCACTGCTAACAAACAACTTAACAGAGTGCTTTATGTTTGATGTGTTTAACGGGACAGTCCTTTGTTTTGTCCAGTCGTGTCTTGAGAGCAGCGTTGTGTTCATATTCCCGTTCTGCATGTTGGTGCGTCACAGTGATGACGTTCTGGGTTCAAACCCGCCATCGAGCTTCACAGCCCAAAAACATGCAGGTTAGTGTTTGTTTACCTGTCGAGCTCCTTGTTTTTAAGCTGAATTCACGTATACATATGTGTATGTTCAGTGAGAGCAACGTGAAACCGGAGTAATGTGTGCACATAACTGGCCAATAAAAGTGAGTCTGACTCTGACTGTCGGTGTGTTTTATCTCAGGATGTGATGATGCAGAAATTTATCACAATAAATGCTCAATGTTTCATTTCTAAAGAAAGCTGTTCTCTCATCCTCTCTCTTCTTGCTACTTTCATCTGATCACCTTCAAACATTTGTCTCTCATTGAGGCTCATATCTCCATAAATAAATAAAATGAGCAGTGCTGCTAAAACACTGAACATCATCCAGCTTGTGATGATGCAGCCGCTGTGTATCATCATCATCTCTGTGGTCTTATTCTGACGTAATCAATCTAATAAAGCAAACACAGTAAACGCAGAGCAGTGTAATATATTTTGGACAAACCTCGTGTGCGGCAGCTTACAGAAGTACCAGCTGATTTTAGGGACCGGGTAACCGGCAGCGATGCACCGCACCTGTCCATCAACAGGCCCTTCCTGCGCGATGATAACCGGCTTACCTTGTAGAGGAAACAATGATGGGTCACATATTTAACATATTAAACATAGAAAAGTGCGTATTACAACCCTGTTGTGTTCTAAATATGTAAAGTAACAACCGTGACTTACTGTTGACGTACACGTGGAACGGATGATCTACCGACTCGTCCTCGTGGCTGGCTGAGAACTTGTAGATCCCGCCCTCCGAGCCGAGGACCCTCACCAGTCTGAGCTCGCTGATGTATCTGATGTAACAAACATATTAAATCCTCTGTGTGTGTGTGTGTGTACATGTATGTGTATTTACAGATGACACACTGTAAACTCTCTGTACCTGTACTTGCGGCGGTGGATGGTGATAACGTGTTCGGTGGTGTTGAGGAGCTGTTTGTCGTTGTAAGACCAGGACAGCGAGCCGGGTGCAGGATATGCATCAAATTCTACCTTAAGGCTCAGACTTTCTCCTTCTTTAACATCAGCCTGGATCGGACCTGGCCGTCCTAACATGGTAATGAAGCCCCGCTCTGTAGGACAGCAGGAATATAAATAGTTAAAAGGAGCAGTATTCTTTACACTTTAGTCCACCTAAGTACATGTGGTACAGATAAACAAAGGCCATACTGTTGATTACTTTCCACTGCTGACTCAGATGCCACAAAACATGTGCCCGACATACATGTTTGCACCATCGTTTGTTCAGGAAAGTTTCACTTTTTACACCTGGAAGCTCCAGTTTGGATGGTCGTGGGTGGAGAAGAAACAGCAAAACCTGGAAAGTCTGGAAACGTCTGGAGCTAAACATTTAGGACTTTTTGCCACACTTTTTTTGTGGCCTAACTCATGTCTGAACTAGCTGTGATTTGATAACTGTTCTCACTGTCCTCTCTGGTGTGTAATAACACACTTTAACCTGTTTCCTTGAGGCACCTGCATACTGATTTGCATACTATGCAAATAACAGGTCCTAAATCCTAAAAGAACACATCGTCTTAAGTGTGCCTAAGGGAATGGTACACAGTGAACATTCCTGTGAATATTAGCTCTTATTACTGTGTGTCTTTACTGTGTATGTTGCACCCATGCATGCACAAAATAAACAGTGCACCATCAGGACTCACCGCGGACGTCCAGCTTCAGCGCTGCGGCACTGGTGCCTCTCTCGTTGAGGGCGTAGCAGCGGTAAGTGCCCGTGTCTGACTGGTTGACGGCTTTGATCGAGAGCGTGATGGCTCGTTGGCAACCGCGGGAACCGGGTAGGATGTGCGAGGTCTGCGTCTCTTCGGGATGCTGCGGCGAATAAAGGCAGCAGTGAGCTACAGGTTGTGTTTTAATCTGTTCTCACACTATGTAACTTTGGGCTCCGGGGAGTGGAGCCGGTGTCATGCCAGAACCGGAGCTGGGGGCGTGGGCAATGTAAGAATGGACATAATGACGAAAAGACTGAAGGGGACGTAGATGGAAGAAGCTTTATAGCATTATAACACCTCTTCATGTCATTAAAATGCCCCAGATGTATGACTGAGGATATGAGCACAGTGTCCTCTAGCTGCCTCTCTGAAAATATCTAACATTAGTCCAAATATCTGAGGAGTTTCTTGCATTGATGTGGGTAGAAACAGAGAAAGTTTCACATCTTGACAGTTAATCATACATAAACAGAGAAGGAACCGCCTGTTGAGTCAATCCCTACATCAATCTCACCGCTGTTGAAGGGAAATCCCACTTGAGGCTGAAGTCCAGGTTGACGTTGGTGGAGCTGCAGGTGACCTTAAACTGTTCTCCTTTCCGCAGAATAATGCTTTCCTTCTGGGACAGCGTGACTACCGGAGGCACATCGGGTACTGATCAAGAGATACAAAAACAAAACATCATCATGACTGATGGAAATTATTAGATTAACAGAAGCACACTGACATAAAATGCTCTTTTTTATACTTAACCCCGAGGCCACGACCTTTGCACTGCTCACTATTGGTTGCATGTTATTTACGAGTCTGTAATTATTCCAGTATATCACATACAACATCTGGATTTGAGTGACAGTGTTCCTCCTTGATATACTCCCTCAAAATGCCGCTAAGGGTGTGTGACTCCTCCTGTTTGTTCTTCAACGTCCATGCACAAAAGGTACAGCATTTGCATATTTGCACACGTAAAACTGGGTGATTCATTCCCGACATTAAATTCCTGCTGACGTCACGGTGTGTGTTTGGCAAAGACTGTGCTAATTCTATTTACACCAAAACGTGGCCTTCATGCACCGTTACAAAGCTTTGTTCAGTCTTGGGACTCTAATCCCGCCGTCCCTCCTCCCTCCTCCATCCGTCACGTCTCCTCTCTCCATCAGTCAAAAGGACACAACGCCCCAGCTCCTCCCAGCTCGTCTCTGTTTAGACTACTTTCCACTGCAGACTAAAAAATGCTGATGCAGTGCAGCGAGGAACAGAAACATGAGCAGTTCCCACTAACGTACATTTGCTTTTATGGTATAGTTCTTACAAATATATAAAAAAAATATGAGCTCCTGCCAAAACACATCTGCAGTGTGGATCGTTGCCTGATCTCTGCCAGGATGCATTATGTTCTGTTTGTCTGTCCACCACTTTGATCCAGACTAAAATATCTCCACAACTATTTGAAGGGTTGCCATGAAGTTTTGCGCAGACATTAATGATCCCCAGAGGATCCTGTTGACTTTGGCAATCAATTTCTATTCATCCAATACTTATGTTTTATGACCAAACACGTGCAAAACAAGCAAGATTCCCATCAACCTCAGCTCTGCCTTTGTGTTTAGCACACTACTAAGATGATGAACATGGCAAACACTTACCAGCATTGTCATTATAAGCATGTGAAAAGTACACAGTGCATGTAAGCTTTAGCGTCACACTGGTTTGCTATTTTACATTTTTCCAATGGGCCTTTCCGAGCAAAGGGCGTCTTCGGAATAAAAAGGCAAATTAGATTTTAGCCTAATGTGACATTTTCCTGACTTACTAACTAACGTACACGTTTAAGTCTCCGCAGCCTCACGACGCAGGTTCAGATGTCCAACTTCACAGCAGAAATAAACATGTTTACAGCCTGGTACAAAAAACAGTTTTGGTCTCTGTAGCTTCACATCTTTACCCATTTTTGGGTTCATTTGGAGGCGGCAGAGTAAGGAATGCAAAGATGGCGGTGGCCGCAAAGGCTCTTCAGAAACCGTTGGGTGTCGTCACGGAGACGACGTCCAGGTTTTATACAGTCTACGATCATCACTGCCAAATTCTGACTTCCTGTTACCGTGTGATGAAATTTCTCAAAACATCTGATGAAGTATCTTCTTATATCAGCAACTTTGCTCAGCCTAAACTACTGTTTTAAACAAGCAGCTGTGATGTCGCAAGCGGAGACAACATTTCACTTTGTTTGTACTTCACTGCTTTCAGACAAGTACGGGGACATTTATGGTTCTCAAGAGGCTTTTCTCTTCCTCTAATTACTGGAACCAGATGGCCACTTTAAGGCTGACAAAATAAGCTACAAGAAGGATCACTTAACCGTACGTTTTACAAGCTTTTGACTTTAACTCTGACTTTGTAGATCTGTCCTTCTCTTCCTTCTGTAAAGATGACCTTTAGTCCTTCACATATAGCAATTATCACCCAAATGATAAATCTAGTAAAGCTATGACACATCAGAACCATTAAACACCCTTTTACTGACATGAATTGTAGTTATCACCTTTGTCCGTCACGTCTTTCACTTACCGAGCCGTACGTCCACAGTGTATTGGCTCGAGGTCACCCTGGCTCCACCGAGCTGTCCCACGCATACGTAACAGCCCTCGTACACCTTTCTTGCATTGTTGATAATGACGCCACGCTGGAGGTGGCTGTGGTAACTCATGCCGGAGGGCAAAGGTCGTCCGTCGCAGGTCTCCAAAGTCAGGTGGGTGACCTCGGGGTCGGTCACAAGACAGGGGATGGTGCAGTTCTCGCCTGCACGCACCAGGATGACGTTCACCATGGTGCGCTGGAAGGCGTTCTGGGGGTCTGAGATTGACAGATGTTAGTAGACGGACACGCATGTGCAATCCCATCCCTCTCCTCCCCCATCCTCCGACACCCACCTTTCACATAAACATAGATGGAGCTGTGCTCCAACGTGCTGTTGTTGACGCACACGTAGCGACCCATGTGGTAGTTCTGCACCGCTGACACCTTGATGTAAGCCACTCCGCCTTCCTCCACCTCTCCATCCAGCCTGCGAGCCCTCTCCTTCTGCCACCTCAACCTGGACGGGACGCCAGACGTTGTGGCGTTGTCATGGCAGCGCAGCTCCAGCTTCCCCCTCTTGGGAACGACTACATGAGGCCCGCTGGGGAAGATGACTGGCTCGCACCACGCTGGAACAGAAGGCGTGCAGTATGGTTGATGTATGCTGGAACTGGATGCTATTTTTGAATGGCTGTGATGGGTTCAGTTTGGGTAAAGAGTCAGCCCAGGAGGTAAAACACTGCAGTCAGCAACATTAGATGAATTACAACCTCTAAGAATAATGGTAGGAAAGATGGAAATCAATGAAAAGAGAAATAAGCAGAGTGGAGAGTTTAACTCCTGTTGATCCACACTGACCTGTGATCAGGTGAACGGTGTCTCTGTCATTCGTACGTCTGTTCTCACACTATGTAACTTTGGGCTCCGGGTCGGGAGAAGTACGTAACGCTTTACGGCACTAAGTCACACACCACCAACTATTTCACTGATTTTGGTGAAACTGGATCATATTTTATGGAGAAAATGTTTTCTGGTTTTCCCTCTGATGTCCTCCGGCTGCTCCGCCTCAACTCTCTGTGATTTACAGAGTTTTGTGATGGACAGTGAAGTAAACTGCTGACAGCTGTAGCTGCTGTTAGCTCATGTTAGCTCAGTTTGTTAGCTCAGGGCTGCCCGGACTGTGAGCTCAGAGCACCGGGGGAGTGTTAGCGTTTGTACCACAGGAGTTTTGGACCACCGGGAAGAAGAAGAGGAGGTTTACAGGCCTGAGACTTGTGGGAAGTGGAGCTGGTGTCGTGATAGAACAGGAGCTGGGTGATTTAAAGGCTCTATGGACATAATGGCAGAGGAGAAAAGAGCAAAGAGGAAATTTACGGAGGAAGCTAATAAGAGAAAATGAAAGAGTGAGCGACCAAGAGTAGTTTTTAGTGGTTGGTGAGAGCTTGGTGAAATAAAAGGCTGAAAGACAGACGCCGAGCTGGGCTGACTGCTGTTGGACTAGTCAGTAATATTAGCTGCTGCTGTTGGTGACCTTGTTGATGGTTGGCTGTTAGCAAAGTTATCGACTCTTGATCATTAGTAATGCAATCAGAACAAATACTCGAGTACAGCTGAACATATTTACTCTGAAACTGGAGGTACTAAATCGCAAAAACACTCATTTCTACACAGTGTTTCTTTAATTATTTAACTCTTATAATATAGTGCTGTTTGCTGTTTTTTAGCACACAAAACAGAGAAAAGTAGCAAATCCTCACGCATGGAAAGCTAGTAACAAAATATTTCTCAGTAGTTTTGCTTAAAAATCGTCTTTTAAAAAAACAAATTTTTCTTTTGATCGACTGATCAGTTAATGCACTAATCAGTTGAGACCTACGGGGTGGAGAACGCAACAATGTGATGGTTAAATTGGATGTTACAATTGGCACGGAGCCCCTTAAAAACAGAGTGCTATCAAACCACCATGGCTCAATTGAACAATCAATAATCATGAGCTGTCTCTCCGCTGAGTAATCATGCATTAAGGGCCCCCAAAATCCATACACTGAAGATGAGTAAACTCAACATTTCCCTCTCAGTTTACCCCCCATGAACCAACCCCCCCCCCTCAAGTTTTCTTTTCCACTGTTCCACATGATGGGCGCCATTTCAAGAAACATTTTCATGTGACTGTTGTGCCTTCAGGCCTGGCTGAGAAGGAAAGGAGGGGAGGCATGAGGATGCAAATAAGCCCCTTCTTCTAAAAAAAACAAACAAAACAAACAATATCAGTGTGTTTGCTGTTGAATGCACGCTGGGCAGAGAAGAATTTGTGCCCTCACAGTTTGTGCTCTGTTATTTGACTAAGCCAAAAAAGGTTTCGCAGAAAACCTGAGGCTGTTGTTTGACTAAACACAAAGCTCTCATCGCAGCAGTCAGAGCTGTTCACATGTCAAAGAGCTGCTGGGTGTGTTTGTCTTGAAACATGTGTCTTATTTCTTTGTTTCTTCTTCTTCTTCTTCTGCTGCTGCTGCTGCTGCTGTTGCTGCTGCACCCAATCTCTTTTATTTGGGAGGGATAAATAATTAATTTGTCTCAAATAGTGGTCCAAACACACACACATACACACACATGAACACACACACCTGTTGCCTGCTGGGAAATGCAACCTAAAGGCATTTCCCATGCAACTCTAGACACCCAGTATTTATGCAAATAAGTCCCGATATGATCTGTAGACCTGAGCTGGCAGGTTGGTGTGAGTTGCACCATTAAACGCCACTTTCTGTCAACATTGCCCACGTTTCCAGAGACAAATTGAGGTGCGTAATATATGCGCACATTTTAGGGCACAGAAACAGGACCGCAATTTCACACCTTAAGCAGTGAACACTGAATCATTCTGAGAGAGAGAAAAATGCGCACAAACTCTTCACAAAAGGCAAATACTCTGATGACTGCATTCAAATCTAATGATTTATGAGGTAAACAGGTAACATAAGGTCACCAAAAAGTCCTTACTGAGAGCACAGACACACCATGTGCCATTACAGATACATTCACGCAATATTTCAATGATTTCTCTAAGCTTGGAGTCGTTTTCTTACCTGTTAGTGGCAGCAAAATAAAATAAGAGGCAGAAATAACCCAGTGGCATCTCATGACTAGGCGCTTTTCAAGCTTTTTACTCTACTCCATGCGTCTCAAGAGCAAGAAAAACCATCCTGAGCTTTAAACAGATATAATAAAATCCATCCACCGCACCGCAGTAAGGCAGATCGGGTCTCTCCACTGCGTGCTGAGCGCACAAACAATGATCCGGCAGGCTGCGTCTCCCTCTCTCTCCCCCCTCCTGATGGATCTCACTGGAGCTTAAAGACACAGTGCAGCGCCTCTCCTCCCAGATCTGGATCCGCGCCACTCCTTTTCTGTCCCGCATTGGCTGGAGAGTGGCCAAGGTGATGAGTCGGTTATTACCGGAGCCATCTTCACCGTTTCTTACGCAGTCATCGCAAGAAAAAGGAAGAAAATTTTCCAAGAATTAAAGTGCTGATTGTGATGTAAAGAATATATATTCTCAGTGAGCTGTTTATCACATGGCAGGCGGGAGTTTCCCTGCAGAAAACCCTCTCAGTTTGTGATGCACTTCCCAGCCTTACGTTCCCCCCCACCAGCTCTAATCAGCATGATCATAGTGGTCTCACATTTCTCAGATTTAATCAACTTTACAGGAGCTGATAAATGCTCATAATGCGGTGATGTGCAGACCTCACACTATCTGCATCTCAACAAGAATCACACAGCAGCCATCAGCAAGACCTCAGCCTGTGTAATTCTTATAGAAAGTGAGCTTTCATCATGAAATAACTCTTTATTGATCAGATGTTTTTGCCTTCACAGGCCCCAAATCTCCATTTTTTTAAAAGCCCTTCGCACTTTTTATTTGTCATAACCTCCCCCCGAGTGTTTTCAAGGTCCCATGTGTAAAATTTAAGAGTATAATCATCTTAAGATAAGAACTGTTATGTTTTTGTTACCTCTTTGAGGTAACAAAACATAACAGTTCTTATCTTAAGATGAGATGAAACAGGGCGTTCAAAACATGTTGAACCGCCATGTTTCTACAGTAGAACAAATGGCTGGTTCACCCTCTCACGAGGGTCTTTTGCATTTCTTATCTAGTTCATGGCCATTGTAGGTTCTCCCCAAGCAGCAGCCTTCACGGCTGTGAAGCGAAGCCAACGCAGAAGTGCTAAAAACTGTAATTCCTCAAGCGGCCACTTGAAGCTGGATCCAGAACATTTCAACCTCCATAAGCGCTTGGCTACACACTGGACCTTTTAATCTTACATTTGCTATGGTGCTTCGTAAATTCGCCACAAGTCTGGTTTGGACTGAAAACTAGCCTGTGTAAATGGAAAAATAACAGTATATCGACAGTATAAAGCCAATTTAGGTAGCTAATATTCACAAAAACTCTTTGGGTGAAGCTACATTACCTCATTAAGCGTCGCCTTGAAGGATTTACGAGCCGCTGTGTGTTCTTTCGGACGCCGTTAACGAATAAATCAGACAATGCACAGGCAATTAAGTGACATACCCGAAGTTGTGGACCGATTTCAAGTACTACAACGCTGGTAGGCCTTCTCGGGTAAGAAGCAGATTTTGATTAATGAACATGGCGTAACTATTTCATTGTATTGTATTGGTGTATGTTACCAAACAAATGAGTCAATCGAGCTGACAAACTGGGGCCTTTAGGGGTTTTTTCCAAAGATCTGGGAATCTTTGGCAGTTGCCACCATCGGTGAGGAAGTCTACCTACCAAAAAACTGTGATGTTGAAGTACTTAAATTATAACAAGCAATAATTTTCAGGGACCTCTGCTGACTGAGAGGCCATGGGAGGTCATTTAATTCTGTGTGTGTGTGTATGGTTTTGTATTAGTTTTGTGTTTTATCTTTTGATCTGTGCGTGTGTGTGTGTGTGTGTTTCCTGTTTCTCTAGAGGAATATGTGAAAGGACACTGGGATCATTATGTGTGTGTTTTTCTTCCCTTACACACATGATTCATATCTTAACCTCGACGCATCACCCCCGATTCTGCATGCCTTTCTCGGCACATGATGGCAGGATGAGGCTAAACAAACTAGAACGTAAGCAGAACATCGCTTTAACTGGTCTTTTTTCACTTCATTAGTTTGTTGTCTTAGTATAATTTTCTGGAAAGAAACGTGACTGGTGATGGTTTCACTTATCAGCTGGATATCAGCGGAGAGACAACACACACAGCTTTAGGGTGTTTCTCTTCATGATGCTTATGCAAAGTAGGCCAACTGCCTGCTCTTTAACAAAGATACTGCGAGTTGAACCACAGTCCAGTTAGATGTCTCCTGTCTTTGGGTCCGATTGGTTATTGCGTTAACTTACCTTTCCAGGAAAATTATGCAAAACAGGCTGATTTGCAGGGGGTGCCGTTTTATTTCCTCTTAAATTCAAATATTTATCATACAAGTCTGTATGAATGAAATCAACATTAAAGGAACAGTTCAACATTTTTGGGAAATGTGCTGATTGAAGTACTAGTGGAGGGTTATAACACAGCTAGACCTGGGACTGAACACAACCTCTGAATACAGTAGTAGGCAGTACAGTCGCCAACGGAGGTGGTTTTCTTGCCCGATTCAGCTCCCGGCACCTCGGAGTCAGTTCAGTTTGCTTCATAGCTGACTGATCCAACAACAGTTAGCAGCTCACTACTTAGCGATCTTCCTATAAAGTCCATAAATCACGTAGTGTAACATTATTTCCTGTTGGTCTGTGCACAATCCCGGATCTTTTGCCTGCTGACATCAGAGGGAAAAGGCAGCAAATATATTCGGTATAAAATCTGATCCAGTTTCGCCAAAATCACTGAATAAAGTTCTAAAGTTGTGCCTTAATGGACGGAGGACAGATGTAATAACAGCACTTAACGGTACAGTGGTTAGTTTAGCTTGAAAAATAGACTGGAAACAGGAGAGACAGCTGGCATAGCTTTGTTGAAAGGGAACAAAATCTGTTTACCAGGACCTCTAAACATAAATGAACACTGGTATCTTGATTGATGGTCCAGTGTTTAGGATTTAGTGGCATTACCCAAAGGAGAAACCAAGTAACCTTTGTCCATTCTGGGCTACTGTAGAAACATGGCGGCCTTTGTGGAAGAGGACCCACGGTGTCTGTAGATATAAAGGTATTTTTCTAAGGTAAGAAAAACATACAGTAATGAAAACAATGTTATGAATATTATATTCAATTTCTGACATGTTTTGTATACACACTGGACCTTTAAATCATGAAAAAAACTAAATCTACAACAGACAAGTTGCTGTTTTATGTGGGATTATGCAAGCACGTCTGACTATTCTATTTCTTCATTGGGACCAATAACCTCCTGCAGTCTCCACTGATTGCCTGGCAACTGCTCAAAAATAAGCCCTCATAAAACAGCTAATGATCCTCCGTACTCTTCTGTCTGTGTACAACAAACGAGACATAAAGTGTCAGTTGGTGAGCTTTAGAGGTGCTGGTATCTTTTCGACAGAGCAATGCTTAGCGGTTTCCCCTCTGTTTTCAGTTTAACAAACAGATGTGGTGTCAGTCTCCTCCACTAACTCTCTGACCGAAACTGATTAAGCTCATTTCCCAAAACTTGTGCTTCGGTGACAGATTAACTAAACAGTTCTCCGTCCGGCTCAGCGACCCGTCTGTTGAATAATTTGTACCGAGACAAAGGAAACCTGCACGCCGAGGTGTCAAAGTACAATCCACCTGTTCATCCCCAGTTCAGCCGCCCATATGCTCTATGAAGACATCACCGCGTGTGTGTGTGTGTGTGTGTGTGTGTGCATCAGGATCATCCATATGTCTAACTGTCCAGCGAGTTCACATGTCATTTGAGCAGTTTATATGCCTTTCCCTATTGCATTATTCATTACTGAGGTGAGCGTCTATAGCAGATCTTGGCTGACTCACTATGACTGTGTGTGTTTGAGTGTGTGTGTGTGTGTGTGTGTGTGAGTGTGTGGACCCACAGCATGACTCACTCAGTGCTTTTAGACAGATGAGGACAGCGGTCTCGCAGAGGGCAGCAGAGGTTTTATACAAGAAAAATAGCCACTTAGATTAGATTACGTAATGAAAAACATTCCCTCTCTCTCTCTCTCTCTCTCTGTCTCTCGCTTGTTCACCTTCCCCTTTCTCCCCTCTCTTCTTTCTCTTTTAAGTGACGCACACACACACACACACACACACACACATCCTAACTCAATCACCTACAAATGGAGCTATCTTCACACCCTCAGGCAGGCAGGCGGGCGGGCAGGCCGGCGGCATACGCACACCTTCTTTGGCTGTTTGGTACAAACCTACACGAGACTGACAGGAAAACACACACACACACACACCTTTTCCAACTGAAAGAATACCTCATCGTTTCTCCTTTCAGTGATTGGTCCGAAGCTGCCAGCTCCTGCTGCAATCCAACACTGTACACTGTCTGCTGACTGGACATTATAAACCTGATATCTGTGTGTCCATTTGTCTTTCCTCTCCTTTAATACAGTCAATGCAGTAGAGGTTTTTCTTTTTCTTTTTTTTTTACCCACTCGGTGTGGTTGTTAAGTGTCCATCCATGGTTCAATTGTGGTGTTTCACATATCAATTATGACCCATTGAACAGATCGGACTAAGAGGTGGGTCAAAAAAAAAAAGAACATTTCCTCAGAGAAGCAAGGTAAGGGCCGCACATTCACTTTGATGTAATTTACTTTGACTGAATCCTGTGATGTATATCGCAGTTCAGAGTTCATACTTACTTCACGAGCAACCTTAAAGAAATACTTTGACATTTTGTGTAATATGCTTATATTGATACCGATGTCAGATCTGTCTATTTTTGTAATCCGTAAACCAAAAATACAAAAAATTGATTGTTGTGATCTGCAGGACTATTTTTCTTGAACAGCTACAGCAACTTCCTGGAGTCTCCGTGCTGTATGTTGCCTGGCAACTGATGAGCATCATGAAAAGTCAAATTACTCCGCAAGTTGTTGTTTTAACTGCACATTGTTGTTTTAGCGCTGTTTTTATGGTACAGATTAAACAAGCAAGACATAACATGTTTATTTGTGATCTTTTGTGCTGGTTTGTTACATTTGGATAGAGTCATGCTAGCTGTTTCCCTCGGTTTCCAGTCTTTGTGCTAAGCTAAGCTAACTGGCTGCAGGCTGTATTTACCATACAGACACGAGTCTTCTCATTTATCTCTTCACTAGAAATAGAAATAACAAAAAACTACAAATAAACATATTCACCAAGATGTTGAACTTATGCACAAAACATTAAGGTAGTGTCAGATTCTGTTAGCTGTGCACGTTGTTGTTTTGCAGCGAACTTCTAATGCAGTCTGTCAGAGCAAAATAAATTATTTCTAATCTCGCATCTTAATTACACATCAGTACAGTTTCTCTAATCACATTTGCAACAATTATCTCATGTTCTGAGGCTTTAGGGAAAAACAAACATGCATTTATTCTCACAACAGATGGATCTTTGTGCTGCAAAACAAAAGAGTAGAAACCGCCACGTTAAGCTGTCATGTGTGGCATCACACTGTTGCGATGACCATATGTTTGATTCAAAGAGATGATGTGGATTTAGAATGGGCCGCACACATATCTGAGTGAGCTAATATGAACGTGTGTAATTACTGATAGCCCAATGATCGCCCTCTGTCTGGATAAACCTGATTAGCATCGACTGGCCTGCAAACCACCCTAATCCACCGTAAGGAAAGAGGGATGGACGTGGGGAGGGAGGGAGCACGGAGCCAACAAGAGACAGAGAGAGAGACGGGATGATACAGAGGGCGAAGAAAGGTAAACATGGTGTAAGAGGATGGAGAGCAGAGAGGGGTGAAAGACAGGAATAGAAGAAGAGAGGAGGGAGGAAAGTACCACTCTGCCTGACAACCAGAGGACACAGGAAACTGTGATCTGCACTTTTGAGTTTGATTTGAACTCTTTTCTTGTCTGGCTACTTTCTGTTGAAATTACATCCAACTGTTGCCAGTTCATTAGCTCAGACTAACCTGCAGTCTAATACAACTGCATGCAACTTAAAGTGATGTGACATGAAATAAATTGATGTACCTAATAAACAGGGAGCTGAGTGCTTATTAAACATTTTCATATTCTTTTAATTTATTTTAATGATTTGTTTACAAATCATTGTTTTCTGTTATTATAATATACTATGTGTTGTATCGTTGCTGTCCTGTTAAAACTGTGTTTCTCAAAAACTTTTCATGAGCTACACATATTTTTTTATTTGTTTAAGACGTATGAATGTTTTCTTTTTAAATTTTAAATTTAAATTTATCGAAGAATTTTCAATATATCCAAAGTGGTCATTACAAAAAACGTGAGGTAGACTTGAGTGCAACATTATACAGAAAAGAAAAGAAATATATAAAATAAAATCTTCATACAGTATATAAAATAATCCCTCCCAAGTCACTGCTAATACATAGTATGAGCACATTGCCACATCGAGAGCCTGCGCTAAGAATAAGCAAAGAGTACACAAAGTCTGGAATGCATTTAGAAAAGGACAGATGTATGAATGTTTTCTGAACTCATTAAGGAACATTTAATCCTTCTGTTTTGTTTGAAAAAAAAAAAAAAAAATCAGACAACACTTAGTCTTGCTTTACCAAAACTGCCAAATCTGAATATAATGAGTACACAGGAGGGAAGAGATATCTAGAGACATGAGGGGGGAAGATGTGAAGAAAAAAGATGGAGAGACTGTGGTCAGAAATGTGGGCTGAGATCAAAGAAGATGAGAGAAGAGATGAGGTTGGAGGAGACAGAGTGAATGAAACAAATGTAATTTCCATGATGATCAGTTTAACTGAAAGACCATTGGCATCCCTCTCTCACTACCGCCTTCCTGTGTGTGTGTGTGTGTTCAGTGAACACATGGAGATCCACACAAAGACTCACACATATGATGTAATACAGTAGATACTTGTGACATGACAAAAATCAATGTACTACAAATATAGAATTACCACGATGTGTGTGTCATAGATGCGACGCGTGCATCCCTGATTCTTTGTGAACTTAAACAGTTTGTGCGTAGTGTTTGTTTGTTTGAAGTGGGGTTGTATGAGGTATCAGTTTATAGTCAGCGAGTTACCTACAAGAACAGTCTCAAGATCATTTTTTAAAGTTCTCAGTCTCGTCTCTTAATTGACCGCATTTTTCCTCGGCCTCGATCTTACCTCGATCTCAGACTAAGAGGACTCTTACACCAGGCTTTTATTTCAAGACCGGTCAAGACCACAACTGCAGGGACATCAATATTTGCCTCTGCATTGTGTGATGTATTTGTGAGCGTTATTACTGTGCTTGGAGTTGGAGTTCATCTGCAAAACAGCATCCAAAAGCAACTCTGCAATGCAACACTTACAGAGTCGGCCTCACTGAAAGATATTTGGTGACTAAGCAGGCTGAAAATTATCGGGCCTTGGTCTTGACTTGGTCTTGGTGTAGGTCAGCAGGTCAGTGAGGTCCCAGTTTGCAGAAGTCCTGGCATGGAGTTAGAGCAAAGCACTGCTGTGGGTCAGCAGAAAAACACTTTTTAGACGCACCTAAAAAGAAATTTACATCTGTCTAACTTGTATACTGTATCGACCGCCCTGTCCTTTGGCGCTACATCGTACGCCTAACACAATGCCGCACCCTGTCGCATTACGCCTTAAATCTGGCAGCAAGATAAAGTGTTGGAATTACACACAACCCCACTTCAAAACATCCCTTTACATTCAGCATCCGATCCATGTGTGAATATCGTTCACACGTCCGTATAATCACCACTGCAAACAAGCGATAACAGCTAAAGTGGTGTTGAAAAGAGAGAGTGAGAGAATCCACAGATTTCCTCGGACAAAGCTAAAGTGGCCTCCACTTAACTGGTCAAAGTCCATAAATGCATTAACAATCCTCTTTGCATTAAAAGGGCAACTTCTTGTGCAAACAGAACCACAGCAGCAATCAACAGCCAGAGTCAGTTTACTGATGATGAGCCTGCAGCTGCTGCTGCTTGATTTCATGAACTTATGAAGGGATGTATGGGAGTATGGCTCCCATTAATACTGCCATCCATTAAAATGTCAGTTTGTGAATTGAATTACTGCCAGAGTTAGCGCGTTAATACACGGCTGATAGATTACATGACTATGACCAAGATATGGCATGCGGGAGGGGTAGAACGTATGGATTTCTGATCGCACTTAAACGTGATGTTTGCCTTTTTTGTAAGTCACTTTGGATAAAAGCGTCTGCTAAATGACTAAATGTAAATGCAAACTGGTTGGGCTCAATCTCCAAGACCTACTAAGCTGACACTTGTACGGCTGCACACGTAGCTGAGTAGAATTAGCTCTTATCACAGTTCCTAAGTCTGGATTTGCAAGGAGACTTTGATTTGGTGTCATTAAAGTACCGTGCACAAGCTGCACTACTCTATTTTTATTTTGAAAATACAGCTAAAAATATACATTTTAAACCTGACTTTTAGTTGTTTTATATCTTCTGGACTATGTTAGATTTAAATGTATTGTTTTTTCTCATTTAATAACACAGTTATGCTTATAGAGTAGAGTATACAGATTATTACACCTTGTAGCTGCTCAATAATTAGTCTTAATGCTGGCTGCTGCTGGAGCAGTTATGGGTGGAGTATCTTGTTCATTTCCTCGGCAGTCCAGCAATTAAACCCTGCTACTTTTCATTTGCAACTGCACTCCTCTAACTGTCTGTGTTATATTTTACATTACTGCATAGTTCTACACTTTGTGACCAAAAGTATGTGGACACAACCGTGCTTCTTTTTTTCATTGTCTTCTTTTGGTCTGGGACTGCTTTTTATAATTTGTGCTATTTGTTGTACTCAAGGGTAATCTTAATACTGCAACATACTCTGATATCTTAGAGTAACAGTATGCTTCCACCTCTCTGGAAACAATTTTGGGGACCCTGTCCTGTTTAAACATGACATGCCTGAACATAAAGAAATTGTTTTCCCCAGTTTGATGTGCAAGAACGTGACTGGTCTTCAGAGACCCCTGACCTCAACCCCATCCAACACCTTTGGGATGAATTGAACTGGAAGCCAGGAGGCGTTACCGCCCAACATCGGTTTCCAACCTCACTCTTGTGGTCATGGCCACATGAATCCCCTTAGGAGGCCTGGGGCAATAATGAGCTGTGGGCCCCTAATGACAGCATGCACCACCACCGCCACGTCATTGCAGTATACGTAATCCAGACCGAATTATCTCAGTACCTTTTTGGAAAGATTGACATCCAATTTCGGACATTCATGTTGCCCGCAGCATGAATTGCAATCGCTCTGATGATCTATCAATTTTTCATCCATCATCTTGTCAACATTCTCTTTCCCATCAGCCTCAGCTACACAGCTCAAATTAGCAAATGTTAGCATGCTACGATGTAAACATACAGTACATACTTGCTAAACATCTCACAAAGCTATTAGCATGACTGTAAACTCCTGTTGACACAAAGACAGGGCTATATCATTTTGAATTTAGATTATATTGTTATTTAGGAGTGCATATTTAATTTGCAGTCAATCAAATTACCACTGAGCATAAACTTTTGTGGCCCATGAGCAGTTTCCTGCTTTGCTTTTAGTTGCCTGCTTCCAAACTCTTGTGGAAAGTCTTTCCAGAAGAGTAGAAGCTTCTGTGGAAACATATTAATGCATTATTGTCACATGTGATTGTCATGTTTTGCTCAGACTTATGTCATGTAGTGCATTTCACAGTTGAAGGTTAATTGTCTGTGGGTCACCAGGCAGAGGCCCGGGGGCCAAAGGGATCAGGAGTCTCCTGAGCGTCAGTGTCTCATGACTGTTCCTTCTTTGCTTTGAAGAACTGCCACAGCCCAGGTCCTCGTAGACTGTGACAAAAACACGATATATTCAATAAGGATTTATTCACACTATTTTACTAGAAAGCAATAGCAGAATGTTAATACCACAGACTTCCTCTTTATTTTAGGATTTTAAGACACTTTGACCTCTTATGAGCCAGTTAAGACCCCCAGGTCAGCTTAATTCAGGGGTGTCCAAACTTCTTTTAAAGAGGGCCAGGTTTGATATACTAACATTTTAAAAATGAAAAAGATTACCAATAAAAGTTACATACAAATGCACTGTTCTGTAACAATTTTGTTTTCATTGTCACAATTACCATTTGTCACCAAATCTAAGCCAGTCAGGTGTGAATAAATCTGAAAACCAGTTATTCCTTTTTTTTCACATCTGGAGTCAGATAACACAGAATAAATTATATGGAATACATCAAACTTGCATGAAGTTGATACAAAACTGAACCTCATGTTTAACATAATTTATTATGAGTAATGCAAAGTCTGTTAACATAAGTAAGTTTAAAACGTGTCAGTCTTGCTCTTCTCTTTAACAAGATCATTCAGAAAGTCATATTTTGTGTCACATCTACAGGTACATAACACCAGCAGTTATGCCCTCATTTAGTGCATTCAAATGCTTCATTATGTCAACCAAAAAAAGCCAAATCTTACAGCCATACAGTATCTGACAATCCTAGCAGACCATAAATAATATATACTTTATCTTTGATTTAGGTGCACTTTTATTATTATTATTATTATTATTATTGTTATTATTATTATTATTAGTAGTAGTAGTAGTAATATTGTTGTTATTATTGTTATTATTATTATCAGTAGTAGTAGTAGTAGTAATATTGTTGTTATTATTGTTGTTATTCTTCTTCTTCTTATTCTTATTATTATTATTATCAGTAGTAGTAGTAATATTGTTGTTGTTATTATTATTATTATTATTATTATTATTATTATTATTATTATTATCAGCAGTAGTAGTAGTAGTGGTAGTAGTAGTAGTAGTAGTAGTAGTAGTAGTAGTAGTAGTAGTAGTAGTGGTAGTAGTAGTAGTAATATTGTTGTTATTATTGTTGTTATTCTTCTTCTTCTTCTTCTTCTTATTATTATTATTATCAGTAGTAGTAGTAGTAATATTGTTGTTGTTATTATTATTATTATTATTATTATTATTATTATTATTATCAGCAGTAGTAGTAGTAGTGGTAGTAGTAGTAGTAGTAGTAGTAGTAGTAGTGGTAGTAGTAGTAGTAATATTGTTGTTGTTATTATTATTATTGTTATTATTATTATTATCATTATTATTATTATTATTATCAGTAGTAGTAGTAGTAGTAGTAGTAGTAGTAGTAGTAGTAGTAGTAGTAGTAGTAGTAGTATCAGATATCAGTCAGTATAAAACATGACGTCCCTCGTCCGGTGGGGGCGCTGTGTGTGTTTCACCGCCGGCGGAACGCTTGACCTTAGCGGGACCCTGAGAACCTTTTCCGGGTTCAGCACCAGCACACTGAGTCGCAGAGGTTGGAGATGAATCCATGAAGACTTAATTTATTTTCTACATAACCTCGTTTTCCTGCTGAAGGGAGGAATTAACCGTGTGTGTGTGTCCGTGCACCCAGAAGCTCTCGCTGAACGCTGTTTGAAGCCGCTGCGGGTGTTTTGCCGCTCCGTGTTTTAGCCGAACATGTCTGCGGAGGAGGCGGACAAGACGACCACCACTGATGCCAGCGCCGGAGATGAGGAGGAGGAATGGCTGTATGGAGGTAAAAGATACATTTAACGTCCGCAGGCACACCTCCTCTCCACCGTCAGAGATATAAATGCTGCTGTGTTGTGCTAACAAACCGCTAACTAACAACACGGTCTGCTTTATGAGAGAGTTAGCCTGGATGCTAAGCTAAGCTAGCGGCTGTTGGCTTTGCTTTTGTCGGCCTTTTGCAGCTAAATGGCGGCAGAGAAGAGCGATTTAAACTCATTTTAAGTCAGAAATCAACCTGGAAAGGTGTTAAATACTCACTATGTTGCTCTTCTGTTTGACTTTGTGCCAATAATCCACCTGTAATGTCAGTTACTGTTGAATGAATGTTGCATTTTTCACGTTTCAGATGAGTCTGAGAGCAAAGATGAGGACGAGGAGGCCAAACTGAATGCAGCAGTCAGGTATTTAACACCTGTATTCATCTGTATAAACACCTTGACTTAAAAAAAACAGAAGGCACCTGTCTACAGGTGTGCTACTCACTGCAAATGCACAGCTAGTACACACGCCTGTAGCTCTGCTTTGCCAGGTTTCAAAGTAAAACACAAAGTCTTGACAGCTGACTGCTGCAGTCTGCTTTGAAAATGTAAATATTACAGTTGTAAAGATGTGTATATGTACATATAAGATATTGCAGATTTAAGCAACCGCTGTGACAACACCAGAAAAACGAACGAGCTGTAGATACAGGCTGCTACTCCCACCATGTGAGTTATGTGCTGTCTGTGTATTTAATACTTTTTTTTAAATCTCCAGCGCACCTGCTGACGCTTCAACAGAAGATGCCGCTGCTCACGCTACAGGGAATGGTGTAGCCTCTGAGGTAAGGTCGCCCACATACACACAGTCGCACGTGTTTTCTGTTTGCGTGCTCGCCTTCCAGTTTTCACACTTCTTGCGGTCTTCTTACGTGTCGTGTCTCTCGCCAGGCCACAGGTGAAGCTGTGGGCGAGGATGTCGACAGTGACAGCGACAGCGATGATGATGACGATGACGTCCGCGTCACCATCGGAGACATAAAAACTGGAGCGCCGCAGTACACGTAGGTTCAGAGCAATATGTAACGCTGACAGATGGCGGTTAAAATGGGTAACGCGGGTCCAAATTCTCCAGACTCGAAGAGCACAACACGGTTTATTTTATGTGCCAGCTTCTGCATTTGAGTCTGGCTTTTGTCCATGTACGGTATTATTTGTGTTTATACGTGACAGTAGATCTTTAATTCTTTTATTTTTCCTCACAGACCTTACGGAGCTCCACCTGTCAACCTCAATATAAAGACGACAGGCTCCCGACCTTATGGACAAAGTATGGCTCTCTATTCTTGAACATGACCTGACACACAGAGCGTAGATGTTATAATAAATAAATTTGTGTAAATGTTGTTGTTTATTTTTATTAGCCACCAAGCTGAAGGGAGTGGATTTGGACGCTCCTGGAAACATTAACGGAGTTCCAGTGCTCGAGGTGGAAATGGAGTCCTTCGAGGAGAAACCCTGGAGGAAGCCAGGTCAGTCTGTGTGTGTGTGTGTGTGTGTGTGTGTGTGTGTGTGTGTGTGTGTGTGTGTGTGTGTGTGTGTGTGTGTAGCTAATAAAATGCCCAATTCTTTATTTAAACGTGCAGTGTTTCACAAGTTTTGTGTCTGTAGGAGCGGATCTGTCCGACTACTTTAACTACGGCTTCAATGAAGACACGTGGAAGGCTTACTGTGAAAAACAGAAGAGGTTGCGGATGGGCCTGGAGGTGTCTACTGTCGGCTCGGTGACGAGCAAGATCACGGTGAGAGAGCGGCTTCTCATCAGTTAGTTCCAATTAGTTGTAGAAAGACTCCGCTCTGACTATCACATGAAATATAATAACAATAAGCTCACTCTGTGTCTTTCTTAGGTGCAGCAGGGTCGGACAGGCAACGAAAAGGACATGTCCAGTTTGCCCGTTCACACTTCTAAGCCAGACTTCACCTCTCCAGTCAGCCTGTACAAATCCGCTGTCACTCAGGTCACCAGGTAACACTTCTGCTTTCCATCCTCGCAATGCATGAGAAGTTATGTGTACAGAAAAAGTAGGTAAGCTAAGTGTAAATGTGTTTCCAGCCACCTGATTGTACGATCACTGTTAAAATGTTTTACGCTCGGCTGAGGTGCAAAAGTTGGTGTGTTGATTTTTAAAAAGTGACTCTCCTCCCAGATTAAAACATCAGATCTGTGTGGAGCGCATGATATTGCACTCTTCTTCTGCGATAGTTTATTGGCGCCACCAGCTGTTTATTTCGACAGATTAACGCCTAATATTTGCGTAGCAGTCGTGGGTGGAAACATGTAAACATCTGGGAATTTCTGCGCTCATTTCTGATGGAAACTAGACAAGGGAGGGCTTGAAGAGGAGACTTAATACTCGAGTAGAGGGGAAAGGATCACACCTTGTGTCGTAGCGATATAACCGCTCAGTGAAAACATTCCTTGTGTTTAGCTCAACATGCTCAGACGCTAACTCGACACACACCTGGTCACCTCCAGGCTTACCTGTGGTCCCCGTGGATAAAACAGGTCACCAGCCCATGGGCTATATGTGAGTGTTTGTGTGTGTTTGTGTGTGTGTATGTGTGTGTGTGTGAGATAGGCCCGATGTTACTCTCATCATCTTGACCCCTGTCCTTTGTTTCAAAATGGTAGGATCTCTCCCCCTCAGTGGACTGGCCCGCCTGTTCAGGACATGTCCTATTATACGTAAGTGGGCATGGCCTTGTCCCTGCAAAGCTTAAACGGGCCTGATGGGGGAAAAAATGTGTACATGTTTAAAAAAAATAATAATAACGCGGGGCCTGGCGTTTTTCTTGACCATGAAACGTGACCACAGAAAAACTCCCGGTGCTACTTCCAAGGCCCCCAAAGATTCTTTCTCTTTGCCCATGTTTCTGTCTTTTGGGGTGGTTGATGTGCATGTGTCATGACATAGAAAGTTGACATGAGTTAGAGAGACAGCAGATCAATGTAGCTCAGAAAACAACCTTAACAGGAGGCTCCTAACTTATTTGATTAAAACCCTTTAAAGGCCCTTTATCATCCCTCCTTCATAAGATGTTTGTGCAGGATGTTGAGGTTGGACATAACACAGAGTGAATATGAGTGATGGTCAAAACCTTTAAACGTCATTTTTATTTTTTAGAAACGTCTTTTGAAAATGCAAAATTGTCTCAAGTTAGTCATTAAAATGTCTTTTTTAGGGACTGTGTCTGACACTAACAGAGCTTTTAGAGCTCTGAAGGACAGAGATAAAGTCTTATGAAGCTCAAGATGTTTCGAATCTTGTTGACACTCTCAGAGAGCCTTCAATTCTACTTGATGTTTATTATCGAGGTGTCAGTGGGTGCTGTTGTTGCATTATCTGCACCCACCTGCCTACAGGCATATGTTTCCTCCCCAAACCTTGTGCTCTGCCAAAACTTTTTCTCATCTGTTGTCCCCCGTTGGTGGAACGTCCTACCAGTTCCTACCAGATCAGGGACGACCCAGCTCTTCAGAGGATGTCTCCTCTCTCACATGCTGACCTCTATCCCCCTCTAGAGCTTGATCCAATGTGAGTAGAACTTGTTGCCGCACTAACATGACCTTGATTGTTTCCCTTTGTGAGTCGCTTTGGATAAAAGCGTCAGCTAAATGACTGATTGAGAGGTGTTTCTAATATTTTGGCCCTCTCGTGTGTGTGTATACATATATGTGTGTGTATATATATATATATTATATATTAGAAACACCTCAGTATAATGTCGTCAAGTTCAGCTCTACTGCTAACTACAACCTCAATAATAAACATGGTAGTTGAATGAATACCTCTTTGACGGTGTCAACAAAGACTGAAACATTATGAGCTCCTTAACAATAGAATTTATATTATCAGTGTACCTGATAAAGTGGCCGGTTGACGTACCGTGCTTAACAAATGTATTAGACCACCACTCAGTGTAAAGTTTATGCCACAGCTGCCCTAAATGAGCAGCATTGGTAATCACCAAAATCATTTTTTAAATGTTTCTGTAATGGTTAATGCAGCAGTATGTAGAAGCTCTTTAACCAAAATGATTTTTTAATGCTAAAATATAATTATTATTATTATCTGTGAACTTTCAAATTTACTGTTTTACAAAAAAAGAAAAAATGTTATTTCATGATTAAGATGTTCAAATTATAGTTACAGAAGAATTAGTTTTAGTGTTTGAATGTTATGCTTTTATAATTTCTGACTCAGATTTGGGTATAAAAAGGTGAGTGACATTATCAGTCCGCATTAAAGCACTTCATGTTGCTGGATGGTCTCTGACAATTTGTTAAGCACCGTATCTTTCAAAAACGTCGAGTCTGCCGCAACTGGACTTGTTTGTAGATCTGCGAAGACGTTTCGCCTCTCATCCAAGAAGCTTCTTCAGTTCTGACTGACTGGGAAAGATTGTAGAACTGCCCGTGATGGTGGAGCGGTGGAATCTGCGATCTTTCCTAGGATAAACACTCAGACTCCCCACCAGTCAGTCAGAATGGAAGAAGCTTCTTGGATAAGAGGCGAAACGTCTTCGCCGGTCAAAGTCCAGTTGCCCCGGACTCATTTTTTTTGAAGAAAGATGACCTGGACGACTGAGAACCTTCAGACTTATTGGTGTCAGTTTACTGTTGGCCAGTTAGTAACAAGAAATCACAGCTCAGAAATGTTAAATTAGGTTTGGAGATCAGCGTTAAATGTTGTCATTGTTCCATATTTGGTCCACCAGAGAGTTCAGACGATTTGATATTGACACTGCTCGGTCCAGGATGTATACCTCAGCCTCAAAGATCCAGTGTCAGTCGGGCTGTGGAAATGATTTAGAGCTGCATTGTCATGTGACTTAGATTTGTAGTCTGTGTACGTTGCTCTTTGTGTGTGAGTAGACGGTGTGTGTGTGTGAACATGTTTGTCTGTTAAACTGCTCAGTGCCTTGATTTTTTTATTTTCTATCTCGTTTCCCAGGAAGACGAGCGGTACTATAGATGTGATTGGCGGACAGACGGCCACCATCAGCCGGGTCGAAGGCCGACGCAGACACAATCTAGATGGCAACAATATTCAGGTACGCAGAAGCAGCATGGACGCTCGCCGCGAGTCCAAACTTCGTGTTTTATTTCAAAGAAACGACGCCGACTGCGTCTGTTGATCGCTGCAGGTGATCGCTGAGCAGTCAGACGCCGAGCCGACTCCAGCGAAGATACCTCCCTTCTTCCCTCCTGGACCAATTCCTCCAAACATACCGCCTCCTCCTTTCCTACCTCCACCACCCAACGTCAGCACTGCGCCTCCACTCATCCCCCCGCCCAGTAAGTTCTTCACCATCATCACGGTGGATTTTTAAACATCCTGTTTTTATTGTTTCAGTGTGTTTATTCTCTCCTCCTTTTCTCCCTCATAGGGTTGCCCATTACTGTCCCTCCTCCTGGTTTTCCTCCTCCACCCAGTGGGCCTCCTCCTTCCATCATTCCCACTATGGACAGGTAACACACCCGTGAACACACACACTCTAAAGGCTCTGTTTTTCTTTTGGGTGCAATGACTGTGTGGGCGTCTGCAAACGCGCCTGCTGTTTAGGTTCATGTTGGTGCAGCAGCAGAGGGCGGAGTGAAGGTGATTAATATAATAAATATACTCTCAGACAGTCACGTCGCTGGTCTCATCACCCTGAAACAACTGAGCCAATCACAGTGAAGGCTTCTTCCGGATCACAGCGAGGTCTGGAAGGTGCAGAGCAGCACCACAGATCTGCAGCCAGAGGCCGATGGTATACAATCGCATCAATCCAGCGTTGTTTCAGTCTGTATAAAACTGCATAAACTGTCACATATACACATTTCAAAGTGTGACACGTTTGCTTTGTAATGCATTTCAAGAATAAAACACTCAAAGCGAGGCTGGATTCATCGACGTCTCCCATAAAAAACAGGCAGATACTGAGTTATTTGTAGCAGCCTGCTGTCGTGTGCAGGTGATTAAATGAAAGTAAACGTGGTGGACGGCGGTGCGTAATGACACCGAGCTGCACATCATCAACAGATACGTCAGTCCAGCTGCCTCCAAGATGCTGCACAGATTTATTGAAGCGTAGAAGAAACTTTTCAGTCCGTCTACAGCAGCTGCAAACAACAGATACTGTGACGATCGCTCATTAATTTGATAAATGCAGCAACGTTAAACTGTCTTTGAACACATTAAAAATGAGTTTTTGATGCTGATTTATACATAAAAAGTTGAGATTTTATTAAACAAGATCAAATATTTTAACTTGAACTTTAAAGAAAAAACAGCTGGATTGAATCAATTAAATATATAGTGAGTGAAGTTTAAGGAGTTTAAGTTTTCTTCATCTCTACTGCAGAATTCTCCTTTTTCTAAAAATCATGCGACTCATGAGTTCGAAGTTCACATTCTTCTTCATTATAAGCTTTAATTACAAAACTTTTGAACTTTATGACCCTAAAGTCGAAACACAAAGACATGAAGGGACCAGAAACATTTCAGTATATCTAAAACTTTAAAAAACTAAAACTCACACGGCCTGTTTGCAACCAAAAAGGAAGAAATTTATATTTTATCTTTTAGTTTCATGATGGCGCCCTCTAGTTTTGCATTAATTATGTCTAATATTTCCTTTCTTCTGTTCCCACAGCGGTCACCCAGGAGGTTATGACGGACGCTCTGTTCCTCCGTATCCGTTCCCTCAAGGTGAGAAGCTCTACGACGTAATCTGTTTGTAATAAATATGGAAAGTAATGTGTTTAAAACAGTGCAAACGTGGATGTATTGACAGATTAAAGCATGTCTCTTCATATCATTGGTTTTAATGTTCAAAAGTTTAATTTCAATCTCGTCTAACTGGATTTAAAGTCTCATTTGAACATAAAGTAACAAAGTCATTTTTCTAGGTGCATACCCTCCACCCATGGCTGGAGGTGTGCCTCCTCCTTGGCCCCCCATGATGGACAACTCGAAACCCTGGGACTACTATCCCCGCCGAGACGACAAGAGAGACAAGGAGAGAGACCGACCCCGAGAGAGGACACACGAGCGGGAGAGAGAGCGAGAGCACAGCCCCTCAGCGATGAGCTACACCAGGTGAGAGGGACGAAAACACAACACGATATTTGTTCATTGACTGTAACATTTAAAATCCACCATTAACATCTTGTTCTTTTCAACTCCCGCAGCGACGAGGAGCGGTATCGTTACCGCGAGTACCAGGAGCGCGGTTACGCAGAGCGACATCGCGACCGGTCGAGCCGAGAGAAAGAGGAAAGACACAGAGAGAGGCGGCACCGAGAGAAAGAGGAGGGACGCCACAAGTCCTCTCGCAGGTAGACACACACACAAACACACAAAACGCCTCCCCTGAAACATGGAGTGTAGGCTAATGTCTCCTTGTCACTTCACCTTTTCTTTCTCTCTTCATCCCTCTCCTCCCTCGTCACCTTTTCATCTCCCTCTGATCTCCTCCCTCCTCACCACCTCTGCCCTTTTTCCACACCGTCGCCCGTCTCCTATCATTAGCAGCAGTAGCAGGAGGAGGCACGACAGCGAGGAGGGCGACAGCCACCGGAGGCACAAACACAAGAAGAGCAAGAGGAGCAAGGAGGGCAAAGAGGCCAGTGAGGAGATCAGCGCAGACCAGGAGAACCAGGAAGCCATGGAGTAGAGATCAGCACCTCCTGTCTGTCTCGCTCTGTCTGTCCGTCTGTCCCTTCGTGTCCCTCCCACCACCACCAACATGAGAAAGAAAGGAAAGAAAGACCAAGGAGTCACAGAGTGATCGATGAGTCCTGTCACTCCCCTCGTCATCAATCTCACTTCTCCTCCACCCCGCTGTCGTCCATCCTCATCATCACCTCAGACGGAGAGTGGATGGAGTGGAGGAGGTGGTAAAGGAGGGATGGTCCTGCTCTTTATTTCACTGGCTGACATCAGACAGGGCATCGATCTGTGTTCAAACACTCCTCCCTCTCTCTCCTCTCTCCTCGACTCCTCATCCCTCCTCCTCTCGGAGCACTGCTGTAACGACGAGGTCAGACTCGGAGGTTTCAGCGTACGTCACGACGATCAGCAGCTCTTTTTTTTTCTCTGTCGTTTGTTTGTTTGTTGTCCTTTTTGTTCTGTATGAAGACGTCTGTAGAGAAACTCTGTTTAAGTTCAATTAAAAAAATACACTTTTGATAAGACGGGTGTCGTGATTTACTTCACATAACTGATTCATATTAATATTTCACAGGCATTATGGATTCTATAAGTCACCTTTAGGGTCTGAGGTATAATAATAATAATAATAATAAACATCAATCTTCTATCATTTATCTTTTCAAAAGAAACACTGATCAGTGACTGTGCTGCTACAAAACAAAACTTCTCTGGCATTACCAGCAGGGGTGAACAAAGTTCATGTGAACTCAAATGAATATTTAATTTGAAAATAAGACAAAATGTTTGGCTTGACTCGTGACCTCAGTGTTACTAAAATCCTGTCTACAAATATATGTTTGATTTATGGTCTCTCAGTTTATATGTCCTTTCTTTTAAGCTTATAAAATATGTATTGGTTTCAATTAAACTGCCCAATGGTGTACTACATATATAAACAAAAACATCAACTATAAAATAAATGAAATATGTATTATTATTATTATTGTTTTTAATTAGGCTTTGCTATGCAGTTAAATGAATGTGTGCTTATTATTTTCATATTAAGAAATAATGGTACCAACTAGTTTTAGTATAGGAATAGTTAAAGACGCTGTCCATCCAGGGGGCGCCACAAACACAAATGTAACTTTCACTATTCTCATACTAAAACTAGTTGGTACTGTTCTTAATATGAAAATAATAAGCCCACAGTAATTTAACTGCATAGCTAAGCCTATTTAATAATAATAATTATAACAATAATAATAATAATAACAATAATACTTTCCTAAGCCCCCCCCTCTCCTCTGACTGATTAGACTGTGCCTGCTCTCTGGCGGGAAGGTCAGTTAACGGTTTATGGATGTATGCGCGTGCTCAGAGCCGGCCCATGGTATAGGCAAGTAAAGGGAAATGCTAATGCTAATGCTAATAAATCGTCCATCCAGGGGGCGCCACAAACGGGGGAAGACAAAACAAATGTAACTTTCACTATTCTTACACTAAAACGAGTTGTTACCATTATTTCTTAATATGAAAATAATAAGCCCACATTAATTTAACTGCATATTTAATAATAATAATAATAATTATAATAATAATAATAATAATACTTTCCTAAGCCCCCCCCTCCTCTGACTGATTAGACTGTACCTGCTCTCTGGCGGGAAGGTCAGTTATTTTTGACAATAATAATGTGAAAAATGACCAAAACTCTCCGGTCAGTGTCCAGAGACGGAAGAAAAGAGAAGAAGAGGAGGAAAAAACACGACAAAGATGGAGGTACAGTAAAGATAAGGTCGTTTAAAAATGATTTGTCTATTGCAGAACAATAGTAACTTTTAGCCTAAGGCAGTTTGCTAATCAATAAATAGCGTTAGCTTGTTTTAACGTCAGTTAGTGTGATGGAGGGGCCTAACGGCTGTTATGGAAAATAATAATGTAGGTAACTACTCCCACCTTAGATTTTTCAGGGGGATTTATAAAGATTAGATCTGTTCAGCAGGTGTTATACATTTATCTACATTTAATTACATACATTTCATTTGTTGAATATAATTTTTTTTCAAAGTCATTTGAGAGCTCCATTTAGAATGAGAATGGTTCTGTGTTCCGAAGATATTTGCATATAAGAGAGAGACAGAGAGATAAACACTTATTCCCGGATGACCTTCAGAGAGGAAGGACTGCCCTGTAGCTGGCTTAACAAATCAATTCTTCAATCTACTTTTTCTTAACTGCATCGTCTTGGAGAAGGAGCACTCGTGTTTTTCCTGCATCGGTCTTTTAGGCAAGTAACTTTACAGATTACATTTTAAATAAGAAGTTAAGGTTAAGGTGCAACTGCACTCTCAAAATATTGTCTTTAACCTTTGCCTCACTCACAAAATGAACTGCATTCAACAGAGAAGGGAAGATTATTTCATGTTAATCTGTTGAATATTACTCTGAAACAACTTAACTCTGAAATTTATTCCCAAATCACCTTTGGAGAGTTAAATCAGCCCTGCAGCTGCTTTAAAATCTGTTACTTTTACTGAACTGAATTGTATTGGAAAAAGGTACACGTGTCTCTCAGCTAAATAACTCTCAAAGACTACATTTCCAATAAGCAGGAGACGCATCTGCAACTGCGCTCTCAAAATTATGTCTTTAAACTTTGCTTCACTCGCTGCACGTGTGCAAAACGGACTGCATGCAACGTCTTTCTTTACAGGACAGAAACTTTCATGTGAGGTGAAAGCTTTGCAGTCATTGCTCTGTGTTTTCTCAGTGAGAAGGAAAGATTATTTCATGCTAATTTGCATATTTATTTTTCTTTCAGAAAACAGAGCCATTTCAGAGCTCCATTTGGAATGGGAATGGTTCTGTGTTCCGGAGATATTTGCATATAAGAGAGAGAGACAGAGAGATCAGCACTCATTCCCGGATGACCTTCGAAGAGGAAGGACTGCCCTGTAGCTGCTTTAACAAATCGATTCTTCAATCTACTTTTTCTTAACTGCATCGTCTTGGAGAAGGAGCACACGTGTTTTCCCTGCATCGGTCTTTTAGGCAAGTAACTTTACTGATTACATTTTAAATAAGAAGGAGGTGCATCTGTTGAGGTGTAACTGCACTCTCAAAATGTTGTCTTTAAACTTTGCCTCACTCGCTGCACGTGTGCAAAATGGACTGCAAGCAACGTTTTCCTTTACTGGACAGGAACTTTCATGTGAGGTGAAAGCTTTGCAGTCATTGCTCTGTGTTTTCTCAGTTCTTTCAAAGAAACAGTGAGAAGGGAAGATTATTTCATGTTAATCTGTTGAATATTACTCTGAAACAACTTAACTCTGAAACTTATTCCCAAATCACCTTTGGAGAGTTAAATCAGCCCTGCAGCTGCTTTAAAATCTGTACTTTTACTGAACTGCATTGTGTTGGAAAAGGGTACATGTGTCTCTCAGCTAAATAACTCTCACAGATTACATTTCCAATAAGCAGGAGACACATCTGCAATTGCACTCTCAAAATGTTGTCTTTAAACTTTGCCTCACTCGCTGCACGTGTGCAAAATGGACTGCATGCAACGTCTTTTTTTACTGGACAGGAACTTTCATGTGAGGTGAAAGCTTTGCAGTCATTGCTCTGTGTTTTCTCAACTCTTTCATAGAAACAGTGAGAAGGAAAGATTATTTCACATTAATTTGCTGAATATGACTGAAACTTAGCACTTATTCTGTACTGTATCGTGTTGGAGGAGTACACATGCTTTCTTAGCTAAATAACTTTAGCAGGTTACATTCCCAATAAGCAGGGGGTAGATCTTTTGAGTTGCAACTGCGCTCACAATGATATCCAAACCAAGGACTGACACACCTGCAAAGGTGCACAACCCAGGTAATGAGGAAGAAAAGGACCTGGAAGAGACAATGAAAATGGTCGTGTCCATTGTCCAGAACTACAAAGAGAAGGCAGAGTCCTTTGCAGGAGTGGGCTGAAGGAGGAACAGCAAAGAATGAGGAACGAAGAGAACATGATGAAGATGAAGAATTACCGGTCTTTTGTACAGGAGTGGACCAGCAGAAAGTAGCAATTCCTCTTGCTACTTTCTGCTGGCCCACTCCTGTATGATAGATCGGTAAGGGAAGGTGGATGATCAGGAGGAGAAACAGTCTGCTGTCCAGACGTAAAACAAGAGACAAGTGGAGAGAGGAAAAGGCAGATGAGAGATGCAAGAGACAAACTAGTCAGAAAGCTAGCAGAGGGAGGAGAAGAAGGAGCGAGAGACATAGAAGAGTTAAAAGAAAGAGGGAAAGGGGAGAGGAAGGACAGAGCAAACCAGGAAAAAGAAGCTCCATATGTCGGCTGGCTTTCAAAGCTCAACACATGGTGGAGCAGGAGTTGCTGTAAGTGGAGCCATTCAGCGAGGACGAGGTCAGAGGTACAGAGGTAGGCTGCAACTTATCCACTGATATGCTGTCAATATTCTGATGTGCACAAAAAAGTTGAGTACATGAGAGTCATGTTAAAGAGGGAGCAGCTAGAAACATACGGAGAGGGATAACTGAGACTCCATGTAAGATGTAAAGTGGAGCAGAATATTTATGCAACCACCAATTAAATGAACGACTGGATAGTCAAACAGCTTTTAACTTAACCACACCCTGACTTAGTAAATACAAGGCTAACCTAACCTTTGCCAACCTCGTGTAAAATGACCGAACTGATGCAAAACAAAATAGAGTGATATGCCTCATAAGAAAGGGTCAAGTATGGAAGGCTGCTTCACCAATGACGGGTAAGATCCCCCTGAACACTCTGGGACAACCTAAGACAGGGACAGCCACGATTATTTGACCTTGTCGACACTGTGAGCAGGCACAGTGTGCTACAAGCCTTCAGCCTTAAGCTAGATGTTGAACGAATATATTATAAGCAACCTTTGAAGCACTATCCCACTACTCCTGGGAGTAAACGTAATGTAAACTAACATAACTTGATGTAAAAGAAAACAGAGAACGTCACCGTGCAGTAACACAGCACGTGTTGTGATGGGAGATACAAAGACAGAGAAACAAATACATGTTAACTGAAAAAAGGCATAACTGAGGCAAAACAAAACAGTGATATGACTCTAAAATTAAAAGGTCAAGTATGGAAGACTGATTCACCAATGACGGGTAAGATCCCCCTGAAAACTCTGGGACAACCTAAGGCAGGGACAGCCACGATTACTTGACCTTGTCGACACTGTGAGCAGGCACAGTGTGCGACAAGTCCGTCACCGTACAGTAACACAGCACAGCAGACATGAGAACTTAAAAATATACATACATGGATGCTCGATGCTCCATAGGTAGAAGTTAGTTGGGTTGGTTGAAAATCACTTGTGATGTAAACCAACCTAACTGAAGCAAAACAAAACAGACAATGCTGTAACGGTGCGATAACAGGACAGGATGTAGGAGGACAAAACAAGAACTGGTTGTCCTGGTCCTACAATTACAGATCAGTTAACTCAGTTTAACTGAGGCAAAATAGAGTCATATCACTAAACTCCTATCACTCATAAGAAAGGGTCAAGTATGGAAGACTGATTCTCCAATGACGGGTAAGATCCCCCTGAACACTCTGGGACAACCTAAGGCAGGGACAGCCACGATTACTTGACCTTGCCGACACTGTGAGCAGGCACAGTGTGCGACAGCTCTTTTTCTGTGCAGTAACACAGCACAGGGTGTGACAAGACATAGAAAGAGAAAGAAACAAGTAGAAACAAAACAAAGAATGAAAACAGAAATGAGGCAATAGATTTAAAGATTAAATTGAGGGTTACTTGAGGTTAGGCAAAAGGTTAGGGATGAAAAAAATATAGTAAAAGTCAAGGAAAGGTCTTGATATCAAACTGTTGTGATGTGACCACGATCACTATGGGATCAACATGTTTATACCAGTCAAGACCTAAACGTTGGTTAAGATGAAGCAAACAGGTTCCAGTGGTTTGAGTCAGGTGGTTGTTACATGGGGTTGGATGAAAGGCACTGATGACACTTCAGTGCTCAACTGAAAACAAGTAAATTACATTTCATTTAATGCATGAACATTTAATTGTGCTGATAACCAGGACACTGTAAAGTAAATGTGGGAAATCTGAGAAATGTACTTGGTATTTTAGTCCTAGTGAAGATTTCCTCTGCCACTGCAGTCCAGCAGTAGAAACGTAATGTCCTCAGCCTCCTTCAGCAACTGAATATGACTCCACTGCACCAGAAACGTGCACCTAATTATGGACAGCAGCAGATAATTAATGTCCTCAGGCTCCGTCTACAGCTGAATGTCTCCACTGCAACTAATTACTGATACCAGTAGAAAATGCATGTCCTCAAACTCAACCCCTGACCCTTCAGCACCTGAAATGTCTCCACTACTCGTGATAACTGACACCAACCGAGGCTTTGTCCTCAGCCTCCTTCACTTTAAATGTACACCTGATAATAGACAGCAGGAGCAAATTAATGTCCTCAGCCTCCTTCGGCACCTGAAATGTCTCCTCTGCACATGGTTCTACACAGCAGGAGCAAATTAATGTCCTCAGCCTCCTTCAGCGCCTGAAATGTCTCCTCTGCACCTGTCAATAGACAGCAGGAGCAAATTAATGTCCTCAGCCTCCTTCACCACCTGAAATGTCTCCTCTGCACCTGTCAATAGACAGCAGGAGCAAATTAATGTCCTCAGGCTCCTTCACGCCTGAAATGTCTCCTCTGCACATGGTTCTACACAGCAGGAGCAAATTAATGTCCTCAGCCTCCTTCAGCACCTGAAATGTCTCCTCTGCACATGGTTCTACACAGCAGGAGCAAATTAATGTCCTCAGCCTCCTTCGGCACCTGAAATGTCTCCTCTGCACCTGTTAATAGACAGCAGGAGCAAATTAATGTCCTCAGCCTCCTTCGGCACCTGAAATGTCTCCTCTGCACATGGTTCTACACAGCAGGAGCAAATTAATGTCCTCAGCCTCCTTCGTCACCTGAAATGTCTCCTCTGCACCTGTCAATAGACAGCAGGAGCAAATTAATGTCCTCAGCCTCCTTCAGCACCTGAAATGTCTCCTCTGCACCTGTTAATAGACAGCAGGAGCAAATTAATGTCCTCAGCCTCCTTCGACACCTGAAATGTCTCCTCTACACCTGTCAATAGACAGCAGGTGCAAACTTATGTCCTCAGCCTCCTTCAGCGCCTGAAATGTCTCCTATGCACCTGTCAATAGACAGCAGGAGCAAATTAATGTCCTCAGCCTCCTTCACCACCTGAAATGTCTCCTCTGCACCTGTCAATAGACAGCAGGAGCAAATTAATGTCCTCAGGCTCCTTCACGCCTGAAATGTCTCCTCTGCACATGGTTCTACACAGCAGGAGCAAATTAATGTCCTCAGCCTCCTTCAGCACCTGAAATGTCTCCTCTGCACATGGTTCTACACAGCAGGAGCAAATTAATGTCCTCAGCCTCCTTCGGCACCTGAAATGTCTCCTCTGCACCTGTCAATAGACAGCAGGAGCAAATTAATGTCCTCAGCCTCCTTCAGCACCTGAAATGTCTCCTCTGCACCTGTTAATAGACAGCAGGAGCAAATTAATGTCCTCAGCCTCCTTCGACACCTGAAATGTCTCCTCTACACCTGTCAATAGACAGCAGGTGCAAACTTATGTCCTCAGCCTCCTTCAGCGCCTGAAATGTCTCCTCTGCACATGGTTCTACACAGCAGGAGCAAATTAATGTCCTCAGCCTCCTTCGGCACCTGAAATGACTCCTCTGCACCTGTTAATAGACAGCAGGAGCAAATTAATGTCCTCAGCCTCCTTCGGCACCTGAAATGACTCCTCTGCACCTGTTAATAGACAGCAGGAGCAAATTAATGTCCTCAGCCTCCTTCAGCACCTGAAATGACTCCTCTGCACCTGTCAATAGTCAGCAGGAGCAAACTTATGTCCTCAGCCTCCTTCAGCACCTGAAATGTCTCCTCTGCACATGGTTCTACACAGCAGGAGCAAATTAATGTCCTCAGCCTCCTTCGTCACCTGAAATGTCTCCTCTGCACATGGTTCTACACAGCAGGAGCACATTAATGTCCTCAGCCTCCTTCAGCACCTGAAATGTCTCCTCTGCACCTGTCAATACACAGCAGGAGCAAATTAATGTCCTCAGCCTCCTTCAGCACCTGAAATGTCTCCTCTGCACCTGTCAATAGACAGCAGGAGCACATTAATGTCCTCAGGCTCCTTCAGCGCCTGAAATGTCTCCTCTGCACATGGTTCTACACAGCAGGAGCACATTAATGTCCTCAGCCTCCTTCAGCACCTGAAATGTCTCCTCTGCACATGGTTCTACACAGCAGGAGCAAATTAATGTCCTCAGCCTCCTTCGGCACCTGAAATGTCTCCTCTGCACCTGTTAATAGACAGCAGGAGCAAATTAATGTCCTCAGCCTCCTTCGGCACCTGAAATGTCTCCTCTGCACATGGTTCTACACAGCAGGAGCAAATTAATGTCCTCAGCCTCCTTCGTCACCTGAAATGTCTCCTCTGCACCTGTCAATAGACAGCAGGAGCAAATTAATGTCCTCAGCCTCCTTCAGCACCTGAAATGTCTCCTCTGCACCTGTTAATAGACAGCAGGAGCAAATTAATGTCCTCAGCCTCCTTCGACACCTGAAATGTCTCCTCTACACCTGTCAATAGACAGCAGGTGCAAACTTATGTCCTCAGCCTCCTTCAGCGCCTGAAATGTCTCCTCTGCACATGGTTCTACACAGCAGGAGCAAATTAATGTCCTCAGCCTCCTTCGGCACCTGAAATGACTCCTCTGCACCTGTTAATAGACAGCAGGAGCAAATTAATGTCCTCAGCCTCCTTCGGCACCTGAAATGACTCCTCTGCACCTGTTAATAGACAGCAGGAGCAAATTAATGTCCTCAGCCTCCTTCAGCACCTGAAATGACTCCTCTGCACCTGTCAATAGTCAGCAGGAGCAAACTTATGTCCTCAGCCTCCTTCAGCACCTGAAATGTCTCCTCTGCACATGGTTCTACACAGCAGGAGCAAATTAATGTCCTCAGCCTCCTTCGTCACCTGAAATGTCTCCTCTGCACATGGTTCTACACAGCAGGAGCACATTAATGTCCTCAGCCTCCTTCAGCACCTGAAATGTCTCCTCTGCACCTGTCAATACACAGCAGGAGCAAATTAATGTCCTCAGCCTCCTTCAGCACCTGAAATGTCTCCTCTGCACCTGTCAATAGACAGCAGGAGCAAATTAATGTCCTCAGCCTCCTTCGGCACCTGAAATGTCTCCTCTGCACATGGTTCTACACAGCAGGAGCACATTAATGTCCTCAGCCTCCTTCAGCACCTGAAATGTCTCCTCTGCACCTGTCAATAGACAGCAGGAGCAAATTAATGTCTTCAGCCTCCTTCAGCACCTGAAATGTCTCCTCTGCACCTGTCAATAGACAGCAGGAGCAAATTAATGTCCTCAGCCTCCTTCGGCACCTGAAATGTCTCCTCTGCACATGGTTCTACACAGCAGGAGCATATTAATGTCCTCAGCCTCCTTCAGCACCTGAAATGTCTCCTCTGCACCTGTCAATACTCAGCAGGAGCAAATTAATGTCCTCAGCCTCCTTCAGCACCTGAAATGTCTCCTCTGCACCTTTCAATAGACAGCAGGAGCAAATTAATGTCCTCAGCCTCCTTCGGCACCTGAAATGTCTCCTCTGCACATGGTTCTACACAGCAGGAGCACATTAATGTCCTCAGCCTCCTTCGGCACCTGAAATGTCTCCTCTGCACATGGTTCTACACAGCAGGAGCAAATTAATGTCCTCAGCCTCCTTCGGCACCTGAAATGTCTCCTCTGCACCTGTTAATAGACAGCAGGAACAAATTAATGTCCTCAGCCTCCTTCGGCACCTGAAATGTCTCCTCTGCACATGGTTCTACACAGCAGGAGCAAATTAATGTCCTCAGCCTCCTTCGTCACCTGAAATGTCTCCTCTGCACCTGTCAATAGACAGCAGGAGCAAATTAATGTCCTCAGCCTCCTTCAGCACCTGAAATGTCTCCTCTGCACCTGTTAATAGACAGCAGGAGCAAATTAATGTCCTCAGCCTCCTTCGACACCTGAAATGTCTCCTCTACACCTGTCAATAGACAGCAGGTGCAAACTAATGTCCTCAGCCTCCTTCGGCACCTGAAATGACTCCTCTGCACCTGTTAATAGACAGCAGGAGCAAATTAATGTCCTCAGCCTCCTTCGGCACCTGAAATGACTCCTCTGCCCCTGTCAATAGACAGCAGGAGCAAATTAATGTCCTCAGCCTCCTTTGCACCTGAAATGTCTCCTCTGCACATGGTTCTACACAGCAGGAGCACATTAATGTCCTCAGCCTCCTTCGGCACCTGAAATGTCTCCTCTGCACATGGTTCTACACAGCAGGAGCACATTAATGTCCTCAGCCTCCCTCAGCACCTGAAATGTCTCCTCTGCACCTGTCAATAGACAGCAGGAGCAAATTAATGTCCTCAGCCTCCTTCAGCTCCTGAAATGACTCCTCTGCACCTGTCAATAGACAGCAGGAGCAAATTAATGTCCTCAGCCTCCCTCAGCACCTGAAATGTCTCCTCTGCACATGGTTCTACACAGCAGGAGCAAATTAATGTCCTCAGCCTCCTTCGGCACCTGAAATGTCTCCTCTGCACATGGTTCTACACAGCAGGAGCACATTAATGTCCTCAGCCTCCTTCAGCACCTGAAATGTCTCCTCTGCACCTGTCAATAGACAGCAGGAGCAAATTAATGTCCTCAGCCTCCTTCAGCACCTGAAATGTCTCCTCTGCACCTGTCAATAGACAGCAGGAGCAAATTAATGTCCTCAGCCTCCTTCAGCACCTGAAATGTCTCCTCTGCACCTGTCAATAGACAGCAGGAGCAAATTAATGTCCTCAGCCTCCTTCGGCACCTGAAATGTCTCCTCTGCACATGGTTCTACACAGCAGGAGCAAATTAATGTCCTCAGCCTCCTTTAGCACCTGAAATGTCTCCTCTGCACCTGTCAATAGACAGCAGGAGCAAACTTATGTCCTCAGCCTCCTTCAGCACCTGAAATGACTCCTCTGCACCTGTCAATAGACAGCAGGAGCAAATTAATGTCCTCAGCCTCCTTCGGCACCTGAAATGTCTCTTCTGCACCTGTCAGTAGACAGGAGGAGCAAACTAATGTCCTCAGCCTCCTTCAGCACCTGAAATGACTCCTCTGCACCTGTCAATAGTCAGCAGGAGCAAACTTATGTCCTCAGCCTCCTTCAGCACCTGAAATGTCTCCTCTGCACATGGTTCTACACAGCAGGAGCAAATTAATGTCCTCAGCCTCCTTCAGCACCTGAAATGTCTCCTCTGCACATGGTTCTACACAGCAGGAGCACATTAATGTCCTCAGCCTCCTTCGGCACCTGAAATGTCTCCTCTGCACATGGTTCTACACAGCAGGAGCACATTAATGTACTCAGCCTCCGTCAGCACCTGAAATGTCTCCTCTGCACCTGTCAATAGACAGCAGGAGCAAATTAATGTCCTCAGCCTCCTTCGGCACCTGAAATGTCTCCTCTGCACCTGTCAATAGACAGCAGGAGCAAATTAATGTCCTCAGCCTCCTTCGGCACCTGAAATGTCTCCTCTGCACATGGTTCTACACAGCAGGAGCAAATTAATGTCCTCAGCCTCCTTCGTCACCTGAAATGTCTCCTCTGCACCTGTCAATAGACAGCAGGAGCAAATTAATGTCCTCAGCCTCCTTCAGCACCTGAAATGTCTCCTCTGCACCTGTTAATAGACAGCAGGAGCAAATTAATGTCCTCAGCCTCCTTCGGCACCTGAAATGTCTCCTCTGCACATGGTTCTACACAGCAGGAGCACATTAATGTACTCAGCCTCCGTCAGCACCTGAAATGTCTCCTCTGCACCTGTCAATAGACAGCAGGAGCAAATTAATGTCCTCAGCCTCCTTCGGCACCTGAAATGTCTCCTCTGCACCTGTCAATAGACAGCAGGAGCAAATTAATGTCCTCAGCCTCCTTCGGCACCTGAAATGTCTCCTCTGCACATGGTTCTACACAGCAGGAGCAAATTAATGTCCTCAGCCTCCTTCGTCACCTGAAATGTCTCCTCTGCACCTGTCAATAGACAGCAGGAGCAAATTAATGTCCTCAGCCTCCTTCAGCACCTGAAATGTCTCCTCTGCACCTGTTAATAGACAGCAGGAGCAAATTAATGTCCTCAGCCTCCTTCGACACCTGAAATGTCTCCTCTACACCTGTCAATAGACAGCAGGTGCAAACTAATGTCCTCAGCCTCCTTCGGCACCTGAAATGACTCCTCTGCACCTGTTAATAGACAGCAGGAGCAAATTAATGTCCTCAGCCTCCTTCCGCACCTGAAATGACTCCTCTGCCCCTGTCAATAGACAGCAGGAGCAAATTAATGTCCTCAGCCTCCTTCGGCACCTGAAATGTCTCCTCTGCACATGGTTCTACACAGCAGGAGCACATTAATGTCCTCAGCCTCCTTCGGCACCTGAAATGTCTCCTCTGCACATGGTTCTACACAGCAGGAGCACATTAATGTCCTCAGCCTCCTCAGCACCTGAAATGTCTCCTCTGCACCTGTCAATAGACAGCAGGAGCAAATTAATGTCCTCAGCCTCCTTCAGCTCCTGAAATGACTCCTCTGCACCTGTCAATAGACAGCAGGAGCAAATTAATGTCCTCAGCCTCCCTCAGCACCTGAAATGTCTCCTCTGCACATGGTTCTACACAGCAGGAGCAAATTAATGTCCTCAGCCTCCTTCGGCACCTGAAATGTCTCCTCTGCACATGGTTCTACACAGCAGGAGCACATTAATGTCCTCAGCCTCCTTCAGCACCTGAAATGTCTCCTCTGCACCTGTCAATAGACAGCAGGAGCAAATTAATGTCCTCAGCCTCCTTCAGCACCTGAAATGTCTCCTCTGCACCTGTCAATAGACAGCAGGAGCAAATTAATGTCCTCAGCCTCCTTCAGCACCTGAAATGTCTCCTCTGCACCTGTCAATAGACAGCAGGAGCAAATTAATGTCCTCAGCCTCCTTCGGCACCTGAAATGTCTCCTCTGCACATGGTTCTACCCAGCAGGAGCAAATTAATGTCCTCAGCCTCCTTCGACACCTGAAATGTCTCCTCTACACCTGTCAATAGACAGCAGGTGCAAACTTATGTCCTCAGCCTCCTTCAGCGCCTGAAATGTCTCCTCTGCACATGGTTCTACACAGCAGGAGCAAATTAATGTCCTCAGCCTCCTTGGGCACCTGAAATGTCTCCTCTGCACCTGTCAGTAGACAGCAGGAGCAAACTAATGTCCTCAGCCTCCTTCAGCACCTGAAATGACTCCTCTGCACCTGTCAATAGTCAGCAGGAGCAAACTTATGTCCTCAGCCTCTTTTAGCACCTGAAATGTCTCCTCTGCACATGGTTCTACACAGCAGGAGCATATTAATGTCCTCAGCCTCCTTCAGCACCTGAAATGTCTCCTCTGCACCTGTCAATAGACAGCAGGAGCAAATTAATGTCCTCAGCCTCCTTCAGCTCCTGAAATGACTCCTCTGCACCTGTCAATAGACAGCAGGAGCAAATTAATGTCCTCAGCCTCCCTCAGCACCTGAAATGTCTCCTCTGCACATGGTTCTACACAGCAGGAGCAAATTAATGTCCTCAGCCTCCTTCGGCACCTGAAATGTCTCCTCTGCACATGGTTCTACACAGCAGGAGCACATTAATGTCCTCAGCCTCCTTCAGCACCTGAAATGTCTCCTCTGCACCTGTCAATAGACAGCAGGAGCAAATTAATGTCCTCAGCCTCCTTCGGCACCTGAAATGTCTCCTCTGCACCTGTCAATAGACAGCAGGAGCAAATTAATGTCCTCAGCCTCCTTCGGCACCTGAAATGTCTCCTCTGCACATGGTTCTACACAGCAGGAGCACATTAATGTCCTCAGCCTCCTTCAGCACCTGAAATGTCTCCTCTGCACCTGTCAATAGACAGCAGGAGCAAATTAATGTCCTCAGCCTCCTTGGCACCTGAAATGTCTCCTCTGCACCTGTCAATAGACAGCAGGAGCAAATTAATGTCCTCAGCCTCCTTCGGCACCTGAAATGTCTCCTCTGCACATGGTTCTACACAGCAGGAGCAAATTAATGTCCTCAGCCTCCTTCAGCACCTGAAATGTCTCCTCTGCACCTGTCAATAGACAGCAGGAGCAAATTAATGTCCTCAGCCTCCTTCGGCACCTGAAATGTCTCCTCTGCACATGGTTCTACACAGCAGGAGCACATTAATGTCCTCAGCCTCCTTCAGCACCTGAAATGTCTCCTCTGCACCTGTCAATAGACAGCAGGAGCAAATTAATGTCCTCAGCCTCCTTCGGCACCTGAAATGTCTCCTCTGCATCTGTCAATAGACAGCAGGAGAAAATTAATGTCCTCAGCCTCCTTCAGCGCCTGAAATGTCTCCTCTGTACATGGTTCTACACAGCAGGAGCAAATTAATGTCCTCAGCCTCCTTCGGCACCTGAAATGTCTCCTCTGCACATGGTTCTACACAGCAGGAGCACATTAATGTCCTCAGCCTCCTCAGCACCTGAAATGTCTCCTCTGCACCTGTCAATAGACAGCAGGAGCAAATTAATGTCCTCAGCCTCCTTCGGCACCTGAAATGTCTCCTCTGCACCTGTCAATAGACAGCAGGAGCAAATTAATGTCCTCAGCCTCCTTTGGCACCTGAAATGTCTCCTCTGCACATGGTTCTACACAGCAGGAGCAAATTAATGTCCTCAGCCTCCTTCGGCACCTGAAATGTCTCCTCTGCACATGGTTCTACACAGCAGGAGCAAATTAATGTCCTCAGCCTCCTTCGCACCTGAAATGTCTCCTCTGCACCTGTCAATAGACAGCAGGAGCAAATTAATGTCCTCAGCCTCCTTCGGCACCTGAAATGTCTCCTCTGCACCTGTCAATAGACAGCAGGAGCAAATTAATGTCCTCAGCCTCCTTCGGCACCTGAAATGTCTCCTCTGCACATGGTTCTACACAACAGGAGAAATTAATGTCCTCAGCCTCCTTCAGCACCTGAAATGTCTCCTCTGCACCTGTCAATAGACAGCAGGAGCAAATTAATGTCCTCAGCCTCCTTCAGCACCTGAAATGTCTCCTCTGCACCTGTTAATAGACAGCAGGAGCAAATTAATGTCCTCAGCCTCCTTCGACACCTGAAATGTCTCCTCTACACCTGTCAATAGACAGCAGGTGCAAACTTATGTCCTCAGCCTCCTTCAGCGCCTGAAATGTCTCCTCTGCACATGGTTCTACACAGCAGGAGCAAATTAATGTCCTCAGCCTCCTTCGGCACCTGAAATGACTCCTCTGCACCTGTTAATAGACAGCAGGAGCAAATTAATGTCCTCAGCCTCCTTCGGCACCTGAAATGACTCCTCTGCACCTGTTAATAGACAGCAGGAGCAAATTAATGTCCTCAGCCTCCTCAGCACCTGAAATGTCTCCTCTGCACATGGTTCTACACAGCAGGAGCAAATTAATGTCCTCAGCCTCCTTCGGCACCTGAAATGTCTCCTCTGCACATGGTTCTACACAGCAGGAGCACATTAATGTCCTCAGCCTCCTTCAGCACCTGAAATGTCTCCTCTGCACCTGTCAATAGACAGCAGGAGCAAATTAATGTCCTCAGCCTCCTTCGACACCTGAAATGTCTCCTCTGCACCTGTCAATAGACAGCAGGAGCAAATTAATGTCCTCAGCCTCCTTGGCACCTGAAATGTCTCCTCTGCACCTGTCAATAGACAGCAGGAGCAAATTAATGTCCTCAGCCTCCTTCGGCACCTGAAATGTCTCCTCTGCACATGGTTCTACACAGCAGGAGCACATTAATGTCCTCAGCCTCCTTCGGCACCTGAAATGTCTCCTCTGCACCTGTCAATAGACAGCAGGAGCAAATTAATGTCCTCAGCCTCCTTCGGCACCTGAAATGTCTCCTCTGCACCTGTCAATAGACAGCAGGAGCAAATTAATGTCCTCAGCCTCCTTCGGCACCTGAAATGTCTCCTCTGCACATGGTTCTACACAGCAGGAGCAAATTAATGTCCTCAGCCTCCTTCAGCACCTGAAATGTCTCCTCTGCACATGGTTCTACACAGCAGGAGCACATTAATGTCCTCAGCCTCCTTCAGCACCTGAAATGTCTCCTCTGCACCTGTCAATAGACAGCAGGAGCAAATTAATGTCCTCAGCCTCCTTCGGCACCTGAAATGTCTCCTCTGCATCTGTCAATAGACAGCAGGAGAAAATTAATGTCCTCAGGCTCCTTCAGCGCCTGAAATGTCTCCTCTGTACATGGTTCTACACAGCAGGAGCAAATTAATGTCCTCAGCCTCCTTCGGCACCTGAAATGTCTCCTCTGCACCTGTCAATAGACAGCAGGAGCAAATTAATGTCCTCAGCCTCCTTCGGCACCTGAAATGTCTCCTCTGCATCTGTCAATAGACAGCAGGAGAAAATGTCCTCAGGCTCCTTCAGCACCTGAAATGTCTCCTCTGCACATGGTTCTACACAGCAGGAGCAAATTAATGTCCTCAGCCTCCTTCGGCACCTGAAATGTCTCCTCTGCACATGGTTCTACACAGCAGGAGCACATTAATGTCCTCAGCCTCCCTCAGCACCTGAAATGTCTCCTCTGCACCTGTCAATAGACAGCAGGAGCAAATTAATGTCCTCAGCCTCCTTCGGCACCTGAAATGTCTCCTCTGCACCTGTCAATAGACAGCAGGAGCAAATTAATGTCCTCAGCCTCCTTTGGCACCTGAATTGTCTCCTCTGCACATGGTTCTACACAGCAGGAGCAAATTAATGTCCTCAGCCTCCTTCGGCACCTGAAATGTCTCCTCTGCACATGGTTCTACACAGCAGGAGCAAATTAATGTCCTCAGCCTCCTTCGGCACCTGAAATGTCTCCTCTGCACCTGTCAATAGACAGCAGGAGCAAATTAATGTCCTCAGCCTCCTTCGGCACCTGAAATGTCTCCTCTGCACATGGTTCTACACAGCAGGAGCACATTAATGTCCTCAGCCTCCTTCAGCACCTGAAATGTCTCCTCTGCACCTGTCAATAGACAGCAGGAGCAAATTAATGTCCTCAGCCTCCTTTGCACCTGAAATGTCTCCTCTGCACATGGTTCTACACAGCAGGAGCAAATTAATGTCCTCAGCCTCCTTCAGCACCTGAAATGTCTCCTCTGCACCTGTCAATAGACAGCAGGAGCAAATTAATGTCCTCAGCCTCCTTCGGCACCTGAAATGTCTCCTCTACACCTGTTAATAGACAGCAGGAGCAAATTAATGTCCTCAGCCTCCTTCAGCACCTGAAATGTCTCCTCTGCACCTGTTAATAGACAGCAGGAGCAAATTAATGTCCTCAGCCTCCTTCGACACCTGAAATGTCTCCTCTACACCTGTCAATAGACAGCAGGTGCAAACTTATGTCCTCAGCCTCCTTCAGCGCCTGAAATGTCTCCTCTGCACATGGTTCTACACAGCAGGAGCAAATTAATGTCCTCAGCCTCCTTCGGCACCTGAAATGACTCCTCTGCACCTGTTAATAGACAGCAGGAGCAAATTAATGTCCTCAGCCTCCTTCGGCACCTGAAATGACTCCTCTGCACCTGTTAATAGACAGCAGGAGCAAATTAATGTCCTCAGCCTCCTTCAGCACCTGAAATGACTCCTCTGCACCTGTCAATAGACAGCAGGAGCAAATTAATGTCCTCAGCCTCCTTGGGCACCTGAAATGTCTCCTCTGCACCTGTCAGTAGACAGCAGGAGCAAACTAATGTCCTCAGCCTCCTTCAGCACCTGAAATGACTCCTCTGCACCTGTCAATAGTCAGCAGGAGCAAACTTATGTCCTCAGCCTCCTTTAGCACCTGAAATGTCTCCTCTGCACATGGTTCTACACAGCAGGAGCAAATTAATGTCCTCAGCCTCCTTCGGCACCTGAAATGTCTCCTCTGCACATGGTTCTACACAGCAGGAGCACATTAATGTCCTCAGCCTCCCTCAGCACCTGAAATGTCTCCTCTGCACCTGTCAATAGACAGCAGGAGCAAATTAATGTCCTCAGCCTCCTTCAGCTCCTGAAATGACTCCTCTGCACCTGTCAATAGACAGCAGGAGCAAATTAATGTCCTCAGCCTCCTTCGACACCTGAAATGTCTCCTCTACATCTGTCAATAGACAGCAGGAGCAAATTAATGTCCTCAGCCTCCTTCAGCGCCTGAAATGTCTCCTCTGCACATGGTTCTACACAGCAGGAGCAAATTAATGTCCTCAGCCTCCTTCGGCACCTGAAATGACTCCTCTGCACCTGTTAATAGACAGCAGGAGCAAATTAATGTCCTCAGCCTCCTTCGGCACCTGAAATGACTCCTCTGCACCTGTTAATAGACAGCAGGAGCAAATTAATGTCCTCAGCCTCCTTCAGCACCTGAAATGACTCCTCTGCACCTGTCAATAGACAGCAGGAGCAAATTAATGTCCTCAGCCTCCTTGGGCACCTGAAATGTCTCCTCTGCACCTGTCAGTAGACAGCAGGAGCAAACTAATGTCCTCAGCCTCCTTCAGCACCTGAAATGACTCCTCTGCACCTGTCAATAGTCAGCAGGAGCAAACTTATGTCCTCAGCCTCCTTTAGCACCTGAAATGTCTCCTCTGCACATGGTTCTACACAGCAGGAGCATATTAATGTCCTCAGCCTCCTTCGGCACCTGAAATGTCTCCTCTGCACATGGTTCTACACAGCAGGAGCACATTAATGTCCTCAGCCTCCTTCAGCACCTGAAATGTCTCCTCTGCACCTGTCAATAGACAGCAGGAGCAAATTAATGTCCTCAGCCTCCTTCGGCACCTGAAATGTCTCCTCTGCACCTGTTAATAGACAGCAGGAGCAAATTAATGTCCTCAGCCTCCTTCGACACCTGAAATGTCTCCTCTACACCTGTCAATAGACAGCAGGTGCAAACTTATGTCCTCAGCCTCCTTCAGCGCCTGAAATGTCTCCTCTGCACATGGTTCTACACAGCAGGAGCAAACTAATGTCCTCAGCCTCCTTCAGCACCTGAAATGACTCCTCTGCACATGGTTCTACACAGCAGGAGCAAATTAATGTCCTCAGCCTCCTTCAGCACCTGAAATGTCTCCTCTGCACCTGTCAATAGACAGCAGGAGCAAATTAATGTCCTCAGCCTCCTTCGGCACCTGAAATGTCTCCTCTGCACATGGTTCTACACAGCAGGAGCACATTAATGTCCTCAGCCTCCTTCAGCACCTGAAATGTCTCCTCTGCACCTGTCAATAGACAGCAGGAGCAAATTAATGTCCTCAGCCTCCTTCGGCACCTGAAATGTCTCCTCTGCATCTGTCAATAGACAGCAGGAGCAAATTAATGTCCTCAGGCTCCTTCAGCGCCTGAAATGTCTCCTCTGCACATGGTTCTACACAGCAGGAGCAAATTAATGTCCTCAGCCTCCTTCGGCACCTGAAATGTCTCCTCTGCACCTGTCAATAGACAGCAGGAGCAAATTAATGTCCTCAGCCTCCTTCGGCACCTGAAATGTCTCCTCTGCACATGGTTCTACACAGCAGGAGCACATTAATGTCCTCAGCCTCCTTCAGCACCTGAAATGTCTCCTCTGCACCTGTCAATAGACAGCAGGAGCAAATTAATGTCCTCAGCCTCCTCAGCACCTGAAATATCTCCTCTGCACATGGTTCTACACAGCAGGAGCACATTAATGTCCTCAGCCTCCTTCAGCACCTGAAATGTCTCCTCTGCACCTGTCAATAGACAGCAGGAGCACATTAATGTCCTCAGCCTCCTTCGGCACCTGAAATGACTCCTCTGCACATGGTTCTACACAGCAGGAGCAAATTAATGTCCTCAGCCTCCTTGGCACCTGAAATGTCTCCTCTGCACCTGTCAATAGACAGCAGGAGCAAATTAATGTCCTCAGCCTCCTTCGGCACCTGAAATGTCTCCTCTGCACATGGTTCTACACAGCAGGAGCAAATTAATGTCCTCAGCCTCCTTCGGCACCTGAAATGTCTCCTCTGCACATGGTTCTACATAGCAGGAGCAAATTAATGTCCTCAGCCTCCTTCAGCACCTGAAATGTCTCCTCTGCACCTGTCAATAGACAGCAGGAGCAAATTAATGTCCTCAGCCTCCTTCGGCACATGAAATGTCTCCTCTGCACCTGTCAATAGACAGCAGGAGCAAATTAATGTCCTCAGCCTCCTTCGGCACCTGAAATGTCTCCTCTGCACCTGTCAATAGACAGCAGGAGTAAATTAATGTCCTCAGCCTCCTTGGCACCTGAAATGTCTCCTCTGCACCTGTCAATAGACAGCAGGAGCACATTAATGTCCTCAGCCTCCTTCGGCACCTGAAATGTCTCCTCTGCATCTGTCAATAGACAGCAGGAGAAAATTAATGTCCTCAGTCTGCTTCAGCGCCTGAAATGTCTCCTCTGCACATGGTTCTACACAGCAGGAGCAAATTAATGTCCTCAGCCTCCTTCAGCGCCTGAAATGTCTCCTCTGCACATGGTTCTACACAGCAGGAGCAAATTAATGTCCTCAGCCTCCTTCAGCACCTGAAATGTCTCCTCTGCACCTGTCAATAGACAGCAGGAGCAAATTAATGTCCTCAGCCTCCTTCGGCACCTGAAATGTCTCCTCTGCACCTGTCAATAGACAGCAGGAGCAAATTAATGTCCTCAGCCTCCTTTGGCACCTGAATTGTCTCCTCTGCACATGGTTCTACACAGCAGGAGCAAGTTAATGTCCTCAGCCTCCTTCAGCACCTGAAATGTCTCCTCTGCACCTGTCAATAGACAGCAGGAGCAAATTAATGTCCTCAGGCTCCTTCGGCACCTGGAATGTCTCCTCTGCACATGGTTCTACACAGCAGGAGCACATTAATGTCCTCAGCCTCCTTCAGCACCTGAAATGTCTCCTCTGCACATGGTTCTACACAGCAGGAGCAAATTAATGTCCTCAGCCTCCTTCGGCACCTGAAATGTCTCCTCTGCACATGGTTCTACACAGCAGGAGCAAATTAATGTCCTCAGCCTCCTTCAGCACCTGAAATGTCTCCTCTGCACATGGTTCTACACAGCAGGAGCAAATTAATGTCCTCAGCCTCCTTCGGCACCTGAAATGTCTCCTCTGCACCTGTTAATAGACAGCAGGAGCAAATTAATGTCCTCAGCCTCCTTCGGCACCTGAAATGTCTCCTCTGCACCTGGTTCTACACAGCTGGAGCAAATTAATGTCCTCAGCCTCCTTCGGCACCTGAAATGTCTCCTCTGCACATGGTTCTACACAGCAGGAGCACATTAATGTCCTCAGCCTCCTTCAGCACCTGAAATGTCTCCTCTGCACCTGTCAATAGACAGCAGGAGCAAATTAATGTCCTCAGCCTCCTTCGGCACCTGAAATGTCTCCTCTGCATCTGTCAATAGACAGCAGGAGAAAATTAATGTCCTCAGGCTCCTTCGACATCTGAAATGTCTCCTCTGCACATGGTTCTACACAGCAGGAGCACATTAATGTCCTCAGCATCCTTCGACACCTGAAATGTCTCCTCTGCACATGGTTCTACACAGCAGGAGCACATTAATGTCCTCAGCCTCCTTCAGCACCTGAAATGTCTCCTCTGCACCTGTCAATAGACAGCAGGAGCAAATTAATGTCCTCAGCCTCCTTCAGCACCTGAAATGTCTCCTCTGCACCTGTTAATAGACAGCAGGAGCAAATTAATGTCCTCAGCCTCCTTCGACACCTGAAATGTCTCCTCTACACCTGTCAATAGACAGAAGGTGCAAACTTATGTCCTCAGCCTTCTTCAGCGCCTGAAATGTCTCCTCTGCACATGGTTCTACACAGCAGGAGCAAATTAATGTCCTCAGCCTCCTTGGCACCTGAAATGACTCCTCTGCACCTGTTAATAGACAGCAGGAGCAAATTAATGTCCTCAGCCTCCTTGGCACCTGAAATGACTCCTCTGCACCTGTTAATAGACAGCAGGAGCAAATTAATGTCCTCAGCCTCCTTCAGCACCTGAAATGACTCCTCTGCACCTGTCAATAGACAGCAGGAGCAAATTAATGTCCTCAGCCTCCTTGGGCACCTGAAATGTCTCCTCTGCACCTGTCAGTAGACAGCAGGAGCAAACTAATGTCCTCAGCCTCCTTCAGCACCTGAAATGACTCCTCTGCACCTGTCAATAGTCAGCAGGAGCAAACTTATGTCCTCAGCCTCCTTTAGCACCTGAAATGTCTCCTCTGCACATGGTTCTACACAGCAGGAGCAAATTAATGTCCTCAGCCTCCTTCGGCACCTGAAATGTCTCCTCTGCACATGGTTCTACACAGCAGGAGCACATTAATGTCCTCAGCCTCCTTCAGCACCTGAAATGTCTCCTCTGCACCTGTCAATAGACAGCAGGAGCAAATTAATGTCCTCAGCCTCCTTCGACACCTGAAATGTCTCCTCTACACCTGTCAATAGACAGCAGGTGCAAACTTATGTCCTCAGCCTCCTTCAGCGCCTGAAATGTCTCCTCTGCACATGGTTCTACACAGCAGGAGCAAATTAATGTCCTCAGCCTCTTTCGGCACCTGAAATGACTCCTCTGCACCTGTTAATAGACAGCAGGAGCAAATTAATGTCCTCAGCCTCCTTCGGCACCTGAAATGACTCCTCTGCACCTGTTAATAGACAGCAGGAGCAAATTAATGTCCTCAGCCTCCTTCAGCACCTGAAATGACTCCTCTGCACCTGTCAATAGACAGCAGGAGCAAATTAATGTCCTCAGCCTCCTTGGGCACCTGAAATGTCTCCTCTGCACCTGTCAGTAGACAGCAGGAGCAAACTAATGTCCTCAGCCTCCTTCAGCACCTGAAATGACTCCTCTGCACCTGTCAATAGTCAGCAGGAGCAAACTTATGTCCTCAGCCTCCTTTAGCACCTGAAATGTCTCCTCTGCACATGGTTCTACACAGCAGGAGCATATTAATGTCCTCAGCCTCCTTCGGCACCTGAAATGTCTCCTCTGCACATGGTTCTACACAGCAGGAGCAAATTAATGTCCTCAGCCTCCTTCAGCACCTGAAATGTCTCCTCTGCACCTGTCAATAGACAGCAGGAGCAAATTAATGTCCTCAGCCTCCTTCGCACCTGAAATGTCTCCTCTGCACCTGTTAATAGACAGCAGGAGCAAATTAATGTCCTCAGCCTCCTTCGACACCTGAAATGTCTCCTCTACACCTGTCAATAGACAGCAGGTGCAAACTTATGTCCTCAGCCTCCTTCAGCGCCTGAAATGTCTCCTCTGCACATGGTTCTACACAGCAGGAGCAAACTAATGTCCTCAGCCTCCTTCAGCACCTGAAGTGACTCCTCTGCACATGGTTCTACACAGCAGGAGCAAATTAATGTCCTCAGCCTCCTTCAGCACCTGAAATGTCTCCTCTGCACCTGTCAATAGACAGCAGGAGCAAATTAATGTCCTCAGCCTCCTTCGGCACCTGAAATGTCTCCTCTGCACATGGTTCTACACAGCAGGAGCACATTAATGTCCTCAGCCTCCTTCAGCACCTGAAATGTCTCCTCTGCACCTGTCAATAGACAGCAGGAGCAAATTAATGTCCTCAGCCTCCTCAGCACCTGAAATATCTCCTCTGCACATGGTTCTACACAGCAGGAGCACATTAATGTCCTCAGCCTCCTTCAGCACCTGAAATGTCTCCTCTGCACCTGTCAATAGACAGCAGGAGCAAATTAATGTCCTCAGCCTCCTTCGGCACCTGAAATGACTCCTCTGCACATGGTTCTACACAGCAGGAGCAAATTAATGTCCTCAGCCTCCTTCGGCACCTGAAATGTCTCCTCTGCACCTGTCAATAGACAGCAGGAGCAAATTAATGTCCTCAGCCTCCTTCGGCACCTGAAATGTCTCCTCTGCACATGGTTCTACACAGCAGGAGCAAATTAATGTCCTCAGCCTCCTTCACCTGAAATGTCTCCTCTGCACATGGTTCTACATAGCAGGAGCAAATTAATGTCCTCAGCCTCCTTCAGCACCTGAAATGTCTCCTCTGCACCTGTCAATAGACAGCAGGAGCAAATTAATGTCCTCAGCCTCCTTGGCACATGAAATGTCTCCTCTGCACCTGTCAATAGACAGCAGGAGCAAATTAATGTCCTCAGCCTCCTTCGGCACCTGAAATGTCTCCTCTGCACCTGTCAATAGACAGCAGGAGTAAATTAATGTCCTCAGCCTCCTTCGGCACCTGAAATGTCTCCTCTGCACCTGTCAATAGACAGCAGGAGCACATTAATGTCCTCAGCCTCCTTCGGCACCTGAAATGTCTCCTCTGCATCTGTCAATAGACAGCAGGAGAAAATTAATGTCCTCAGTCTGCTTCAGCGCCTGAAATGTCTCCTCTGCACATGGTTCTACACAGCAGGAGCAAATTAATGTCCTCAGCCTCCTTCAGCATCTGAAATGTGTCCTCTGCACATGGTTCTACACAGCAGGAGCAAATTAATGTCCTCAGCCTCCTTCAGCACCTGAAATGTCTCCTCTGCACCTGTCAATAGACAGCAGGAGCAAATGAATGTCCTCAGCCTCCTTCGGCACCTGAAATGTCTCCTCTGCACCTGTCAATAGACAGCAGGAGCAAATTAATGTCCTCAGCCTCCTTTGGCACCTGAAATGTCTCCTCTGCACATGGTTCTACACAGCAGGAGCAAGTTAATGTCCTCAGCCTCCTTCAGCACCTGAAATGTCTCCTCTGCACCTGTCAATAGACAGCAGGAGCAAATTAATGTCCTCAGCCTCCTTGGCACCTAGAATGTCTCCTCTGCACATGGTTCTACACAGCAGGAGCACATTAATGTCCTCAGCCTCCTTCAGCACCTGAAATGTCTCCTCTGCACATGGTTCTACACAGCAGGAGCAAATTAATGTCCTCAGCCTCCTTCGGCACCTGAAATGTCTCCTCTGCACATGGTTCTACACAGCAGGAGCACATTAATGTCCTCAGCCTCCTTCAGCACCTGAAATGTCTCCTCTGCACATGGTTCTACACAGCAGGAGCAAATTAATGTCCTCAGCCTCCTTGGCACCTGAAATGTCTCCTCTGCACCTGTTAATAGACAGCAGGAGCAAATTAATGTCCTCAGCCTCCTTGGCACCTGAAATGTCTCCTCTGCACCTGGTTCTACACAGCAGGAGCAAATTAATGTCCTCAGCCTCCTTGGCACCTGAAATGTCTCCCCTGCACATGGTTCTACACAGCAGGAGCACATTAATGTCCTCAGCCTCCTTCAGCACCTGAAATGTCTCCTCTGCACCTGTCAATAGACAGCAGGAGCAAATTAATGTCCTCAGCCTCCTTCGGCACCTGAAATGTCTCCTCTGCATCTGTCAATAGACAGCAGGAGAAAATTAATGTCCTCAGGCTCCTTCGACATCTGAAATGTCTCCTCTGCACATGGTTCTACACAGCAGGAGCACATTAATGTCCTCAGCCTCCTTCGACACCTGAAATGTCTCCTCTGCACATGGTTCTACACAGCAGGAGCACATTAATGTCCTCAGCCTCCTTCAGCACCTGAAATGTCTCCTCTGCACCTGTTAAAAGACAGCAGGAGCAAATTAATGTCCTCAGCCTCCTTCAGCACCTGAAATGTCTCCTCTGCACCTGTCAATAGACAGCAGGAGCACATTAATGTCCTCAGCCTCCTTCAGCACCTGAAATGTCTCCTCTGCACCTGTCAATAGACAGCAGGAGCAAATTAATGTCCTCAGCCTCCTTCGGCACCTGAAATGTCTCCTCTGCACCTGTCAATAGACAGCAGGAGCAAATTAATGTCCTCAGCCTCCTTCGGCACCTGAAATGTCTCCTCTGCACCTGTCAATAGACAGCAGGAGCAAATTAATGTCCTCAGCTTCGGCACCTGAAATGTCTCCTCTGCACATGGTTCTACACAGCAGGAGCACATTAATGTCCTCAGCCTCCTTCAGCACCTGAAATGTCTCCTCTGCACCTGTCAATAGACAGCAGGAGCAAATTAATGTCCTCAGCCTCCTTCGGCACCTAAAATGTCTCCTCTGCACCTGTTAATAGACAGCAGGAGCAAATTAATGTCCTCAGCCTCCTTCGGCACCTGAAATGTCTCCTCTGCACATGGTTCTACACAGCAGAAGCAAATTAATGTCCTCAGCCTCCTTCAGTACCTGAAATGTCTCCTCTGCACCTGTCAATAGACAGCAGGAGCAAATTAATGTCCTCAGCCTCCTTCGGCACCTGAAATGTCTCCTCTGCACATGGTTCTACACAGCAGGAGCACATTAATGTCCTCAGCCTCCTTCAGCACCTGAAATGTCTCCTCTGCACCTGTCAATAGACAGCAGGAGCAAATTAATGTCCTCAGCCTCCTTCGGCACCTGAAATGTCTCCTCTGCATCTGTCAATAGACAGCAGGAGAAAATTAATGTCCTCAGGCTCCTTCAGCGCCTGAAATGTCTCCTCTGTACATGGTTCTACACAGCAGGAGCAAATTAATGTCCTCAGCCTCCTTCGGCACCTGAAATGTCTCCTCTGCACCTGTCAATAGACAGCAGGAGCAAATTAATGTCCTCAGCCTCCTTCGGCACCTGAAATGTCTCCTCTGCACATGGTTCTACACAGCAGGAGCACATTAATGTCCTCAGCCTCCTTCAGCACCTGAAATGTCTCCTCTGCACCTGTCAATAGACAGCAGGAGCAAATTAATGTCCTCAGCCTCCTTCGGCACCTGAAATGTCTCCTCTGCACATGGTTCTACACAGCAGGAGCAAATTAATGTCCTCAGCCTCCTTGGCACCTGAAATGTCTCCTCTGCACATGGTTCTACACAGCAGGAGCAAATTAATGTCCTCAGCCTCCTTCAGCACCTGAAATGTCTCCTCTGCACCTGTCAATAGACAGCAGGAGCAAATTGTCCTCAGCCTCCTTGGCACCTGAAATGTCTCCTCTGCACCTGTCAATGGACAACAGGAGCAAATTAATGTCCTCAGCCTCCTTTGGCACCTGAAATGTCTCCTCTGCACATGGTTCTACACAGCAGGAGCAAATTAATGTCCTCAGCCTCCTTCGGCACCTGAAATGTCTCCTCTGCACCTGTCAATAGTCAGCAGGAGCAAACTTATGTCCTCAGCCTCCTTCAGCACCTGAAATGTCTCCTCTGCACCTGTCAATAGACAGCAGGAGCAAATTAATGTCCTCAGCCTCCTTCGGCACATGAAATGTCTCCTCTGCACCTGTCAATAGACAGCAGGAGCAAATTAATGTCCTCAGCCTCCTTCGGCACCTGAAATGTCTCCTCTGCACCTGTCAATAGACAGCAGGAGCAAATTAATGTCCTCAGCCTCCTTCGGCACCTGAAATGTCTCCTCTGCACCTGTCAATAGACAGCAGGAGTACATTAATGTCCTCAGTCTGCTTCAGCGCCTGAAATGTCTCCTCTGCACATGGTTCTACACAGCAGGAGCAAATTAATGTCCTCAGCCTCCTTCAGCACCTGAAATGTCTCCTCTGCACATGGTTCTACACAGCAGGAGCAAATTAATGTCCTCAGCCTCCTTCAGCACCTGAAATGTCTCCTCTGCACCTGTCAATAGACAGCAGGAGCAAATTAATGTCCTCAGCCTCCTTCGGCACCTGAAATGTCTCCTCTGCACCTGTCAATAGACAGCAGGAGCAAATTAATGTCCTCAGCCTCCTTTGGCACCTGAAATGTCTCCTCTGCACATGGTTCTACACAGCAGGAGCAAATTAATGTCCTCAGCCTCCTTCAGCACCTGAAATGTCTCCTCTGCACCTGTCAATAGACAGCAGGAGCAAATTAATGTCCTCAGCCTCCTTCAGCACCTGAAATGTCTCCTCTGCACCTGTCAATAGACAGCAGGAGCAAATTAATGTCCTCAGCCTCCTTCGGCACCTAGAATGTCTCCTTTGCACATGGTTCTACACAGCAGGAGCACATTAATATCCTCAGCCTCCTTCAGCACCTGAAATGTCTCCTCTGCACATGGTTCTACACAGCAGGAGCAAATTAATGTCCTCAGCCTCCTTGGCACCTGAAATGTCTCCTCTGCACATGGTTCTACACAGCAGGAGCACATTAATGTCCTCAGCCTCCTTCAGCACCTGAAATGTCTCCTCTGCACATGGTTCTACACAGCAGGAGCACATTAATGTCCTCAGCCTCCTTCAGCACCTGAAATGTCTCCTCTGCACCTGTCAATAGACAGCAGGAGCAAATTAATGTCCTCAGCCTCCTTCAGCACCTGAAATGTCTCCTCTGCACCTGTCAATAGACAGCAGGAGCAAATTAATGTCCTCAGCCTCCTTCGGCACCTGAAATGTCTCCTCTGCACCTGTCAATAGACAGCAGGAGCAAATTAATGTCCTCAGCCTCCTCAGCACCTGAAATGTCTCCTCTGCACATGGTTCTACACAGCAGGAGCACATTAATGTCCTCAGCCTCCTTCAGCACCTGAAATGTCTCCTCTGCACCTGTCAATAGACAGCAGGAGCAAATTAATGTCCTCAGCCTCCTTCAGCACCTGAAATGTCTCCTCTGCACCTGTTAAAAGACAGCAGGAGCAAATTAATGTCCTCAGCCTCCTTCAGCACCTGAAATGTCTCCTCTACATGGTTCTACACAGCAGGAGCACATTAATGTCCTCAGCCTCCTTCGGCACCTGAAATGTCTCCTCTACACATGGTTCTACACAGCAGGAGCACATTAATGTCCTCAGCCTCCTTCAGCACCTGAAATGTCTCCTCTGCACATGGTTCTACACAGCAGGAGCAAATTAATGTCCTCAGCCTCCTTCAGCACCTGAAATGTCTCCTCTGCACCTGTCAATAGACAGCAGGAGCAATTTAATGTCCTCAGCCTCCTCAGCACCTGAAATGTCTCCTCTGCACATGGTTCTACACAGCAGGAGCAAATTAATGTCCTCAGCCTCCTTCGGCACCTGAAATGTCTCCTCTGCACCTGTCAATAGACAGCAGGAGCAAATTAATGTCCTCAGCCTCCTTCGGCACCTGAAATGTCTCCTCTGCACATGGTTCTACACAGCAGGAGCACATTAATGTCCTCAGCCTCCTTCGGCACCTGAAATGTCTCCTCTGCACCTGTTAATAGACAGCAGGAGCAAATTAATGTCCTCAGCCTCCTTCGGCACCTAAAATGTCTCCTCTGCACCTGTTAATAGACAGCAGGAGCAAATTAATGTCCTCAGCCTCCTTCGGCACCTGAAATGTCTCCTCTGCACATGGTTCTACACAGCAGAAGCAAATTAATGTCCTCAGCCTCCTTCAGCACCTGAAATGTCTCCTCTGCACCTGTCAATAGACAGCAGGAGCAAATTAATGTCCTCAGCCTCCTTCAGCACCTGAAATGTCTCCTCTGCACCTGTCAATAGACAGCAGGAGCAAATTAATGTCCTCAGCCTCCTTCGGCACCTGAAATGTCTCCTCTGCACATGGTTCTACACAGCAGGAGCAAATTAATGTCCTCAGCCTCCTTCGGCACCTGAAATGTCTCCTCTGCACATGGTTCTACACAGCAGGAGCAAATTAATGTCCTCAGCCTCCTTCAGCACCTGAAATGTCTCCTCTGCACCTGTCAATAGACAGCAGGAGCAAATTAATGTCCTCAGCCTCCTTCGGCACCTGAAATGTCTCCTCTGCACCTGTCAATAGACAGCAGGAGCAAATTAATGTCCTCAGCCTCCTTTGGCACCTGAAATGTCTCCTCTGCACATGGTTCTACACAGCAGGAGCAAATTAATGTCCTCAGCCTCCTTCGGCACCTGAAATGTCTCCTCTGCACATGGTTCTACATAGCAGGAGCAAATTAATGTCCTCAGCCTCCTTCAGCACCTGAAATGTCTCCTCTGCACCTGTCAATAGACAGCAGGAGCAAATTAATGTCCTCAGCCTCCTTCGGCACATGAAATGTCTCCTCTGCACCTGTCAATAGACAGCAGGAGCAAATTAATGTCCTCAGCCTCCTTCGGCACCTGAAATGTCTCCTCTGCACCTGTCAATAGACAGCAGGAGCAAATTAATGTCCTCAGCCTCCTTCGGCACCTGAAATGTCTCCTCTGCACCTGTCAATAGACAGCAGGAGCAAATTAATGTCCTCAGCCTCCTTTGGCACCTGAAATGTCTCCTCTGCACATGGTTCTACACAGCAGGAGCAAATTAATGTCCTCAGCCTCCTTCAGCACCTGAAATGTCTCCTCTGCACATGGTTCTACACAGCAGGAGCAAATTAATGTCCTCAGCCTCCTTGGCACCTGAAATGTCTCCTCTGCACATGGTTCTACACAGCAGGAGCACATTAATGTCCTCAGCCTCCTTCACCACCTGAAATGTCTCCTCTGCACATGGTTCTACACAGCAGGAGCAAATTAATGTCCTCAGCCTCCTTGGCACCTGAAATGTCTCCTCTGCACATGGTTCTACACAGCAGGAGCACATTAATGTCCTCAGCCTCCTTCAGCATCTGAAATGTCTGCTCTGCACCTGTCAATAGACAGCAGGAGCAAATTAATGTCCTCAGCCTCCTTCAGCACCTGAAATGTCTCCTCTGCACCTGTTAATAGACAGCAGGAGCAAATTAATGTCCTCAGCCTCCTTCGGCACCTGAAATGTCTCCTCTGCACATGGTTCTACACAGCAGGAGCAAATTAATGTCCTCAGCCTCCTTCAGCACCTGAAATGTCTCCTCTACACCTGTCAATAGACAGCAGGTGCAAACTAATGTCCTCAGTCTCCTTCGGCACCTGAAATGACTCCTCTGCACCTGTTAATAGACAGCAGGAGCAAATTAATGTCCTCAGCCTCCTTCAGCACCTGAAATGTCTCCTCTGCACCTGTCAGTAGACAGCAGGAGCAAACTAATGTCCTCAGCCTCCTTCAGCACCTGAAATGACTCCTCTGCACCTGTCAATAGTCAGCAGGAGCAAACTTATGTCCTCAGCCTCCTTCAGCACCTGAAATGTCTCCTCTGCACATGGTTCTACACAGCAGGAGCACATTAATGTCCTCAGCCTCCTTCAGCACCTGAAATGTCTCCTCTGCACCTGTCAATAGACAGCAGGAGCAAATTAATGTCCTCAGCCTCCTTCGGCACCTGAAATGTCTCCTCTGCATCTGTCAATAGACAGCAGGAGAAAATTAATGTCCTCAGGCTCCTTCGACACCTGAAATGTCTCCTCTGCACATGGTTCTACACAGCAGGAGCACATTAATGTCCTTAGCCTCCTTCGACCCTGAAATGTCTCCTCTGCACATGGTTCTACACAGCAGGAGCACATTAATGTCCTCAGCCTCCTTCGGCACCTGAAATGTCTCCTCTGCACATGGTTCTACACAGCAGGAGCACATTAATGTCCTCAGCCTCCTTCAGCACCTGAAATGTCTCCTCTGCACCTGTTAATAGACAGCAGGAGCAAATTAATGTCCTCAGCCTCCTTTGCACCTGAAATGTCTCCTCTGCACCTGTCAATAGACAGCAGGAGCACATTAATGTCCTTAGCCTCTTTCAGCACCTGAAATGTCTCCTCTGCACATGGTTCTACACAGCAGGAGCAAATTAATGTCCTCAGCCTCCTTCAGCACCTGAAATGTCTCCTCTGCACCTGTTAAAAGACAGCAGGAGCAAATTAATGTCCTCAGCCTCCTTCGGCACCTGAAATGTCTCCTCTGCACATGGTTCTACACAGCAGGAGCACATTAATGTCCTCAGCCTCCTTCGGCACCTGAAATGTCTCCTCTGCACCTGTCAATAGACAGCAGGAGCAAATTAATGTCCTCAGCCTCCTTCAGCACCTGAAATGTCTCCTCTGCACATGGTTCTACACAGCAGGAGCAAATTAATGTCCTCAGCCTCCTTCAGCACCTGAAATGTCTCCTCTGCACCTGTTAAAAGACAGCAGGAGCAAATTAATGTCCTCAGCCTCCTTCGGCACCTGAAATGTCTCCTCTGCACATGGTTCTACACAGCAGGAGCACATTAATGTCCTCAGCCTCCTTCGACACCTGAAATGTCTCCTCTGCACCTGTCAATAGACAGCAGGAGCACATTAATGTCCTCAGCCTCCTTCGACACCTGAAATGTCTCCTCTGCACCTGTTAAAGACAGCAGGAGCAAATTAATGTCCTCAGCCTCCTTCAGCACCTGAAATGTCTCCTCTACACATGGTTCTACACAGCAGGAGCACATTAATGTCCTCAGCCTCCTTCAGCACCTGAAATGTCTCCTCTGCACATGGTTCTACACAGCAGGAGCAAATTAATGTCCTCAGCCTCCTTCAGCACCTGAAATGTCTCCTCTGCACCTGTTAATAGACAGCAGGAGCAAATTAATGTCCTCAGCCTCCTTCGACACCTGAAATGTCTCCTCTGCACATGGTCCCAGATTTTTGTGTTGTTGTTGAAGTCTGGTGTGATGAATGCACCAGTCAATGAATCAATAAACATGTTCAAAGCAGCAGAAACACTTTTTGTCCTCAGTTTTAGGTCTTTTTAATGAAATCACCACCTGTAGTCTTAGTCAAAACCTTTTTAACCAGAAAAAGTGCAATCAGAAAAAAGTTTTGCACCGTTACAGGACTCTGCAACAGTATACATCATAGCAAAGAAGCTCCGTTTGTACTTGTACGAACTTTTTAGGGTCAAATGTTTACTTTGATTTATCTGGCAGACGCTTTTGTACAAAGCGATGTAAAAACGAGGCGCAATAAAAGCGTTGGACGAGATTTATCGTGATCAAGCATCTTGCATCAAACTGAGTCATTCAGACAGACAGACCACCATCAGAACCACTTTACTGTCACAGACGTGGAGAGAAGACACCAAAGGGCATATTCTCTGCTAACTCTCAGTTAATTGCCGAGCTAATTACTGTACACTGTTAGAAGAATTGAAAGGAATGACGAGGACTAGTAGACACACGTAGGACCGAGGTGCTCACGGCTCTGAAACCTGCCTCGAGCTTTATAAGTATCAATCTGTTATCTGCTCGTTATCCAGCTTTCATCTATTTTTGTTGCTAATTAACACTTTTTTTTTAACCTGAAGCTTCACTCTGAACTTTCAACTGTATCACATGGTCTTCATCAGCAGGTTGGATTTAACATTTGAGCTCAGTCGCTGTGATTAATCATTAATTACTGTTTCACTGTTTCAAAATGCTGAAACAAATTTTACTTCTCTTAGAATTTTAAATGTTACACTAAAGATGTATAACAAGTACTTATATACAAGTATAGTACTACTACTTATTTGTACATGCAACATACAATACTATAAAATATATATGTGCACAAAGTAGTCTGTGCTGGAGAGGAATCAAATCAAATCAAGTTTACTTGTATAACCCTTTACAATAGCCAAACAGTACCCGAAGTGCTTTACAACAAAGCCATAAGACAATACATAACAGATACACAACAAATAAATACAATTAAAAGTGCTGTAGTGTTGCAGCGGTGCAGGGTATTAAAAGCCTTCCAGAAACACATAAAAAGGAGCAGACAGAATGAGTACACCTGAGAAACAGGACTGCCCTAGTCAGAATAAAACACCAATCTAAAAAAGTGAGTCTTAAGCTCCGATTTAAAAAGGCTGAGATCAGTAGTGGTGCGAATGTCACGGGGCAGTTTGTTCCACAGTCTGGGAGCAGCGACGGCAAAAGAACGATCGCCCCACTGTTTAAATCTCGACCTAGGGACCTCTAACAGAAGCTGACCCAAAGAACGCAGGGCTCTGCCACAACTGCGAAAAGTTAAAATCTCTGACAGGTAAGAGGGGCCCAAGCCATTAATGGCGTTAAAAACAATAACAACAGAAGTTTAAAATCAATTCTAAGACGGACTGGAAGCCAGTGGAGTGACGACAGCACAGGGGTAATGTGTTCGTCTGGACGTGCTTGTTAAAAATCGGTCAGCAGCGTTCTGCACAAGTTGGAGACAAGAAATTGAGGACTGACTGAGGCCAACGTAGAGGGCATTGCAGTAGTCCAGTCTGATAAAAGCGTGGATTGCCCTCTCGAGATCCTGCCGACTGAGAAAAGACTTCACTTTGGCCAAGAGACAGAGCTGAAAGAAGCTCGTGTCAAATGTTACCCCAAGATTTTTGACGTGATTTAAACAGGGGCCAGAGTGCCAGAGTTTGTGGTGAAAACATTCGACATAGAATAAACCAAACTAAATGCATTCAGTTTTGCTGTCATTTAAGTGCAAGAAGTTCTGTTTCAGTCACTGCTTTATATCTGTGATGCAGTCCAGCAGCTTAGTAAGTGCAGTGTTATCTGCAAATCATCGGCATAAAAGTGCCTGTAAAGGTTCATGAAGTGGCTTTTGTTAAACGGTGCAAAGAAACAGTACAGACCTTACTCAGACAGACCTCTACTGTTACATGTGATCAGATCGATACATTTCAATGCATAGAGCAGGTCAGAGTCCCCCTCTCTCTCTCTGCGCTGTTTGCTTTACTTACATGAGTTCACAGGATAGTGAATACATGCTGTTCAGGAGTAAGTAGCTGAGTGTGGAAGACAAACTAAAAGGAGGAAAGAACCAGAGAAGAGCCATGCTGAGGATGAAGTGTGTCGCTGTTGTCGGGTTGCTGAGTCTTCTCTCAGTGGGACGCTCTGCTCCTCTGAGATCAAACTGATATCTGTCAGCAGTGAAGATGTAAGTGCACCACGTCTGTTTTCAGGTTCAGCTGATTTCAACACAGTTAGACGGATAAATCTTCTCTTTAAGTCTGCCAGCTGTTTTCAAATCTTGTTAGATTTCAGGGTCAGTATCATTGTCTTCTTCTTGTCCTCTCTTGGGGACTGAACTGAACAGCTCTTTTTTTAAATCAAATATCAAGATTCAATCATACATCATATTCACACAACCTCTACTGTCTTCAGTTTTAAATAGACCTAACTTATAATCTGTTTTTTAAAAGATGAACTTAAATCTGCTGCAGAGTAATATTCTTAAAAATGGGACTGACTCTGTGAAACATGTAGAAATTAGGACTGTTTGACCACAGGCATTAAGAGCTTACAGCTGTTAAAAGTCTAATAAGGCTGTGCTCTTCCAGAGTTTGCAAAATACATCACATGCCATGGTTTTATTGGCTTATGCATGTTTAATTTCGTATATCATACAAAGGTTGAGAAACACATATTCTGTCTGTGTCCTCCAGATATTGGCTTCTCCAGCCAATACGTGTCGCCCCAGGAATTTATAAAGATGACTCGTTAATAGTTTGTAAAGCCTCTGGTTTGTATTTTAGCGTGTTTGTTGAGCATCTTAACACTAACGTAGAGTATACAGTACTTTTACTTTTGGTACTTCACTTTTTGGTACAAATATAACATTATATTTGTATCTAACTTTTTTGCTTTTTAATGTATCACATTATGTATCTAAGATAAGTTCACAGCAACACTTATGAATTACAATTACAAACAAGCAAACAAACACACAATGGCAAATCTTTAATAGCAACTTAAAGGTAGCTATTATTATTTTAACATACCCACTAAGATTGGTGAGTTAACTCCCTGATATTATTAGAAGGCCTGTTGAATATTTACAGAAAAGGGAATGTGTTATACATGCAAACTCTTCAGAATTAAGAGACAGTGAAACTATATTGTCATGTTAAAAGCTGACTGATGTATTTTGCATTACATGGCAACGTTTCATCAGTTTAATCCTTATTAATAAGTTAACATCAGGTTTGGGAAAGCTCTGTCCACTCTCCCGTTGTTCAAAAGAGTCCCCAAAGCGTAATTATTCACAGCTTTAAGTTTGTAGTTTTCTGTCTTTAATCAGACGGTTAAGAAAAGAGATGCCTCACTGAACATTTCCTGTTAACGCTGCACTATGTTCACCAGCTACCTGCTAGCTTTGCCTGCTGCTAAAAAACTCCTTGGAGCCGAGGGACGTCTTAAGATAATTTTCTGTGGATTTGTATTTGAGTTATATCGACTTGATTCTGGCTATCATAAGAGAGGTAAGTCTGTGTATCATCTGCATAGAGGTTGATAAGCGATATAATGATTTTGGATGATTATTTATCATGATGGCTATCATGAGCTTATATAAAGTGACACATTAACCTTTCACTTTATTCACCTTTAAGCCAGATCTCATTACATATAGTATGTAAACAAAGCACAGGGGGACGAGCCAATGAACCTCACAGCACCAGATAAAACTCGAGGTTGACACAGTTTACTTCACGCTACAATCAGTGCAGTGCACAAAGACGCACAGATTTGGTTTCTTTGTGTGAGTGGTGAAACATGATGGGGTTTATTCTCATTGCTGCGGCTGTGCTCAGTCTTCTGTCTGGTGGACAGTCAGCTCCTGTGACCAACTGTGATAACCTAACCCAGATTATTGAGATCCAAGGTAGAGAGCAGGTAAGACACACTCTCACCTCACTCGTCACCTGTCTCTTAGTTGCATCTTTAAATGTGGCCATTTGTCTTTATAAAACTGAGAGAGACACCATCTGTTTCAGTTGCTGGGCAAGTGGACGTACTCAGCAGACAGCTCAAACGAAGCGGGATCCCAATCCCTGACAAAGCTGTCCCTGGGGACCACCTGGGTGAAATACACTGCTGCTGAAGAGAATGACACCATCAGTGTCCTTCAGTCTCAAAAAATGTAATATCAACCTTAAATTCAAGGTTTATATTAAAAAATGTGAGCTTGCATTTTGTTCCAAACAACAATGATCACAAGCCAAAGTCTTGCACAGACTGTCCATTGATTTCTTTAAAAAAAAAAAGAATTTCAGTTAGTAATTTCACTTTTTAAAATTCCTACTTATTAAAGGTTTGGAAGCTGCTTGGGTTTAAGATATAACATGACCTTGGAAAACAACACTCTCTCTGTGGGTGAGTAGTGCTGATGAAACACACAGTACAGACAGTTTGAACAGATTTGGACTTTGTGTCCAGCATTGCAACAACACTTTGTGCTTGTGCTGATGTTTGTTTATGTATGTATGTATCCCCAGAGGACCCTCTCACTGCCTCCATGGTCCTGCTGAGCACTGGCTGCCCCGACTGTCTTGTTATTGCCTCAGAAAACACCTTCGGACGAAGCACATACGATAGTCTCATGTTGCTGAGTAAGAATTAAGACATACTGACTGATAAGATGAATTCAAAATGTTCTTAGAGAGTAAGCACACACATACATGAAATGTTAAACTTGGGGGGCAGTATGGTCAAACTTTTACCATATGTAGATATTAAGCTATCTAACATTTCTGTCTTCTCAGGGCAGTGGTGGAAAGTAATGAACTTTATTTGTTTGAATACTTTATTTAAATACAAATATAAAACAATTAAAACAAATATTTATATGATAAAACAAAACACATTGTTAAAGATCAAAATACGGTGTCCTTCCAATGGAAAAAATAATGCAGTAGTTACACTAACATGATGTAAAACTATTTAGATCTTAACCAGATTGCAACTGTTTCACCATTAATGCATGACAACTCTCTGCGTGTTGCTGCTTTTAAGTTCTTTTGCCCACTTTTGAGTCCACCTGTGTTAACTTGTGTAAACTTCTGTAGTCGAACTTAGTTTTTTCTTCTTCTTAAACCAAATGACACATCTCAGAACACTTAGATTAATGTTGCAACCCTTTGAAGGAGCCTAAGCTGAGAGCCACTGGACTGAAGTACTTAACTATCAACAAGCTGATCAGGAGAACACAAAGTTATCATCCTATGAGCATGTGCATAAGCAGTAGTACTGTATAGCTCATTTGTATACACTTCTCTCTCTCTCTCTCAGCCAGGAGAAATAATGTGACTGCTGCTGAGATGGAAGAGTTTAACAAGCAGGCCGAATGTCTGAACTTACCATCACCTGTTTTCCTGGACTCAAAAACAGGTATGAACTTTGACACGTGTAATCTGGCTTCAAGAATTTAAAGTCAGGTTATTTTTTCAACAATATATCCCCTGAGGCTCCTGTTCGTCCTTCACAAATTACATTTTTTTAATGTGTAACTGATGTAGTAGCTGCTAGAAAGTATTTAAGTTGCAAGTAACCGTTTGCTATAGGGAAATGATCATTTCAAAGTCTGGATTAACCCACGAGTCTTCATCTGTGGATCTGACTGAGAAGAGACTTCGTTTAAGAAACTTCAGCACACGACACAAGAAAGCTAAGAAATATTTACTTTAAATGTTTGTGCAATTCTTCTCTGCCTCTACAGGTTTCTGCACAGAAGAGTCTCTCTCCCAAAAAACAGAGAATCTCACCAGCATCGAGACCGACAGTTTCCAAGCCGACTGAGAAAAAGGGGAATGTGGATGTCCTCAGTGTTGTCGATCTTGTCTTCAGCAAGTTGTCTGAAATAACGGAAGATTAAGATTGTCAATGCTTACATAATGAAGAGGCTGTCTAAAGAAAGTTCTGACAATAAAATGATTTACTGGAAATGTTTCAAGTTTAAACCATTATTTATCAATAATAATTAAATATTATATTACTTTCAGGCTCTTGATGAACTTGCCACCTTTCAACCAGATTTCAACACTTATGTAAACAAAGCACAGGGACAAGCCAACCTTGAACCTGAACCTCACAACACCGGATAAAACTCGAGGTTGACACAGTTCACTTCACGCTACAATCAGTGCAGTGCACAAAGACGCACAGATTTAGTTTCTTTGAGTGAGTGGTGAAACATGATGGGGTTTATTCTCATTGCTGCGGCTGTGCTCAGTCTTCTGTCTGGTGGACAGTCAGCTCCTGTGACCAACTGTGATAACCTAACCCAGATTATTGAGATCCAAGGTAGAGAGCAGGTAAGACACACTCTCACCTCACCTGTCACCTGTCTCTTACTTGCATCTTTAAATGTGGCCATTTGTCTTTATAAAACTGAGAGAGACACCATCTGTTTCAGCTGCTGGGCAAGTGGACGAGCTTAGCAGAAAGCACAGACATTATGGGATCCCAACTCCTGACGAAGGCGCTCTTGGAGACCTCCTGGGTGAAAGTCACTGCTGCTAACGAGAATAACATCATCAATGTTTTTCAAGTTCAAAAAACGTAATGTCAACCCTAAATTTAAGGTTTTCTATCAAGACTTTGAGCTTGCATTTTGTTACAAACTACTAACTGTCAACTTGCACGGATTTTTCTTTTTAAAGAATTTCAGTTTGTAATTTCACTTAAAGATTTGTACTTATCAAAGGTTTGGACGCTGCTTCAGTTTAAGAAGTACAATGACTTTGGAAAACAACACTCTCTCTATGGGTGAGTAGTACTGATGAAACACAGTACAAACAGTTTGAACAGATTTGGACTTTGCATTGCAACAGCACTTTGTGCTTGTGCTGATGTTTGTTTATGTATGTATCTCCAGTGCGCCCTATGACTATTTCTGAGGTCCTGCTGAACACTGGCTGCCCCGACTGTCTTGTTATCTCCTCAAAATACACCTTTGGAAAAAGCACATACCGTGGTCTCCAGTTTTTGAGTAAGAATTAAGACGTACAGAGTACATAAAAGATGAAATCAAAATGATCCACAGCTGAGAGTTTACACCCTACATGAAATGTTAAACTTGGGGGACAGCATGGTCAGACTTTTACAGGTGTGATTCTATATTTCAGGACGTATTATGGCACTAATGCAGTGAATTAAATACCTCCTGTACTCCTGTAAATCCAACAATGTCATGAGCATTGGTGCCCTTTACAACCATAGATATTAAGCTATCTAACCTTTCTATCTTCTCAGAGATAGAAAGGTAGTGGTGGAAAGTAATGAACGTTATTTATTTGAATACGTTACTTAAATAAAATATATAGGTGGATATAAAATATTTAAAACATATGAAACAAATATTTAAACATTTAAAAACATGATAATCTTATGAAACACAACACGTTGTTAAAGATCAAAATATGGTGCCATTCCAGTGGAAAAAATAATGTAGAACTGTTCAAAATGAACATTATGTGTAATATTGTTAGATATAACAATGAAATGTTATATTTGTCTTATTTCACTTTTTATAATTTAGATATGTGTTAAAATAAATTTTAAAATACACTTGTTCTCTCTCTCTCTCAGGCAGGAGAAATAAGGTGACTGCTGCTGAGAAGGAAGAGTTTAACAAGCAGGCCGAATGTCTGAACTTACCATCACCTGTTTTCCTGGACTCAGATAAAGGTATGAACTTTGTGTATTGTGTATGTCGTCTTTGATGCCTGCCCCTCTTCAGATTTTAAGCTTTTCTACACCCTCTTCGGCTTCAGTTCTTTGTTGATACAATAAAAGCGAACACCGCTATCACTTGCAGTAAGGACAGAATGATGCATGGGCCTGAAAGTTTTTCCTCCAGGCTGCACTTTAGTGGCTTTGGTTAGGTGGCCCAGGCATAGTGCTTTCTCCACTAGCCCACAGGACAGTTAGGCCTTCACTAGCTTAAAGTCGGGCTTTCATTCTTTGAGCCTTGGCATCCTCGTCATCTCCTTCAGCCATGGTCACAATCTCATAGAACCGATGTGCTGTTTTATCTTCGGGCACTTGGATATCCACAGCTTCTTTGCTTCTTCTCATGGGCTTCCCCTGACCTCCTATGCCACATTAATAATAATAATAGCCATAATATTATGACTACCTGTCTAATATTGTGTAGGTCCCACTTTAGCTGCCACTCCACTAGACCTCTGAAAGTTTCCTGTGGTATCTGGCACCCAGATGTCAGCAGCAGATGTGTGGCCTCCATGGATCAGACTTGTTTGTCCATCACATCCCACAGATGCTCGATTGGATTGAGATCTGGAGAATCTAGATGCACTCGTTGATGCGTTCCTCAAACCATTCCCGAACCATGTTAGGGAATACGGTATTAATGAAAGGGTGTACATGGTCTGCAACAATGCTTAGGAAGGTGGTACGTGTCAACGTAACAACCACATGAATGGCAGGACATCGCCCAAAGCATCACGCTGCCCCTGCTGGCTTGTCTTCTTCCCATAGTGCATCCTGGTGGATATCCATACGCAACAAACTCCAACTGAAGTTAGATCACAGGATAACATGTTTTCACAAAGGTCAAACTTCTCCCTCGACGATCACTGCTTAAATCTCAAAGAAGTGAATTTGGGTCTTTGTTTTTCACTCTACCTCTACAGGTCTCTGCCCAGATGACTCTACCTCCCAACAAACAGAGACCATTGATCTCACCAACTTCACGACTGACGAGAATTTCTCCAAGACAATTGAAAAATTTCTCGGCAGTGAAGATGTAATGAAGGAAATGATCGATGTTGTCTTCAGCAGTATAATTGAGGCTGTCTAATTGCCAATAAAAATGATGATACTAAATGAACTTGAATGCGTCTTTTACTGTTTGTTTTGGAGCAATTATGAATTATGTATGACGTGTTTTGGACCACTGGGAAGAGGAGGTTTTCAGGCCCGGAGCGCCGGGGAATTGTGGTGTTGTGCCAGAACTGGAGCTGGACAAGAGGGCAATGTAACCGGGCCCTTTTATTATTTTTCTTTGTCATAAATGACATCTAAAATCTTAGAACTTTTGCTGCGCTAGTTCTCTTGGTTTTGTTAGTTGATTTTGTTTCAAACTGAGGGCACAGTGCCAATAAATTTATTCAACTTTCAACCAGATTTCAACACATATGTAAACAAAGCACAGGGGACGAGCCAATGAACCTCACAGCACCAGATAAAACCCGAAGTTGACACAGTTTACTTCAAGCTACAATCAGTGCAGTGCACAAAGACGCACAGATTTAGTTTCTTTGTGTGAGTGGTGAAACATGATGGGGTTTATTCTGGTTGCTGCGGCTGTGCTCAGTCTTCTGTCTGGTGGACAGTCAGCTCCTGTGACCAACTGTGATAACCTAACCCAGATTATTGAGATCCAAGGAAGAGAGCAGGTAAGACACACTCTCACCTCACCTGTCACCTGTCACCTGTCTCTTACACGCTAATTTTCTGCATGTTTTAATGTGACCATTTGTCTTTATAAAACTGAGAGAGACACCATCTGTTTCAGCTGCTGGGCAAGTGGACAAGCTTAGCAGAAAGCACAAACGTTACGGGATCCAGATTACTGTCAGTGCTCAATGTGGGGTCCTCCTGGGTGAAACACACTGCTGCTAACGAGAATAACGCCATCAATGTTTTTGAAGCTCTAAAAATGTAATGTCATCCCTAAATTCAAGGTTTCTATCAAGACTTAGAGCTTGCATTTTGTTCCACAATGATTCCAAGACAAAGTCTTGTGTCCACTGATTTTTGATTTTTTTTTAAGAATTTCAGTTTGTAATTTCACTTTTTAAAATTTCTACTTATGAAAGATTTGGACGCTGCTACACTTCCAGAAGTTCGAAGACCTTGGAAAACAACACTCTCTCTGTGGGTGAGTCGTTCTGATGAAACACAGTACAAACAGTTTGAACAGATTTGGACTTTGTGTCCAGCATTGCAACAGTGCTGATGTTTGTTTGTATGTATCCCCAGAGCAACCTATGACTGCTTCTGAGGTCCTGCTGAAGACTGGCTGCCCTGACTGTCTTGTTATCTACTCAAAATACACCTCTGGACAAAGTCTCCAGTTTTTGAGTAAGAATTAAAACGTACAACAGGTCTTTAACACATTACTTCAGGGATGTCTTATTTCACTTGTTCTCTCTCTCAGCCAGGAGAAATAATGTGACTGCTGCTGAGATGGAAGAGTTTAACAAGCAGGTCGAATGTCTGAACTTACCATCACCTGTCATGTTTGACTTAAATAAAGGTATGAACTTTGACACATATAATCTAGTTTTAAGGCTTTAAAGTCATGTTATTTTTTAAATAATATATTCCCTGAGGCTCCTGTTCATCCTTACGGAAGAGGATTAGGGCCACATTAAAAAATTTTTTTTCCTCAAAATTCTGACTTTCTGAATTCTGAATTATTTTGAGAAAAAAAGGCAAAAAATCAGACAGGTTGGATTTGAACCCTGGGCCACTGCAGGAAGGGGCAGAAGCTTTGCCAATTGAGCTAACCAACAAGACAGAAAGGTTTTTAAGAAAGAAAGTCAAAATTTTAAGAAATATAAGTCAGAATTTAATGAAAAAGAAGTCAGAATTTTAAGAAAAAAGTCAGAATTTTAAGAAAGAAAGTCAGAATTTTGAGGGAAAAAGTCCGAATTTTATGAAAAAAAGGTCAGAATTTTAAGAAAGTCAGAATTTTATGGGGAAAAAAAGTCATAACTTTAAGAAAAAAAGTCAGAATTTAATAAAAAAATAAGTCAGAATTTAAAAAAAAGGTCAGAATTTTAAGAAAAAAAAGTCAGAATTTTAAGAAAACAAAGGTCAGAATTTTAAGAAAAAAAGTCAGAATTTTAAGAAAAAAAAGGTCAGAATCTTTGTCAGAATTTTAAGAAAAAAAGGTCAGAATTCAATGAAAAATAAGTCACAATTTTAAGAAAAAAAGGTCAGAATTTTAAGAAAGAAAGTCAGAATTTTGAGGGGAAAAGTCAGAATTTTGTTGAAAAAAGTCAGAATTTTGTTGGAAAAAGTCAGAATTTTAAGAAAAAAGTCAGAATTTAATGGAAAAGAAGTCAGAATTTTAAGGAAAAAAGTCAGAATTTTAAGAAAAAAAGGTCAGAATTTTAAGAAAGAAAGTCGGAATTTTAAGAAAAAAAAATCAAAATTTCAAGAAAAAAAAATCCGAATTTAATGAAAAAGAAGTCAGAATTTTAAGAAAAAAAGGTCAGAATTTTGTGGAAAAAGAAGTCAGAATTTTAAGGGAAAAAGTCAGAATTTTAAGAAAAAAAGGTCAGAATTTTAAGAAAGAAAGTCAGAATTTTGAGGGGAAAAAAAGTCAGAACTTTAAGGAAAAAAATCTGAATTTAATGAAAAAGAAGTCAGAATTTAATGAAAAAGAAGTCAGAATTTTGATGAAAAAAAGTCAGAATTTTAAGAAAATATGTCATAATTTTAAGAAAAAAGGTCAGAATTTTGTTGAAAAAAAAGTCAGAATTTTGTTGAAAAAAGTCAGAATTTTAAGAAAAAGGTCAGAATTTTGTTGAAAAAAAACTCAGAATTTTGTTGAAAAAAAAGTCAGAATTTTAAGAAAAAAAAATCAGAATTTAATGAAAAAGAAGTCAGAATTTTAAGAAAAAAAGGTCAGAATTTTGTTGAAAAAAAGTCAGAATTTTAAGGGAAAAAGTCAGAATTTTAAGAAAAAAAGGTCAGAATTTTAAGAAAGATGGTCAGAATTTTGAGGGGAAAAAAAGTCAGAACTTTAAGGAAAAAAATCTGAATTTAATGAAAAAGAAGTCAGAATTTAATGAAAAAGAAGTCAGAATTTTAAGAAAAAAAGGTCAGAATTTTAAGAAAGAAAGTCAGAATTTTGAGGGGAAAAAAAGTCAGAACTTTAAGGAAAAAAATCTGAATTTAATGAAAAAGAAGTCAGAATTTAATGAAAAAGAAGTCAGAATTTTGATGAAAAAAAGTCAGAATTTTAAGAAAATATGTCAGAATTTTAAGAAAAAAGGTCAGAATTTTGTTGAAAAAAAACTCAGAATTTTGTTGAAAAAAAAGTCAGAATTTTAAGAAAAAAAATCAGAATTTAATGAAAAAGAAGTCAGAATTTTAAGAAAAAAAGGTCAGAATTTTGTTGAAAAAAAGTCAGAATTTTAAGAAAATATGTCAGAATTTAATGAAAAAGAAGTCAGAATTTTAAGAAAAAAGGTCAGAATTTTGTTGAAAAAACCTCAGAATTTTGTTGAAAAAAAGTCAGAATTTTAAGAAAATATGTCAGAATTTTAAGAAAAAGGTCAGAATTTTGTTGAAAAAAAGTCAGAATTTTAAGAAAATATGTCAGAATTTAATGAAAAAGAAGTCAGAATTTTAAGAAAAAAACTCAGAATTTTGTTGAAAAAAAAGTCAGAATTTTGAGGGAAAAAGTCAGAATTTTAAGAAAAAAAGGTCAGAATTTTAAGAAAGAAAGTCAGAATTTTGAGGGGGAAAAAAGTCAGAACTTTAAGAAAAAAAATCTGAATTTAATGAAAAAGAAGTCAGAATTTTGTTGAAAAAAAGTCAGAATTTTAAGAAAATATGTCAGAATTTAATGAAAAAAAAGTCAGAATTTTGAGGAAAAAAGTCAGAATTTTAAGAAAAAAAGGTCAGAATTTTGAGAAAGAAAGTCAGAATTTTGAGGGAAGAAGGTCAGAATTTTAAGAAAGAAAGTCAGAATTTTGAGGGGGAAAAAAGTCAGAACTTTAAGAAAAAAAATCTGATTTTAATGAAAAAGAAGTCAGAATTTTGTTGAAAAAAGTCAGAATTTTAAGAAAATATGTCAGAATTTTAAGAAAAAAAGTCAGAATTTTGAGGGAAGAAGGTCAGAATTTTAAGAAAGAAAGTCAGAATTTTGAGGGGGAAAAAAGTCAGAACTTTAAGAAAAAATCTGATTTTAATGAAAAAGTCAGAATTTTAAGAAAATATGTCAGAATTTTAAGAAAAAAGGTCAGAATTTTGTTGAAAAAAAAACTCAGAATTTTGTTGAAAAAGAAGTCAGAATTTTGTTGAAAAAAAGTCAGAATTTTAAGAAAATATGTCAGAATTTAATGAAAAAGAAGTCAGAATTTTAAGGAAAAAAAGGTCAGAATTTTATTTTATTTTATGTGGCCCTAATCCTCTTACGTACATCCTTCACAAATTACCTTTTATAATTTGTAACTGATGTTGCAGCTGCTAGAAAGTATTTAAGTTGCAAGTAGTTTGCTATAGGGAAATGATAATTTCAAAGTTTTGATGAACTGACTGAGTCTTCATCTTTGGATCTGACTGAGAAGAGATTTCCTTTAAGAAAGCACACGACACAAGAAAGCTACGAAATCTTTACTTTAAATGTTCATGTAATTCTTCTCTACCTCTACAGGTTTCTGCCCAGAGAAGTCTACTAAGAACACTGATCTCACCACTGCGACTGACGAGGAGTATTTGAAATTGGCTGGAGATATTCTCGGCAGTGAAGATGTAATGAAGGGAGTTTTCGATTATATCTTCAGCGGCATAGTTGAACTAATAGAGGAAGATTAACATTGTCATCAAATGTCACGAGGCTGTCTATGTAGGATTGCCAATAAAAACGATGACACTGAATGAACATCAATGTGTCTTTTACATTTTTAGTCATTTGGGTGACGCTTTTATCCGAAGCGACTTACAGAGAAGGGAATCATACGCATTCACACGCCGATGGCAGCCTTCGGGAGCCTGAACTTACCATCAGATTATCACCTGTTTTCCTGGACTCAGATAAATATGTATGAACTTTGACACATGCAATCTGGCTTCACGACTTTAAAGTCACGTTATTTATCAACAATATATCCATACCCACATCATTTGCTGTTGAACTAGTAAGTAAAGTAAATCAAAATTATTCAACCCCTCATTGTTTTTTTTTTTCAGCTGTTTGCAATAAAAAATCTCAAGCTCAACACAACTAATATTAAATATTACAAGTCTTTTCTCCAAATTCAACACAAAATGCCACTTTCAATGACTACTGCGGCCTCAAAATTATTCAGCCCCTTCATGATACTTGGTCTTTAGTAGTTACTAGGGCACCCTTTTGCTGTTATGACCTGGTGCAAACAATGAACGGTGCATGGCCAGACACCAGCTTCCGGCAGCGTTCCTGAAGAATCTTAGCCCATTCCTCGCCGGCAATGGCCTCCGGTTCACTGATATTCTCGGGTTTGCGTGCTGCAACTGCCTTTTTCCAACCCCAACAGAGAATATTCGATGGGGTTCAACTCAGATGACTGTGACGGCCTCTCTAGGATCTTCCAGGACTTCTTCTGAAACTAAGCCTTGGTGGATTTACGTGGAGGTACGCTTGGGATTATTGTCCTGTTGGAAGGTCCGAAGACACCCAAGCTTCAGCTTCCACACAGATGGCATGACATTTCCTCCCAGGACTTCCTGATACTTGATTGAATCCCAAAACGTCTGTGGTTCATTTACATGTTTTTGAGCATACTGAAACCGACTTCTGGGTCAGTTCTGTGTTGGCAAAGCTGTTGACTCGACACAGAGACTTACAGAGGAGGATGCCCATAGCCTTGTTTATTGGTAGTTTATTACTGTACATACACCTGCTCATGAGTCATATGTACATATATCTTTCTCTCCCACATACACACAAACTCACACACACACACACAAAACACTCCAGATTATATAAAAAGGACTCATATTCTGTGCAGGGTTCAATCACAGTCTGAGATCTACAAGGAACATTTGCATCTGCATACACTGTGCGCACACACACACACACACACACACAAATATCTGCATATGGCCTTATGCCTTGATTTACATAGAACAGACCACGATCAAAAGAAAAGTGACTGATGGACCACTAGGGCCACCCAGTGGTAACCAAGTGAACTTCTGTGGGTCTTCTAACAGATAAACTAACACATCTGAGCTTCGTGGGTGTTTTCGGGACGTGTGCTTCCTCTACTATCTAGACAGGAAGACCACAGAAAGGTTAGTCTGTTTCCTAAGGGGCATTTTTTTCAATTTCAATTTTCACAAGTATTCAAGTAATGCACAGTCTGTGCGGTATGCTCGACCTCCTTCCTGCTGTTTGAACTTGGAACATACCTGAATTTTCCAACGCTACATTTTGTTGTTGGTCTGGTATAATCCCCTGAGTGTGACGCAAACAATCACCAGAGCTGAGTCTGTCCAATCTCAGTCTCAGGATTTTTGTTGTTGTTGTAATAAATCAAGAGGTGGGATGGGAGGGAAAAACTAAATCTATTCCACATTTTTAAAAGGAATTTTTCGCCAACTTGCCAACAAAAAAACATGTAAACTGAGATGTGCTTTGTGATCTGATTCATAACATGTTGACAGTTTTAAACAGTTTTATCAAGAAGCAGGACTGTTAGTTAGCTAGACAGATAACACGTAAAAGCTGCATTAACCGAGACATCATAACCTTTAGTTGACGCGGCCACCTTGCCGGCAAACAGTTGCGTATTTTTAACATCTGACAGAGCAACGTTTGGATTTTTCCATCCGCCTGATGAGTGCACAGCTGCTTGTCACTCTCCTTTTAGAGACAATGAGGGCAGATGCTAAAAATCTGTAGGTATGTCATTACAAGTAACTCCTCTCATGTTACAGTCGTCATCAATCAGTGCAGCTTTAAACTGATGTTCCTGATTTTGGGAAAAAAACTTATCGAGCTCACTTCAATAATCCTGCTTCATGATACATAACACTCTCAGTCACCCCAGAGAGGAACTTTCTCATAAGAGCCACATCCTGGACTCAGTCAGCAGATAAGGAAGAAAAAGGCCATGTGAAGGTGTTAAGGACGCAGCCATCGTGTGCGTTTAGCGTTGACACGACCATGAAGACAAAAAAAAAACAAACAACCAACCAACCATGGCATTACCTTTGCAAGAAGAAACCCACCTGAGGCAACATGTCACATGTGCACTCACACACTTATAAATAAAGATATGGCCAAAAGAAAAAGAACCCTGCTTCACAGAGTAAAGAGTTTCTCTTCATGTCTGATTTGTCTTTTTTTTTTTGCTTGTTTCTCTCAGACAAACACACACACACACACACACACACACACACACACACACACACACACACACACACACACACACACACACACACACACACCGACACAGTGAACAGTTCTGCGAGCATCGTCTGCCTCTCTTTCACCAACAGTTAACAAAACGTTCAATACTAAAAAAAAGAAAAAACAAAAAGAGAGCGAGAGAAAACGGGTTTCGTCTTTCCAGGTTTACTTGTTCCGCTGTGACTCAGAAGCAGTTGCTAGGCAGCCAGCCCATCACCTGGACGCATAATGTCGAACAACAAACTGTTCCGGGTAAACTGTGTCGTTCACTCATTCACGCCATGGAGAGTACGGTCAAGTCAAGAGTGTGTGATTGTCACTGGGTCAGGGGGTGATGCACACGGCGGGAAGTGTGCAGAGATATGAAAGGAGGTGGGAGGGTGAAGAGAGTGACGCTATCGAGTTCCACTGTTCAAACCTGCAAGACCCGCCGAGTCGATTTGGATCAAGGTTCCTCCGGAGATCACCAAACCAACTGTTACAAAAGCACTGGGGTGTGTTTCTTTTCTTTTTTCTGCAGGTGAGGTTGACGTGTGAACGGTTTCATCATGGTCTGACTGTGCCATGTGCTTAGATTTTGGGGAGGGGGGGGGGACAAACAGGTGACAAAATTCCAGTCGCAGCTCGATTCGAGAGTCCAGTCTCCAGCTCCAACGCTGCCTGATGGCTGGTTCTCCCCCTCTCGACGTCCCACAGGCCCCGGCTTAACGTTGTGCCAGCTCGCCTGGTGTGTCACGGTCCGACGGGGAGTTCACTCCATGAAAAAAATACGGGAGTCTTGGGATGCTGGATTTGTAAACACGGGTTGTAGAGAAGGTATGCGTGGGAGTACGGGAGGGATCAATGCTACCCTGTAAACAAAAATATCAGGAGTATTTTGGGAAGGGTACGTTGTGGGTTTTTTTCTTCTTCTTCTTAGGAGCTTGACAGCCATTGTGATGCAGCAGTGAAGGTTTCAAGATCAGCCGCAGTCGGGCTAGTCCGGTCTGAAGATGGGGATCTTAGGTAAGAACTCTATTAGGATTACCTGCAGGGGAAAAGAGGAAGAAGATGTTAGTGTGGGACAACAGAGGTTTAGCTGCAGCGTTACATCGAGTATGTTGCTGTACTGTAACGTACTGTCGCTGTGATAACAGACTTATCAGCCATCCTTACGCCGAGCCTGTCAGCAGGGGTTAGACTCCTCATTCATTCTTAATGAGACTACTACACTGACGCTGCGGGGGTCCTGACGCAGAGGGCTTCGGCAGCGCACTGCGTCCAACAATCAGATACAGAAACAAGCACATGGTCCACTGTGGATTCCTACGCAGAGAAACTTGGTGCAAACTCTGTCTCCTCTCCACTTTCATTGATTTAATTGATGTTTTAGGACTTTTTTTTTTTTTACTCTCTCTGTGTAGTTTTATAGATCTTAGTTCACCGTCACAGTAACTTGATCTTATTCCATGAGTGCTGATATAGAGAACAACATGTAACTACATGCATCACTTCACATTAATGTTTGTCACCTCTCTTAGATTGTACCAGAGATGAACATATTTCTACGAGTAGTTTAAAAAAAAACATTTCCTGATCAGCTGATAACAAACCCGATCAGCCGCCGTCAGTAATAAGCGCGGAGATAAAGGACGTCACATGTCCACAATCTGCATCAATAAAATCCACAGAGATAAACTGTGTAACCGCTTTCCTGCTTCCTGTTCGGTACCGAAGAGACCGCACCAGCATTCACCAACATTTCACCAGAACACCGAGACGACAAACAGACCAAAGTTGGCTGCACACGTGATGCAAAGTAACCGGCCTGTGCTAAACATGTAGCGCTACACAAAGCTGCGGCTGCAGAACAAACAAGTCAACTAATGACGCTTGCATAAAAGCACGCTGAATCACAGCCGTGCTGATATTCAGTGTGACACACGGTGTTCTGAAGACGCTATATAAATAAAGTTTATTACTATTGTTGTAATCCGACTGTTGACCTTACAAAAGAGGCTGAAACGACTGCATGACACATTTCCTCGCAGCATTATGCAGACGATCGACCGCCCTGTGTCTCCACCACACACAGATATACTCACATATTCCATCATGTTGTTGGTTTCGCACTTCCTTTTGCTTAGTCTCCAATGCAAACACAACTGCAAACAGAGTACAATAAAGTTTAGGACACGTCCTAACAGAGCACGCGGTGAATACACGTCTACCTGTTCACTCCTCACCTTGTGGTAAAGTCTGCTGTTCTCCCACTCCAGAAGCTTCTCTATAGATCTTCTTGTCTGGAAGCAAACAGCAACATGAGATGATATTTACTTCTCACTTGACTGTGACGCTGCTGTAAATGGACGAGCATCTCACCCTCTTGCTGAGACAGATGACGGGCCACAAACTGAAGCCCAACGTGCAGCAGCAGCAGAGGCAGCCGCACAGGAGCCACCGCGTTCACCGGCAGCGTCTTTCTCAGGCAGCTGTTTACGCGGTTGATACTGGCTTTGAATTCCTCCGGCGCCACCTGAGGAAACGTAACACGCGTTAACACACAATGTCATTCAGCTGCACGCGCAGTGACAACAACGAAACACTCACCTTTCCCGTGAGCGCTGAAGGAAACTCTGACTCGAATTTGTTACTAAGCCCAAACCTGGAGGGGAAAAAAGCAGAACATTAAACATGAGCAATTCATAATCAACTCTGCATTTAAGGCCTCCTGGTGGGGGTAATATTCCCCTCCACTTGGACACAACTGCTGAGCCCAGCAGGCATCAGAGGGAAAGTATGACATCAGGATAAAGCTCCTGAGGTGTTGTTATTGAAGCAGGGAGACATTATTCTGATATTTCATGCAAAGGAGGTCAAATGGCACTTTATTACTGCAGCTGACTGCACACAACAGCCAGCAACTTCAGTTGCTACTGCAACTTTGTGCTCGTCTTCGTTGGGCATAATCTGTGACATTTAAGAGGGTCAGATGGGTTGTTAATTTCAGGGTTTAAGCACCAATTTGTGAGCTAAAGCTGATCTAATCAGGCGACCTATCCCGGGTGAAATTACCGGGATTGTGGCACTGATGCGGGTCTTAAAAATAACACGTTTCATGTCCAACACGTCCGTGTTTATTAGGCCACGTAATGTCACTTCAACTGAGGCGAAACTTTGAGTCTAATCAGCCACTGCTCGGAGAGTTAGCTCGATGCTAACCTAGCAGCTAACCTAGCAGCTAGGTTGCTAAGTTAGCTGCTAGGTTAGCCGCGGCCGCTAACCGCCGCGCGGTACCGGTAAACTCCTCTCTCGGTGCCCGTGAACGTCGTCAGTCAGTCAGGTTAGGGAAGCTTACACAGTGACGTGGCCGGACCCTCGCACCACCACCGGGTCCGGAGCGTACTTGAGGAGCTGCTGCTCCTCCGCGGCCCTGTCCTCGTCCTCCTCTTCCTCCTCCTCCTCCTCGTAGATCTCGTCAAAGTCTTCCATCATCGCACGACTCGGCCTCGCGCTTCCCGGGAGAGACACCGGGAGAGACACGGCGCCGACGGACAGCGAGACGTTTACTGGGGAAAAGAGTACGACGAGGAACCGCGAAGACAAACACGGAGATATATAAACCGATGTGAAGCCGTCCCGGAGACGATCCGGTTCACATCGTCCACAGGCTCCGAGACAAAACATCAACATCCGCCGCAGTAACCGTACGACACCGGAAGGGGGACAGACGTGCTGACGTCTCGTTTTATTTATTTATTTATTTATATTAAAAAATACATTTTATCATCAAATGTTATTTAGCCACAAGAAAAGTACGAAAAGGGCAAAAATATATGTGAGTTATTTTAATATAAATATGACGCGAACATGTTTTATATTTTCAAATGTAAACACACAAATCTCTCTCTATATATATATATATCTATATATATATATATATATATATATATATATATATATATATATATATATATATATATATATACCATAAAGAGATTATATATATATATATATATATATATATATATCATCTCTTTATGGTGCTTTTCTGTATTCATAAACAGATAAAGGAAATAGTTATTAGAAATCTTATTTTTCTGTTATTGTGTATTTAGTTTTCTCATTGTTGTTGTGTGTAAAGGCAGATGGAAAAATAAGAATTTGTGTTTTTACTTGCAAATGACAATAAATCTCTTGAATCTTGAATCGAGGGTCTGAAGATGGAGATGTTAGGTATTACTAAGTAATGTGACTATCAAAACTATGTAAATTCTTTAATAACTTCTGTGGAGTCGTTTGTGTCCATTCATTTCAGTGTTTGTTTGAAACCAGGTTGCAGTGAGAAAATGTGTGTGTATGTGTAAAATACTATTCTGATTAATGCATTATTATATTATATAAAATGACTATATTTAACATCAAGAATCTTTACATATTGTGAAGTGAAAGGTATTTATATTAATAGTATTTAACTTGTAGCGGATTAGAAGTGTAAAGTAATTTAATTAAAGATAACAAAAAGACAGTTTATGAAACGTTGAAAATGATGTGCACACCTTGTTTACTCCTTGTGTGTTGGTGGCTGTCTTTCATGGTGGACACTGTGAGTCACTGCACTGAAGTGGAAGTCTGAAGTTCAACAGCTCTCATCCAGTCATCACGTGATAGTCATAAACTGTGACTCATATACTGTCAGTTATATTAATGATAAATATATTTCACTGGGTAGCTTGTGAACATCACGTCCGTGTTTCACTGAGACAAGCTGCCAAATAAAATGAATAAACAGGAGAGAAGATCATAATTCAAGACAACATTCACCCTCAGTGCAGATGACATGAGGAAATTAAGACAGGATAGACTTTAATGAGCTCACAGCGGGGAAATTCACTTGTCACAGCAGCTCATTCGCACAGTGTCCACAGTCTCATGCAGAGGGTGAGAGGAGTTATTAATGATCTCCTCCACTTCCTCCATGGCAGCGGTGTCCAAACAGATCTGACAGTGTGAAGATGCCCGGAGGGGCGTAATAACATTTAAAAAAAGAAAAAATATATAATGACAATGTCACCAAATCTAAGCCAAATTTGACAAATCTGAACCTCGTGTTCATTTTAAACATGATTTATTATGAGTAATGCAAAGTCTGTCGTGTCACTCTTTCTCTTCTCTTTAACAAAATCATTCAGAAAGTCATATTTTGTGTCACATCTACATATAACTATATATATAACAGCAGCAGTTCTGTCCTCAGAGGTTCAAATGCTTCATGATATCAACCAAAAAATAGACAAATCTTCTGACAATCCTAGCAGGTCATAAATAAAATATTAAATTAGCTACAGAGGCCAAAACTGTGTTTTGTACCAGGCTGTAAACATGTTTATTTCTGCTGTGAAGTTTTTTTAACATGGGGACTTATGGACTCACTTCTGGAGCCAGCCTCAAGTGGACGTTTGAGGGAACTGCAGTTTGTTTTTTTTTGGCACTTCCGCATTGGCTTCACGTCACAGCCACGTGACACAAATATAGGAAGTGCCTCTTTCTTTAACCGTCTGTCTGACTGCTTACCAAACATGCAACAAGTGTTTATCTGACTTTTGTTCTGCGGTAGTTTGCGAAGATGACGCACTGTCAGCTGATCAGTCAGCTGATCAGAGACGTGGCTCCGGTGCCTTCCTGCGGTGTTTTAACCGTCGTGCTGGCGTCGTTTGTCCTGTTCGGTGTCCAAACGTGTTTAAACGTGGCGTCTTCAGGAGTCTTCAGCGTCGGCGCCTCCGTCTTCCAAAGCGGACACCTCCACAGACTCCTGACGTTCCCGCTCCACCACAGGACCTCCGCCCAGCTCCTCCTCAGCGCCGCAGCTTTGGTGTTTCTCGGCGGCAGCTTGGAGAAAGGCTTCGGCACGGTGCGCTTCCTCTTCTTGTTCCTGCTCCTGTCCACCACCACCGGCTTCCTCTACAGCTTCCTGGACCTCTTCCTGGAGGACGGCGGCGGGCAGAGTCACACCGAGGGGCTGCTCCCCGTGGCCCTGGCATGCGTGGCTCTCAGCACCATGCACACTAAAATGACCAAAAGCTTCCTGTGTGGGGTCAGTTTCCCCACCCTGGCTCTCCCCTGGGTGTTGCTCCTCCTCACCACCGCCCTCGTCCCTCACAGTGTGCTCCCCTGCAACATAATCGCCGTCCTGGTTGGGTGGATGTACGGGAAGGGCTGGTTCTCCCTGGTGGACCTGTCTGAAGCCAGGGCAGGCATCCTGGAGAAGATGGCACCTTTCAGGCTGTTGAGGAGCATCAGCGGTGTTATGTTTGTCCCTGCGTCCACGGAGGAGCGCAGGAAGACCCTGCTGCCACAGATCAACCCAACACCCGGGTCATACCCGGTCCAGGCTTACGCACCGCTGTCCAGCATTAACACCGCCGACACCACGGGCAAGTCTTACGAAGGCTGGCCGAGTTCAACAAGCGCTGTGTCCGGTCCCACACCTCCACCCAATCCTCCTCCACCCAATCCTCATGGACACGGACCAGCACATGGCTTTGGACTGAGTCATGGACACAGCTGCAGCCACGGTCACGGTCACAGTCACGGTCAGCTGTAGGTGTGATGATGACTATATCACAGTTTAACACCTGCAGCATCTCGTCAGTGGATTGTGGTGTTTGTTTTCTACAGTGTCCGGAGTGTTTACATTTAAATGTTATGAGTGACTTTTGTACACAAATATAAAAACAAGCTTCTTTTTTTTAACATTTCTGCCTCATGTCTACAAATAAACGTGTGTGTGTGTGTGTGTGTGTGTGTATAACACAGATCAAGACGAGAAAACCTCATTTACACACACACACACACACGATTGTTTTGTGTCATACTTTCACTGTCTGTTTGTCAGTCAGCATCATGGAAAAACTACTGCCCTGATAACTTTAATAGACATACTGTATACAGTGGTTGCTCTAGTGAAAGTTTCAAAGCTATACGTAAAAAATAACCCAAACTTAATGGAGCTAGAAAAAAAGTCATGTTTCTACCCCGTTAGATCATCCAACATAATAAAACAGACAAGATAAACCTCATTATAGGAACAAAAAGACTAATTGGCTGAGCTCATTATGAAGTGAAAAAACAACCTTAAGATAAATTTATAAATATAAATACTTGGAAAAAGGTGATAAGAATCATAAATCATAGAAAGAACTTAATATATTTTTTTCTCCACATGAATTAAGACACAAAACTTACACACCATCCATTAAAAACCTGTTCATATGCGCATAATTCATTTAATATTTCAAAAGTTTTCACTTAAATGTCTCCTGCTTCTTTCAAATGTGCATTAATTTGAATTTTTATTTTCCAGTTTAAGTTTTGGAAGCTTTTAATCTTTCTGTTCTTTCCAGTTTTTGTATTATTAATATAGATTGTATACACACCTCCTCGACTTGCAAAAACAGCTGTGACAAGCTCAACAATCAAAGATCGTGTTGCATTCAAGTTGTGCTCTAATGGCAGGAAAATACAGCTTCCGTATTAACTCAAAGCACACAGAGAGAGAGAGAGAGAGAGACGGTTGATTCTCGTGTATTGCGGTTTAATCGACTCACTTCCAAAGACACTGATAAACTTGTACACAGGTGAAGTCACACTGAAGCAACATGGCCACTGATCTGCCCGCTGTGCTGTCGTGTCAGCACAGATTACGTCTGAATTTCAAACAGCTCACTCCTCCCAGGTGTCTCCATAGATGTTCTTTGCTGTAACATAATAAAGATTAAAAAAAAAAAAAAGAGAGAGTTAAGTCTTTTCACAGAGTCATTTAAAGACAACACGTACTTGATTATCGACTGATCTCACTTTCTTTGTTGGGTCTTTTCGGCTGTTTCTCAGGCGATGATTTGAGCAGCGTCTCGGCCTTCTGAGTGAGCGTGACCTCGTAGTTCTCTCTGTTCTTCAGCCTCAGGTCCTCATAGAGGATGGCCTTCCTCCTGGGCTCCTCTTCGTCCACATATGACTCCACTGAAAGCGACAGAGACAAGGAAAGTGTGTAAAACTCAGCAGTGGTAGGACATAATATCACGAGAGAGAGCTCATTCTGGAAGTTACCTGGAGCGCTGAAGTCATCCGACCGGTCCGAGTGCACTGGTGATTCTGTACTGTAGCCTCTCTGACCCGGCGCATCAGCTGACTGAAACATGCTGTCAAATGACGGCTTGTCTGGGTCGCTCATCTCTGACGGAGCAGCCTTGGAACTGAGGATGAGAACGGTCAAGTGTTATGACATTTAGTGTCACAAACAAGTGTGTGAAGTGTGTGTGTGGTACTCACTATTGTTGAGGCAGCCCTGTCCTCTGTCTGAGGGCCTCTCCCAGAGGGGAGTTCTCCAACCTCTTGAACTTCTCCTGGCACGTCTTCATGTACGACATTTTCCCAGCCAGGTAACCGCAGAAGCCAGCAACTGCAGACAAAGCGCACGCAAAATAAAAATAATAATATTTTAATACACCAATATCATGTGACCGAGTCTAATCTCACACTGACGATAACGTATACACTCAGCTGCCGGTTTATTAGGCACAACTGGTTACACCCAGTTCTGCAATAAATCACACGTAAAGATTAAAATGTTCAGTTTTTGTTGAGACTGTTGTTTTACAGAGGTGCTGATTCAACTTTATGATCTTTGGGTCGCTCAGTCTGCAGGGACTAGTCTTAGAAACCGAAGGGTGGCAGGTTCAAGTCCAGGACAGACAACAGTATGGAGTGTAGACGTGGCTGACGCAGGGGTTAATAAAGTACTAATATTTAGTCTAGTTATGTAACTTTTCTAAAAAATAAATAAACTAACAGATTTTACCTCCTGTTGATCCACACTGACCTGTGATCAGCTGAACGGTGTCTCTGTCATTCGTACGTCTGTTCTCACACTATGTAACTTTGGGCTCCGGGTCGGGAGAAGTACGTAACGCTTTACGGCGCTAAGTCACACACCACCAACTATTTCACTGATTTTGGTGAAACTGGATCATATTTTATGGAGAAAATGTTTTCTGGTTTTCCCTCTGATGTCCTCCGGCTGCTCCGCCTCAACTCTCTGTGATTTACAGAGTTTATGATGGACAGTGAAGTAAACTGCTGACAGCTGTAGCTGCTGTTAGCTAATGTTTTGTTAGCCGGGCACCGGGAGTGTTAGTGTTTGTACCACGGGCGTTTTGGATCACCAGGAAGAAGAAGAAGAAGAAGAAGAAGAAGAAGAAGAAGAAGAAGAAGAAGAAGAAGAAGTTTTTAGGCCCAGGACTTTGAGCCGGTGTCGTGCCAGAACAGGAGCTGGGCAATGCAAGGAATGTAACCAGGCTCAACAGCCTCTATGGACATAATGACAGAGGCATAAAAACCAAAGAGGACGTTGACGGAGGAACAGGCACGACCGATACGTGGGGGTGCTAAGAAAATAATTGCTTTTCATGACTTCAGTTACTTTATAAGGAGGTTCTCGTTTTTTTCAATAAAAGCAGCTACCATACACAGCACGAGCATGTTCAATATAAAAGTAGTTTTAACTGAATTTGGCCAAAGAATATTCAACAAAATAGTTAAGCCTAATGCAAGTGACCACGAGGCAATGGCAAAAACGTTTCACGTGCAAAGGTGGGGCTTAACTGGGGCTACACAGATTTTTTACGGGGCTGTAGCACCCCGTAACCCCTGTGTAGCGCCGCCCCTGCGGAGGAAGCTAAGAAGAGAAAAGGAGAGAGCGAGCGAGCAAGAAGCCGCCGGACAAGAGTAAATCTGGGACTGACTTTTAGTGGTTGGTGATGTTATAAAAATTAGGATTTATACTGGGGTTCAGATGTTTTAACTCATATAATGTGTGTTTCCTGTTTGTTGCATGTCTCGTGCACTTCCCTTATTTGGACTGTGTTTTGCTGAGGATGTGCAGGGAGAGATAATTGTAGATCAGTAGTAGAAACAGGCCTGGGAAGTGTCATTTTGAAATATAATGCTCACTGCTGAGCAGACTCATCAGTGAGGGAGGTGTCTGAGAACTGTTAGAGCTCCTCAGGGAGCCTTTTTCTCTGTAACCCCTTTTCTGTGTTGCACGGTTAAACGCTCCTTCTTGTACAGGAATAATAAATTCAACTTAAACTTTGATACTTTGAATCCAGTCTTCCTTATTCGAGGTCGAGGTGACCTGGTTGATGTTTGGCTGTTAGCAAAAGTTGTCGACTCTCAGAACAAATACTCGAGTACAGCTGAACATAGTTACCACAGCGGGATTACACGGTGCTGCTTTGACGTTTGTGAACTTACAGGCCACTTTGGGTAGAGAGCCAAACCTCGGAGACGCAGACAGACTCCCTGCGAACGTAAACACACAGACACAACGTCAACTTGAAGGTGTGTTTGTTTTTAAACTTCACAGCTGATCTGTTTATATTCCTGCATTATATTACCTCTTGCAACAAGAGCCTGAGTGAGCGCCATGCTGAGCACAGAGAAAGGCACAGCTGTGAAGACAAACATCAACATCATCATCATCATCATCATCATCACCACTGATCTGACCTGTGTGTGACAGACACACACTTACACCTGTACCAGAAGCTCTCATGGTTGCACTCTTTGAACACCGTCCTCTCCTCCTCTGTGGGGATGTACTCCATGCCTACTGGGATCTGCTGCACACACACACACACACACACACACACACACACACACACACACACACACACTTAACTTAATGAGCTTTAAACAGCAGACAGCAGCACAGCGTGACGCTAACACATTAGCATCCCGTTAACCTGTGTGTGTGTGTGTGTGTCGGTGTGTGTGTTTTACCTGCGCCCCTCGGTGTTGTCGGTCCTCCGTTAAACCTGTGTTGGTGGACGACATGTTGACGGCAACGTCGGCGTTGATTAAAGCGTCTAAAACATGAGAACTAACTAACTGTTAGCCTCTCGGAGGTCTGACTTCTTCTCTGTCTGCTACAATGTCATTGCGACGGATAACCCTGACGTGACCCGGAAATAATAAAAAATAAAAGTAGCGAGAAAAATCTAGTATTTAGGAGTTGCTGCTCGACAGTGAACAACCACACGCAATAATAGATGTCAAATATTTTTAAATACAATAATAAAATCTAAATAATAAAAGAAAATCCTTAAAGATTACGTTTATTAGACGGATGAGCTTTTATTTTGAAAGTCCATAAAGGAGTCGTTGAACTCCGCCCTCTAGCGGTTGTGACAGTAACGACAGCGTCTGCGTAATAATGGCTTTTTGTTAGTTTATTACATGTAAACACAGACTAATAGTGACACATGTAACACTATATTATATTGAATTGTATTTATATCGCTTTATAATAATATTTTAGGAATAGAGCTCCTCTCCTGATGAAGATTTGGGGCCTTTTATTTTCAGAATAAAGCAGACATGGAATATAATATTCATAACTATGTTTTCATGCATGTATGATCACCTGAACATAACTTTAAAATGTTCTTTTTATATCTACAGTGGGAGCGGGTCCTCTGTCATAGAGCCGCCATGATTGAAACACCGTGTTTCTACAGCAGCCCAGAACAGACAAACTATGTAATGTATATATAATGTACTGTAAATATTGCATATAGAGTTTTACACTCACTTTCTTTGATTAAATATAGAAGTAAAGTCCTTTTTTTTTTTTTTTTTACTTCCTGTCTCTGTGCTGCTTTAACATGTGTGATTTGCATTACATCAGCACTCCCATCGTCAGACTGATGTTCTGCATTATAAGGAACAAACAAGAGAGACAAACGCACACAAAACAAACAGGAGGATGCGTGCTTGACAAATATTTTGATTTCCTTTTATGCTCTGGAGAGAGAAGAACAGACCAGATCACAATCAACAGGCCGACGTGTATCGATAAAACTAAAAATAGATTTATTCTTTTTCCTTTGTTGCTCCACATATCATCCATTCAGTTTTACTGGCAGCGTGACATAACAGGAGGCGCCTGACCAAAATTCATTTGTGTCTGATCCGAGTGTGACAGAGGAGGGTTATATTTGTGCTCAGGTCAGAACACAGCGAGCAGTTTGGTCCATCAGACCGGATTTTAGGCCAAGCACATGGGTCCTTGGCTGCAGAGGGGAACCTGTGATGACCATAAGGGCCACTTGAGTGTTTTCTTCTGGATCGCCCTGACACATCAATGTTTTCTCAGTCAGTTTGATTAGCTATGCAGCTAACTGAGCTAACGACAGTTAGTGGTTTGTCAGTGGATCACCTCTGTTGTGTAACGTTTTGGATTAGCTGGCCCAAGATGGCAACGACGAGCGTTACAGCAGCTCCCCAGAAATCTCTGCGTAATGTCACGGAAACTAAGACCCCTTTTTTAAGAGTCTGTGGGGACACCCAGGCCTGCAATAAATCTGACCTTCATGATGGTTAATATTCAGTTTTAGGACTGTTGTATTAGACTGCATCTGTTAAACTGCGTGCACGGGTGTAGAAATCAAGCATGGTGTGTCGTTTTTATGAGGACATGACCTGGATGAGTTTAATAAAGGGCACTTGTGCAATCAAATATAAAAGCGCAGTGGTGATGACTGTATGTAAGTGTCAGACAGTTGGATTCCCTTCCTGTCCTCACCTAACATTATCAGGTCACAACTTCCACGGAAAGTCGATGGCATCAGTGTTGACCTGGGCTGATGTTCTCTCCTCTAAGTCCTCTCGGGCAGCATCAACAGTTTTATAGGCCTAAACTTAGTTCATTGATAGTTTGAAGTATTGAACTGTGGAGAATCAATAAATTACTGCAAAAAAAAAAATCTCATCGTGTGCCCAAAATAGAAGCCACCGACATACAGAGCATACACTGTACGACACGGTCCACATCCGGCAACCCCCACCCACATGTGGGCTATCTGATAATGGGATAACCCTTTGCCAGGGGAGCCATTCTGTCTGCTTCTGTGGTCCAACAGCTGGAGCTATCATCACTCTGTGCAAGGCAGAATTAACAGAGTTTGTCTGGAGGTCATTTTCTATTTTAAATGGATGGACAGGTTTTAAATCAGACAGACAAACAACAGAACTTCATCACCATGAATGCAAAAAGGTATTTTCAGTAAAGTACACATGTTGGTAGCAGCAGGTGTAGGTGCAGGTAGACTTATCAGGTACCATGTGAGTTGGATTGCAACACTTTACAGATTACAACAGTGTCAGGTAAGACTAACCAAGATCTGAAAGGTGTGGTCCATCTTATCTGTGCACATCTATACGCCGGACATCACGCTCTCCACCCACAAGCGTTACGAGCGTTTCTAAAAACCTGAAGCCCAGGTGAGCTCAGCACACACGGAGCATGGACTCACTGCGTCTGCCACAGGTGAGGACGAGCTGCATGCTTTATTACTGCTGTCACATGGAAACTCTGGGATGTAGATTCAGTATTTTTTTATATTTGATTACCACGATTACCATTATTTCTGTTGTTATACTATACACTGTACTTTACAACAAGTATGTATGTGTAGTAGTAGAAGGTATTTTATGTTTTAAAGTATTTTTCTTACAAATAAAATAGATGATTTTGAAAGCAGACCACAAAGTGTCCGCCCGGACTTTAAACTCTAAACTAAAAGTGACAAAATGTATCAAGTTTAATGAAACACTGGAGACAGTTCATTAATATTAATTTAGAATTTTATTGTATCATCACAAATTGAAATTTAGCTTGGAAACGACCAATAAAACTGAAGCTGTTCAATAAAAAATATATATCCTGTTATAGACATGAGTAATTATGGTAAATTAATGACAAAAAACGAGTAATATGATAAAATATTTAGATTTATTTATATTATAAATATTAGATACAACAAATAGATACAGATATTTAGAAACATTCATATGTCAGAGAGTTTGATTGATAACTTTCTTTCTGTGTCTGACTGTGAATGGAATTTTACTGCAACTTGACCATGTGACGTTAAGATCAATACCCCGGCATGTGAGAGACAGTGTGTGTGTGTGTGTGTGTGTGTGTGTGTGTGTGTGATATTTGTGGACTAATGGCCTGATAGTTAAACTAATGACTAAACATAACTAATGTGTTTTGGGGGTTTTTGTTCGAACATATTTGGAGTTTAACAAGAGACGAAACACAGCTGACTGTAAACTTTCTGTAAAATGTCAAACCACCTTTATAATAAACACACTGTCCCATATAATGTGTGTGACAAACTTTCATGTTGGCTTATTTCATCTTTATGTCTTCATGTCTACGCTTTTTCTTTCTTCTCAGTCAATGGCTGCTCAAAACAAATGCACCGATGAGAGACATGGAAATAAAAGTAAAGGTATTTTTCATGTTGTATGAAACTGAACGGAAGGTTTGACAGTAGATATATTATATATAAATATTCTGCCTGTTTCTGTTTGCAGAGGTCAAAGCGAGCCTGGCTCACTCCACTGTGACTCTGATCCAGGACGAGCCGGAGGAGGCCGACCCCTGGGACCTGCCCGAGCTGAAGGACACGGGGGTCCCATGGTCAGGTGAAGACTCGTAACGTCACCGTGTAGCATTATTAGTACAAGTACATCACTGTCCTGATTACATGGTCACTGAGTCATACATTTACATGACTACCGATGGATTACATGTGTCCTGCTGTAGATATGATAAAGTGTTCTCACTGAACACTGTTACACAACCACACAGGAGATAATACTAATAATAATAATGATCATTTTTATTAAAAGCACCTTTTAAAACACAGCTACAGATCGAGCAAAGCAAAACACATTTAAAGAAACTATAAAACTACAGAAAGAGAGTAAAATAAAACAGAGTTTGGAGATCCTTTCACAGTCTAAAGTAACAGACATAAACATTAAGTATCATTAAAAAACCTCTTAAAAGCAGCGATAAATACATAAGTCTACATCAAAACTAACAAAGGCGATAAATGCTTTTTATAAATACTGCATGTTGAACGTCCAGCGCCTCATTAATAATACAAGGGATCAAATCATTGATTACTGCGTCAGTGTTACTGATCTGATTATTTAGAAAGCATAGACGTCATAAATAATAATGGATGCGGTCCAGACAGCGAGACGAGTCAACATGATGCGTCAAATTAAACAATGAGCTCATTCGTTTAAAAGTTTTATTTGTTACTGCAACTTACGGCAAGAGTGAGCGATCCAATATGAATTCAATATTATTTATTTATGATTTTATAAATGGCTATTGGAATAATCTTTGTTTTATCACGTTAATATATGTATGAAACTCTTTTTTGTTCTCATTTGCAAGAAGACGTGGTGTGAGGTGTGTGCTTTGGAAAGTCTGTAAATCACCTTGGTAGTGTAACATTATTTCCTGCTGGTCGCCGTGTTCAGGTCCAGTTCTGCTGCCTTGCTAAAATCTTGTTTCATCTCATTCATGTCTTGTCCCAGCTCTGGACACCAGAGGGAAGGTGTTGAGGGTGTTGGTGTCGGTGTTGAAGCTCATCCTGCTGCTGGGTTTCCTCTACATCTTCATCTGCTCGCTCGACATCCTCAGCTCAGCTTTCCAGCTCGTCGGAGGTTGTCTAAAGCCATAATGACCCGTAAATTGTCATTGCTGGTGAAGCACAGGTCAAACTAAAGGTGCTCCTTTGTTCACCTCGTCCAGGTAAAGCAGCAGGTGACATCTTCCAGGACAACTCGGTTTTGTCCAACCCTCTGGCTGGTCTGGTCATCGGCGTTCTGGTGACCCTGCTGGTTCAGAGCTCGTCCACTTCCTCCTCCATCGTTGTCAGCATGGTCTCCTCTGGACGTGAGTACGAGCCTCCACCCTACAAACACAAACACACACACACCCATCCATGCATGAGTGATGTTGGAGGTGTGGAGGAGAGGGGATGGAGTGATGATGTGTTGACGTGTGCTTTGGCAGTGCTAACCGTCCAGCTGGCTGTTCCCATCATCATGGGCACCAACATCGGCACCTCCGTCACCAACACACTGGTGGCCATGACGCAGGCTGGTGATCGCAGCGTCTTTCGCAGGTAATCCTCACAGCAGCACACAAGGTTGAGAAGGGATGGTTCAGGACTCACCTGAGCTCTATCAAAGAGGACGACTCTTAAATACGGAGAGGGGGTCTGCCTCCAGAACCAGAACTGGGAGCTGGTTCCACAGGAGAGGAGCTCGATAACTGAAGGTTCTTACATTTCTAGACTGGTAACAAACTCCAACAAAACAGATGTATCAGCACAACGCATACAGTGAGATCAGCAAAGCTTTCATCACCGTCTTTTGGTGAACTATGAACTTTGTTAGTTTTATTAGCCCAAAGATAATAAAATATCTTCAGTATCTAATCTACAAAATTAAATCCTCTCCTTTATCTTAAAGAATACTCCGAATTCAATCTGTACTTTATAATCCTCAACTTTAGTTCTACTGTATGAGTAAGAGGTTTATTTATCTACTTACTAGATGACTTTTCCTGGACAGCAATAATACACACATGAAGCCCCATTAGAAAGCTCAAAGGTCATTTTACTTTGCATTTATCTCCCTCCTTTCACAATCTACGCAGGGCCTTTGCAGGGGCCACAGTGCACGACTTCTTCAACTGGCTCTCTGTCCTGGTGCTGCTGCCTCTGGAGGTCGCCACCGGTTATTTGTACCTGGTCACCAAGCTCATCATCGACTCCTTCAAAATTCAGAGCGGAGAGGCGCCCGACCTGTTAAATGTGATCACCGACGTCCTCACTGAGTCAATTATACAGGTAAGATGTTGTTTCCTATTATGTTGCTATGAAGCCAGTCTGGCAGGGAGTACAGTAGCTTACTGAGGTGGTTTTCTTGCCGGGTTTGGCTCCTGGCATCCTGGAGTCAGATTGGTTAGCTACATGGCAGACCGATCTAACAAACGGACAGTCTTTCCATCAGGAAAGTCCATAAAACACCTCGGTAGTGCAACGTTTTTCCCCTGTTGATCTTAGAGGCCAAACCTGGTCCAGTCCAGCTGTTGATCCTGGTTCATTTCAGTTAGGAAGCAGTCCTCAGGATCAAACAGGAAGCACTCCACTCCGGCATTGTCAGAAGAGAGAAAGCATTTCATTGGATGTAAAATCAGGAAATTACAAACTTAAAATTACCATGAAGAATACCTGAAAATACTGAAAACATGACTTTGTGTGAGTGTTGGTCCAGATACTGGAGGACAGATGGGACAAAAACACTTAAACATCATTAGATGTGAAGTTGTTACTTCATCTTAACGCCACGATAATTTACAAATGTCATTATCTCATTGAGATAATGACCTTTGTTGTCTTGAGATAACGAGGTCCTCATAGACGACACCTTGACAACTGTCTGATTTAAGATGAAAATGTCCGATCATGGAGCGCGCACAAAAGATCTAACACGAGCAGAACCTGCACTGTCTCACTGTTGGAGATAACATGAAGATCAGTCCTCATCATTTAGGGAGAAGACTATGTCAGTAGTCATTTAGCTTCAGGGTTGAGTTTAACTGAGCCAGATGCTGATATACGTACTCATACAGTAGTCGGGTTGATATAGAAGTTACTGTATTATCGATATGGGTCAACGCTCCACAGTAGCTTCTTCTACGACGCTGTGCAACATGCAAATAAAAACAAATAAATAAAAAACAACAAAGTTTATCAGTTCAAACATGAAATATCTTTGTGTTTGTGCTGCATTCAACTGAATATAGATGAAAAGGATTTGAAAGTGAAGTGTTACACGTGTCCCAACTTTTTTGGAATTGTTTTGTAGTTTAAAATACATGGATCCATAAAGAAGTGTTTAGATATATTTACAACATTATTACATATTGGGATTGTTGTATATTTCTGCATGTTCTTCCTCTTTCACTCAGCTGGACGAGTCGGTCATCAGTGGGATCGCCACCGGAGACCCAGAAGCCAGGAATAAGAGTCTTGTCAAGAGATGGTGCCAAACCTTCACCAACACGGTGAGACCAACACACGTCGGCTATGTAGCAAATATTCATAAACATCCGAGATTAAAAATGTTTATCATCATCAAACTGTCGCTGCGTTTCAGACCTTAATGAACGTCACAGTTCCCGGTCCAGAGAACTGCACATCTCCGTCTCTGTGTTGGGTCGATGGCAACTACACCTTCACACTGAAGAACGTCTCTGATACATACAATGTCCAAAAATGTAAGCCACAGCATGCTCAGTCTTCCTTTTGGCCTTACAGGTGAACTAACGGGAGTCTATTTGTGGTCCGACATTTGTAAGGTTGATGTTAAGCACCAGGCATTGTTAAAGGCCTCGCCTTGTTGGAGCTTTTTTTTGTCTCTTTGAGTTCAGTTCTGCAGAACGTCGATGTGTTTCTGTGCCCACAGGTAAACACCTCTTTGTGGATGTGAATCTGCCTGACCTGGCAGTAGGTCTGATCCTGCTGGCTCTTTCTCTGCTCGTGTTGTGCTCCTGCCTCGTCCTCATCGTCAAGCTGCTCAACTCCATGCTGAAGGGGCAGGTGGCCACAGTCATCAAGAAGATCCTTAACACCGGCGAGTGGCACTGCATACTCTTCATATTCAAGTGCAGTACATGTGAACGGGACCGGATTTAGTAACACGTGAATGTTGTATGTTTGTGTTTGCAGATTTTCCTTTCCCCTTCGGTTGGGTCACAGGTTACATCGCCATTGTAGTCGGAGCTGGAATGACCTTCATTGTGCAGAGCAGCTCGGTTTTCACCTCCGCTATTACTCCACTTGTTGGTGAGGACATCCATCCATCCATCCATCCATCCATCCATCCATCCATCCATCCATCCATCCATCCATCCATCCATCCATCCATCCATCCATCCATCATGCCATGTTTTACACCCATAAATAGAGTCTGATTCTGCTTTTTAGCAAAGATAGGTTGAATACAGTGAATTGGGGAACACACACACACTTCTAAGACTTCCAGTCTAATAAACTAACTGTAACTAACTTCCTGGTAAAACTGTAAAGATGTAGTAAGTGATGGTTGTCAGGGTGTGAAAATATGTATTTTAACCAGCGTCTCGTTTGTTTAAATAGGTATTGGTGTCATCAGCATAGAAAGGGCGTACCCATTGTCTCTGGGTTCAAACATTGGCACGACCACCACGGCCATCCTGGCAGCTATGGCCAGTCCTGGAGACACTCTGGCAAACGCTCTGCAGGTCAGTAAATCACACAAAAACACAAAAACACATGCACATATGTAGAATGAGGCTTCCTCTACCTATAGATCACATATCGATATATATGATTTATACCGTAGAGGAAGCCTGTGTCTTCCTATTTTATATAAACAAATATATATTTGTCTATTCTATCATGACCCATAAGGGATGTCTGATGTGTATTTATTGCAACTTTAAACAAGACAGGAAAATCTGGTTTCCTGAAAGGTAATTTGGGAAGTATTGGGAAATTTGGAATTCAAAAGTAATATTTGACACTTCTGGACTCTTATGTTGTGTCTCAATTTGCATACTTACACTTGCAGTGTACTGTGAGTACCTGTGAGGATGTTACTGTACACACATAATGGTCAAAAAGTTGAGAACACTTCTCGCCCCTCAATGCTCGCCATTTGGGCTAGGGTAGGGGAAGGGTAGGGACCACTGGAGTTGTGAAAATGGCTGCTAAGGAAGCTGAAGCGGTTGAGGTGAATACAGCAATATACAAATGTAAGTTGTACGTATGTTTTAGGTTTATATTTTGGTGGTCAAACATTGGCTCTAATGCTCTGCATGGTTGCAGTTTGGCAAAGAAGAAGAAATAGCTGTAAAATGTTGTGATCTTCATTCTCGGTAAGTTCAGTACTCGAATTGAGACAACACTACGCTCCTGAAAGTATCGAAAGTACATAATGTACACAGTGTACTACATGGGAGTGTACTAACTGAGACACAGCTTTAGATTGTACGTGTTCAGTTGACCTGATGTCCACTCAAAATGAATTGAATAAATTGTTGGTTAGTGTATCAATGTCTCTATATTACCTATAATTATTTAATAGCAAATATGTCAAATATTACCAGAATGTTTCATTGATTTATGAGCAGAAAAAAATGACTCAAGCTTATCAATATACTTTGTTGATGGTTGCTCCAGATTGCCCTCGTGCACTTCCTGTTCAACATCTCCGGCATCCTTCTGTGGTATCCGATCCCCTTCACCCGCGTCCCCATCTGGCTGGCTAAACGCCTGGGAAACATCACCGCCTCCTACCGCTGGTTTGCGATCGTCTACATCGTCTGCTGCTTCTTCGTTTTACCGCTCTTCGTCTTCAGCCTGTCGCTGGCTGGCTGGAAGGTGTTGGTAGGCGTGGGCGTCCCTCTGCTCAGCATGCTCCTCATCATCGTAGTGATCAACATGCTGCAGAAATGGAAACCCTGGTGTCTGCCTGCAGCGCTGCGATCCTGGGATTTCCTCCCTCTGTGGGCTCACTCCCTGGCTCCCTGGGACAAAGTGGTTGGTGTGATTACGGCCAAATGCTGTTGCTGCTGTAAATGCTGTCAGGTTGCAGCTGATGACGAGCAACCTGTGGAAAAGAACCAGAAAGCGCCAACAGAAGCGTACGATAACCCTGCAATGAGTGCAGACAAGGAGGTGGAAAATGAGATGAAGATAGAGCTGAAGATTCTGAAAATGACCCAGCTTTGAAAACACTCCACCTTTAGGCAAAACTCTCACATTTCTATATTATTTATGTATTTACTTTTAGTAGATCATTGTCTCTCAGTTGTGTTGTGCTCACTGAAGTTGCCTTTAAAGGATTAGGTTGACAAAACTCTCTTTTTTTGTTATTGTCGATGTATCCCACGGAAAAACCAAAAACAACAAAGTTTCCTGCTCCTGCAAAATCTTAAAAACAGCTCACAAATATAGTGCTGCTTGAAGATTTGTAAACCTTATTAAATATTAATCTTTATCTGGGTCAGATATTAGGGTATTGCTCTTACTTTAGCATTGATAACCTCAACCACACAGTTTCTGTAGAGACTAATCAGCCCGAGGATGAAAAGTAGTAGTTACATGGCGGCTTTGGTTGCGACCAAACAGTTCAAATTTTGGACTTATGTGTCTATCTTGTTCTTTTTTGAGAGCAGAGACTTCCTCCAAGCAACCCTCCTATTAAAGCCACGTTGAGTGAGTTGTCTTCTTATTGTGGAGGCATGCATAAATACAGAAATAATAGTTCTTGAGGTTCACAAACTTTCAAGCAGCACTGAATAGTTTGTGCAGCTGGGCGCTGAATGTTTCAGGAAACATTATTCAAACAGAAGGAAATATTGTTTGGGACTATTTTCAGCTGTGGATTAATACTGGTCAGTATTTCTGGCAGTACGTGGGATTAAAAAACACTCTACAGCGCTCATATTCATCATGACGAAGGAAGTTTTTATTTGTTTGTTTTTTTTTAGCCAAGTTTGATTTTACCATTTTAGCAAATACTAAAAAAATAACCAAAGTTTTGGAGATCAAAGATTTTTTCCAGCCACAGCTTTTGATTTATTGTTTTCTGTCTCATTGTTCACAAAAAAAAACACCAAAACAAGCTTCTGAAATTCATCACCAGCCCCAGATTTAATCGTGATATTTATCTTACCCGCTTACTAGCAAATGTTTGCATGCTTACATTTCAGACTCAGATAGTGAACATAGTGAATTATACCTGCTGAGCATCAGCATGTAACAGTAGAGGTCTAATAAGTTTTTAACTTTGTTATATTTGGTCTTTTAGTGGGATTTGTGGACAGTGAGAAAAACATTAGTAGACTTGTACTGTGATATTTTTAACTTTACTGCTGGTAGGCTGAACAATGAGCCACTTAAATAGTATAAAAGGATAAAACACAATTGTCAAAATTTTCTTATTGGACTTTATTTTGTAATTAAATTGCTAAAATGATGAAATACGAATAATCAAAAGACGATGACTGATGATAATTTGGTCATTACATACTGGTTGGTTGTATTAGACTCCTCTGAAGATGCCGTGACATTCGTGCTCTCGTATCAAGTTTCATCTTTTGTTTTTTAACAGAGAAAAACTGTGTAAAAAAAAAAAAAGGCACGTTGAAATCCTTACAACATCGTTTTATGGTGTAAAAATTATTTTGTAATTCAGACGTTTAATTGTATTCAAGGAATATGTAGTGTGAATTTAGATGAATGTACATCTAACTTTTTAATTCTTAATGCTGAGTTGTTTACTGTGTCTCAATAAAACCTTTAAATTAACATTTCAAAATAAAATATTAAAGATTATTAAATGATTCACGTGACTCGTGGTTTTAAATGTTCCTTCAGTATTTATTGCTCTCTTATCAGCGTTATCTGAAGTTTTCTTCTCAGTAAAGGAAGTGAACAATTACGAAAGAGTGTGTAGAGTTCAGAGTATCATAAACTCTATCTAAAGAATTACTGTCAGTGTTTTTAATTGTTTCTCAGTCGTCTAATGTCTGTCTTTCAGAGACTTTCAGGTAGTTTGCTCGGTTTTAGTTTTTACGTGTTTGGGGGAAACACATCCAGTGTTCGGGAAGCTGATGTGATGACCGTTATACTGTCACATGTCAGTAAATCATGTGCAAAGAACATGAGATGGGTAATCAATACGTCAATATCGAGGCTGGACAGCTGTGCCAAAGCTCACGAACGACCACGAGACACTTTACACATGTTCAACTGTCACTTATAAAGAGTTTAATCAAGAACAGAACTCGAATGTATTTTTGAGGTATCGGCTATCTGACGTATTTCATATTTCATGTTACATTTTACATTTTCAAAGACTTCCAATGTAATAAACTGAACTAATTTCCTGGTAAAACAGGAAGGACAGAGGATGGTAGTCATGGTGTGAAAATATGTATTTTAACCAGCATCCCGTTTGTTTAAATTGGTATCGGTGTCATCAGCATAGAAAGACAGTGACATGTACACAGACTGTTTAAAACATGGATGTAGTCTCTGTGACGTCACCCACAGGTTTCTGCAGAGTCGTTGTGAAGCTCAGTGTGGTGGCTCTGGTCGTCTCCATCTTGGCAGTTCTGCCTCCGCCGGCCCCAGGAAAATCCAAAAATGGGCAAAGATGTGGGTCGTGGGTGGAGCTGGGGAAGCCTGGTTGATCAAACAAGCTTAATCCTGCATGACTTTAAACCTTAATATGATCTGAACAGGTGAGTTGTATATAAATCAAACCAAACTGGGTCTGGATCTAAATCTTACAGACTAGACTTTTAAGATCTGGACTCAGATCAGTGAGGATGGTGTTTTCTGCTCTGTCAGTGATAAAACAGCACCACCATGCACATATCTGCGGGCTACATGTTGTCTCAACATGAAGCAGGGTGTGTCGTCTGTTAATCTTATCTGTGTTCGAAATGTTTACATAATTCTCACAATGAAGTTCCCTCTGAGCTAAATACGTCAAACAGGAAATAACGGGAAGTCGAGACCGGTTGTTTACAATTATTATTTTTTTTATCTCGAGAAAATGAGCTCTGTTATCTCTACATACGGAGATAATCAACACGTTATCGCAAAACAAAAGGTTGTTTCCTCTTTTTATTTCCGTTTATCAGACATCAGCAGTCTCATGTCAGCATGCATCGAACTGAAGCAGCTGAAAATGTCAGATGAAGGAGAGGCGACGGGACTTTTCCCCAATGTCAACGCAGATCTGTCCACTGACCACTGTATGTAAGCCTATAACTTATAATAATTACTCATAATGTAAATATACTCATATCACATAATTGGGATAAACTTCTTACAACGAAAGTTCTTATTGTTTGCTTTGAAACTCCCAAACTCTCAGAGCAGTGTGTGTTTGTCTCTTGTCACAAATTGTTTTCTCATTATAAATTATCTCGTTATCTCAACTAATACGTTTTTAAATTATTTAAAGTAGTAATATCAATTCATGTCTTGATGATATCAGACGTCAGAGACTTCATCGTGCATTTTTTGCAAGTTCTCAAGTCTTAGCAGTGATTTTTAGGTCTCAGAGTCTCAAACAAGTTTTTACGAAACATCAAGAAGAGTTCAGCATTTTGTCAAACAGCGTTCAGAGTCCTGAAGTGTTTCCATGTGTAAATACAGAATTATGTTCTGAATTCTCCTCAAACCTCTTTGACTGACCGACACTGTCATCTAGTGTTCAAATATGAGAACAGCAGCAGTCCAATCCGTGCAAGGACACTGAAAACCGAAGGAAGGAGAGGTAGAGACCTGCAGGTGATGATGCCATTTATATTGTGCATATTTATGCATGAAAGATAATCTAATATTATATATCTAATATATAGTGTTAAAACCGCTATAATCAATACTTTTATCCTATGTGGACAAAGAACCTACAGGACAACATCACCCAACTCTGCAGTCCAGCTCAGCTTATTGATTATATAAATATTGGACTGTTGGGTGTGTAGACAAGCCACATTAATGTAATAATAAGTTATTTTCTGTATTAAATCATAAAATTATTGTTATTCCATCACAGATAGTGTACCTGAATTACTGGCTTCTCGACAACCATACGACAGTCAGTATGTTTCTTCTTTTAAAGTTTCTGTTCCAGTTCGGAAAGTCTGTTTGTGTTTTGTCCCGTGTGATTGTGTGATGTTACACACTGCCCATGCTGAAGCTCCAGGTTGCCAGACACAAAACAAACCCCAAATAAAGTGGATCAACAGAGTGAACGTTAGATTCTGTCTAAAACACGGATAAATAACTAAGACAAGAAGGACCCCTGTTGTGGAGAAATTGCTGAAAGCAAAGGTCAACGGTGAGGTGAGGAGGGAAGAAAGTGTTCAGGAGCCTCTGATGTCTTATGCTGTAATATTTACGTCAACGGCAAGCTATCTGTTGTGTCTAGGAAGGCAACATTAGGTCTCTTTGACCCTGGTCACCACAACGTTGAGATAGGCTGGTACCTGCTGTTCTCAAGCAAAGCCAAACAACTACTACTGCCGAGGACCTCAAGGCCTACACGTGACCCCGTGAAACCTAAGGATAGAAAATTCCATAACTTTGTATTTCAGATGATTTAAGTCGTCATCAGTAACATAAAATCATAACACTGAGATCTGTGTTTTTTTCTCAAAAAAAATCTCCACCATCAATCATCTCTGTCTGATTTAACGGATGCTGTCAGATTCTGTGAGAGCGATCCTGACCCCCACAGTGCATCGCGTAACGAGATGAAGTCATCGTGAAAGTTACCGTCCCCGCTGGACTCTCATCGCAGGGAGGCGGACGCTGGTTTTGTCGGCAGGGAGGACTCGCAAGGTCGCAGTGACTTTTTCCTCAAACACATTTAAGAGTTGTCGAAGACGTTAGCTACAACGGACCTACAACATCACTGTGGAAAGCTGCAAAGACGAGAGCGAGTTCAAGTTTTTCACGTCACATAATCTCCGTCAGCGAGATCTACTCGGCTCGACGGTCAGAGACGGATGATGTTTTCGCAGTCGTAAGTTACCAAAACGGTATCTACGACCACGTTACTGTCGCGTGGGTTGAAGTGTGCAATGTTTTCTATTTTCTGCAATTCTACTGAGGTCTATTGGCGTGTTTATTCGTGCTGGCTGCGGTACCAATTCTAACCACTAGCAGTCAGTGTTACAGATGTTACATGTAGCGCCTTTAAGACGACAGACGTCAGTGTTGTTGCCCCAAAAGAATCAGTCACTGCAGGTTTAAAGGTGCAATACACATCAAGAAAACATCGAAGACGAAACAGCAATTCCACAAAACACAATAATTTATTATTTTCAAACCCAGAAGCAATTTGTGGTTACAGCCATTACAGATAACTGACGTGCATTTAACACACACTGTACATCACGACTACCACTATCAGTACACTACTACGACTACTATTAAAACTACAGTACCTCTCATTACTCCATCCACTACTTACTAGAACTACTACTTCTATTTAAAGTACGACTAAAGCACGACACAAAAACATCAATACATTAACATACAATACATCTGCACTTGTAGCACCATTCATTGTTTTATACTAAAAGACGTGAACAAGAATAATTTAATCTCGTGTGGGCTACTGCATGACTTCACAGGCTTGTGTTTCCATGTGCCTCTCTCTGAAAGCCTGGAGGAGGCCTTTGTTTTCCCATTTAGGACCACTAAAGCTGGCCGCTTGTGCAAGGATTTGTGCCTAAAATAAATCTCCATCTAGCATCATAACATTTTATTTCTTTTTTGTGATGGTCTGCTCCTTCAGATGGATTCAGGGAGTTGTTGCGTTTTTCTATTACAAAATGACAGAAAAAAAAAAAAACAAACAGTTCCCATGTGGACTATTTAACTTAGAAAGGGACGGGTCCGTAGTAGGCGGTGTACGCGGCGACGATGCCTGCGGTTTCAGCCATCTCGTCGCAGGCGTTGTTCACCTCGCACACCTCTCTCAGGCTGGATGGAGGAGACAAGAAAAAAGACGTTTGAAAACTCAGCGTTGATTCTATATTTTAGAACAAAACACTAAATGATAATTTGGTTCAGAACTTGCAAAGAGCGTGCAGTGTTTTTTTATCCAGTTTAAGTAAATGACTTTACCTTTCCAGCTGCAGAAGGGTGAGTTCTCCTCCAGGGGCTCTTCGTCTCCTCAGGAGAACAGAGGCCAGGTCTCTCTTCACAACCACCACTGGAGCTTGAGTCGCTGTGAGGACAAACGTTAGATTTAGATAAAATGTTTAAAATGTTTAAAAGACTCTTTCTGGAAACAGAAATGTTGCACGCATACCCTCGTCGCTGGCTGACTCCGATGAAGATGAGGAGGATGAAGAAGAAGAGGAAGAGTCAGAGTTGGACTCAGAGTTGGACTCAGAGGAAGAAGACTCAGAAGACTCGGAAGACTCAGAAGATTCGGAAGACTCGGAGGAGGAGGATGAAGAGGATGAAGAGGACGAGTCGGAGTTGGAATCGGACGCTGAGTCGGAGGAAGAGTTGGAGTCAGATGCAGAGGATGAATCGGAGCTGGACTCGGAGGATGACTCTGAAGAGGAGGATGAATCGGGGCCGGCGGGAGCGGGAGCGGGGTCAGCGGCTGCAGCGTCATCGACAGTGTCGGCATCGGGGTCAACGACAACCTCTGGTTCGACAGCTGAGGGTCACAGAACAACACTGTTATCTCCTTACTGCAGCGGCTTACATGTTTCCAAATAACACAGACTTAAAGAGCTCGTCCTTACCTCCCATGGACCAGCACACTGAGAGAAGAGCACAGATGGAGAGGAGAGTCAGAGTCTTCATGATGGCTTGTAGTTGGTGTCCTCGCTGCAGACGTAGAAGTTGCTTGCTCTTCTTAGCTTTGCTCCGATGGCTTGTTCTGTTTCTTTGCCCCAAATCGAGGTCAATATATACTGTAGTCCACCTCCTTTGTCAGACCCACACAACGAGATAATGCTCTGATTGGTCCGGGAATCAAATGTCAACATTTCCGCTTCCACTTGTCGTGGAAGCTCCCATAAACACCCACGCTGCCCTGGCACACAGTCCAGAAACTCATTCACCCGCACACAGACTTACACAGCCGCAAAACATTCCTGGCATTCGCTTGTATGTATGTTCAGTGCATCTGCTGTATGTAAACCTATACGCATGCATGCATGCATGCATGTCAGCCGTCACTTCAGTCTGAAGCCAGTCCAAGACAAACAGAGTTATGTGAGGAAAGTGAAGTGCACCCTTCAGGGGCTTCCCCCTTTTCTTGTATTTAACATGCGAACATATTTTTATTTTAAAAGAAACGTAAAAGTCAATCACAGATTTGGCTTCTTAAAATAGTTTCTGGCTTCTCTGTGAACTACTTTCTCTCATATTCACTCAAACAAAAATGCCATCATTTCCCTGTCAGTCATTTTCTGAGGTCAAACCGAATCGTTTTTATATTCGTCTTGTTTACCAATCCTGTACATCCCCTTTACATTCCTCTCAATCCTCACCCTCATCACTGGAGTATAAATAATACAACAACAAAAAAAACCTAAAAGTGGAGCAACTGATCTCCATAAAATACCCTTAAAATGTGATTGGATTTTAATCAGCGAGACCCACTGCAGGGTTGCCTCTTTAAAACATCAAGGTTGCCAGTTGTGCCATTGCTGTTATGTTACTATACTCCTTGCCCCAGATGTGATCTCCCACCCCCACAAACCTCAAACTATAGCCTGAGACGACCACAAGCTACTAATCGAGTGACACGGAACAGCAGTGAGCCTCGTTATGCGACAGAGCTTAATTAGAGTGTTGCAGAGTCCCACCAGAACCGCAGTCAGTCACTATTTACAGATCCACCTCGGTCCAGCTCCTGGGCAGATCCAGGCACGGCCACGGCTTACCAACGCCAAGCAGCGGGCCCGATACCAGGCCTCGCTTGTTGTATTTCAGCATGTATATATGGCCAAATATAGGAAAACCCCTTGTGTTGGACGCATGGCGGGTTTGGATGCAGCTTTCTGTTTGTGCGATCCAGTGTGGCTTCAGCTGTGGTTTATCATAAAATAAAAAACAGACTTAAACCATATTGCAACTTAAATACCGTTTAGATAACCAAACATTTATCCACACATATCACTTCACATATATTTATCTCCGAGGGCCCCCAAACAGCTTCATCTATCATGCAGCGAGGAATTCAGCGCTGCTGCACAGTGACCTTGGTGTCCTTCGTGTTTCAGAGTCTAGCGTTATTCCTGGTGTCAGGGATTTGTCTTGGAACGTGTGCTGTGTAATTTCAATGTCTGCTCCAGTGTCCATTTTTGTGGACGCGTTTCAGCGCGTGGGGGTACACAGACGGAGAAAACAATCGCCACAACGTCCCTGAAAGGGCAGGAAATGAAATTTGTAGGGCATCTGGATCAGTTTCTTTTGTGCTGCTGTGTCTCGGTTTTTTTTTAAATAACTGTTTTCTTACTGTTTTTCTGGTTTTACACATTTCCTGTCTGTGCAGCAGGAAGAGGAAAACTTACATGCACAGGTGCACACACTGGCACTCCACTGATATCAGTATTAAATACGACAATAAGGACGTGGATTTAGAAAAGGTTTTACACCTCACATACCATAGTGTTGTATTGCATATTGTGATTGAAGGTTCAACCAAGATGATGTACAGTAGGATGGATGGAGGAGTATGGATGTGGGCGACTGGTGGTGGAAAGAAGGGAGGGAACCAGGAGGGAGCTGAGTTGGGGAGACATCTCTTCCATTAGATTAGAGCCCCGGACCAGGTGTACTTAAATACTTTAGGTGAGTCTTCTTATTTATTGACAAAGACTCTAACTCTGACTGCAGACATTTAAAATGCATCTTTATTTCTTCTTTTGTCCCTGCTGGCGTTGCTGCACTTGCATGATAGACATGTAGCATATCATTGCAACAAACAAGTTTTTAAATGAGCAGTTACAGGCGTGCACTTAGACATTTCTTTTTAAAGCATTACCTCACTGTGCGTGTGGATGCTCCAAACTCAGACAGAACATCTCGTGTTTGTAGGTGAAGCGCATGTGTGACCTCAGAAAGGTGTCTGGGAGACACGCGGCGTGCACGGTTCAGACGTGTTGAAGGAAAAAACAGTGTAAAATCAGAAAGGTTCAAACCTCCCGCAGCATCACAAACCTGTTCCTCAATCAGAACTCACAAACTGAGCTGTAAAATATTGAGATTTTCTGTCAAATGCAATCAGGATGATGTTATGGAAGGATAAACAAACATGAAATTTAAAACGTTTGATTGGTCAGAGACTTGACTTATACAGTATACTTATTGCTTACTTATTAGAGACTTGTCTTAGAGACCAGTTCTGGAGGAAGATTTGTGAGGTTTCCTTGAGAGCCAAGTCCCCGCTCCGTTTAGACCAACACGACCGTGAGATCTCCAGGATTTACTGATGTTTTGGAGACTTGTGTGTTTAGTTTGAGCAACGGAGGAGTTCACATGAGAGGAAAAGCACCGAGGATTGTTTCCCAACCAGAAGTGGAAGAAGATTTCAGATCTGTTGCTGAAGAATTTTCACAAAGAAACATTTAATGCTTCAGTTTATCATGAAAAATCTGAAAAGTAACTAGTAACTAAAGCTGACAGACAAATGTAGTGTGAGTACAGAGTACAATATTTGCATCTGAGACATAGTGGAGTAAAAGTCCAGAGATGCAGTACCCTCAAATTGTGTTCTGTACTTAGTTACATCGTTTAATTAGCTGCAGTTACAAAAATTCAACTCATTAGTGTTTCCTCTGTCAGCAGCATCAAACTGTAGTAATATGATGATATCATCACTGCTGAAATATAACCCGTCATGAGCGGAGAGGACTTAAACACTATACTGTCAAAAAGGTTTCTCCAGAACCGCCACAGTATTTTGTGTAAACGCACGACTGCTGTCATTCTGCTGAGTTATTGTCCAAACAGTCAAAAAGAAAGAGCAGAAAATAAATTTCAAAGCAACTTTTCTCTCATAAACTATCAGAGTTTAACTCCTGTTGATCCACACTGACCTGTGATCAGGTGAACGGTGTCTCTGTCATTCGTACGTCTGTTCTCACACTATGTAACTTTGGGCTCCGGGTCGGGAGAAGTACGTAACGCTTTACGGCACTAAGTCACACACCACCAACTATTTCACTGATTTTGGTGAAACTGGATCATATTTTATGGAGAAAATGTTTTCTGGTTTTCCCTCTGATGTCCTCCGGCTGCTCCGCCTCAACTCTCTGTGATTTACAGAGTTTATGATGGACAGTGAAGTAAACTGCTGACAGCTGTAGCTGCTGTTAGCTCAGTTTGTGTGTTAGTGTTTGTACTACAGGCGTTTTGGACCACCGGGAAGAAGAAGAGAAGGTTTACAGGAGCCAGTGTCGTGCAAGAACAGGAGCTGGGCAATGCAAGAATGTAACCAGGCTCAAAAGCCTCTATGGACATAATGGCAGAGGAGAAGAGAGCGAAGAGGACGTTGACGGAGGAAGCTAAGAAGAGAAAAGGAGAGAGTGAGCGAGCAAGAAGCCGCCGGACAAGAGTAAATCTGGGACTGACTTTTAGTGGTGGTGAGAGGATGTGATCCAGTGAAGACACACACAGGCTTTGGGCTCTAGTATTTTATATGGAAGAGAGTCACCATATTGTTTTCTGGTAAAACTTGCAACACTGTTCAGAATCAGTTGTTATTTTTCTCTTTGATTCGGCCGTCTCGCCGCCTCCCGCAGACCCCCATCAGCGTCTTATGTAACAACACCGTCTTGACTGCAGCCGTAAACAAACTCAGATGGCGGGCGACACACGCTGTATATTTCCGTCTGGTCTCTGAGAAACATCCACCTGCCAGGCTTTCCCAATTCCGCCGGATGCATCCGCTTGGCAATACGACACCACTAATTACACCGATCCCAGTCTGGGCCTTGACATTCCCGTCTAAGCTTGAGAGAATATTTCTGGGACGAGTCCAAACTTTTTCACTCTTGATGTCTGCAGCCCATCTGTTGTTCTTTTATATAGAGTTTTTATTGCCCTTATTGCTAAATACTCTCTTTTATCCACATTTAGAGTCTGATATGTCTTTGAATTTTTTGGACCGTGTGCGATTTCCCGCCTCCGACATTCTTCAGCGAGAGTTTTATGTCAGTTTGTCCTGTGCAGACGATGTTTTTCACTTCTTTCTTCTCTCCAGGATGAATCATGAGAAATTACCACGTCTTGACTGTCTTTTTTGTTCGTATCTTCCCTGTCTGCTCTCCCTGTCACTCTCCCTTGAGGTCGGTGTGTTGTGGTCGTGACAATAACTTACAAACTAGACTTACAAACTCTGCCAGATCTCACCGACTTGTGGTCAGTGACCTGTGGTCTGCTCAGCGGGCCGCAGACGGGCTCGCACTCGCGTAAACAGACAAAACATAACACACAAGGTTAAATACTATAAGTGAGGACGTATTATATATCACACGCACGCATGCAAAATGTTCACTGTGCATAGTTTCCTTTGTGTTGGTGAAAGAAACAGAAACAAACTCGTCTCACAGGAAACATAATTCACATCAGACTTTAACATTTTATTTAATTTATATGAATTCATTTACATTTGAGTCCTACAGCTCCGTTTTGGCTTCTGCTCCGGCCTGTTTCACCTCCTGAAAGACACAAAATTGTGACAAGTGAAATACAGCACATTATCTACACGACGTTTACGTAACACTTTAAGTCACACACCACCAACTATTTCACTGATTTTGGTGAAACTGGATCATATTTTATGGAGAAAATGTTTTCTGGTTTTCCCTCTGATGTCCTCCGGCTGCTCCGCCTCAACTCTCTGTGATTTACAGAGTTTATGATGGACAGTGAAGTAAACTGCTGCCAGCTGTAGCTGCTGTTAGCTCAGTTTGTTAGCTCAGGGCCGCCCGGGCTGTGAGCTCACGAGCATCGGGGGAGTGTTAGTGTGTAGGTGAGGAGCTGGTGTTATGCCAGAACAGGAGCTGAGCAAGCAGGAAATGTAACCAGGCTCAGCAGCCTCTATGGACATAATGGCAGAGGAGAAGAGAGCGAAGAGGACGTTGACGGAGGAAGCTAAGAAGAGAAAAGGAGAGAGTGAGCGAGCAAGAAGCCGCCGGACTTGCTGCTGAACTAACTGCCTCTTTGTCAGCTTTCTTTTCATAAAGTAACATTTTGCCTCATTGTGCATCACAATCTGATTTATTACTATAAAGTTTTGCTCTTTAGTGCCACACTTTGTCGATATCGCGGCTCCGACTCGGGTCCCCGTCTTGTTGTGAGCCTTCAGACTCTCCGTCACACCCGGCTTGCAGCTCTTTGCGGTGCGGCAGAGCAAATTAGTGCAGAGTGAGGTTTTCCTGTCTGTGTGACACATATACTTTACAATGAAGTGCTTTTATTCTCACTGTACATTGCTGCTGCACTCCGAACACACTGCACACACTCCTTTCTGCCACTCTGTCTGAGCACGAGTCATTCCTGTTGTTTTATTTTCTAATTTCTTAATTATGCCGCACACTGAGCAGCGTTGTCGTAGCTTCGTACCTTCAGCTCCCCCTGTAGGAAGGACTGGCAGAAGTCTCGCACTCGTTCAGTCGTGATCTCGCCCTCAGGTAGGAGCCACTTCATGTCAGAGTCCCCATCATAGATACCGACTCGTGGGAGCTCCTTCGACTTGAGGCCGAAGTAGCCCAGTGAGCGGGCGTTGGACTTCACTGCTCCGTTAACGAGCACAAACAAGAACTGGAACACAGTTTTTAATTAGTTCAGCTCATTAGAGATCACACGGAGTCATCACAGACATGTTTGACTTTAAAGCTGTAGCAGGTGAAGTTCAGCTCTCACCTTTCCGGTGAACTCGGGGGCCAGAGCTCCGAGTCGCTCCTTGAGCTCGGCGAACTCTTTTGTCCCTCTGTTGGCGAAGAGCAGGAGGTGTGTCTTCACCTCCGAGTTGAACAGACCGACCGCAGACTGAAGAGAAAGAAAACACAAAGAACGAGAAGACCAGGAGGAGTTTTAATCCCACTGCTCACCTGATCCAACAGGTGATTTTCAAATGGCAAATTATATAATCAGTGTGTGTTAGATGACAGTGATGAAGTTGGACGTACCACTTGGTTGTATTCTGTGATGTATCGGACCTCGTTGATGCTGATGAAGTTGACGAGACCGTCGACCTCTAACTTCTTGATCTCAGACAGAACGAGGTTCTCCTGGTGGTTATCGGCCTGCATCACAAAAACACACCACGTCATAAAACTGACATGACCTGTCAGCGTCATGTAGATAAAACACTAACGTTCAGTCATGAGGGCGTAGGTTACCTTCCTGAACAGGGTGATGGTGTCTGAGGAGACGCTGTAGTCGGCCCACGCCTCTTTGATGGTGCAGATGGCCACCGGGACCGAGTCGACCTTCTTCGCACTGGCAACGAGTTCCTGATAGCCGAGACTCTCCTCTCCCTGAGACAGGAAGCAAAAAGAGAAGAGAAGGTTATAACGAATATATGAGATAATTTCTTGTCTTTCTCCTTCAAATTTGTGGCTCATCGCCTCTTTAAGGACGTTTTTCCTCGCCTCTGTCACCAAATGTTTGCTCATGGTGGGAACTGTTGAGTAAATTTATAAAGAGTACGGTCTAGGCCTGCTCGTTATGGAAGGTGTCATGAGGTATCTGTTATATTATATATATTTTTTCTACTCCACTACATTTATCTGACAACTCTGTTTAAGTTTTATGCACAAAATATAAGATGATTTTCTAAATATAAATACTACGTCCTGCTTTATATTAAAAGTACCCAGCAGTCTATAAAGTACTAAATACAACCAGGTGCAACATTCCTTTCACTGTTTACATGTTAATGCTAATGTAGTAATAATCTAATTATAGAATATATAAAAATATAACAATGACAGGAGCATGTCTTCTTTATCCACTGGTGAATATTTATTATTTATTTATATTGTTTATCTATTATTATATCTTCATTCTTGATGGAAAATAAAAGGTGATGTCAACAGTCAAAGTAAAAAAAGGTCGTCACAGTCCGGCATCTTTAAAAAGGTAAGAAGTGTCAGGTAAACACAGCAGAGCACGATAAGTCTTCTTTACTGTTTCATATGGACGTCATATCATTATGCTAATATCTTACCTTATCGCTGCCCTTTAAATATCATCATCATCACAATCATACGTAAGTCTCTACTCTGTTTTCTATCCACACTTTGCACCTCATGTTTCTATTCTTGGCGTTGTGTGTATTTTATATTTTTACCTTCTTTAATATTTGCACACTTTTCTGCAGCTGCTTTCCCTCGTGATAAATAAAGCTCTATCTTATCTTTTCTTATTTTATCTCAGCCGTGGATGCAGTGTGAGACATAAAAGGACACATTTCAAAGTTGGGACGTATTTTTGGGCTCATTAAAATGATTCTTTTTTTTTTCCCCCTCCTCAAAGAACACCAGTAAAGGTGTACTCTTTTTTTTTTTTTTCCTGAAAGAAAATTTAACTTTAAAAACAGTGAAGGAGTCACAGAGGTGGAGAAACAAAGAAATGTAGCAGGAAGAGAGAGTTTGAGGCTGGCTCAAAGGGAAGGTGAATCATGTCTATTTCTGAGGCAGCGTTGCATGAGCTTTGGCAGTCCGCTTTATCATTCTGCAGTCTGTAATATGTGTTCGTTCCCAGTGACTCACAGCACCAGTATTTTGGTCTCTTTCTGCCTTCAGCATCACGGTCCAGCTATGCATTATCCTCATGTGCTCTCTGCTGCTCTCCTCCAAACTCCTCTCATGAACCTTCTCCCTGTTTGCACTTGTTTACACAAATGTCAATGGAGCCAATCCCACAAGTCTTCAGATACGTATGTGTTTCCTGTCAAGCGGCCCGACCATCTTCCCCCGCACACAGGAGTCTGGCCAGAAAGGGTTTTCGCCTCCGTGGGACAGGCGGCCACCATCCTCCGTCCTCGCAGCACCAACGCTGCCAAAGGTGTGGCCACAGGAAGTGCATTCTTCTTCGAAATCTATTCGTGAGAGCAGCAGCAGCATCACCGAGACCAGGGTGCAAACAAACGCTGTATTTTGGGAGCAGTCACTCTTTGCTAATTTGTCTGATCACGTCTGGTTCGCCTCACGCATGTTCGCAAAATAAACTGAGCCGTAAAAAAGATGTCTGAGAGCTTATTCGAGCTCATTGTTCAGACTTTTTTTTATTTTCTCTATTTGTAATTTTCTTTTCTGACCTCCAGGAATCCGATGACCACGACCTCGGCCGAGTCGATGAAGGCCTCAACGGCTTTGCTGTCAGTCAGCGTGGGAAGGGAGCTGTCTGAGGATAAAGACAGACCAGACACACAGTTCAACAACATATTTAACCTTAGATACAGTCACGGCATCTCAACAACACTCAGTCTTGGTGTCAAGGTGTGGACCTGCTGAGATACAGCTGTGGGCTGGATGCTAATCAGCGTGCTAACCTCTTCACATTGAAAACAGGCTTCAAAAAGTACATATGATGATAGTGCTGAAGGAAAGGGGGTCACCAGAGGTTCTCACAAACCCATCATCTGGGAACCACGAACATCTGGATAATATTTTGTGGAAATCCATCAAGCAGATGTCGAGATATTTTACTAAATAGGTGAATTGATCTGCTGGAGGCGCTACGAGAAAAATCAGTGGAGGATTCAACCTCTGGCGACCAAATGTACAAAATTTCATGGCAAGTTCAAGTCATTCAAATATACGATAAATTTTACAACATATGTTGTACTCGACTTAAATGAATTTACCTTTCTCTGTGGCGATGGCAGAAGACACCAGGAGGGAGAACAGCAGAGTGACCAGCATGTTGCAAATGATTCGACTGACAGAGAGGGCCGGTAAAGGACACAAACCGAGCGATGCTCAGGAGACAAAGAGTCGCGTCAGCTCTGCTGTGTCTCTGCCGGTCGCCACATGGCAGCCGGTCATAGCTGCTGCGACTTCTTTGGCATGTGATTGGAGGTTTCATGAGAACCGGCCAGGTGTTCTTGATAAGTGGGGGTGCGCTGGGACTTTGGACGACGTGTCACTGTTGCAGCAGGGGACAGGTTTGAGTCTGCTCTGTGGTTTGGTGGTAATCTGAGGCTGAGAGATGACCTTTGTGAAACATGAAAGGCTGCTCAGTGTATTGGCTCCCTCTGTTCAGTCTGAGACAAACCTGTACACAAGCTCAAATTAAAACCATCTGAACTGGTAGTAAATTATTTCTTGGGTTAGAATAATTTCTGCTGTGTTCAACTCTGGCAGATCTGCAACCTTCAAGATATTTAACTTCAGAAATAAAGTGAAAACCTTCATTATTTACTGTCCTTGTGGGCCTTTTTATGCAGTGAACATAAAGGATGCAGGGTGCTTTTGTATGTGCTACCCAAGCGAGACAAGTGCCAAAAACTGCAGTTCCTCAAACATCCACTTGAGGCTGGCTCCAGAAGTGAGTCAGTCTCCATAAGTCCCCATGTTCAAATGTCCAACTTCACAGCAGAAATAAACATGTTTACAGCCTGGTACAAAAAACAGTTTTGGTCTCTGTAGCTAATTTCCCCGTTCATGACAACTGTACTGAGGGTGAATTTATATACAACTCACCTGTTCAGATTATATTAAGGCTTAAAGTTATGCAGAATCTGCAGTTTCTGTTGAAGCTTTGAAGATCTGTTTATTCAAACACGCCTGCTTTGTTTTCATGCAACATTTTCTCGTCTCTTTAGCAGCTTCTCAACAACTTTGCTGTAAAAAGATCCTGAGCTGCAGTGTGTCACGTTTATTTGTTGTGCTGCTGCAGGTTGATACTCGTACTTTAACTTCAGGCCAGGCTGCACAGAGGCAGTGAGGAGGCCCGTGTGATCAACTCAGCTGCATTTTGGTTCATTCACCACAGGAGGGACACGACTTCCACCCGGTTCATTCATCATCATGCAGACACACGGTGAAATGAATCGTGCTTTACAGCAGGAAAATGTTCAGAGTTTCATATTGAAATCTATTTTGTTATTACAAGAAGAATTATTTACCTTGTAAATCATGTTTGAGTGCATTGAAAAGTGTGACATAAAACAGATTTATTGGTGTTAAAATCACAGGTCATCATCAGTGAGTGTAAAACAAGATGTGAAGAATTTTCAGCAAACATCCAAAAAAATGAAACTTAGATTTGATCAAATCAGCTTTAAGAAATTAAAGTTAATTTTAAAAAACATCACATGACACCATAAAGCCATTAAAGACCAGAAATTAAAGCATCTGATGTGACATTACAATAACATGTGAATAAATTACAATAAAAGGTTGTAAAACTCCTTTTTCAGAAGACTGTTTGTTCAGGATTCTCCATGCGAATACTATAACAACATTTTTTATTTATTTTTTTAATCCCCAGAAGAACGTCTAAACTTCTAAGAAATCTAAAACTGTCCATAAAACATTATTTTCAGATAACTTTGTCTTAGACTCAGAGAAAGCCCACAAACTTACATCAGCTCCCACATAACCACCACTGTAATGTTGTTTTATGTGTTGGTGTTAAAAAGCCTCTGAAATGCAGATTTATTTAAAATAGCACCGTGACAAATATTAAACTCAACTCGAGCAGAGTGATTTTTACAAAGTTTGACGTTTCACTCAGTGATTTTAAACATTTTTTCCCACTGAAAGGAATCTGCTCTGCAGAGGAGTTCGAGCTTGGTCGACCACAGCGCAGACAAAAAAAAAAAGCTGGATGCACAAAAATACAATGAACTTTTAAGGACAAGACGGTCACAGCAGTTTGTGTGAACCTTGTAACCTTTTTGTTATAGATTAATGAACTCCAAACACACATCATTCCAAAAATATTAAATATTTTTAAAAATTTAAAAAGGTTTTTCTGATTATAAAACCAAAATATAGTTTCTAAAACATAAATGCCCCATTGTATCCTGAGCAATAATGAAATCATAAATAAAAGTAGTTTGTAAGTGAACAAAAGTACAAAAAAATTACAATGCAATGATTCTTATAATGCACAAAGACATACGAATAATTTATAAATAATGAGATCCACAAAGAAAAACAAAATAGTCACTGAAGAATAGGTTGATGAGAATATCACACAAGCAGGAGTGCTGTTATACTGAATATCTGCACGGCTGTGATTCGGTTGCAGGCCGAAGTTAATCACAGGTGTGCTGATATTCGGGTTGATGGACACATCAGTGTTTTTCTAGCTAATGTTTATTATTATCCAGACAGACAGTGAATTAACAGTGTTTAAAGTCTGTGTTTAATTCAGCGTGTATCTGATTCACCAAGTAGCTCCAATTTTAGTGAGAAATAAAAATGGTTCGCCCCATTCCTACGCTCATCTAACACTAAAATAACTCTGGTAGAGTTGTTCAATCCAACATATAAAGTTTGTACAGACAGTTTCTTTGTTGATTATATTGATGCTGAATTGACAGTCAGACCGTGACACGTGACGTCCTTTATCTCTAACGAACACGTAAGGAATTTCTCAGACGTCATATTTCTTAAAGGGACGGCACAGGGAGCTTTAGTTTACTTCAAACTGCTAATGTTTATTTTTAAACGTTACGTCAACGCTACAGAAACACTCTGTAGCTGCTAAGTACAATAAGGTTGTCTGAATGTTAGTTATTGGTTTGATTGATGGTTGACAGATGGCGACCGTTAATGTAACGATAATGTAACGTTCGAACACCTGCGCAGTGGGGTGACGTCTCAGTGCTGTTATTCTCTATAACGGCACACGTGGCACGATTCTTGTCCAATCAAATTACTTGGTTGGGACTAACTAACTCACACAGACAACAGTCAGTAGGATTCATCCTCTGGGAACCATGAAATCCATTCAATGGTTGACATATTTAAGTCTGGACCAAACAGCATGTTACCATCTTATAGCTAAGATAGCACTGACATACGCTTTGCAGTAAAGTCAGTGTTTATAGCATTCCTGACACAAAAACATGGCAGAAACAGGAAGGAAAAAAATAAATGAAGTTTGTGGATTTCTGACTCGTCGTGGAGTGTTTAGTGTTCGACGGGCTCAGAGAAGATGCAGTCTGGGTTGAAATTACAGGCTCGGCCGCTCATATAGTTGGTGCTACAAATAAACAAAGCGACACTGATGATTATGATACACACAGGGGCAGAAATTAAAACATCAGAGCTGTTACAGACTTCATGTTGTGTTTCCTCTAAATGGATTGTGGTGACACACTGAAAAACAAAACAACACCTCCACCAAGACGATCATGTTTTCTATGCGGCGGCTGGTGTGCATGATGAACGCTCACATGGGGGCTTAAAGCCAACAGGGCGACACTAATACTGCAAATTAGGGCAACACCGAGCGTCACAGACTTCTGTGAAATACAGACGTCACAGCATGAGCATGCAACTCCTCTCAGGTGAAGACCAGAGGAAATAAAGCTTCTTACGAAACACATATTCTGTCTGTCTCACGTCACAGCCCACAAATAACTGTAATTATCTGTACGTATATAAGCTGTTCTTTAAATTATTTGGTTTGAGGTTGATTAGTAACTAAGTTGGCCATAGGTGTGACCCTGATAACGACAAGCGGTCATGGAAAAGGAATGTGCTCCATATTTCTAGTCTCAAACTGTTGGATTGTTTCTGTATATACACACACACACAGCAGGTAAAATAAGTATTGAGCACGTCACCATTTTTCTCAGTAAACATATTTCTAAATCTGGCTGGGCCGTTCTAGCAGCTTTAGTTTCTTTCTCTGAAACCAGCTGAGAGTTTCCTTGGCTCTGTGTTTGGGATCATTGTCCACCCTCGTTTCATGTTCATCATTCTGGTAGATGGCAGCAGATATTTCTTTAAAATCAAGAATGTCTTGGTACATTTTCCCATTCATCCTCCCTTCAGTTATATGAAGTTTGGCAGATGTTCCCACCTCCAAACTTCACTGTTGGTATGGTGTTTTTGGGGTGATGTGCAGTGCATTTGGTCCTCCAAACATGGTGTGTATTATGGCATCCAAAGAGTTCAATTTTAGTCTCATCTGACCAGACTATGACCAAATGTTGTGCAGCAAACTTTAAACAAGCTTCAACATGCTTTTACTTCAGAGTCTTGCATGGTGAGTGTGCATGAAGGCCATGGCGGTTGTTGCATTACAACTGTACATGCTAATTCTAGGTCTTTCTGAAACTCTCCACAAGTGGTCCTCGGCTCTTGGACAACTCTTCTGATAATTCCTTTCACTCCTCTGTCAGAAATCTTGCGAGGAGCACCTGGTCGTGGCCAGTTTATGGTCAAATGAGGAACATTCAGAAGTTTAGAGATCCTTCTGTAACTAATGCCATCAGCATGTTTTGCAACAATAAGGTTGCGAAGGTCTTGAGAGTGCTCTTGGCTTTTACCCAACATGAGATGCCCCTTGTGTGTCACCTTTTTATAGGCCATCAGTTTGGACTGAACCAGCTGATATTCATTTGCACTGACAAGGATCGCTTCCTGATCACTGATAGATTTCAGCTGGTGTCTTGGCTTCCCATGCCTTTTCCCACCTCCCTTCCTTCACGTGTTCAATACTTTTTCCCCTGTGTCATTTCACATTATTACACATAACTTATTTTAGTTTCTTTCTATGTATGGATTACTTGCGTTGTTACCAACATTTGGTGAAAATTTCATGTCAATAGCACCTTTAGAAATATGTTTACTGAGAGAAATGGTGACTGATTTTACCCGTTGTATATTTATGTTTGTTACTGGTTTCTTGCCACGTGTCCTGCATAGTTTAGCTCCTTTTCATGACGCAGATTAAGTCTGCAGGTACCTTTTTATAATTTAAAAAGTCCTCACAGTGTAATTTAGTTCAGTTTAATCAATCTAACGAATCAAAGCGACTTATTCTCTGCATTCTCTCTTTTTCTATCTGCGTCCTCGAAGGCATGTTACCATTTTTATAAGTCGTAACAGCGCTGACATACGCTTTGCAGTAAAGTCAGTGTTTATAGCATTCCTGACACAAAAACATGGCAGAAACAGGAAGGAAAAAAATGTATGAAGGGCAGAAATAAATGAAGTTTGTGGATTTCTGACTCGTCGTGGAGTGTTTAGTGTTCGACGGGCTCAGAGAAGATGCAGTCTGGGTTGAAATTACAGGCTCGGCCGCTCATATAGTTGGTGCTACAAATAAACAAAGCAACACTGATGATTACGATACACACAGGGCAGAAATTAAAACATCAGATCAATTGTGGTGACACTTGTTTTTTTTTAAAAGCTTGTAACAAATAACAGGTTATTTATGGGAGTTTTTTTGTGGTAAAAAGTCAAAACAAAACTAATTTCTGTTAAACAATGATTAAAAAATGAGCACAGCCCCTCTTATATAATAGTTAAAGAGGAAGATCATGTTTTTTAGTCGATAAAAATAAAACATGACTCAGACAATAAGATAAACTTAATAAAAGATTTAAGGCCTTCGCTCTCATCGTGTCCTCAATCTGCCATCACTCCTCTGTGCAGCACTAACAGTTCACACAATGATGACAGCAGCAGGCGGACTGCAGCCTGAGTTATCACATGTGATGATCACGTCAGCTTTAAACTCATGTCAACAAACAAACGAATGAATGAAGAAAGAAATGGTACAGTGCATGTTGGTGGAAACATTAAAGCAGTTGGATGGCGAGGTGGGAACGTAAACGTGTGATCTGCTGCAGAAAATGCAGAAGAGTTTGAAGTGTCTGACGGATATTTAACGTTCAAACTGATAAACTTTATTGTTTTTGTAAATATTCACTCATTCACGTCACAGTGAAGTCGTGACAGGAGCAACCAAAGACTGAAAAATCACCTGTTTGACGCTTCCACAGGTGATAGTATCATGATCGGGTATGAAAGAGGCGTCCTCGAAAGGCTCAGTCGTTCACATCGAGGATGAGGCGAGGTTTAAAAACGTCTGTCGACTCGCAGTCTGAATGAATTTCTGGATTTCACCGTCTACAATCCAGAATATCACTCAAAGATTCAGAGAATCAGAGAAACACCGTGTGAAGGATGTTACTACATGGGCTCACAGCTCATCTCTGCGTCTACAGATGAAGTTCAGACTCGACCGTGCAAAAAGGAAAGACAGATATCAACAACATCCAGAAACACCGCACACCTGCAGACAGAGTTTAGTTCAGAGCTGAGATCAGTGATGTAATGCAGGTAAACCTGAAGCTGATGGATTACTGGCTTGGTCTTTAGATTGTGGTCAGAACATCTCAAACTTCAGTTACACAATCTTTTAACCCTGTTAAGCCTCAGCGTGGGAAGGTCTCACATCATGTGTGCTATTAATCCTCAAAACCTGCTGCGGACTCATGCGATGCGCTGCGTCGTCATGGAGATTAACAAACGCATAGAAACAGAAAACATGTTTCAAATAATAACTTACAAGCAGACTGTAACAAAAGACTGACGGCTGAAACATCAACAGATAAAATATTCGTATCATCTAAAATTAATACCCAGAATGGATTTCATGCGTGGGTTGGGAACAGCTTACAGACTGTCTGTGTCAGGGGTGGACAGAGGATGGGGAAGCCCTCTGACACTTTAATAACCCGTATGACATGTTTTAATCCTCCATCTCTGTAGGAGATTCAGAACATATGTCGGAGGAGTGTGTGAGTAATATAAGGATTAAAAACATGGGGTGACGCTGTGAACTGCAGACCAGACATCAGATGACAGAGACACCGTTCAGCTGATTACAAGTCAGTGTGGATGAACAGGAGGTAAACTCTGTTTTACGTAGTGTTGCTTTAAAGTAGCACTGTGGTCCTTTAAGTTGTTTATATGCGTTACATTGTTGAGGTGCATCAACTTCTCGCCCTCTTATGTTATATAAATAAAAATAACCTCTATATAACAAATCATGGCTAACTTTAGCTCGGGGTTAGCAGTGATAGTTTGGGCTAATACACTCACACTCACACACAATGGATGTCTGCACTGACCCAGATGGCCAAGAAGTCCCAATCCTATTAGAGGCTGTAAGCTGGCAGCTCGTCAGCGTGAAGAGTCGTACCTTCACGTCAGAGCAGAGAACAAAGCGACAAACAGGAAAGCCCGGTCAGAGCCTGACAGGCGTCATGAGGCACCGAGCTTTCTGCGAACTCTCGGCCGTCAGAGCTGTTTTTGTTTTGCTCGTGTTGCAGCTGGAGAAGGATATATATACACACACACACATATATATATATGATTCATGATGTCAGAACATTAATAATTGATTAGAGGGTGAAAAGAAGGGAGAGAAAGCTGAAAACCAGAGAGACAGACAGAGTCTACATGTAGCTGCAGGCTGCAGATCAGCTCTCTCTCCGTCTAGAAACTTTATTTTTATCCACATGCACGCTGCAGTTTGTGGGTGATTCCTGGATGTGTACGTTACAATTTGGGGTGAAAGGATCTCACTTTATTGTCAGCAGTTATGTGACACAACACATATACATGCATGCACTTATAACACATGCGAAATGTTTCTAAGAACTGCGTCACCACAGTTAGCACTATAGTTAACTACCGGCCAGTTCACTTTATACATGTCAGCTTGTTTTTCCTGTCGAGGCTTCACGTTAGCGTCGATCCGACAGAAGCAAAGACGAGAAGCGGAGCTGCATTGTCCTGCAGGCGTCTGGATTTTTCTTACAGCTTCGATTTCTGGCTCTCTCGGTGAAAAGAAAGTTTTTATTCCGTTTGTTTGAGGCTCCTGCAGAGAAATAAAACACTTAAAAATAGAGCAGTATGAAAGGCTTTTTGTCCATCAGTTCTAATGTATTTACACTTTAAAGAGGAAGCCAGATAATTTCAGAAACTATTACAAGAAATTTACACCAAGAGAAAAAAGCACGTAGCAGCAGTTTTACAGTTTAAATTGTATTAAATCTGAGCGTTTTATGTTGTTTTATTTGTTTCCATCTGCTGTAAATCACTTTGCAGCCTTATTTTAAAAAGTGCCATACAAATAAAGTTTATTATTCTTATTATAAATATGTGATTTCACTAGTTTACTTCACTAGTAAAGTTGTTACTTTCTTTCGTTGACCAATGACAGTGTAAAGAATGGACAGAGCCTGAGTGACGTCGCTAGGTAGGTTCGAAGGTTCCGAAGGTTTCCACGTTGGATGTACTGCTTCATCCGCCTCCTGCACGCTCTTAATCCTGCATAAGTTGGACATTTTAACATGGGGACTTATGGAGACTGACCTACTTCTGGAACCAGCCTCAAGTGGCCTCTCGAGGGATTACAGTTAATTTGTTTTTCTCTTTTTAGAGTTGACTCTCGCGTCTTTGAAAGATTTCTATGACTCTGAATGCCGACGCGCGTCGGCATTCAGAGTCATAGAAATCTTTCAAAGACGCGTGTCCGCATTCGCCGTAATCCGACCTCTGTTGCAAGCGTTTTTGTGTCGACGTTATGAAACATCTTCCTGTCTTTACTCGTTCCTCACCCCTCTGTCCTTAAAAAAACAGATTTATTTTTACAGTTCGAGAGAGAGAAAGGATGGATTAAGTGTGACAGTGACAATAAATAAATGATTGAGTCAGGACACAAAGGCAGATGTTCTATGCAAAATATTAATTTATTGTGTTTGCAGGGGAAATTCTGTCTACTGGCAAAATATAGAGTTTTTCCACAGTTTACTCATAAAAATATATTTTCATCTATCTAATAGACAAAATAAACATCTGTGCATGTCGGATCGGCAGCTTAGAGGAGAAGAGGTGGAGGAAGAAGTGGAGGAGAGCCAAACGGTGCCGGGATATCACAGAAACAGATACCAAACCCCTCGTTTGTATACTTTAAATTTATACTTCCCCCCCCTGTGGGAAGTACGAGCTCAGATCCAGAGCTGCTGACGCCACTCGTTACAAGGACGATTGGAGAATTTGGTGGAGGAGGGAGCCAATAAAGTGCATGAGACAAGAGAGAGCGCTGGATTTATTGTTTCCAGGTCAAACCTCTAAATCATCAAAAGCTGCCTCCCCTCTAGAGCGCACAAGCACGACATTTTCAGCTGTTGGAATACACGAGGGAGAGTCGAGAGGCGATCGTGGGGGTAAAGGCAGAGGAGGAGACGACTACACAATTCCATATTTCGCCAGGTCGCTGAGCTCCATGTCCCCGAAGGCTTCCCATGGGCAGATCACGGTGATGTCTGTGCCGAGGCCCTCCATCCCGGGGATGTCGTCACCGAATCTGTGGACAGAAAAAGATTTGATAAGTACAACTGAGAGATACGAGGACTTTGTGTGTGTGTGTGTGTGATGTTGAATCCATCTCACCCCTTCTGGCCTGGTTTGGGCGCCTTGCTCTTGAAGGTGCGCATGGCCCTCTGCTTGAACTTGGGAGGTGCCCTCTTCTCGGCGGGTGCGGCAACGTCGAAGTCTGCCATTTCGATTGGTTAGCTGAGAGGGAAAAAAGGACAGAACGTATGAGATCAGGCTTCAGACGCGTCTGTCTGTTTTAAGCCACGTGTACGGCACTTTGAGCGGCCTACAGAGCATTCCTCTGCTACCATCAAGCAATAATCTCCATTTTGCAGAGGCGCCATCACAGTAAAATCACGTCGTATTTCTCATCCTCTGCATCCTCTTATAAACATCTGGCACCAACAAGAAAGACCTACTCTGTGTGAAGATCTCATTTCCATCAGAGCAGTAAAAGCCTGAGCTGCGTAGCTTGCAGTTTGGTTCTTACCTTCTGCTGAAGTCTCAGAGAGTTGTTGTGATGCTGCTGCTTTGCTCGTCGCTCGTCGGATGCCTCTCTGCTCGCCGGTCCTCCTTTTTAAAGTCCTCCGAGCTCGCTAATCCCCTCAGATGTTTTGTTGGTTACATGTGCCGACTCTGCCCTGTCCTCTTCTGTACCAGCTCAGACACAAATAGATGAAAAGGATCAAGGATAACGAGATAAAAATACAAGCCGTGTCAGATACACCGCACGTCTGTCCAACTGTGAGTTTAAAGTGAACTAGAAGAGGCGATGATTGATTCTTCTTGTCTGTCTGTCTGACAGCCCACCAGCGTTTTACTCAAACATGCTGCGTCATGAAACTCTTCATGTTAAACTTGAGTACATGTGACTTTGTTTTAGCGGTTTCATGGTTCATCTGAGTCTCTTCACATCAACAAAAGTTGTGGAAAAATTATAAATATATCATGCTTAACGTGCACAAATACAGGCACTAATAAGTTTCTTATGAATAATAAATGAAACTCTTTGACAGCTCCATTATTTTTCTTTCTTGTCACTCTGTAGCATCCCAATAACACATTTATTAAGAGTCTGCTGTAGAACATACAGAGTTTAGTCGCAGATTAAGTTGACGTACCGCCACGTATATGAGAACTCACTAGGCAATACAAAATCATATTTCCACCTCTGCAACTGTATTTTTCTTTATTCTGTTCTGGTTTTTTACTTTTTCTTTGAACAGAATCATATTCTGTATAAATTAGTGCTCAGACGTTGTGTTTGTGGCGTGAGGTGTCGGGCTGATCAGACATCTATGTACTTATATTTGTGTATTTTTGTCCACTCATTCATCCGTCAGGTTGTTATCAACTCCCATTATTTCATGAGTAATGGTCTCTTTGGAGTAAACCAACATTAATGTTAAAATCCGAAGATCGAGATTTTCCTTCACCTCCTTTGTAAACAAACAAACAAGCGTGCGTCCTGAAGTCGCCTCCACGGAGATCTGGAGCGTGTGATGTAAGAGCAGCGACGGCCCGATCTCCACACAGGTGACAAATAAAGAACACTTAACCAGTCAGCTCTTAATCCCTCGCCACATGGACTGAGATTAAACAGGAACAATAATACTGGAAACTCCACTGAACAGTTATTTATAGACACGAAGAGAAGAAAAACATTTAGGAGGCACGACAGCATCCAGATCTTCACTGGTTATTATATTATTTAGAACTTTATTTTATTTTTATTCTTTCTATTTCGGGTATATTTCAGATTTTCTTTATATATTTCTTATTTATAAGTACTATTCTTATCCACCCTGTGCACTGTCAGCTGCTTTAACAAATGAATTTCCTCAATGTGGGATCATTAAAGTCTGTTTTATCTTATTTTATCTTATTTGACAAATTTGAATTTAAACATTAAGACTGTGACGTGAGGAAACTCTGGAAAAAGTGGATGATGTGGATTTTTTCTATCTAAGGCCAAAAATAAATTTTATGAATGAAAAATGAACTGATTTATTGTTTTATTGTTATAGAACAGTGATATAATATTCTACAACTACATGCGATTATTTTAAAACTGCATCTATTCAGAAGAACAAGCTCATATTGTTCGGTTAATCCCGTGCTGTTTTTCTCAGAGATTCTTCCTTATGTAAGTCTGCATGCGTCTCCACATGGTCCGACACACTGAGATCAACTCCTGAGCCCCCTCCCCTTAATCTGAAGTTATGGATGAACGTGTCAGGGGGATTACAGGGGGGGCGTATATAAGAAGAAAACGGAGAAACACCAGAAACACCAGAGAAAGAGACATCAGACTGAAGACACCTGCACAGACAGGTAAGACTGAACTCTTCACTCAGCTGTGATGTTTGGCTGACGTCCAGGTCGGCTGTGAGGATCGAGGTCAGCGCGCACACGAGAGAGCAGAAACGTGATGAGAGAGTTCACATGTCACGAAATGTTAAATCATAGATTATATTTTGTATTTTAAAGACAGAAATCTCTGAAAGTGGACGTGATGTTTGCTGATGTTAAAAAAACCTTTAGATTTTTCACATTTAAATTCATTTTTTGAGTTTTTTGTTCTGTAAGTTTATGAATTCTGTTCAGAATTAAACATTTAATTAATTGCATATTTTTGTACCTGATGGAGGCCGTGGTCTAACTGGACGTTAACTCTTCAGAGGTTGTTCCTTTTAACCTGCAGGGTTAAAAAAGTGTTTCACCATTTACTAAAATACTAAACATGCATGAAACTAAACAAAATTTGATTTAAGGGAAAATTTGCAGATTTTTCAGCTCAACATGTGTAAATATTTGTCTCAAGTGGGAACTTATTACATAATAATTGAGGACCATTTTTAATGGTTTGAAGGGGAAGAATTACTTTTCTTAGGGATTGATTATGTAAATGTTTGGGGACATTTTCTAAAATTTTAAAAGACTGCTTAGTTCAGTCTTTATTGTCCTGCATGGATCCATTCAGACGACAGCAAACGGAACAAAAACGGTTAATTAGAAAACTTGCAAAAGCAATAATGACTCAAGTTCCTGCAGCCAGGCAGACTTTGCACATCTCTAACTCACTTTGTTAGTTTATATTTGATAATTGGGCTGCAAATATGACCAAAAAAAATTAGGTTTAGATCTCGATTCAAGTAAAAATAATTCAAAAGTGATGTCTTTCAGTACCCTAGCTGTGGCTAAACTCTGAGATTTACTTCAACTTAATCAGAAAATATTTAAAAATCTATCAGGGTGTGAAAGTTAAGAACTAACTGGAGACTTTCTGACAGATGTGTTTGGAGCTTTCCTGTAAAATAAGACGTATAACTAAAAGGTCAGAGAAAAGTCGGATTAAAGAAGATTAAATATGAGTTTCTCGGTGGTAAAATCTCCTTAAACACATGTGTGTTGGCTTTGTGACCAATTATAGAATCAGGTGAACTTAGAGATATTCTGGGCTCGTTATGTTTGCTCTATAACTCCGCCGAGAGCAATCTTTAAAGCCAGCGTGTAAAAATAGACAAAGCTGTTTGTGTAACGGAGATTTAAAGAACTGTGACAGCTTTAGTCTCTAATTTGACCTAATCTGAGGGGGTTATATCATCCAAACACAGGGCAGGGGGCTAAAGGAGGAGGAGGAGGGCGGCCTTACACATCAACACTGACTAATTAACTGTTGTTTCTCTCAGCATATAAAAGATGGCAGACGCAGGCGTTGCAGCTCCCGCCGACAAGAAGGCACCTCCCAAGTTCAAGCAGAGGGCCATGCGTACCTTCAAGAGCAAGGCGCCTAAACCAGGCCAGAAGGGGTAAGAAGTACATTTATACAAGCACCACGATGAGGTACTTTATATGTATATACATTCACAAGTAAAATATTATACTATATTTATCCAGTAGCTCAAACTTTTCAGTTTACGGTTTAAGATTTAAGATTAAGCCAGTAGTTCCCAACCCAACAAGTATTTTCCACACTTCTGAGTATCAGTTTAAGTAAAGAATACTTCTTCAGCAACTAAAAGTCATATATCAAATAAAAGAACAAATCTTGGCCGCCATCTAATCTAAAAAAAACTTTAAGCCTTAATATAATCTGAACAGGTGAGTTGTATATAAATTCACCCTCAGTACAGTTGTCATGAACGGGGAAATTAGCTACAGAGACCAAAACTGTTTTTTGTACCAGGCTGTAAACATGTTTATTTCTGCTGTGAAGTTTTTAACATGGGGACTTATGGAGACTGACTCACTTCTGGAGCCAGCCTCAAGTGGATGTTTGACGAACTGCAGTTTTTGGCACTTCCACATTAACTTCACTTCACTTCCCCTTTATTGTCTCACCTGTTTATTTTTGGATTATGACTTCCATCTCATAAATAACTGGTTTCATGCTGCGTCGTTTTCCCTGCATGCTGTGTCGTAACCACGAGAAATTAAGTTTTGTTTTTGTTTCTTTTCCAGATTCGGAGACGACATCCCCGGCATGGAGGGTCTCGGCACAGACATCACAGTGATCTGCCCATGGGAAGCCTTCGGGGACATGGAGCTCAGCGACCTGGCGAAATATGGAATTGTGTAGAAACCCTACCGTGTCTTCACCGCAACTGTTCTACCTCCCAGCACCGATTTCCCTTCACCTACCAAAATACCTAATCTGCCGCTGCACACGAAATTATACCCAGAGCTAATCCAAACTGTGGCATAATTGGCTAATTTTAAAAAGTTTTAATTATTTATTGAGTCCCCCCCTCACCTGATCTTTTGCACTTGGCTTGTACATTTTTAAAAGACGGTGGATTAAATCTGTCTCGACTGTTTTTAGACCACTAAATCTCCAATCCTGCCTTTTCCACTCTCTCTCCCCTTCCCCATCTATTCCTTCTTAATGTACAGCTGATCATGATATATATATATTTTTATTTTTATAAATCTGTGCACACTAGCAATATGGGAGTCACAGTTTAGTACAAGTGTCAATAAATATTTTCCCCAAACAAATGTTGTCTTTTTTTTAAAGCACAATAATCTAACTTAAATTTAATCTACTACATTACCGTAACATCACTTACACGTACGTCTGTTCTCACACTATGTAACTTTGGGCTCCGGGTCGGGAGAAGTACGTAACGCTTTACGGCACTAAGTCACACACCACCAACTATTTCACTGATTCTGGTGAAACTGGATCATATTTTATGGAGAAAATGTTTTCTGGTTTTCCCTCTGATGTCCGCCTCAACTCTCTGTAATTTAGAGAGTTTCCTGATGGACAGTGAAGTAAACTGTAGCTGCTGTTAGCTCTAGGGACATAATGGCAGAGGAGAAGAGGGCAAAGAGGACGTGATGTTGCAGGTTTAAAGCAGCTACTGAGTACACTGCACTCAAATACTGGACAATAACATGAGGATCCATTTTACTAAAGAAATAGAATACCAAAAGAAAAACAACCTGAAAGCTTGATCACAACAAAACATTTTATATAAAACATTTTATATGGACATTCAATAACAAAAAAACATAATGGCAGTCAAGGGGGGATAAAGACATGACAAAGGGAGAGGACTGGTCATTGAGAAACCGTAGCAACTATGAAGAACGGCCACATAGTTTACTATAATACAGTGGCAAGAAAACCACGTGACAGCAAAATTAATTTTTTGTTTGTCAGCGGCCTTTTTGCCAAACAGCACTGTGCTCTTTGTTGTGTTTAGCTAGCTTCGGACTGCTAGCTGCCTGTCATTCTACATCGAGTTTAGTGGTAAAGAAGAAACGCAACTGGGCTCGGCTGCTCGGGAGTCAAATATGAAAGACACAAGATTCATGCAAAACTATTTTTTTTTTCTCTTTTTAAACTTGACAAGTATCGCTCATGCTGGTTTGTCCATGCCTTCGTCAGTGGCTTTGTTAAGTCCATTCTTTGTTATTTTTGTGTAGCACTTCTCAAGTTGGGAGCCAGAACGTGCTGGGGACGATTACGTTAGCATCTTTGGCTAGGTTTCTTTTTTTGTTGTTGTTGTTGTCCGGAGCACATTCTTTAGTAACTTTGAGATATTTAAAAAGAAATGTTAAATGTCATGAGAAAATCTGACAGCAGCACATTTAATAGAAAAAACCCCCATCATTGACCTGCATGTTTTTCCAATGTGAGAGTTGAAAAACACAACGGTTAGCTTTGAAATTAACAGGTAAAAAAAAACAAAACAAAAAAAAAACTGCCGCATTTACCACACAAATTATATCATCGTATGCCACGATGACATTTTGTTTTTCACCATGTATGTACGGAAGCCCTAACCGGTCATACATTCATACATGTATTTCCTCCGTTTTCTCGAAATCTCGAGTTATTTATGCCGAAATAACAAATGTTAATTGGCGATAACGGGAACGGAACTTTCTCAAGATCTCAAAATTACGTAACTTTGTTTTCCCGAGATAATGCCATAATTAATACAGAGATCTCAAAAAAACAAAAGGACAGTCTAATATTAAATAAATAATTAAATAATTGCAATTGCAACATTCTCCTGCTCCCCTGACGCTGCTACAATTAATAAGGTTTCCTGCCATTATTTAATATACTTGACAATCCTTTTGTTTTCTCGAGATCCCAAATTAATTATGGCCGCATCTCGAGGAAAGCAAAGATTTGTTATCTCGACATAAACAGCTCCAGATTTCGAGAACATATTAACTCGTTGTCACGGGAAAGCATAAAAACTGATCACATCATTGCACGTAAAATCATTCAGTGTAGCAACGTCAGAGGAGCAGGAGAAGATGCAATAGCAGTTATTTAACATACTAGAATATCCTTTTGTTATGTCGAGATCTCAAATTAATTATGGGATTATCTCGGGGAAACAAAGTTTCGTGATTTTGAGATCTAGAGAAAATCCCGTAATGTCGTTATATATAAAACAACATTTGTTATTTCGACAAATAACTTGAACATGCAAGAAAACAAATGAATTTAACTCGTTATCACGAGAAAACGGAGGAAATAAAATGTATGAATGTACCGCTTGGGGCGTCCGTATTTTTTTGAAATAACACTTTAAGATATTTTTACTGGAAATTTTCAAACAAACCTGAAGCGACCGCAAAAGGCCAAGATGACAGATTTAACCACTGAAATGTAAGGAGTCTGCTTTAAAACAAAAAACAACAACTATTAGAATAAAACGGAAATAAAGGAACACAGTTGGTTTGAGCCAAAAGTGTCACACATCTATGTTCATTCAATGTAAAAGGTGTCAGTCATCTGCAAAATATGGACACAAAAAAGGAAAATAAATCCAGCCGTTCATGTAGATTTTGAATATAATCACGCAAACGGATCCTATGATCAACCCAAAAAAAAATAATTAAAAAAACAACAACAAAAAAAAACAACAACCTGGATTGACTGAAAATTTAACTAAGAGGACAAAAGTTTGGTAGTGTTACGTGCATACCTTCAGTACGTCATTACTCCGGTACGCTCTCGGCTCAAATCTTTTACTCCAAACCACAAAAACAAAACTTGATATTTAACTTGCACCTTACTGGAGAAGGAACAACACTTACGGATATATTTATATATATATATATAAAAAAAAAAAAAAAAAGACAAACAGAAAAGATGAAAAAGAAGTAAATAAAGACAGCAATAGGATTATCAAGGATTATGATAATAACAATAACAAAGATAATATATTTATACATACGGCAGAAAAATGTGCTTTCTACAAATCTTTGGAACAAAAACAAAAGCCAAAACAAACAAACAAAAAAAAAAAGCCACATTTTGGAAATATAGAATACAACGGTATAGAAATATGCACAATAGTAAGGTGTTTTGCATTTAAATATTTTCTATGAACTCACTCGACTGAATCTCTCTTCGCTCTCCCTCAGTTATAGTCGCTGCTGGCAGCGTCTCGAACACAATTTTTTTTTTTAACCAACTAAAGTATGTTTCAGGAAGACTCATTCGATGTTGGACTTTGCTGTATAAAAGATGGAGCGTGACGTGACGGGGGAAAGGGTGGAGGGGGAAACAAATCCAAATGATAAATCTCTACATTAAAGGATCAACGAGGACTCGAACCCCCGGGGTTTGTGGGCGGATCTAAAGCTAAAAATCAACGTTTGAAAAGTTTAGTGTTGGAGCTTCTTTTTTTTTTTTTTTTTTTAGTGTTCATGATGGATTTCTGATTTTTAACCCCGAGAAACTACACGTCCCATCTCAACAAAATAATGTTTAATAAGAATAATAATAATTACAATAATAATAATAATTTGGTAACTTTTTTTCTCTAAACTAATTTCTTTGCATATCATAACAATTTTAAGTTTAAAGGTTCACCATTTCCACATACTAAGAAAACTTGAGGTAAGGAACAGCTCTAATAAACCCTCCCTTCCTTTCAGCTTTCGGACGTGATTTCTGTCGTTATATAAACCGTCACATCGTCTCTGTCCGAGCCGCCGTGTTCGGTCTCCGTCTACGAGAACACAGCGAGAATGGAAATCCTCTTTCGTTACTATGCGCCCACATTAAAGAGGAATTATAAAAATCCATCAGTGGGTGTGTTTTTTTGTTTTTTTAAATGATTTTAGTGACTCGTCTTTCTGGTTTCAAAATGTTTCAAGGTGCCGTGTCGGCGCGACCTTCCCACTCCGACGTTTTGTGGACGATGTTTTTCCGTTAAACGCTGAGCGCTCGGCTCGTTCTCACACATGGTTGACAGATATTTAAATGTCAGTTATCCACACACACACACACACACACACGGCCTTTGGAAGAACATCTGGGCTCCATCCCGAGTCTTGTGCTGCTGCTGAGTGCCAGGGGAGTAAGAAGGGGAGGAAGGGGGACTATAATACAGCCGTGCAATAGGGAAGATGGCTATTTTAAGTCTTTATTTTTTCTTCTGTTTTTTTTTGTTTTTTTTCATTTTGTTTTTTTTTTTTTTTAATGTAAAGGCCATCTGTCAGTCTTTAATACAGCATTCCTCTATTTCTGTAGTAGCGTATATAAGAAAACGTGGGACTGCTCGGGGGTGGGTGGGATCTGAAATATCTTTGTTGTGGTCGACTCCACGCTTTTTAAAACTGGGTGCAGTCCACCTCCACGACAACAGAGGGAGCTCTTTCAAGAGTAAATTCAATGGAAGAGAGGAGCTCCTGGGAAATGTAGTGTCTTTTTTTTTTTTTTTTTAGTAAGGGGCAAATCTACTGTAGCCTCCCCTGTACAGTGTGGCCTGTGGAGGAACAAAAAGACACATTTAGGGAAGAAATTCACATTTTACAACAACTGATCAGACTTTTGATCATAAACAATCCATCCAGCCTGTAAGAAGCAGATCTGCTCATTTAAACACATTAATTTAGTCTTAATTTAACACGAGATCCAGTCTTTTAGTGGTGTAAACACTGAATACACTAAATATACAACAATAAATGTACAGTTTATTCCTCTTTGAATCATGTTTGCTCCAAACTACATCCTTTAAAAAAAGATTAAACTACATATTTGTGACCTGTTTTACAAAATCAGTAGTGCCTAAACTTGAAACTGAACTTTGGTTGCTCTTGCTCTTTTTTCCGTTTGAGTTGTTAACAATCAGAAAAATATAGAATATCACTTATCGCCTCATCCCGTGAAAGCTTCAAGGACTTACCATGGCTCCGACACCGTAGGCAGCTGGAGCGAGCGCAGCGTGGTAAGGGTCTGCCGTGTAAACTCGTCCGTAGCTGTCAGAGAACAAACACGTCAAACATGAAATCGCACATTATGATCAAGAAGGACGTTGCTCTATGGCATGTGGGAACGAAACCCTCCCTCCTCAGCTGACAGCAAACAGATGCTGTGTCTCACTCGATGTTTGGAGGACATAAGTGCGTTAACGCTGTCTGTTCTGTCAAAAGGCGGTGTGCTGTTAAGTACCCGGATTGTTCATAACTGCAGAGGAAGCTGCTGGAGCTGCAGAAGTTTCGGTGAATGCCTCAACATACTTATATTTATATTTTGGCAGTCAGGCGTTGGCACTTATGCTCCGCACCTTTGAAATCTGGCGAAGAAGAAGAAGCAGTTACACGTCGTGATCGCCGTTCGAGCCAGCTTAGCGCACTACGCCTGGAAGTACATAGTGTACACTGTGTACTTAGAGAAGTATTTAAATAGGCACGCATCACGACAGAGTGTACTCTTCATTCTTAAATGTTCTGACCCTTCATATCTGAACCTTCGTTCTGCGGCATTTAGACTTGAAAATATCGCGTGATCTTCATCTGTTGCTTATTCTGACACAGCTGATGTTTAACCTTCCTGTAATACTCCGTAATACAGCGCTTGCATTGATATTAAGAGGTGACTTTTAGCAGCTTCAGACCGAAACTTCTCAGGGTGGGAGCCAGAACGTGCTGAGGACTGTTAGTCCGTCTGTGCTGGTTCATATTTATCCAGTGCACTCTGCTTGTTGTGTTTTTAATCTGCACATAGATAAAACAGCAAATGCATATTTCATGCACAACAATGGAGGAGGTGGAGGAGGAGGTCTGAAGACGTGTCGGGTCATCCCACTCACCTGTCACTGTAAGCCGCCGCTGCAGCTGCCGCCGCCGCAGGAGTCGCTACCGCAGCCGGCTGGGCGTAACGATACGCTGCATAGCCACCCTGCGATGAGGCGATGGAGGGGAGAGAGATGGAGGACAGCGAGAGAGAGAGAGAGAGGGGGAGGAGGAAGATGCAACGGAGGGAAGGAGGTGGGACAAAAAACAGAAACAACAGGAGTAAATCCTCGTTAAAACGTCGGCCGTATTGGTGCTGCACACTAACAGACTAGCGGTGAATCTAAAGGGTTACATTGTGAGAAAAAACTGCTGAGAAGAGAGCGGAAGATTAAAAACAAGCAGACAGTCAGCAAAACTGGCTAATCTGGTGCAGTACGGCATTCACAAGGATGTAGCTCAGGCTCTGTGTGGGTCTCTCCCTCCATGACTAAACGTGGGAAATCTTTAAATTGTGCATGACGTGTTGAGTTTTACTGTTTCAGTTTCCCACTGCGAGTTAAACATGGAGGGAGAGAGAGTTCATACCCGTAACTGTGCCCCACCCTGAGTCCCCTACCAAAAACACACAGTTAAAGAAAGGGGAAGGGGTGGCAAGATGATTGTGTCATTATTTATGTTTGTTTTGATGATGAACAGCTGATGAACAGACACAAACAAAAATAAATCTACAGGTGTGAGAAGACAGAGGTCAGCCAATCGGATTAAAAAACACACACACACACCACGCTCACGTAGGCCATCGACCAATCACTGACAGACACAGCATGCTTTCCCAAACTCAGAAATGTATTAGGCCAAACATCCCTAAAAAAAAAACCAAAACATTAAAACAAACACACCGCTGCATTCTACCCTAAAGGATCAGTCACAACCAAGTCCCTGCATTCAGGACCACACAGCTGCTGCTATGGGAGGAAGGCTGGACTCGAAGGGGAGGAGGGGGAGGAAGGAAAGGGTACGAAAGGTTTCAGTTATCAACTGAGGAAGAAATAAAAACGGGGGAGGAAGACAAAGAGGGGAGGAAATAAGGGGGGAGGACTGAGGGAGGAGGAGGAGTCAGCCTTGTAAGTATGTCTGCATGCCGACATTGATTCAGTTAGCATGCCACAGGTGAAACAGATAGGGAGATTCCTGGAAGGGGTCTGAATTGAAACTGTAAAACTCTGCATCGCTCGGACTGCTGCAGAGCGTCCTGTTTGTGTTTCCAGCAGCTTGCTGACTCGTTCAAAATTTTAAAGTTTGAAAGTGTGCAATAATAAAAAAAAATAAATAAATAAAAAAAGTTGAGGGTGACTTCACGAGAAGAGGATAACAAAGTGACGACACGTTTTTTTTTTTTTGGGGGAAGGTTCTCGAGGTACATTCGGACAGGATCAGGCACCGCGGCGAATCACTGCAGGGTTTGTGCAGCGGGGTGTGTGTTTGTGCTGAACGTAACATAGCGCTGTGAAACAATCAGGAAATAACTATTTATATATAAATTTATCTCGCTGGTTAACCGTACACAAATCAAATTAAACTTCTTCGTGTCTTTGAGCATAAGTTGCAGCCAGACTCCGATTTAGAAGCTGGTTCATGAAATAAAGAGTACCAGATAGTTCAGATAGTCTCAGTTGTAGAGACATTTCAGATCTGTCTGCGCTTGGTGGGACGAAGGCGAATGTGTGGTTCAGAAAAAGAGGTGGAGCTCTTCTTTTCTGATTGATGGCAAAGCGACCGTCAGACAGGCGTTCGAACGTTCAAAGTGTTGATCGATGTTAGTTCGACGCACGAGCCGAGTGATCCACCGCTAAGAGTTGTCACATTTTAGTGCCATCGTTCAGAGACTGGTTTCTGTTTTATGACAAAAGAAACCGAACCGAAAAAAATCTTCAAGTGCAGGTCACCGTGTGTCTGCTGAATTTGTTGTTATAAGGTCAATAGGTGAAGTTCTCTCTGTGTGATCGCTGTATGTCTAAAAAGAAGCTCCCGTTTTCGTGGCAGCGCCGGATCCCGTCCGAATTTACCCTAAGGTCGTTAAGGTCATCTTTCTTTGAGAGTTCAATCTGGGGCGACTCGGACTCGGGACTTGGACCCAGAGTCTCTGTCCCGGGTTGTCCCAGATTCAACTCCTAGTTTTCTGTTTAACATGATTTGGGAATTTTAAAAAAGTGTGTGATGAAAATGTTTTTGCCTCAAGAACATGATGAAATTTATCAAATTCACGGCTGAATTTTGGTTTCTGGTCACATTTCTGGTTTCTGGTGTATAAAGTATTAACCTTCACCTGACCTCCCCTAAAATGTCCATCCATCTCTCCTGTACATATTTTTTCTTTATGCCGCTTATTCTTCCACAAATTCAAATTTATTTGAACTTTTCTCCCCCTTCCGCAACTCCACCCATGTCAGAATCCAGTGAGTTAGTAGAAGAAGACAGAGAAGGCATTTCAATCTCAGATGGTCAATAAATGTCTAGCAGCACGCAGTCATTGGAGACGAGGAGGATGCACACTGGCTCTCACACAGAGTGTGTAAAACCCTACCTGGGGCAATCTGCCACTAATGTCCTGAAACACTAGTCTACAGAGAGAACAGAAACAGCTATTGTCAACCTGGTCACACACACACACACACATACACGCACACACACACACACTGCACAGCACAGCACAGACACACACTCATAATCACATTGGTACAAACTCACAAATGCACAGAGAGACAAACCCAAGAGGAGTCTACTCATGAATGGACACATTGATGAGTGTGTGTGTGTGTGTGTGTGTGTGTGTGATTTAATGACATTATGTGCATTAAGAAAAATGATTTAATTTATTTGTACTTTAAAATAAAAAGGAGAACATAAAATGTCTCGATGTGATGAGTCCAAAAAAAAAAAACACCCAGAAGTACACGTCTCTACGGGTTTGGTCTTTGTCGCTTCACACTTTGAAAAAACCCACAAGGAGGCAAGAAAGGGAGGGAGGGGGCAAGGAAAACGTAGGTGAGGAGGTGAGGCAGTAGAGGAGAGAGAGAGGTATACTTACATAGAGATCAGCTGCACCGTAAAAGCCATCCTGATAGGCCATCACACTGAGAGAGAGAGAGACGAGAGAAGAAGGGGGGGAAAGGAAAAGGAAAGGAAAGAAGGAAGGAAGGAAGGAGAGAGGGGAGCGGTGGTGGAAAGTCCAAACAAAACAAAAAAATGGTGTGATGCGCCACCATGTGGGCATTGCAGAAAACAACAAACAAGAGTGACGATTTGAGGGAGAGAGAGAGAGAGAGAGAGAGAAAGGGAGGGAGAGGGAGGTGAGAAGACGGTGCCGAACAGATTGTGAAAGAGAGAAAAGAGAAAGAAAGGGTGAGATTATTACACACCGTGCAACATGCAAGACAAAATACCACCTCTTTGTATGCAAATGCACCAACTTCAGAGTGATACTACTGTTACTTAAGAGACTATCAACTCTATTTGATCCTAAAGTACGACTTTGAGGTACAAGGAAATGGTATTTGAGCTCAGCAAACTATCAATATGTCAATAAAATGTATCCAAACACACGCAGCATGCACAATTATGATTTTATCTAACATGCATTGAGACATTACGTCTAGCTTTCTGTGTGTGGTGTGTGTGTGTTTACCCCGGGTAGGTGGGGATGGCCGGTTGTGGCACAGCCGCCCTGACCGCGCTGTAGACGGGCCGGGCGCGACCCCGGAGATGAGCGCCTCGAAAAGTCGCGGCGGTGGAGGCGGCCGCTGCAGCCGCCGGGTACGGGAACCCCGGTACTGAAAAGAAAGAGGAACAGCTTCTTTAATAAACTTCCAAGATTATTCGTGCATCTCCGTGTCTCCGTCGGAGGAAGCGTGACGTGAATCTGTGTCGTCGTACCCGTGTAGAGTTCAGGACTGTACATGGCTCCGACCATCGGACTCAACTTCCATCCAGCTGCAGTCAACAGAAGAAAAAAATGAGATTTAAAACAAAAATCAGAGATGACTGTGAGCACATGAAGTGTCTGTTTTATTGTTCTTTTCTTTCATTTAGTCAGATTTAACACATCACACCTCGATTCCCCCGGGCACCGCATCGTTTCACCCTCTAAGCGGCTTCATACACGACCAGACTGCACTTTTATAGCCACTTTCTGGCGTTCTGACTCAAGGTACCAACTGCTCATTTATGTTTGGGATTCACACACTGATGGTGAAGCCTTCAGGGGCAATTTGAGGTTCAGTTTCTTGCTCAAGGACACTTTGGCATGCAGACTGGAGGAGCCAGGGATCGAACCACCGATCACCTGATTAGTGGACGCTCTACCTCCTAAACCACAGCTGCCCTTGGGTCATTTCCCCAGGATTTAGGTGCTTCTACCCATGAGTAAATGGGATATGTATGATCTTAGATTAGCCGGTAGCCATTCTTTATACTGTCAATGGTTGCACCCGGTGGAATGAAGCTGTAGTTCCTCAAAACTACGGCCAATTATGATCATATCAAAGTCTAAACTTCTTCAAAGTGCGTTACCGTATGGCAGAGTAGCGAGACCCTCGCCGTTAGAGTACGGGGTGGTCATCTTCTTGTTCGTCATCACTCTGGCTGTGGCGTTATTGACCTGGACACCAGAGAAAGTGGTCAGGGACCGAGTCGACCCGGTTTCACATGTATACAGTGAGGAATCATCAAAATGAAGCAGAATCCAATCACATCTGAGTTTTAAGCTCTCTGGGAGATACTCTTTTCATATTAAACTTTAAGTGTGAGGTGTCGTTATACTTTAAACAGTTGTTTTACTTATGACAGAGGTTAATTCTGTTGATGAGCAGCGATGGTATTTGATGCATGCGCTTCTTTTTGAAGGAGAAAGACATTGAAAACAAGGATCCTGGTGAGTAAGTCAGGCAGTTTTTGCACACAAACAATGCAACCATTGGCACACAGAACAAAGAAAACAACAAAATATTTCAGAACAAAAGCATTCAAAAAGAAATCCAAGACCATTATATAAATATATATATTCGCTACCTTTAAAAATAAATAAATAAATTTAAAAAAGAGGGGAAAAGAAGGTGAATTAAGCGGCAGATTCATCAGTTGAAACACAATGCAAAAAACATCAATCGAAAGAGTTCATACACAAATTACACGCAGCCAATCAAAGAGCGCATCACATCACCAAGAAGTGAGCAAAAAACTAGCCAATCAGCAAGCATCAGATGCAGCAAAGAGACCAATCAAAAAAGGTTGGCAGCCCTCCCAATCAAATACACATCATACAGAAAAAAGGGGGGAGGACGGGGAGGGAGAGAGAACGACAGAGAAGAGACAGATATATATAGAGGGATGCAGGAGGAGGGAGGAAGGAGGAGGAGGAGGAGGAGGAGGAAGGAGGAGCCAGTCCACATGAAAAGACACAGAAAAAACACATACATGATGTGGAGAAGGGAGAGGCAGAGAGAGTGAACAATCCATCCAAATGTGCAATTCCTCTAATGAACAAACAGAAACAACAAGATGCGACACACACATACAAAATACATCTGACCGTTTGCCTACATTGGATCTAACTGTACATGAGCAACAATGGAGAAATCATGAATGGACGAATACAGAAAGAAAGAAAGAGTATGAGAGAGGAAGAAGTGTAGATATAATGACAGAGAGAGAGAGAGAGATGGGGATGCAAATATCATTCCTCTTAAATAAACAATAAAAAAATAAAACAAAAGTAATCAAATCAAATCAAACCATGGTGGTGAAACACTGCCAGGCATTCCAGATCAGTGTCGCACACCAGAAAGACCTCGAAAAAAAGCACACAGACCACCAACACACACCATCCAGAACCAAACTGATCAAAAAGTAAAAACAAGGACACCTCGACAGGAAATCAGAAGGAAGAGAAGCTGCCGTCACTCAGATTATTTCACGACAGCTTTTTGTTGTTTTTGGTTCTTGTGTGAAGAGTTTTGCTTTAACGGTGCATCCTCTTTTTGGGGAGGGAGGGTGGGAGGAGTGGGGCACACTTCTATTCATCCACATATAAATATGAATCTTTAATTTGAATGTTAAGATCTAAATAAAAAAAACAGCCATACCTCTACACCTGTCTGCAGACTACAAAGTGGCACAGAAAGTGATCACTACAGTAACACACCATGATATACAGACAACTATCAAGACCTCTCCTCCGAGTTCTTTTTTTTTTTTTTTAAAAGCTAACATAGCACTCATGCTTCAGCATGCTGTCCCACTAAAAAAAGGTGCAAAAATGCAGCTATTGGCTGACACATGACACAGAGAGATGACATATAAAGTACTATATGACGTCGTACAGATGACGAAGAGAAGAGAGAAGTAAACCATGCAGGATACAGCTCTGGAATTAAAATGCTTGAATGCAGTTAGAGAGGTGATTGGAATGAATGCATAAGAAGTGGTAAGTCATAGTTGTTGCACTTGCAGATAGATGCAGTACATTCAGTTATACAAGAGTGGCCTTTTTAAAAAATTTTTAAATAATGCCATGCGGTCAATGGCTAATCTCGTAAAAAAAAAAAACAACGTTTCATTCACCACCTCCCCAATCAATCACAGGATTAGCCAATCGGGTTCAATCAATCAATCAATCAAGCTCCCTTCAGTGAAGGAGGTCTTCATTTGGGTGTGGGGTGCATTTTATTTCAATACTTTTTTTTTTTTATTGTTTTTTTGACGGATGGGGTGGGGGGAGGGGTCATTCAAAGATGATGCCATGTGTACACAACTTACCGTTGCCAGGGAAACGGCGTGAGGACACGCGAGCAGTTACCGTGGAGACTGACAACAACAACAACATACAAAAATCATCAGGGGAAATAGAGAAAATATATGTAAGAAAGAAAATGATGAACTAAAAAAAAAAAATAAAGAAATAAAATAAAAAACATAAACAAAACGAGGTAATGAAAAGCAACCCCCACCCTGTGGTAGAGAGGAAGTGATGTCACAGGTCACGTGTCAACAGTCACCTAACAAAGTATCAGCCATTTGAGACAACAAAGCTATAAACCTCTACTCCCCGCTACAAAAACATCAGAAAAACAAAACGGAGAACAGAAAATGTCAAAAAAATCTAAAATCTGGGAGAGGAGGAGGGGAAAAAACTAGCCGTTAAATTTAAACCCAGATTATTCAAATAACTGACAAACAAATCAAACTTAGTCTGGATCTTTATGCTACCTGACTACATCACAGGACAGGGAAATGGACAGAGATAAGAGGGTGGGGAGGGGAGGGAGGAGAAGATGGATGCATATGGGGGACACACAGACTTGGGAGAGACAGACAAAGACAGACTGGCCTGGTGGGGGGAAAGAGTGGAGAGAGATGATGGAGGAGGAGATTAAATTAAAAAAGGAAAGGAAAGGAGAGGACAGCTAGCTAATGCATTCACTTCTTCACATGTTCATTCGCTCTCTGCCCGCCATAAAATCTGCACACACCCACGCACAGACAGAAGAGTGCAGGACATTCGAGACCATGCAGAGGAGCTTTAGTAGCAAAAAAAATAAAATAAAATAAAAGGTGATTTTTCTTTTTAACAAAAAAAAAAAAATCAAGAGCCAGAGCAAATGGCGAAAGCATGGAGGAGCGTGGTGGATTTGATCTCCGAGGCCATTTGCAACTGAAATCTGAGCTCATGCTGACAAATCAAAAAAAGATGTCACAACAAAATGCACTTCCATGAGATCTGGTGTTGTTTTTCAGGAGTGATGGATGCAAAGTGTGTGTGTAAACAAAACTTTTTTTTTTTTTCCTCACACGTCAGCTTTTTTTGTGTGTTTGTTTTATTTTGAAGCATCAGAAATGACACCACACGTCTCACGCCCACCCAAAAAAAAAAAAAACCCCATCATGCATCAGTCTCACATCAAACGTTTAAATAAATGAAAAAACCAAGAGGCACCCACGTTATATTAACTCAAACTCCCAGGACGACATCCGACCTCATGATCCATCCATGCAACATACAGTAGCCTCTCACAGACACCGGCAAGCACTTTTTTTTTGTTTGTTTCGGAGTAAAATTAACTGCCCTTCAAGTCATAAAACACAACCATGAACCCAAAAAAATAATAATTGGCCACTCAGTCATGATCATGGAAGAAAGTGATGGGAAAAGGTGCAGGAAAAAACCAAATGAAAAGATCCTACATGCTGGTGACAGAAGCGGATACATCGTCAGCGACCCCCTCGTCGTAGTGACGTCTCTCCAGCCATGCCTGTTGTGTAGCCACTCCACCCAGCATGCTTTGCAAACCACACAGCTTTTTTTTTTTTTTTTTTGGTGCAATGGACAGCCCACAACATCAACGACAAGAACAGCAACGACAGCGTAAAAAAAACAATCGACGGCGAGGGGGGTGGTGGGAAGTGCCGTCAAAAAGAGTGACGTCTGTGTGCGCGGCACCACTGCATCATGCTATAGTGAAGCCAGAGGGGGGGTTAGAGTCGAACACATACAGCCACCCGGAAACCTCTGGGGCAAGAAAAAACGACCAGAACAAAACTCTCATAGTCGGACATGGAGGGGAAGAACAGAGGAGAAAATGGTCACTGTTTCTAAAAAACAAAAACAAAAAAAAAAAAAGAGAAAGGGGGCGAGGGTGGTGAGTTACCTCGATTTTACGTCCTTCCACCAGCGTACCGTGGAGCTTCTCTCGGGCTCTCTCTGCGTCTGCGCTCGTCTCGAATGTTACAAAACCGAAGCCCTGCAAAGCAGAGGAGGATCATGGGAAAAGGAAAGGAAAGGTTAAGCTTTGACGGAGCTCGCTTTTGCTCACAAATACAGTACGAGTCAAGAGTTTGGACACACCTTCTCATTCAATGGTGTTAAAACAAACCAGAACATGTTTTATATTTCAGATTATTTTTGCTTTGATGACCTTTGCACACACTTCATTCTCTCAATCGGCTTCATGAGGTGGACACCAGAATGTTCCTGGTCACGCTGAGCACTTGTTGGCTGCTTTGCCTTCCCTCTGCGGTCCAACTCATCCCAAAACATCTCAACTGGGTTTAGGTCGGGTGATTGTGGAGGACAGGTCATCTGATGCAGCACTCCATCACTCTCCTTCGTGGTCAAATAGCCTGAAGGCGTGTTTTGGGGTCGCAAAATGGTCCCACTACTGCACCTGACCGCTGTGGTTCAGGGGGAGCTGAGATGGAAGGCAAAGTTCTTGATTTTCCAGTCTATCTACGTTCCAACCCTCACCGATGGTGGTGAGCTTTGGGTGGTGACCTAAAGAATAAAGATCGTGAATGCAAGCAGCCGAAATGAGTTTCCTCCTCTGGGTGTCTGGGCTCAGCCTTAGAGGTATGGTCAGGAGCTCGGAGTAGAGCTGCTGCTCCTCCAAGACGAAATGAACCAGCTGAGGTGGGTCATGCATCTGATCAGGATGCCCCGTGGGCACCTTCCTTCGGAGGTGTTCTCGGCATGTCCAACTGGGAGGAGACCCTGAACCTGCTGGAGGGATTACATAGTCCATCTAACTTGGGAATGCCCCAGGATTCCCCAGGAGGAGCTGGAAAACGTTGTTGGGAAGTGCCCCCGCTAAACCTGCTGCCACCGCGACTCAACCGTGGAAGAGAACAGATGGACGGTCCCACTAAGAACAAACCAGATGGGATGGCATGTTGCTGCAGAATGCTATGCTCACCATACTCGCCTTGAATTTTGAATAAATCACCAGCAAAACATCCTCAAACTATCAAACCTCCTCCTCCATGCTTCAGGGTGGGAACCACACATGCAGATGCCATCCATTCAACTTATCTTCTTCTTGTAAAGACATGGCGGTCTGAAGCAAAAATCTCAAATCTGGACTCATCAGACAAAAGTTCAGATTTCCACTGATCTAATGTCCATTCATGTTTGTTCTCTTCTTCTTCATGGTCTCCTTCAGTCGTGGTTTCTTTGCTGGCAGTCGACCATGAAGGTGCGTCTCCTCTGAACGGTTGATGTTGAGATGCGTCTGCTACTTGAACTCTGAAGCATTTATGTGGGCTCTAATCTGAGATGCTGTTTATTGGTGATTTCCGAGGCTGGTACCTCTCGGGTACTTCTCCTCTGCCGCAGAGCCAGTTTCATCAAAGTGTTTGAATTCTCAAGTGCAGTCGCTAAAACCATCAAAGTTCTTGATATTTTCTAGATTGTCTGACCTTCATGTCTTAAAGTAATGATGGACCGTTGATTCTCTTTACTTAGTTGAGCAGTTCTTGCCATAATATGAATTACTACAGAGGGCTATTAATGCAAACACTACTTCTGAACAACACAACTGACGGTCACAAACACATGAAGGAGCTAAGAAACACACAGAAGAAAGACACACTTGTTAATTGAAAAGCTAATGAAGGTGAAGCTGTCAACAAAGCAAAAGATGAAGAATCTAAAACATACAACACTTTCTGGTTTGTATCTACAGATGTGAGCAGATGTGTCCAAACTTTTGACCGGTACTGTATGTGAAATGTCAGGTTGTTTCCTACCTTGGATCCCCTTTCATTGAATATGATCTCCACGTCGAGGATTTTTCCAAATTGCTGCAAAGGGGAAAAAAAAGAGGAAGGAGAAGATGAAGAGTGAGCATGTGAGTCATGTACTGCATCTTGCCACGGGGTGTCAGCGCTGTTCAGCCATGATGAGCTGGCACTGAGCCAGCTCTGCTAGTCTTTCCTTTCCACCATATATCCCCCTCTGCACCACATTTTTAGAGGCTTTCCTCTTACGAAGCTGCCGAGCACAAGGACTGATTTACACCCGACTTTAAATAACCTTTATTACAGGACGGCAGAGGGAATAAATTCTGTTTTTGTTTTAGTCAAATGGCACAAAAACGGATTCAATTTAGCTGAATCAGACCTGATTAAATTCCCACTTGAGGAAACAAACAGTGAAAAGAAGCTTGACGTCACTGGATTGGTCATGCTTTTAATCCAAACTCCTCTCCGGGGTTGTTATGATGGTGCAAACGTGGAAAAAGGGAAGGGGGGGGCTAATATTCGAGTCTACATACCCCAAACATCTGCCGTAGGTCGGGGTCTCGGAAGCGGAAGGGGATGTTGGACACGTGGAGGCGTTTTGGGGTCCCCTTGTCGTCTGTGTCGACCCCAGCGGTCCCTCCTCCACCTCCTCCGCCCGAGCCAACGCCTGACTGACCGTCAATCTGGGAGGACCCATCTGACTGCTGGGACAGGGAGGAAAGGAAGAGACGCAGAGGAGATGAGGAGATGGAATCTCAAAGTCAAAACAAGTGATGTGTTCAAGGGTTAGGCAGAGATGACACCAACCATCCATTAATTCAAATTATAAGTGTTGTAATATAGGAAATATATGATGACATCATGTGAGTAATCCAGCATTATTAACCAGCCCTCACTGATACAACGTGGGTGGACAAAATAATAGAAATATCTCTCAGTACAACAATACAGTACAGTACAGCAGGACTGTTGTATTAGACTGCATTAGCCTTAGGTGTAACTAAAACTGCAAACTGCAGTTAAACATGAGCAGATATGAGAAATATATGAGAACTATATTTAGTAGGAATAACACTGTGATTCTCAAACTGTGGTTGATAGGCGAGCTTCCTCTAGTGGAGCATGGGACCATTTTTTTACTGTGAAAGTACGACTAAAATGAAATGGAGTTTACAATCCGTTCCATCTTTCCTGTGGTATGTTTTGTTTCAATGTTAGCCTGCTGGGTCGACAAGCGCGCACACACACGTCACCCTGATTTGTTATGAATTAAACCGTGACGGGAAAACAGTAAGCGGAGCTAAAATGAGCGGCGCAATCGTGGCTGCAAATGGGAACTATTAGCCATCAGCTAACCGGCTTCTAAATGTGTGTCTGGCTCGCAGTTTATGCTGCAAAATAGTGACAAAAATAATTATTTTAAAGTATTTAGCGAACATAAGATTGAATATATAAAATTATGGATAATAATGTGTTAAAATGCCTTTAAACACTTCTTTGTCAATACTTCTAGCAGGAGTTTGATGACAGAGTTACATCTCTGACGGAGCCGCAGAGTGCGACTGAAAGCATGTGCCATAGTCCGACAAGATTATTCAAGTTTTTCAGTTGTAATTACACATTGTAATTGTCAGTACACCGACAACAATCATTATTGTGAGAGCTACGTTAGATTTTTAGGGCTGTTTTAAGGATTTGTTGTGGGCAGTATAGTTAGGATTCGAGATGTCGCTGGGGTCGCTGCAGTGAGGACTCAGCCTTAACACAAAGGATGCGGGCTCTACCAAGTGAATCTAAAACACATATTCCTCCACGCTCTCGCTCTCGGCGTCCTCTAAAGACAAAGACCTGATGTGGGCTGCACACACACACACACACACACACACAGGAGGAAGACGCTGGCACTCACTTGAGCGCTGAGGCTGTTGGCAGCGTTGGCGGCGCTGTTTGCCGCTGCGCCAGCTTCCACGGGGCCCTGGACGGCCCCCGCCGCGTACAGGCTGCCCCCGTAATCCAGGGCAAGGCCGTTCTGGGGCGGCGGGGGAGGTGGAGGAAACGCGGAGAAAGGCGGTGGTACGAGTCCCTCCTGACCGCCAGCACTATCCTGAGAGCCCTGATGGAGAAAAGAGAGACAAGAGTGAGGACGGAGTGAAAGCTAAAGTAGCCGGCTGGCCAACTTCCACAGTATCTTTTACTGAGAGCATCACCCGACCACACAGAGACCACTTTCCCAAGAGCTTCGGCCTAAAAGTCATACAGGCGTGGATATTATATTTCAATATCTCCATGTTTGTGTGCGTGTGGATGCGTGTATGCGTGTATGCATCTACAACACCCCCCTCCACCCATTAAATATTCACTGCAGCCACATCTATTATTGAGGGTCAGATGCCTCCAGTGTCGTACAATGGTGAGTGTGCACACACACACGCCTCTGCACACACAAACCACCTTTGACACGCAAACACCCACACACCTTAAACACTCACACAAAGACCAACTGTTAGCAGAGAAGCCTGCCCAAGTATTCTGTGCACATTATTACCCCCAGTAAATTAACCGAATGTTACCGAGTGCGTAGGAGGACAACACAGGCAACGCGGCAAACACATGGTGAAACACAAACACCACACACACACACATTCCTCGCTGTTGGCAGCGGGGCATGGATACCCTAAATGGTAATAGTTAGAGGGCGGCGGGAGACGGCAGGGACAGGAGAGAGAAAAAAGGGGGGGATGGACGATAAAAGGTGATGACTGATAGAAGAGAGGCATGGCCAGCCTCCATCGCTGCGAGAGATAAACTAACCGTCACTGTCTTTCAGATGTTTTTATAGCTGGCTAACAGGAAGGCAACGTCAATCAGTACCGTCAAAATGTTGGCCGGAGAAGCTGCTGGGGCTGAACTAGTTGCGATGAATACCTCAATATACAAATGTAAGCTGTACATGTGTTTGTATTTATATTTTGGCAGTCGAGCGTTGGCGCTAATGCTCTGCGCGGTTGCAATTCGGCAAAGAAGAACAAGCAAACCGTTGCAATCGTCATTTACGGAAAGTTCACAACCGCCGTACTCGAATTGAGACAACACTACGCTGCTGCAGTTCCTCAAACGTCCACTTGAGGCTGGCTCCAGAAGTGAGTCAGTCTCCATAAGTCCCCATGTTCAAATGTCCAACTTCACAGCAGAAATAAACATGTTTACAGCCTGGTACAAAAAACAGTTTTGGTCTCTGTAGCTAATTTCCCCGTTCATGACAACTGTACTGAGGGTGAATTTATATACAACTCACCTGTTCAGATTATATTAAGGCTTAAATAAGAGCCAGCTGGGCATGCAGGACAGCCAACATGGCGGCAGCCAGAGTCACCACATGACTCCACAGAAACCCGTGCGTGACGTCACGGAGACTACGTCCATGTTTTAAACAGTCTGTGGTCGAGACGGAGGCAGGCGGTACCAGCAGTAATAGCAGGAAGTAATAATAAAGGTAACGGTGGTCACTGTCTGAATGGATATCACCACTAAAGGGACTTCATGCATACAAGACATCTGCTTGGCTACACTGAGTGTGTGTGCATGTGTGTGTGTGTGAGTGACAGGCTGCAGCGATGCCCATCTGAGTTGCACAATAGATCTGTGTCCCTTTGGGAGTGTTAAAAGTGTGTGGGAGGGTGTGTATGCATGCATGCACGCACGTGTGTGTGCGTGCCATCTGTCTCCCAGCTTTTTGACCTTTCTTGGGCGTCACACCTGTGACTCGGCAGTCGGGGCCCCTCGACTCGGCGACAAACCGGGGGGATGCACGCGGTCGACATGGATCACGTCGATGATATTTATGACACGAGAGCAGCTACAGAGGCGAGTCGACGGTCAGAGGGAAACTTAATAACAGTAAACACGACAGGACGTTCTGTGTGATATTTAATATTCACAAGAGATAAGACACATTTTGTCAGGAGCAATAAACATGAAACGAATTATGAATCTTAGCAGGTGGAAATAAAAACCAGGACTGCCTTTAAAAATAATTATTTTTCAATGAGCTTAACTGTCCATCTGTTTGTATTAAGTTTAAAATATGAAGAAAACTGACTCTGCGTCAATAAATCCACTGTCAGACTCTTTAACACCGGCATGACTGTTTCTACATGAGTCATTTCTTGTACATACGAGCTGCGGTGACACGTGAACTTCCCCAGTGTGAGATCACTGAAGTCTGTCTTATCTTATCAACAGGACTGAAGGCAACAACACACAAAATTATGTAACATATGCGTATTTAATAAAATGTTTTAATCTGAGGTAAAAAGACACGATCAGCAACTTGACAGTATCTGCTTTGTCCCTTTATAAAGTCATTATTATTATTATTATTATTATAAAATCAAATAATAAGAGCCATGTGTATTTAATACATTTATTTAAACCTTCCTTTATACCTTTATAAAATCATTACAACATATTATATTTCCTCTTTGAATAAACACGTAAAAATGTTCTTTTATAGCAGTATCAGGTTTTATTTCATAATATTAATAAATAAAACTAATATTTTTTAAGCCAACGTGAAACTGATGATACGTTTAATTTTTGTTTAAAAGATGTAAAATATTAAGAAAATGGTGACCCTCTATGTGTTTATCAACCTTATTTAAACATTAATTAATGCACCAAGCCGCGCTTCGTTTATACCTTTATAAAACCATTAAAACAAATCATGAGTAAATATGTAAATACGTGGCTGTGCAGTGAAGCCAACAAAAACTGCAGTTCCTCAAACGTCCACTTGAGGCTGGCTCCAGAAGTGAGTCAGTCTCCATAAGTCCCCATGTTCAAATGTCCAACTTCACAGCAGAAATAAACATGTTTACAGCCTGGTACAAAAAACAGTTTTGGTCTCTGTAGCTAATTTCCCCGTTCATGACAACTGTACTGAGGGTGAATTTATATACAACTCACCTGTTCAGGTTATATTAAGGCTTAAAGGTATGCAGGATTAAGAGCGTGGACGCTTTGACTGCAGGATCGATTTACCTTTAAGCCAAAGTGCAAACACGCATCACAAACAGACGTCCACGTCATTGTTCTTTAATTTGTATGATCAATTAAAAGAAAATTCCTTGTGTCAACAGAAACTCGTTAAATGTTTCGACCTGCACCTTCATAACTCTTCACTGCACAGACCTCAAACTGTCCCTGCTGCTCTGCCAGGTGAAGAGCCTCCACCATGTTCCTCCGTCATCTTCAGTGCCTCGCACTCGAGCGTCGCACAGCCGCCAGATTACTGACCACAGAGTCCAAGTTTAACTTCATTCACACTTTGAAACGCAGCAGCTGTGTCCGCTCCTCTAAACTCTGCAGCTGTATGAACCTCTTCCAATCCTCCGTCCTTCCTGTCCTGACTCGGTTTTCATGCAGCAGCACGGCTCTCTCGTACCTTTGAGGAACACTCAATGCTCATTATTTGCACAGGCTGTTACAGACCTGTGAGTGTTTGGATTATGTAATATCAGTATGTAAGTAAATATTCATCTAACTATGCAAAGTCTCTGTCAGGTCTGAGTTTTCAGCATGAAGTTATTTAATAGCATGCAGGATACACTGTATTGGATATAGTATCCTGAATTCACAGTGTTTCCATACTTTACTGCTTTTAAAGTGTTTCTAGTAACCTTACACTCTAAATAATGAACAAAAAAGATTTTAAATAGACCAGAAATGTGTTAATAATGTAAAGAAAAAGCTCAGATGAGAACCTGAATTCAGAGAGACAGAAGAGGAGAGCAAACACGAGGATGTTTGTCAGCGTACATGGGGCTTTTAGCTGATAAATGATACAGTTTGGCTTCATCTCGCTGCAGGTAAAAATGATAGCAGGTGGAGCCAGGAAGTCATTCTGGGTCATCCAGGTAAGAGCTCACCTGAATGACGAACAGAAATACAGAAACTAGACCCGCTCCTGTGTCTTTGCTAGAAAAGGAAAGTCGATCACCCCGGGGCTGTGTCAAGTGGTGAAAATGGGGACAATACGCTCCCATCTGAGCTAACAGCTAAAAAACTGAGTTATCATCAGCTAACAAACTGTGCTAATATTAGCTAAGAGCGGCTAACAAACTGAGCTAACAGCTAAAAAACTGAGTTATCATCAGCTAACAAACTGTGCTAATATTAGCTAAGAGCGGCTAACAAACTGAGCTAACAGCTAAAAAACTGAGTTATCATCAGCTAACAAACTGAACTAACATTAGCTAAGAGTGGCTAACAAACTGAGCTAATATTATCTAACAGCGGCTAACAAACTGAGCTAACATTAGCTAACAGCAGCTAACAAACTAAGCTAATATTATCTAACAGCAGCTTACAAACTGAGCTAACAGCAGCTAACAAACTGAGCTAACATTAGCTAAGAGTGGCTAACAAACTGAGCTAACATTATCTAACAGCAGCTAACAAACTGAGCAATCATCAGCTAACAAACTGAGCTAACATTAGCTAACAAACTAAGCTAACCTTATCCAACAGCAGCTAACAAACTGAGCAATCATCAGCTAACAAACTGAGCTAACATTAGCTAACAGCGGCTAACAAACTGAGCTAATATTTAACAACAGCTAACAAACGAAGCTAACATTATCTAACAGCATGTAACAAACTGAGCAATCATCAGCTAACAAACTGAGCTATCATGAGCTAACAGCAGCTACAGCTGTCAGCAGTTTACTTCACTGTCCATCATAAACTCTGTAAATCACAGAGAGTTGAGGCGGAGCAGCCGGAGGACATCAGAGGGAAAACCAGAAAACATTTTCTCCATAAAATATGATCCAGTTTCACCAAAATCAGTGAAATAGTTGGTGGTGTGTGACTTAGTGCCGTAAAGCGTTACGTACTTCTCCCGACCCGGAGCCCAAAGTTACATAGTGTGAGAACAGACGTACGAATGACAGAGACACCATTCACCTGATCACAGGTCAGCGCGGCATGCATCGGTTGATTTAAGTGCGTCCTCGCAGAGGCAGTCAAGCTCATCTCAGTTCATGGGCCACATACAAACACCATTGGATCTCATGTGGGTGGGACCAGTAAAACCATTGCATAATAACCTATAAATAACAACACATTGTTCCTGTTCTTTCAGTGTAAAGAAGCACAAGCATGAAAACGAACCATCCATTTACAGAACAGATGATAAACAGGCTGAGATGTCTTTAAAATAAGCGTCATCGTTACATTTACTTACCGATCACAACAGATTAAAGGCAGTTATCAAAAAAAATCCAAAGGTTCTGGAGCACCTGAGCAACACAGATATTATTTTAAGATAGAAATCTGATACAGATTCTTCTGCAAACTGACACTGCGACCACAAAGACATTTTCCACCGGCAGCGGCCCTTGCATGAACATTAGTCTGCACTTCATGGTGTCGTGTCACGCAACCTGCACGTGAGCTCAGGGATCTATAAAAAGTGCATCCGGCTACTTTTAGGGCGCATTCAGACCGGTGAATCGCCGCAGGGTTGTCCAGCGGTGTGGCTCTATCGAGGGCCGGTGCTCCCTCAGTGTCATTCACTGTCCACGTCTCTCAACCAACGTTGAACATCAACCAAAGGAGCTTTTTCGTGTCTCTATTTTGCAGCGTAAAGTAACAACTTCTCCCTAACCCTAAAGCTCACCAGTGAACGTGTTACATCTCGTTTTATTTAACCCGTACAGATGTCGTGGTTTTACAGGGGTCACGGCGCTTTTAGGGGGATTTTGGATGGCTGTTTCTCCCTCCGTTCCCGGTCTTTACGCTGAGCTTAGCTCTTCAGCTTCATATTTAATAATAAGAGACGTGAGAGTGGTGTCAAACTTGCTGTGTTTCTTGGACTACCCTGACTCAAATTAATGGAAAAACCTGCGTCTTTGCCGCAGCGCCTGATGCGGGAACGTGACCAACCGTGGACAAATCAGGAATAGCATTTTGCAAAGTCATCCAGGGAGCCAGATTGGACCCCTTGGCGGGCCCACGGGGCCCATATGTTAGACACTCCTGCTGTCTTAATCTGAAGCCATCGTGTTCATTAATCGAGGTATCTGCTGCATGATTTCTGGAGGAAACTCCGGGATCCTCCGCCTTCACAGAAATCTACCTTTTTTGTGGGGATTTGTTGGGAAAACTTGCCTCCTACTCTGCGTTTAAAAACGTCCAACACTGGAGCTCCGGTGTTGTCGAACTCGAGTCCCAACACTGATGACTCATGACACAACTCACTCAACTACAGATGAGTCAGTCTTGAACTTGACAGGCTGTGATGTGACTCAAACAGAGCGATAGTGACTTGGATTTTAATGAGCCCGCTCGGTATCTCTGCGGCTCGCTTATATATAATTTCCAGCCTATACCGCTGATCAGATTAGATCTCTATCAATCATAACATCCTCCTCATTGTTGTCGCTCGTGCACAGAAACAGACTTACAGCCTAGCAGGAGAATGGACAACCCCGGCTGTTGCTGCTCCTTGTTGCCAGACCAAAATAGAAGCGAGCAACACGAGCCAAAAACAACCTCGTATTTGTGTTCGACGATTGGCCTTTTCAGATGAGATCCATTTTAGAGGCATCTCGGCAGCAGCCCTGTCCTCCACCTGATGGCTCGGCATCTACACAAATAGTGTGTGTGTGTGTGTGTGTGTGTGCTGCTCTCGAACCTTTCAGAATAAAAGCATCTCGTTGATGAAACAAACTGTAAGCTGCGCTTTTGTGGCAGCACTCAGCATTGTGTATGTTTTGTGTGTATGCCGTCTTTTGTGTGTGTGTGTGTCCGCTCCCCGTGGCGTTAAGGCGTTAAGGGTTGTGTAAGTGTACGCGTTGGCCAGGCAGAAGCCAGTGACTCAGAGCCGTAGCTGTAGCTGGGTTACTTTCGGGTCAGTTAGCAGCAGCAAGTGTGTCTGAGGAGGCATGTTATAAAATGTGCCCGTCTGCAGCAGCAGTGCCACTATACTACAGGACGGAGGAGGAGGCGGAGGAGGAGGAACATGGCTAAGAGCTAACTAGGGCATCACTGGGTCATTTCACATGAATAATGACATTTCAGTATCGTACTTTCCTCGGTCCCGCAGCCTAATTCAACAAACTTAACGGTGGAAACTGTTCTTCGCGCCGTGAGCGTGAGCAGCGCCTCTGATCATTTTTTATTATTTTTTTTTGGCTCGCCTCGCATCTCTGCGCTGATGTTACAAACAGCTGGAGAAACATTTACACTGTGTGTGGCATACAGATGAGCCAGGAGACACCCTCGTTAAATTATTCCATCCTCCTCTTCCTCCTCCATCACTCTTCTTCCTCCTCCCCCCCTCTTGCTGCCTTTCCTCCCACTCTCTCTCTCTCTCTCTGCTGTGTGCTTTCACTTCTTTACGCTTCATAAAATCCAGACGGGACCCCCCTCTCATATGTCCCGCCCCCACGCATGTCAATCAAGTCCATTCGCTTCATAGCAACAGGATACCGAGCGATGCTCCTCCTCCCACACTCATCTCCTTATAGGGTAACATGTCTGCTTGTCAAACTAAACCCCTCCCCCGTGTGATCTCCCCCTCTTCTTCTTCCTCGCACGCCATTTCTGGGAGACCCCCTCCCTCCCTCCTCCTCTCTCTCCGATATGCAGATGATACAAACATGACTTTCCCGCTGTCATCCCTCCACTCGCCGTGTCAACACCGTCCGTCCGGCTCCGCTGCAGCATTTTTATGAAAGGTAAACACTCCGAAACAAAACAAGACGACGACATTTTATTTGTCCACTTTTATTCCTCATTAAAAAAGAAACACGCACGCCACCTCCGGACAGGTGAACACACAAACCTGCAGTTGTGTTTACCCAACATGGATGGATACGCCTCCACCTCCTCCACCTCCTGCAATACATCAGGTATGACAATGAAACGAGTTTGTCTCGTTTCAGAGCTCGATAAAACAACATAAAACGCACGCAAGAAGAAGCCCAGCCGCGAGGACGACGCTGTCAACCGCAGCATCCAAAGAGTCAGCGAGGGTAACCCCCCCCCTCCCTCCTCCTGTATCCATTTCGCCTCTCACGGCGAGCGCTTTTAGAGCCATTAGAGATGCAAATAGAGCCTAAAGAGGCAGAACCGTCAGAACCAGAGCCGAGCTGAGCCGAGCCGAGCCGCTCTCTGCTGCAATTTCACAACTAACAAAATTTCGTTTTATTTTAGCAGCAAAAGTGCAAAAGGTGTTCACCTCGCTCGCCCCTCTCTCTCTCTCTCTCTCTCTCTCTGCGACGCTGGTGTCTAACAATCTGCACAAAATGAATGACTCATGCGAGTTGCCACGGCAACGCGGCTCATTGGGATCATTTAACAACCGTGATTGTTAACCCCGCGAAACAATCAATAACAAGATTTGGAGCTCGGGCGGCGGCGGTGGTGGTGGTGGTGGTGGTGGAGTCTTTTTTCAGTTTATGCAAGCGTGGCAGTGTGTGTGTGTGCTTTTGTGTGTGTGTGTTCAGGTGTGTGAGTGTGTGGTTTTACAGCAGGTAGGCGTCTCTCCCTTGCCTCGGGGCGCACACTTAGGTGGGGCTTGAGAAAATATTTCAACCTTTTTTTTTTTGCACCTGATCTGCTGCTCTGCAACTCAACTCGCCTACAAGAGAGCTAGAAAAACGACAACTCGTGGACACGTTACACACACACACACACACACACGCGTGTAACTGCAAAGTCAGCTCTGAAAATTGCGTCACAGACAAACCAGCTCTCTCCACTTGACCCACAATGTTGTCAGACCTCCATCTCTTTGCTCTCCCCTGCATAATTTCAGCTTCCACCTCCATCCTCGGGCTTCCCTGCCAGAGGGTGTCCCGTCACCTTAAAAATCAATTTTCTATTCCCCTCGCTCCTATTCCCTCTCCCTTTCTCTTTTTTCCAAACCCATCCCCCTCTTCCAGGGGCTCTTGAAGGAAAACATTGAGATAACAGCTGCCAGGGCCCCGGGGAGAGCAAGAGGAGGGAGAAAAAGAGGTCAAACAGTAAAGAGAGAGCAGGAATCTGAAAAAGGTACAGCTGAAAGAGAAGCAAAGGGGGGGAAAAAAGAAAAAGAAACAGCCTGACTCACGGCGAACCAAACGATACGAACGTGACACTTCATGCACCAACTTTGCAGCCCACTGTGCTGAGCGCTCGAGCTTCTGTGTGTTTGTGAAACGTGTGACACAGAAATTACAGTGAGGAGGTGTTGTTAGCTGAATACAAGAGATGCAGAAGAAGGAGGAGAAAAAAAAGAGAAAAGACGGAGACAACTGTTCAGGGGACACCTGTCCCTTTCACTCACGGGCTCGAGCGACGCACCGAGACAGCTGCAGAGCCAATAAAGAAGAAAGACTTTCTCACTTACCTCTCCTCTTCCCCCCCGTTTATGTTCCTCCACTCTGAAATCTACAGCTGCACACGCTAAAGACACGCCTGTACTGTAATGTTCACATGGATTCTTCTGAGCATGCATAATACATGGCAGAGCACGCTTCTTCTCTCTTGATGTTCAACATTGCGTGCGCCTTTAGCTCTGGGCAGGAGAACAGATGCCAACAACAACAACAACAACGACGACGACAGCAGCGGCGACGTGCGAATAATACATCGTTTCACCGTGATAGTGTAGCGGTACAATCTCCACAGTCTGTGTTTATATCCCCCCTCTCTTCCTCGATGAGTCCTAACTCGAGTAAAGGGGTCAAGTAGAGTCCTCGTCTGTTAGTAGTGGTTAATTAACATTTCATGCTCGGCGGCGGCGACAGTGACACGAAAAGATACGAAGATAAACACTCACCGACAACACGGAAGGATAGTACAGTCCCATCATCGTATTCTGTGCAACAACGCTCTCCTCTCCTCTCCTCTCCTCTCTCTTCTCACGCTGCCTCCCTCGCTCTCTCTCCCCTCTCTCGGAGCCTTGTGTCACCCTCACCAGCTCCGTCTCTTCTCTCGTCTGTCTCACAGATTCAAAATCTCCCTCTCTCTGCCCCCGCTCGCTCTGTCTGCCATGCCAAACCCCCACCACCACCACCCTATCCCCACTTCCTCCTCCTCCTCCTCCTCCTCCTCCTCCTCCTCTGCTGGCCTCTGTCCCTGTCACTCTCCCTCTCTTTCTCCTCTCTCTCCTCTCTCTTTCTGTCTCCCACTCACTCTTTTCTTTCCCTCTCCCACTCGCTCCTTCCTTCCTTTCCCTCTACCCCCAGCCTTCTGTTTTGCTGCTGTGCCCTTGCCTGCTCATCTCTTCTGTCTCTTCTCCACTCCTCCTCCTCCTCTCTCACCCAGATAGCCTGACGCCTCCTCCTCCTCCTCCCCCCACCTCCCTCCCTCCCTAATATTTCTCTGCCTCTGTCACACCTGCAAACTTTCCCCTCCCTCTCATGTCGCAGTCCCTCCCCCCTCTCTCTCGCTCTCTCGCTCTCTCTCTCTTTTTCTTCTTCTGTTCTCTTTCTCCATGTAGGTGAGTTAACTGGGGCTTGTTGGCACCACTGGGAGAGGAAGTAAAGACCTCCCTCTCTCTCCCTCTCCCTCTGACATGCATCTTATTACGTAAACGTGTCGGCAGTTTTTGTGTTTGTCTCGTGTTGGAGTCACTTTTCTGCAAAAGTCACGACAGCGCTCGAACCGAAGGAATATTTTCAGCTCAAGGCTGAGCGCTGAAGCGGAGTCGCTCGTGTCGACTTAAAAACACAGATAATTATCAGCATCTTTTACAGACTTCACACTCCTCCTCGCTGCTGAACGCTACCTGCCCAGCACCAAACAAAGTTAAGAGGAGAAGTGGTGAACATAGCGGAGCGTTTAGCATTAAATATCACGTGTCCTCGTCCTCTGAAGAGGAGAAGAACCAACAAACCGTGGACTGAATAATATTCATCATCTTCCTACATGGTAACACTGAACTCATCCGACATCCAGCAGACGCATGCATTGTTTCCTGTTGCTCCCTCGTGCGTGGGAGGGCAATTTATATCATGCACAGGAAAGGCGGACTCCACCGCTAACAATTAAAAGTACTATAACCGCCAGAGCATCAATTACGTAATGTAAATACTAAAATATTAATGTTGAACTGATGGCTGTAATGGGGCCTGATGTCAGGTTTAAAAATGTGCAGAGACAGCAAACACACATCTTTGATACGTCTCTTAATTATGCAGAGAACGACTGAAGTAAGCTTGACAAAATATTGCAAATAAATAATTTATTGTCAGTTTTTATTTATTTGTTCCGAGAAAATCATCAGGGTTTTCTTAAATATTAACATTTGAATCATGTCTTCTGCTTTTTTTAAATGAACAAACAGTCAAATTTTATATGTTTTATTTTAAAACTTTATATTCTAACTGCTGCAAACAGAGTCAGTTTTTATTTTGTTATTTCTGTTTTATTGTTTTTATTTTATTTTGTTTGCGTCGTGCAGCAGCTTGTGACTTTTGAAAGGTGCTCTGTGAATAAAGATAAATAAAATAAATGAAGTAATTTATTAGTGCTAACAAACATATATCTACCTATAATCTATAATAAAGTGAATCATCTAACGACCCCCCCAAAGCGTCCACGCTCTTAATCCTGCATAACTTTAAGCCTTAATATAACCTGAACAGGTGAGTTGTATATAAATTCACCCTCAGTACAGTTGTCATGAGCGGAAATTAGCTACAGAGACCAAAACTGTTTTTTGTACCAGGCTGTAAACATGTTTATTTCTGCTGTGAAGTTGTGACATTTGAACATGGGGACTTATGGAGACTGACTCACTTCTGGAGCCAGCCTCTAGTGGACGTTTGAGGAACTGCAGTTTTTGGCTTTGGACGCCCGCTGACACTGACTCACCCTCCACCTCAGACCTGAACGTCACATTAACGCAGACCTTTTATTTTACATCTTTAAAAATATCTTGACATTTTCTGCCTGCTGTGAACTTTTGTACATTCCTGCACAAACTGTTCAGCTCTTTTCAATGTGAAAACATATTGTACATTTATTTATATCTTTTATCTTCCTTATATTTTTAGTTAACGTTTGTTATGCACCAAAACACAAAGACAAATTCCTCACATTGAAGACCTTGCTTGGCAACAAACCTCCCAGATTGCATGGCAACACTGATTCAACGTTGATTTAACGCTGGTCTGCTGTCTGGGGATTGGTTTAATTAATGTTATTTCAATGTTGGCTGCTGATTTTAAGTTGAACTAACATTGATTTTATGTCTGTCTTGATCAATTTTTATTATTCCAGGGTGCAAACCTGAAGAAAAATCAATGTTATATTTCAATGTTGAGCAACGTTGACTCAATGTTGGTCTGATATCTGGGCTGATTCTGGTTCTGATGGCGTCAGCGGATCTCATTGGGCTCTTTCCTCGCGGCTCCTGTCATATTTTAATCAACCTTCCTCTGGATAAAGTTTAAAAAAAAACCTCTAACAGATGGATAGAGTTTCATATTGTGCGTCTGAACCGAGCCTCGTCTCTCACTTCACACGTCGGGCCTCTGCTGCTCTCCGGGCTCTTTCTTCCTCGACTCTTTGATCGCATCATTCTCACACTGCTGTTGACAGTTTAGCACCTCGGTGTTGTGGGAGTCTCTGCTGCCCTGCATTGTTTTTCATCCTCGTTCGGAGGCTAGTTCACACTTCAAGACTTCCCCCACGTCGACCTCGACTGACATCTTTACATCCCCCGACAACAACAGGCTGCTCGCACAAGGTAACGCTCCTCAGACGTTATCGTGAAGTTTGAAGCCGTATCATCATTACAGTGAGATGAAAACGAGCTAATTGGCTTCCGCAACATCCGCTAAAGAGAACAACAGACAGCCGAGGAGAGAGAAAACTCTCACGCTGAAGCAATTAAGAGCATACGAGTGACGGCTTAAGACAGATAAAGTGCAGATAAGCAGCCAGAGGTTGTTGGGCATCACAGAGAGCGAGGGATGAGGGGATTACGGGTGGAGGATGAGTGGATGAACAGAGGATGATCTAAGGATTAACCACATAAACTGAGCACTCTAATAACACAATCGCCGGGCTAATGCGAACACGAGTAAACAGATTGTTGCCTCGCACGCACACACGATACACAATGCAGTCAGGGGTGTGTGTGTGTGTGTGTGTGTGTGTGTGTTTGTTTGATGGGTGGAAACTGGAAATATCTGCATGTTTGAGCGGCGAAATGTGAGAAAGAGAAGCAGTGGAGTGGGAGGGTTACGAGTGGAGACGCACGGTGGAGGCTGATGAATTATAATCTACACCCCCACCTTGTGGCTCAGGAAGCGTCACCGAGGCCGCGTTATGAATACTGCGCCCAGATGGGGCAGAAATATTAGAAGATAGGATGCAGGAATATTATATAAAAAAAAAAACACAGGACTTCTGCAGGTGTGAGATGAAATTACGTCCTTACCTGACTGTGAGACGGGTAGCCATGGTAACCGAGGGTCAAAGGGTCGTTGTTCTGTAAGAGAGGAGAGCAGATTTTATTTTTTTTTAGATTCACTCAGCTTTGCTTCTTCGTGATCTGACTTTTCCAGCTCAAATTAACTCTCACACACACACACACACACTCCTGCAAGAGTCTTTTGTCTGAGATCATGTGACGAAAGAACAGACACCCGAGCGTCACCGCCGCGGCTCTTATAATCATAAATAGGTCAGCGGTGTCAGCCAGCGAGCGTGAAGCCCGACGGCTCCTGATGCAATCTCCGACACATTCCTCTCAGCGTTCTGCAGCCAGAGACGGATACGTCGAACATCTGGAGAGTAATTACTTCTTAACTTCTCTGTTCAGGGCCAAATATTAAACACAAATCACGCCCGCCCCCCGCCTCCCCCTCCGCTCTCGAAAATAGGTTGTAACTCACTTTATTTGGACTCATAGCGCCGTGTTCCAGCTTTTATGCTAATGTTTCCATTAAAACGGGAGATTTTCACAGCAATTACAACTTGCTTTGAAGGAGAGGGGGGGGCAGATTTGCCTGTCTCTGGCTTCATATCACTAGATTAGAAAACAACTCAGCTCCTCCCCTCCTCTCCTCTTTCTGTCCTCCCTCCATCCTCCTCCTCCTCCTCCTCCTCCTGATCTTCCTTTCATCTGGAACCAATGTCCCTCATCTGCTCCGTCCCCAAGGGGAACACTTCACAGCTTGACTTCGCCTGATTAATACTGTAGCCATCTAAACTCTGGACCTCATGGGGGCATTTCGCAAAAAAAAAGAAACAGTGTTTCCAAATGTGAGAGAGGCTCGGCCGGGGGAGGAAAGGAAAGGAAGGGAAGGAAGAAAGGAGGAAGCGTCTTCTCGATCGACAACTGCAGTTTGTGCGAGTCTCTTGGAGCCAAAAATGTACTTAGTGAACTGGCTTTAGGAGGTAGAAGCTCTAAATAATGAATCACCTCTTAGAGGCTTGAATAACATGAATAAAGTATAAACCTGATTTTACAGCGAGGCAGCCAAACTCTTAAAAAGAAAACTGAAGGTACGGCGGGAGAAGAGGATCAAAACAAAACCCGAAATATCCACGGGGCGGTACGAGGGGGAGGGAGGTGTTGTTCAAACACATCTGGACTTCATATTTGCCAGCAGCTCGAGGGAGGAACCAGAGCTGGAAATACAACGGGAAATGGACAGCAATGAAAAAAAAGGGGGATGGAGATGGAGGGAGCAAAGACAATGACTCATACATGAGCGGAGTCATGTGCTTAATTTCCTTAAGGAACAAGGAGGAATGAAGGAAGGGAGGAGGGATGAAGGAAGGAGGGAGGGACGGAGGGAGGGAAGGGCGGCCTTCGCTCTCGACACACGAGAGAAACAAAAAGATCTTGCACTTAACGCCGCGATAGTTCGTCACGTTGGTGACAAATGAAGCACAGCTGATTCTCGAGTCGGGGCGGAGATGATGGTGGAGGTGGTGGAGGAGCATTTTTGGGAGGTTAGGAGGGAGGGGGAGCTAAAACAAGAGATGAGACTGCAGGGGGAAGACCGGGTGAGCAATCAGGAGAAAGTAACAAAATGACTTGAAGTCAACAGATGGCGAGGAGGGGGAGGAGGGGGAGGAGACGGGGAGGAGAGGAGGGAGGGAAGGAGGGAGGGAGGGGTGCAGGCCTTGTAATAATAAAATCTGAAAGGGGGGAGGATGAGAAGCTCCCAAGTTTCTCCTTCACGCCATCTTTTCACGAGGCGACAGTAATCCCCTTTTACACATGAACTCTGCTACTCCCTCTCCAAAAAACTACAGGTGGTGTTAGGTGTGTGTGTGTGTGTGTGATTGTTTAGAGAGTGTGTGTGTGTGTGTGTGTGCTGTCTAATTTGGTCACAAGACTCGTGTCTATTCCTATCGTGCCTCGGGACTGCTGCTCTTCTGAGGAGGAGGAACTACATTTCACTTCTCTGAGAGTCATCCTGCCTCGCTGTAAAGCAGGGCACTCAGCAGGATGTGAATCCATTTCATCCACAGAGCACTTACGTGCTAAAGCCTCCGACGAACAGTCGAGCCGGGGCGGATCTGAAGTTTATTTTCCCCCCTCGATGTACTTCACGTCGCTCCGACTTTCCACAGTAAACGTTACAGCGGGGTGTTGGCCGCAGCGCCAGAGCTCACAAATCACATCACATAACATAATCAAACTCGTGTCCGCGGCGCTGATTTACATCTCAAGATAAAACCTCCCAATTTATTTCACGTCTCGATCAGAGGCGATTACAGCTGCGCGGCGTCGTTTAGTGGATTGCACATCACAATCGCCCGACGTCGTTATTTTTGCACAGAAACTCGAGCCTGAAACTTCTGGAGGCCCGTTTTTTCCAGCATTAAAAACACGTGAACAAACTGTGTAACAACCAGCAGATTTCTACAAAATCACAAACACTTTAGAGTTTACAGCGTCTGCTACTAATTATTATCCATCTGCAAAGTGTTTTCTTGATTAATCAATTCATCGTTTAGCCTCAAAACTTCCCAGAACTCAAAGTAAAGTTGATTTTCTGTCTCATGAACTACCAAAACACACAAATATATTTAATTTACTTCTCATGGATATCACAAAATCAGAAAATCTTCATACTGGAGAAGCTTAAAAAACATTTTGGCATTTAGACTTGAAAAATATCTAAATAATAAACAATAAATCAGTTTATTTTCATCATTTTTACAGATTAAATTCAAATTTAAGTGCAGAGACAACAACATGCATCACTGCTGCTCATGTGCCAGACTTGATATTTTTGTGCAATCCTTCCTCACAGTCTAATTTAATTGTTAATATCTAGTTTTTAATCTCTATTTATTGTTTCTCTAGCTTTTACTTTTTATATATTTTCTATTTGTATCTTTGCACAGGTTTAATTTTAATGTATGATTATTATAAAAGCCACCGCACTCTGTCATTTTAAATAGTACGTTCATATCTGTTTATACAGACACTTTTCCAATACTTGTATATATATTTTTATATTAGTTATTTTTATATATTATTGTTTTACCTACATTTTTATTGTATTTGACTCCTTTAGCTTGTTTTTTTATCTCTCATGTCTCGTGCTGTTCTCGAGCTTTTACGCTGAGCTGACGGCTCTTTGTATTGTTGACCCAGAGTTAACGTACACGTGACAAATAAACTTAGAAACTGAAACTAAATGCAGAAGTTTAAGTTCTAATAATAATAATAATAATAATGATAACACTGATGTTCTATTATTATAATGAACTGTTTTTGAGCAGCTCTCTGCTGATGTATACAGTGTCAGTAACTGAATGATGAGCTCTAAAGTACGGCGGTCACGAGATAACAGAGGAAATAAAATGTATGAATGTACGACCGCTTAGGGCTTCCGTACTTTAGAGCTCAAGACTGTTTATTAAGTACGGAAGCCCTAAGCGGCCGTACATTCATACATTTTATTTCCTCTGTTCTCTCGTGATAACGAGTTCGTTTAATTTGTTTTTTCTCTGAGTCGTTATCTCGAAATAACAAATGTTGTCATCGCGAGACAACGGGATAAATTTCTCGAGATCTTGAAATAACAAAACTTCGAGATGACAACATAATTAATTTGAGTGGATCGTCTAGTTTATTAAATCATTGCATTTGCAACGTTCTCCTGCTCCTCTGACATCCTGCAATCATTTAATATACTTTTTCATATATATAATTTATATATACATATATAAGATTGGGAATGAATTATGTTTCTTTATCTCGAGATGGAGAAAATTATCCCGTTATTTCTGGATAACAACATTTGTTATTTTGACACAATGACATAAATAACTCGAAATTAACTTGTTATATCACGAGAAATAAAATGCATAAATGTTTGACCGGTTAGAGCTTCCGTACTGAATAAAGAGGAGTAAATGTATCTGTTAGTAAAACCCACTGTGAGTGTAGCTGATATGTGAAGATAACTACAGTTTAAACACGTCAAATCTGCCTCCGAGCTGAGCTCTCAAACATAATTTCAGTCAACAGACGTCTGCTGGTAATTTATCACGAGGGGGAGAAAAAAAAAAGACCTAAAATAAAATAAAAAAACTAAATAAATATTCTCAACTCGCAGCCGGAGTACATTTTTCTTGCTGATGTTTTCATTCTATTTCAGTGCCGAGGCCCGAGATGAAAGTACAGAGGGGTGATCCACCTACATTAATGTCCGAGTCAAGTCATTTGTCCTCGGCGCTGTCACCCCAGGCAAGACCTTATTAGGTTAGAGAGAGAGAGAGCGGGCCCCGGTTCCTGCGCCGAGTGACAACAAAACACGGGCCGCTCGGCAGCATGCCGGATGGATATCGAAGCCGACAACCTCCTCTCAACATTTCCTAAAATCTGTGGCTGGAGATGCGGGGAGTTGTTATGAATGCAGGACTTCCCCCGGTGCAGCACTGGAATGAAAATGTGATTTTATTCTTTCACCGGGAGCTCTCTCTGGTTGGTGGTCTATTCAGTAACTTAATATTCAGTTAAAATCTATAGTATTGGATGAGCACCAGGAGGTCGGCAGCTCATATCTGTGCACATTTGGATGCACTCGGAGAGCTCCCGTTCAGTCATGTGCTGCGCTCTGCAATGATTTATACATGCGTTGCTGCTCCGCTCTCTTAAAAAAAAAAAAAAACTTCACGGATTTGACTTGACGGAGCGTTTCCACCCCTGCACCGAGATGACATCATCCCCCTAATGAGAAAAACAGCAGCGTCAACGACCAAAACGAGGGGAAAGATCCCATTATTACGGGCCGGAGCAGGCGGATCGCTCTTTCTAACCACCAACCACACCCCATTGTGTTGTGGCTTCAGTTACAGGTCAGAGGTCAACTCCTGCCGTGATGCCAGCACACGAGGATGGAGGAGAAGATGGAGCCAGGGGTGGGGGTGGAGGGAGGAAGATGGAGCCAGGCTGCCTTTTATGGAGGAGCTGTTTGCTGTAATATTTTCCATCCTCTGAAGATTAGCGCCACAGAAGTGCTCGTGTGCATTTTTATAGACGTTTCTTTGAAAGCTCGGGAGGTAAAGTAGGAAAATTGAATGTCACTCAACCCGGAATATGAACGATGTCAGCGAGTCCGGGGAATATAAATACGTCACGGTGTTTTATACACACACACACACACTGTAGGATTCAGGAGGTGATTGTTGGTGGAGTGTGTGTGTGTGGAAAAATAGTGTCTTTATTCATTTGAAAAAGGTTTAAAAGCCGAGCTCACAAATTGACACCTCGTGTCGTTTTTGGAGCGATGAAACACAAACTTAAGACTTCGACGATGTGTCGTCATCGCGGTGTTGCTCAAAACTTTTGTGCCGCCTTCAGAAAATATTCGACAAGTCCGACCCTGATCGACGGTTCACACAGGAGGCTGATTTATTCCTATTCATCAGATTAACAGACGTGAAACAGTAAACGCGGGTGTTACCGGTGATGTTCATTCAGGTCCCATTCCATTCAGGTCGAACAGAGTCAGGGTGCTGCTGTGGAAAGGGCTCTGCTACACTAAATGGAACTGAGCCTTTAATTAGTATCACTGGAAACACCAACACGTGTCGGTGAATCCTGAACAGAACCGGCTCAGTTTGGTAGGACAGTGGTACTCCTGACCCGCACGATAACTTCACCTCCTCTCACTAAGTTAACGTCACATTTCAGTTCTAAACTTTCCAGCGACGTCTTTGTTTAATTTCATTCAATCTGCAGATTGTGGATGATTTTTAAATGATCGCCATGAAGTACCATGACAGGAGGTCACGTACCACCAGTGATACTCGTACCACAGTTTGAGAACCCGTGATTGAGCCTGTGAAATGTCTTCTTTGTCTGACCAACAGATACCAAATCCACAGATAAGATACTGAAACTGAGGGATGAGAGCAGCGAGGGAGGTGTTTTAATTCAACTTTTATGTTATGTAATCATCAGAAATACGAGAAATTAACAATTAATCCAAATTAAACTGAGAACGTTGGAAGGAAGGAATGAGGTGTGCTTATTTTTGTTATTTTTTTAAATGGATTGAAGAGTTAAGTCAAAGTTTGTTCTGAACATTTTAAAAGCTGAACTTACAGTTTTTTGGAGCAATGAAACACAAATTTAAGGCTTCGATCACATGATCATGTTCAATCATTTTCTTATTTACTCTATAAAATGTCCGTCACAGTCAAAGTGACATCTTCAAATGTCTTCTTTGTCTGACCAACAGATACCAAATCCACAGATAAGATACTGAAACTGAAGGATGAGGTGTTTTAATTTAACTTGAAGGTTATGTAATCATCCCAGATAAGACAGAAATAATAAATAATCCTAATTAAACTGAGAATATTGGAAGGAAGAAATGAGATCTGCATATTTTTTCTTGAAATTCAGTCCAAACTTTGACTTCCCTCTTCGTTCTGTGACATTTTCTGGATCCAAACTGAAGATTCTGTATTTAAAAACCAACTGAAATCCAACATTACTGCTGTCAAAACCATAAAACAGATTCATGCTTCGTTTTCCTGCCAAGAGTTGGACGAGGCATCGTGTCTCCACGTTCGAGAGGCTGAAATCTTCACATATTTCTGCTTTAAAAAGCAAGTCGATCGACTAATCGTTGCAGCTCACACACATTTACATCTGCATCGTGTGTGTGTGTGTGTGTGTGTGTTGTATAAATCCTCTGCCTTGGATAAAGATCTCAGGATCAGTGTGTTTATAATGCCCCTCCAGTATGAGATGTGATCCCATTAGCTGGAAACAAAGCCTCTTTACTGCCAGTGATAGGGCAAATCTGTTCCTGCACCAACTGAGAGGGAGGAAGGGGAGGAGGCGAGGAGAGGAGACGAGGAGAGGAGGTGGGGAGGGGGCAACTCTCCCCACTCTCATTTCCGGACTGTCCAGCCAGCTGACGTTCAATACATTTCAGGGGCTGGAGCGTATTGATCTGCTGCTCTCTCTCTCTCTCTCTCTCTCCACACACACACAAACACACACACTCACATCTGTTTTTAAGTGCATTACGTTCCTAAGCTTGTCTGTCAGCACTCATGGGCAGCATGACGACGTAAAGCCAGCCATTTAAGGGCCAAACAGGGAGCAAACAGGCCACTTCACCTCCATTACTGGCGCTTTCAATGGCGGCGAAATAGCTTCTCTGTCTTTCCAATGACGTGCTTCACCCTACATAATGATGTCCAGAGTATCCTCCACCTCCTCCTGCGATGCTTTATTAAGACATACTCGACCAGCAGAGAGGGGGGGGGGGGAGAAAGAAAAACAACACATCGATTCTCCTGACATTGAAAAGAGGTTCAGAGAGTCCGGCAACATTTTGCTGATCCAAGCACAGAGGCAACGAGAGGCCCAAAAAACACTGCAGCAGATTAAAAACAGGGGTGTGAAGAGGGGTCGGGGGGTAATTAGGCTGATTAGGTTTGAGAGGGGGTGACTGCAACCCCTCCAATAAAAGTGGAGCTCCCTTTTGTTTGCCCCCACCTCCTGTCTGCCTGATCAAACACCGACTGCAACTTATCCTGTGAACCAAATGTTGTCCTCACCTCAACGCCAGGCCACATGGCCACATGTGCATAATAAAAGGGTGAAGTTTGTTTACATCCTCCACCCTCTCCGAGTTGTGCAGGTTTAGAAGATGTCCAATGAGACACCACAGTGGATTACTGCAATTCCTCCTTAAACCTCCGTTAAGATCTGCAGCTCCACGGCCATATGTAGTCATATAACACCACGGGTTACACTCTTACTCTTGCACCCCTCCTCCTCCTCTTAAAACTGAATTAACAGCATGTAGAGTCATCCACAGCTGTGAAATGTGCTGGTATTTCCTGCAGCGCTGGGTCCAGTCTATGGTGGGCCTTCTTACTGCAGCTATATCTGCAGCATGTGACACAGATGCACGTTAAATAAAAACACACAAAGAGCTCCATCTCACCTGTCCAACCTCACCGATCCCTCCAGAACCGTCGATCCGTGGACGCTTGCACTCCGCCCCGGCCGAATCCACCAGAGTAGCCGCTGTCTGTCCATCGGGCTCCGGGTCTCCGCGCTTCATACCCCGGACAACTGCAGGAGCGCCGCCCGCGTTTGGATGCACCCCGGCCATGGTGTCCAGCTCTCTATCCCGGTCCATGAGACCCCGGGACACAGGCAGCATGATGGATGCAACGTCGGTCGACATTAACATTTAAAAATCTTCTTTTAGTCGCCGGTTTTGGAGCTGAAGTGTGGTGGTGGTGGTGGTGGTGGTGGTGGGCACCTTTGTGCTTGGAGCCAGCCAAAATGTAGTCTTTTAAAATGTGTCTGCTCGGGCCTCAGATGAGCAGAGCTCCTGTGGAAATGTTTGATTAATTCACCTCCTCACTGCCAAACAAAAGCGGCTCGAATTAGATCGTCCCCCCCCCCCAGAAATGCATGCGTGTTTGTCGGGTTAATTTCCAGCTGAAGCCCCCTCCTCCTCCTCCTCCTCCTCCTCTGTTTGCAGATCGTATTTATTTACTGCGGGGCTGCCTGAGAGGCCTACACATACACACACATAACAAACCAATAAACAGTGACTGCTCAGCACAAACCTACCAAATGTCCATAAGCTCCTTTTTTCTCCTCTCAGATCTCTGCGTGGTTTTTTTAGGAGCTGATCAACATCCTACACCGCAACCTCAAGACGCAAAAAAAAACATGTCTTCCCTTGTTGCCTTGCCTTTTTTCCTCTCTCCTCCTGTCTATTAGCCACACCACAAAGTCAATCCCTCGTCAGGAGCTCTCTCTTCCCCCCATGTTAGTCCGCAAAGTCTGCGTGAAAACGGAAAGACGGATTCACTCCCGCAACACCAACCACAAAAAAACAACACAACGACGCACGGACGGACGCACGGACGGAGGGGCTGCGGTGTTTCCTTCTCTCTCTCTCTCTCTCTCTATTATTTTCCTTCCTCTCTCTCCGTTTTCCCGGTGTGCTTGTAGCGTGTGTTACAGAAAGGAAATTGTCCTCCCTCCCTCCTCCTACTCTCTCGGTGGTGGTGGAGTCATTCCCCTCCTCCTCCTCCTCCTCCCTCCTCCTCCTCCTCCTCCTATCTTCCGCTCTCCGTTTGAACGCAGAGCCAGGCGGCCATGCAGCCAGCAAATACACGCAGTGTGCCGCAGTGCTTCCATACATTTCACCGAGGGGAGGTGGTGTGTGTGCACAAATATATATATATATATATATATGTATGTATGTGTGTGTGTGTGTGTGCGTAAATGTTTAAATGTAACCCTGGTGCGCACAAACATTTGGAGTCTCTGCGGTTTAATGGAGGACAGATGAGGCAGAGAGGAGAGGAAAGAAGGAGCTATAGAAAGATTTCATTCCTAACTCATTACACAACCACAGGCCAAGGTCTTCACACACACACACACACACACACACACACTCACACACACACACACACAGCTGTGAGTCATGCAGCACGGTCTACCTTCTGTTCCTCTGGCATTTTTATTGCTTGGATGACACCCAGTGGTCAAAGGCGACCATGAGAGGCGAGAGGCAAATTTGTTGGAGCAAATTAAAAGACAAAAGCTCAAAGCCGGGTTTGATAATCAGGTGCATGCCTCTTTAACTCTGCACGTCTTTAAAGTTAAAAACAAACCTCTGGACTTTGATATTTAAAGCAGCAGTTCAACATTTTTAAGAAATATTCAGGCTCAGTTACAGTCTGTAACCTCTGAGGCTGCAGTTCCTCAAACGTCCACTTGAGGCTGGCTGCAGAAGTGAGTCAGTCTCCATAAGTCCCCATGTTCAAATGTCCAACTGTGGTGGAAAAAGCAACAAACAGCTATCCTGGTTCTGTGCAAAGACACGTCCAAAGCTCACCAATTAAAAACCGACATTTAATTTCTATAGCGCCAAATTATAACAGAAGCTATCTGATGACTCTTTCCGTACCGTACTCTTTATAATATCAACAGTTCCCACCATGAGCAAACACTTGGTGACAGTGGCGAGGAAAAACTTCCTTTAAGAGGCGGAAACCTCGAGTGACATTGCCACCGGCCAAGAAATAGTCCCAACACACAACTTGCTTTATTTCCATGTCTTTTGTTTAAATTATATGAGATGCACGTTAACTGGTGAGCTTTAGAGGGACAATATTTTTCCAGGCTTTGTTTTTTTTTTGCTAAGCTAAGCTAACTGCTGTTAGTTGTGGCCTTAAAGTGCCAGTATACTCCATCAGACCTGCTGGAAACCAGCCGTTCATTCGAGTTTCTTATGCCTGTGTGTCTGATGCCGATATATTAAACGTATAAATGACTCTTTGGCTGCTGTTCACTTTAAATACACTGAAGCTGCAGCTCACACGGCCGGATTACCGACCAGTGGAAGCACTTAAAGCTGCAGGGTCACTTTAAAGTGCGTTTGTGGTCAGTAGATTAATTGTAATCTTATCCGACATAACGGGAGCCTTCACAGCTGGTCTTGCTCTTTTTACCTGAGATGTCATTTAATCTGATTGTGTGCTTAACACAGTGCTTAATCCTAAATTAATGTGTTTAATCAAATTACGGCACAGTAATCCTCGGGCTGTAGCAATATTCCAACAAAGGTGCTGTACACATTAAACAGCGGGGGGTTAATGGACTCAGACCTCCCTCGAACAAGTTAATCTGTCCGTGTCTGAGAGAAATATTCTGAATTTATCTCTCATTTCCCTCTGTCATGTTAGTTACATGCAAAAGCTGCAGTTATCTCCCCCCAAACATGTGCACCGCCACACGGCTGTAAATCTGCAAAGAAAGCCCGTGTCTCGGTGCACGAGGGCCAGATGTTTGTGTAAACAATGCCGCTGATGGAGCGCCACTTCCTGCTGTGAAACCTAGCTGCTGCTGCGAAAAACAAACACACACACTCAGTGTCCTTTAAGAGCTTTTTATTGAGCGACGTCTGAGGCCTGAAAAGGAGGAGATACGGTCAGCACAGCGGGGCGAGTTTGGTGTATTCACGCGGCTTTACTGCTTACCAGATCGTCCTCACATCCACCAACTTCAAGCATCTTCCATGTCGTAACTGAAAAAACAGGAAATGGATCACTTGATAAATTATTCAAACCTCTCCTCATTACTAAATCATTGTCCTGCTGTCATACGGAGCTGCAGCCACGTCTGGCTCTGTTTCCACTGTAACGAGGATCATTCCTGAGTGTTTTTCCTGCGATCTTACAGAGTTCATTAAAGGGTGTGGCTGGTGAGGACAGAGCAGCTCATTTTTCTTTTTTTGTTCTTACCGTCACCGGCCGAAGCATCCCTCGACACAAGGCCCATCACGTGGTGAGCAGATTTCAGTTGAACACATGAAGTAGATCTGAGGAAAGAGGGAGGGAGGGAAGGAGGGAAGGAGGGAAGGAGGGAGGGGGGAAACAGAGCAGGGTTTGACGCAGTGTCCAGTCTTGTGAGTGTGCGATGACAAACAGCTGCTGCCAATTGAGATTTTGGCCAAATGTGCAGTTTACAAAATGGCCTCTCCGCATCTCCTCCCAATGAACGCTGACTTGAGAGATTTAGAGGAACAGCTGTTGATGGTTTTGTAGAAAGAAAAACACCAACATGTATGACTGCTCTGAGAGAACAGCCATGACACAAAGACCCGAAATAAAACAAAAAACATCCAACGCCAACTGCCACTCCCAGGGGGCAAACTCACACTCAGACAGCTGCAGGTTAAACATGCTTAAAGCAACAGTGAGCCATTTTAGAAGCGAGTTAATGACAACTTTGACACCGCTCTCACATCTGTTATCATTAAATATGAAGCTGAAGAGCTAAGCTTAGCATAAAGGCCGGGAACAGGGAGAAACAGTTTGTCTGGCTCTGTGCAAACGTAACAAAAATCCCCCTGAACGCGTCATAACCCCTTTAAAACCACAACATCTGTATGAGTTAAACAAACAAGATGTAACATGTTCACTGCTGAGCTTTAGGCGCTTTGAGACAGTCACAGTCAGCCTGAAATGTCTCTGAAACTGAGACTACACTCTGAAACTCTGCTGTCGTGTTCTGGCTTTGTTTATTTCATGAAGCAGCTTCTGACAAAGACGTTTAATTCGGTTTGAGAGAGTGCGAGCGAGCAGTGGTTGAGAGACACAGACAGTGAATGAGAGTGATTGTTTCACAGGTGAGGGCAGGCCAGGCTAGCTGTAGTCTTTATGCTAAGCTAAGCTAAAGCTGCAGCAAAGAGACAAATGAGAGTGGTACCAAGTTCGAACAGCTCTCATCATGGCGGCTGCGTTAAGCAAAACTGACTATTCGATTGCACCCTAAGTCTTGGCAAGAGAGAGAATAAGTGTCCTAAATGCTATAAATGATTCCAACATGACGTCTCAATAACAAAATCATTAAAACACAGTTCATTCAGCTAAACGGCTTTAATCTCCCTCTACAATTATTTAGCTCAAAGGTCTCTGCTCTTTTTTACCTCCTCCTCCGGGTCCTTGAACTCGCCGTCAGGAAGGAACTGGAAGGTGCTGATTGTGAAACGTCGAGTCTGAGCCTGAGGAGAGGGCGGCTGAGGATCCAGCAGCACCTGCTGTGAGGCTGGATCCAAAGGGTTAGGACATCTATGGAGTGATACTGATGATTAGATAATATGTACGACAAATATACTTCCTCATCTCCTCTCATGTTCAACGTGTCTTCACTCAGGAGGTGTTTGCAAACGTACCCGTTGTACAGCAGCAGCCACACGGCCTTCCCAGAGCGCGGGTAGGCCACACAGTAATGCACCAGCAGCACCAAACTGGGATCCGGTGTGTTGAGCAGCCGCACTTCCAGGTAAAGGGGTTTCCCCAGCAGCATCTGCAGGGGCCGGTGATACTGAGGGTAGTAGCTGCTGTACTGGACGTCTGGGACGAGGAGGAGGAGGAGAAGGTTTGTTATTGGATTATTAGCTTCCGTCAGTCAGCTGATGTTAGGGTTGAAATGAAGAGCAGCGTCTACCTTTGGCGATCCTGAGCTGGACTCCAAACACCCCCTGTGTGTGGACTGCAGATCCGATGGTGGGAGTTTTAACCATGTAACTCACAGTGAGAACAGTGCCTGGCAGATACCTGCACTCCACCAACAACCTGAGAACGAGACAGGAAAGAGTCTCCCAAGGATCACTGAAGTCACACAGTACGAACTTTAGACCACATGCACCATCTGCAAAGATGGTCAGTGTCAAACATAAGCCAAGCCTCCGTACAGTTTTCTGATGGGTATAAAAGACGGATGGGATGACAGTCTGCAATTTATTTCCAAAAACTATCAACACTTCGTCATGAAAGTTAATAGTATTAGTATTTTTCATATCTCTCTGTTACCTTAGCGACTGTTTTGTGAGCGACCAGTCTTGCTGGTCTTTTTATTTGACTGCTGTCCCAATCATGCTCCACCCACAGACTTTCATCCAGCTCTCAGTCAGGGCAGGGAGGACACACAGGACAATAAACTATTGATCTTATTCTCTGTTGCACTGACTACTGCACACTGTTATTGTCACTTTGGACTAATTTACACTACCTCTGCTAATGCTGTGATCTTCATTTAGTGTCTACAGCCTCAGTGTTTATCTCTATTTGTAGGTCTAGTTCTTATTTTTATATATAAAACATGTTATTCTATTTTTACTTTTTTATAGTTTTATATTTGTAAAGATCTAAGAAAGAAAGAAAGAAAGATGTATCTTATTTGTTCTCTTTGAAAAAGATAAAAGATCTTGGTCTAAAGGGAACTTGGCGTGAAAACTGTGTGACAGACTGAAAAAACTTTTTAAAAACTGCAGTTTTAGAGTGTCAGCTCATAGTTCAGCTGTCTGCTCACAGCTTTCAGTCTGATTCAGATTTAAAAAAAACACACAGGTTTTTAATTATAATTTGTAACGGAGGAAAAGTCGAGGCAGATGTCACGCTGCAGTGACCCGTTATGTTCTGTCCTGGTTCATTTCATGTACGGCGTCTGAGTCTGACTCGCAGTCCCGTTTCCTTCGGTTTGTGTACGAGCGACATAGACAGTGAATGAGAGAGAGGGAGCACTGCTGGCGAGAAAGACGGTTATATATATTATAGCACCCCTCAGAGACAGAGACACCAACGGTTAATGTTTAATGGCAGACAGGTTCAGTTAGTGACTACATGGTGAATATTATCTGAACATTTAGCTGCTAAATGCTCCACTAGGAGCTGGTAGAGACCAAAAACAGATCCAGTATTAGACTAACTCATGACACGGCTCCAGATTAATGTTCTATGACATGCTGGATGTTTGTGGCAGCTGTAGTAACATGATATAAAAACAAGTTAAATCATCTGATTTGGTGTCAACATGAAACTTACTGATCCTCTCTGATAATAAAAATGAAAAACACTCTGACCTGACAGGAGAGTCTCTCGTTATGGTGCCGTAGTTGAGGCTGATTGTCTGAACCTTGTTGACGATCTCCACAATGTAGACCATCGTTTTCCCGACCATCTGTCAGGACAGAGCGGACAGTCTGAACTACTGCTGCAACGATTAATCAATTAACTGATGAGCTGTCAGCTAAATTAGCTACTAACTATTGCTGCTCCTCAGATGTGATTTGGGTTGCGGACAAAACAAGATATTTGAGGACGTCACTTTGTCATCAATATTTTATGGGCTAAACAACTAATCAATTAATCAAGAATGACAATAACTGTTAGTTGTAGCCTGATATGGACACTATATGACCCGGCAACTTTAGTTGCTGCAGTCATTTAAGTATTTTTGTCGACAATAAGACAAATCTAGACTGTCAGATTTCCTTTACTGAGAGTCTTGCTCAGATTTTTTGTATTTTGGGGAATGTTTTCATTCATTGAAGCTTACTAGTCTGCGTGCCCCACACCCATCCATCGGGATCTTGAACAAGGCGTAGTCGGATGTCACTCTCTGAGGTTGGCAGGTGGAGTTATCGGCAGCCACGAGCTGGGCGGGGGAAAGAGGGGGCTCGGTGAGGGAGGCGGGAACGGAGAAGACAAAGTGGCGGTCAATAGTGCACTCTGGAGGAGGAGGACACACACACACACACACACGCAGTTGTGTGAAGGTCAGATGAACAAAAGGTCAGAAATCTCAGGAGGCAATTGATAATGAGACCCAAGGTGTCTTCTACCCTTTTCCACATTCAGTTTCACTGCCAGCTTGAATCATGCTATGCCGGGCCTGAATATGCCTCCTCACACATCTAACAGCTTACACTTCCATACCCAAAACTGTACTCTGCTAAGTGGCGTGAAAATGCCAGTGGGAGAGGGAGGGGACACAAACTGCAGCTCACCATCCATGTGGTAGTAGCAGGCGGGGGGTTGCTTGCTGAAGCAGCAGCCCATGGAGAGGCACTGTGGCTCAGATACAGAGCCGCGTCCACAGGGGAGACGCTGTTCGCGGGGAAGGTTGCACTCTGAGGGACAGCACGACAAATGTCAGCCGCACAGTTAAAATAACTCTGAATGGCTCTGGAGGAAAAACACCCTTCGGCAAGCTGAATAGCCTTTCAGAGGGTGTAAATCCATCTACCTTGTCCAGATCTTGGGATGAGAACTGGACAAAACAACTGAGCCTCCTGTCTCCCATTTGCTGTCGTGTAGAGGACAGTGACGATGTACGTTTTACCCTTTCAGAGACAAAATGTTTACACAAGAGTTAATGGGTAAAACAAATGGTCAATTATACGAAAGGTCATGTGCTCAGTGTGAAATCCGAGTCGATACTTGCCTGCACACTCATGTGGCAGCGCGAGTGTAACTGGAGACTCAGACGGACTTTGCCATCTTTGCCTTTTCTTGCAGAATACCCACAGTGCTTTGGGACATCCTGAAGGTTCATCTGGTTCCCTTTGATGTCTGAGGAAACGTACAATAAGTTATTTTTGTGTCGACTTTAAAAATGGCACAATTATAGCTCTCTGCACGGCGAGGCACAGAGTCTAAGTGTTACCCAGTCAAAACAAAGACCAAGCATACCTTTCCCAACCCCCCATCCGACTGCACCCCCAGGAAAGTTAAAATTCAAGTCATGCAGAGCTGATGGTAACCATATGCACCTGGAGCACACACACACACACACCTTTAACAACTATTCCAGAGATGGGACCAGACGGGAGCTCCACGGTCATCTGGTGGGAGGAGCAGAACACTTTAGGCTTTGAGACAACACGCGGGCCGACCTTGCCCGAGGTTGCGATGGTGGTTGTGCTGGGTGGGGTAGGGGGCACTGTAACTGGTGGAGGAGTTTGATACGGGCATTGCAAGTCCAGAGTCCTGTAGTGTGCCACGGAAAGATCCCAAAACCTCAGAGGTAAAGAAACAGTCGCGGGAGTCTAAACAGATAGAGAGAGAGATCAATAAAGTCAGTGTGAACGACCACGCTCAGTTTGCAGCTACTATATTTTAAAATATCCTCGAGTTGAGCTTAACTCACAGAAATTTTTAACCAGTTGGGTTGCACAGGACATAAAAAACTCAGATGCATGCAGAGCAAACGCTGCATACGGTCCATATGGGATCAATCGTAAAAAAAAAAAAAAAAGAGAGCTGCTGACTGCAGAAAACTGCTCGTCTGTTCGATACACGAGCAGGACTGCAATCATAAATCGCCGTAGTGACAGCTCAAAACGTCAGCGTCAGCAAATCAAGGATTTTCTACTCTGTGGTGACGCCATGAAGGCATTAAGTTAACGTCTGTGTGAGTGGAGCTGTTTGTAGATTTGTATTTATAATTTGAAACTGCTTTATTGGTGACGTTTCATCCGCAGAAAGAATCCCACACAGTGTTCATCACTTCACCAACAACAGTCTGAAGGCCCCTTTCCACGTCCTGTGTCTGATCCTACGCACCTGTCACTGAGACTTCATGGTGTCTGAGAAACTGTGAGAAGGTTTATGTTACAGTATATCCATGACTTAAAGCCATTTCACGGAGACTTTACATTTTTAAAAAAAGAACTCGACCACATCAAAGAAATCTTATTTCCATTAAAGAATAAAAGCAGCAACACAAAGTTGACACGTTTGCAGGCAGAGACGAGGCATTACGGAGGACCTCACCCGTGGCTCGCTGTGGCAGGCGGGCAGAGGAGAGTGAAGGATTACCCCCGAGTCTGCAGCCGTCTGTACCATGTACCCACACAGAGGAGACACACTGGAGAGGAACAGCCATGACTTCATCTGGTCTGATGTCAGAGACAATGATTGTTAGAACGTTCACAACTCTAATAAAACGCTGCGTTCCCTAAAATAAATTCAAACTGAGACTTTTTGTTGTCTCTGTGAAACACTGACCTCTGACCTGGATGGAGTCTGGGTGAGCAAAAGGCAGGAAGGCAATCATCCTCCCCATCAGACACTGCAGATGGGGGGTCTGTGGAGTGGGCGCAGCTGATGTAGACGCTGTAGTAGTTGTGGTGGTAGGAGTTGGAGTTGTAGTACAGGGGGTGGTGGTGGTGGTGAAAGGCTTCTTGGTTGTCATTGGCAGTGGAGTCTGTGGATACTGGGGCACAGGGGGGTATGGTGGATAGTAGTGTGGCGGGTAGAGTGGATGGTGATGGGGGTAATAGGGGTAAGGGTAGCTACAGATGGTGTGAGTGTACGGGGTGCAGATGGTGGGTGGAGCTGCTGGTTCCTGAGGAGCGGTTTGAGGTTTCTCTTTGGCAGGCAGTAGAGGTGTGGGCGGTGGGATGTAAATGGGTTTTTGTGGATAAAACTGGCTGAAGGTGTAGCTGGGAGTGTCCGGTTGTTTTGGAATCATCGTCCTGGTGGTAGGAGGTGGAGAAGGGGAGGGTGGAGCGATAGTAGGATGGTATGGAAGATGTCCATACTGATAGTAGGAGCTATAAAAAGCAGGATGATAAAATGGTCCGACTGGGTACTGTGGACCCTCGGGTTGTTTTGGTGGAGAGGGTGGAGGAGGCAGCGGGCTGGGAGGGAGAGGAGCAGGTGCTTGGGTCACTGGTGCTGCAGTGGGTGTAGGGTAGTGAGGCATCTGAAGGTAATACTGAGGGTAATAAGGACCCGCTTGAGGTATGGGTGCCTCGGTAGGTGGAGGGGCAGTAGTTGTAGTTTTTGTAGCTGCTGGTGTCACTACAGGGTAGTAGTACAACGGTGCATAGGGGTAATACACAGCAGATGGATACTGACCAACCGGGAATTCAGAAACCTGCTGCTGGGGTTGGAGCTGCTGCTGCTGCTGCTGGGGTTGGAGCTGCTGCTGCTGCTGCTGGGGTTGGAGCTGCTGCTGCTGCTGCTGCTGGAGTTGGAGCTGCTGCTGCTGCTGCTGGAGTTGGAGCTGCTGCTGCGGTTGGAGCTGCTGCTGCTGCGGCGGTTGGAGCTGCTGCTGCGGTTGGAGCTGCTGCTGCTGCTGGGGCTGGAGCTGCTGCTGCTGGAGTTGGAGCTGCTGCTGGAGTTGGAGCTGCTGCTGCTGCTGCTGGGGTTGGAGCTGCTGCTGGGGCTGGAGCTGGAGCTGTTCGTGCATCTGCTGAAGTAGGAGCTGGGGCTCCTGCTGGGGCTCCTGCTGGGGCTGGGGCTGCTGTTGCTGGGTCCCAGGAGGACTGCCAGGAGTTGGTTGAGGGGGGCGTGCAGGTTGTGGGCCAGGAGGATAGACCTGGGGAAGCTGCGGGTACTGGAATCCAGGATGGGGGTAGTACGGGTATTCAGGAAACTGAGCAGTCTGCTCCTGGGTTGGGGACTGAGGAGGTGCTGCAGGACTAACAGGATACTGGGGATCAGTGGGAGGAGAGGGGACGTAGGGAAACTGAGGATCGACTGGACAGGAGAGGATGTATTCCTGCTCATCGAATATAAAGTAGAGAGAAATCTGAGGACCACCCTGTAAACAAACACACACACACACACAGTATTATTGGATCAAAACCCGGCACAATAATCCAAGTTAAAGTTAGACAGTTTAAAAGTTACAACAACTTACTCCATTGGTGATACACAGAGCGTTGTAGGAGATGAAGAATAACAGCTGTCCAGGATTGGAGTGGACTCTTTGCGCACACTCTTCAGATACCAGCGGAGCCCAGGCTCCATTCACTGTAAACACATCACGTTTCTGTCGTCAATAAAGGTTCAGATCCAGATCCAACTACCACTGAGGTATTTTTTAAAAAGGCAAGTCAGGGATTGTAAAAATCTTAGCCAAGTTTAGAGTCTACAGATAAAAACAAACACATTTATAGGTCAATTACCGCATTTTAGACTAATTTGACTACTCATTAGGATATAAAGGATCGGTGTATATCCGCCAGCATTTTGTCCCAGTGTGCAGAGGGCTTTGAAACAACATGCAGAGCTTCATGTTGGGAAATGAACCCTTTATTTTATCAGTTTTATTGTCCAGTAAAGAACTTTATCGTAGCATGTTTTTGCAAACTTTTATGTAAGAACTGCCCCATTTAAATGAAACCTGCAGACAATATCATTCAACTACTGACTGAATAAAATTCAAATATTTACATTCATTCATCCATTTTCCATAACCACTTATCCTTATCAGGGACACTCCCAGCATTAGACAAGAGGCAGCACAATACACCCTGAACAAGTCGCCAGTTTATCACAGGGCGGACACACGGAGACAAACAACCGTTCACGCTCACATTCACAACTCCAGGCAACTTTTAGAGTCACCGATTAACCTGCATGTGTTTGGACTATGGGAGGAAGCCGGAGAGAACCCTGAAATCCTAAAACATTTATTAGGAAATGTTGGACTTGTAAAATAAATATCTAAATTGTGTTTTAAAGCCTTCCCAATGCAGACTCACTGAACACTTTATTCATCGTGTTGGTCTGCAGAGTGTAATCTCCCCCCCCGTGATTTCCTGACACACACCTCTGACTCCCAGCATCACGACATCCTGCTCCTGCCCATGCATCTGCACCGCCATGCCGTAGGGGGAGCAGAAGACCAAGGGGGGTGAGGAGAGGGCAGGCGTGGACATCTGCACCGGGCAGGAGAGCTTCAGAGGGTTTCCCCACCACAACAAGGGCAGCACATAGCTGCCGTTCTGACAGAGATACAAATGAGGAGGTGATGAGCGCGGGACAGAGGAGTAATCGCGGTTGTAAACATAACACAGCTGCTGCTCGTACCTCCTGTGTGATGTAACACGCATCATAAGGCACGATCATCTCAAGGTCGCTCCATGACGTCCTCACCGAGTAGCCACAGTATGAAGGTAACTGGAACAAAGAGATGGGAGAGGCTCCCTCTGTAAAGACAAAACGAACAGCTCAATTTAGTGCTTAAATAATTGTATGATTAATTCATGAATTAACCAAATCATCAGCCTCTAAAAATGTGACTGTTTGCTGATTTTCTTTGCTTCAAATCACATTTATTTCTGACATTTTAAGTAATCTATTAAGTCAGATCAGTGGAAAATAAGTTACTTGCAGCTCTAGCAGACCTTAAAAGGTTCCCACCCCGACGCCTCGAGTTTCACGTACATACAGTTTAAACTTTGTAAAATGTAGGTATCCTCTGCAACAAGAGCTCATTCCCCTCATCTGTATGTGTTAGACCACACTCAAACATCTCACCTCTGTCCACTAACAGGTGTGTGAATCCTTCTCCAGAGGCAGTGAAGGTCATGACATTAGCATCACACTGCACCAAAGGCCTCATAGCCTGCCACTCAGAGAAATGTTGAGTCGAGTCGAATGACGGGCCCAAAACTTTCCCCTGGACTCCATCTGGACCTGGAGGATAGAAAACAGTGTGTAAATACGGGAGGACAATTAAGTTGGTTTTCTCTTTACTGATGTTCTCTAGCTGAGCTCAACTCTCTCTCTGATTTACAGAGTTTATGATGGACAGTGAAGTAAACTGCTGACAACTGTAGCTGCTGTTAGCTCATGTTAGCTCAGTTTGTTAGCCGAACTTGAGCTTAGAGCATCAGGGGAGCAGCAGTGTTTGTACCGCAGGCGTGAAGAAGAAGAAGAAGACGACGGGGAGGTTTACAGGCCCAGGATGTGGAGCCGGTGTCGTGCAAGAACAGGAGCTGGGTAAGGCCAGGAATGGAGCAAGAAGCCGCCAGACAAGAGTAAATCTGGGACTGACTTTTAGTGGTTGGTGAGAGCTTGGTGAAATAAAAGGCTGAAAGACAGACGCCGAGCTGGGCTGTCTGCTGTTGGACTAGTCAGTAATATTAGCTGGCTGCTATGTCTGCTGTTGGTGACCTTGATTGTTGATGTTTGGCTGTTAGCAAAGTTATCGACTCGCTATAAGTAATGTAATCAGAACAAATACTCGAGTCACACACTTGTTACCCTGGGGTGTAAATCACAAAAATACTACGCAATTTGTGCCTACATTACCCATAATGCAACCCAACCGCAGGCATTTGGGAGGGAAATTCTACTGTTATGCAAGTAGCGGCTAATGTAGCCTCAAGCAGAGATGAGGACAGATACATTGTTAATGTCTTATAAAGTAACTTATATGTAAACTAACTAACTTATTTCAGCGTTAACTTCATAAACATATCCGTTAATAACTTCAGTTTCCCTCCATTTTTAAAATATTTAATCCTTAACCTACGTTGACTCAAGTGACGTCACTTGAGGTAACGTAACTACGCAGCTCCTCCGTCTCGAGCTACAAACGTTAACGTGTCACATCTGTGGAGTTTATTTTAAAAGAGTTTAAAACCTGTAAAATCTGCCTGATATCCGACTTTAGAGTCCGGAGCCGGGCTCTCTGGTCGGACGTCACCGTTAGTCCATGTCAGCCGGCTGAGATCTAGTGTTGGGACGTCTAAATATGACAGCGGCCCTTCGGTAAAGTCCGCCGGTCCCGGCTGAAGTCCGTCGGTGTGCGGGTGGCTCAGGCTCCGGGTGACCTGCTGGACGCCGCTGTCTTGTTTAACGCCTCTCCGCCTGGAAGTGTTTGACTCTCGGCCTCGGTACGCAGTTAAATCAGCCTCCCACTGTCCTAAACTTACCGAATGACACATTTGAAACGTGTGTAAATAAACTATTATTATTATTATTATACATGGAAATGAAGTTATTTCTCGTCTGTGTTTGAACGACATCGCCGGATTGTTGATGCTTTTTTTTTTTTTTTTGCTCACACCTGAACAAGAGGGCGAGCAATTAAGAGTCATTAAGAGTGGACCAATTAAAACGCAGCAAGTGGGAAGACTGAACAGGTATGAAGCTTCTCCAGGTCACCTGCCTTTAGAAAGAGTTCAGTGTATATATATATATATATATATATATATATATATATATATATATATATATATATATATATATATATATATATATATATATGTTACATATTTTGTATGAAAATTGCTGTACAAATAAAGTTTGATTAATTGATTTACTCATGAGGTTTACCTGTACACAAACACTGCTGCATATCAACGTCACAGTGGGCCTTATAAATTCATACTATATATATATATATATATGATGACAGTTATTTAGGCTCAAGAAACCAGTGTTTTGTTTTGTTTTTTCACCCAATATGGCCGATAACGAAGTCCAATTTAATGCACATTAAAAATATGATTGTTGTTTTTTGTCACATGTAATCATGACATACAACCATGATCATACTTTTACTGCTGTTGCCAGTTTTGTGTATGAATGGTTTTTGGCGCCGTCGCCATAACCGTTCATACACATTCACACATTGAACCGATTGCGCAGCCTTCAGGAGCAATTTGGGGTTCAGTATCTTGCCCAAGGACACTTCGACATGCAGACTGGAGGAGCCGGGGATCGACCAACGATCATCTCATTAGTGGACGACCCGCTCTGCCTCCGAGCCACAGCCGCCCACAAGTCTTTTTTGGACCTATGCCTGTTTGTACTGCATTTATCTTGTAGCTGGTTGGTAAACACTGTGTTGCAGTATTTTTGGATTTGGAGGAAGACATTGGTTAAAAGTTGCAGTTATAAACCAACAGTTTGCCTATAAAATGAGGGGTGTAAGGTCAAGGGATACCTTCTCAGGTATGAGTCATGAGTTGTGGAGTTTTTTTAGTTGTTGTGTTGCTGCCGCTGCAGATTTGAGTGTTTTGAAAGGTTTCAGACTTTCAGACTGTGGTAATCGATTGGACGTTACGTGAAAGTACACAGACAGTTCAGGAAGAATCGGGTAGTTTGGAGCTGGGGAGTAAATGTGGATTTGTGTTTGTTGGTTTGATTTTACAGCCTGTGTCAAGGTGGATGAGGAATTTCTTAAGACTTAAGTTATAAATAAGATCGTCCTGAAATATTTCACTCTGTGTACAACCTTCCTGTGTGAAATCTTTCCGATGGACGCCCACCACACAGTGGATGTTAGATGACTTTCTGCAGAGGCCCACATGTTGTGATGGGAATAGAAAAACTCAAGTGACTCAGTGGTGACGTACGAGGGGGAACCAGCCCTGCTATAAGCACCCACTCACCATTCACTGTGAGGATATGGCAAACCGGCAGGGGTCAGGGATAATGGCTTCCCCTGGTCCATTCCTACACCCTCTGACAGCGATACAGCTCTCAAACGCTTTTCATCTCGGTGGCACTGTAACACAAACAGACTTACACTAATAGCTCTATCATCGCCCGGTCATTGCACAAAGTTGCGTAACACGGAGCTTGGGAAATGTGTTCACTCTCAAAGAGATATTTGGTTTCAGCTGGTCTGCTGCACGGACGCTAGACTTTAATAAAAGCAGCCACAGTTTGGAGATCTCACATGAGTCACACAGCTTCTGATCTTTGAAACACTGACTGCTGCTCTGAAAAGAGTAAAACGGAGGGAGGCCTCTGGACTTACTTAAGGCTTTATGGAGGGTCCAACTAGACAGAATGATCTGCTGAAATGTGACAGATCGGCGGCTTCTTGCTCCATTCCTGGCCTTACCCAGCTCCTGTTCTTGCACGACACCAGCTCCACATCCTGGGCCTGTAAACCTCCTCGTCTTCGTCTTCTTCTTCTTCTTCTTCACGCCTGCGATACAAACACTAACACTCCCTCTGTGCTCTGAGCTCAATTTCGGCTAACAAACTGAGCTAACAGCAGCTACAGTTGTCAGCAGTTTACTTCACTGTCCATCATAAACTCTGTAAATCACAGAGAGTTGAGGCGGAGCAGCCGGAGGACATCAGAGGGAAAACCAGAAAACATTTTCTCCATAAAATATGATCCAGTTTCACCAGAATCAGTGAAATAGTTGGTGGTGTGTGACTTAGTGCCGTGTAGCGTTACGTACTTCTCCCGACCCGGAGCCCAAAGTTACATAGTGTGAGAACAGATGGAGGAACCATTCACCTGATTTAAAACAGGATTTGGGAGCAGATCTACAGCAAACCACAGTAAAAACTACTCCTCTTCCTCTTAAATCATCGTATCTGCACTTCCTGTACCTGCTCTGCTGTTGGCGGTGAGCCACGAAAATGAGTATTTGAATCTCGCCTGGTGTTTTTGTACCGGCCACAAACGACCTGAGTGGGGGAGCGTCCTGATCCTGAAATGTTTCCAGGTCAGCCTGAGTGAATCTGAACTGTCAACAGACGAGTGAGTGGTCAGCAAAGGAAGCAATTATAGTATCTATCCTCATCCCACCTCCATGAGGATAAAGCAGCCATTGTAACACCGGGATCAGGACTTCCTCAGTCCATGTGGTCTTCACTGAGAGACCACGGCCTGAGGGGAGATGAGGCGAGGCCTCTTTTACTGTTTTATATCCTCGTAGCTTTCTCTCATCTGAGACTGACGATAAAAGGCTTTACTGGAGATTCACTGTCTGCCAAGTAATCCTCTAATAACACGCTATCATGTGACTTTAGCCAATAATAACACCTATGTATGTGACAGTGTCTATTTCAAATGTGACAGTTTGTGGTTCAAACAGGACAGCTTGTCCTCATCTGACGAGTCAACAGTGTTAACGTGCTCCTTCCTGCTTCTGGTTGCTGCCTTCGGCAACTCGTTCGACCTTTGACCTTCGTGTCCGCGTTTAACGGAGGGAAAATCTAAATGTCTCGTCGTCAACTTGTGAGGTTTATAAATGTCAGAAAAAGGTTCCTACGTGTGTTTTATGAATTACATTTCCAGTGAAGGCTCAGGCCACCGCTTGGTGTTATTAAACCTCTTTGAATGTCAACACACGCTGTATGTTTTTTGGTATTTTGCCACCCAGAGTTTCACATTTCCACACAGATGGAGCCTCAAAGCGATAAAATAATACAAGAGCTCACAATGAGAGGCTCTGTTTAGTCACAGCAGAGAGGGGAAGCATTTTATGACGCAGCAGAAAAAACTGGACAGTGTATGCATGAAGAGGCCAACGCCATCCGCTTGGTTGCTCAAATAAGACACCCACCTGTCAATCAAAGCATCCCAGAGTTGTATAAAAATTCACCCTCAGTACAGTTGTCATGAACGGGGAAATTAGCTACAGAGACCAATACTGTTTATTTCTGCTGCAAAGCTGGACATTTTAACATGGGGACTTATGGAGACTGACTCACTTCTGGAGCCAGCCTCAAGTGGACGACAAGAGGAACTGCATCTGTTCATTTTGTGCTGCCTTGTGTGTAAAATCTGCTCCACAGCAGCACAGCGTGGCTTTGTTTCCACAGGGCCTCCTTGTTGAAGCGAGTCCACATTAGCCTGATTAGATTTGTAAACACACACTGAAAGTTTCAGCTCTGTGCTCACAGTGAGACAACAAACAGAAACAGAATATCTAAATGTTAAAACACAACAGAGACCAGGCCTGCGAGGGTGGCATTAAAGTTTCAGTCCCCAGATTTACACATCATCTGCACAGTGAAGGTCCCATCATGCTCAGGTTCTGTCTGCTGGTAACAACATGCATGAATCGATGTAATCCGGCGTGACACACTGATTAATCCATTGAAGGCTTTTTTATTGATTCACATTGATTTGAATTCCACTCTGTTGCACAAGTCGAAGCCACATGAGCCGATATTTCATTTCACTTTGTTGCCATCAGAGACTGTGGCTCATCTTCGGTGAGCTCTCACTGCTCTGCAATGGTGATGTGTCGGTCGCGAACGAGCCGGTTCAAAGAGCCGATGCACTACGGACGCAGCATTTGATTTTAATAACTGTGAAAACACAAAGGCAGAATGCAGAATTTGTAAAAGTCAAGCTGTCATATCGAGAACTGTGCATCCAACAGTCAGTTTTATCGGTGTTTCTATCTGCTTTGTGTAGCAGAGCGGTTCTACAAGCAAGTTAGTGCATCCACTGGTCGGCTTCAGAGAGTCTGTAAACACAATGGAAACAATTGGCTGCAGCAATTTATTGATATTAGAAAATGTAAATTTACTTTTGAGTACCTCAGTACAAAGGTTGTATTGAATAATTGAAGTGATATATGTGTACACATACAAGTCAAAACAGCTCTAAATTTGGCAGAATCATAAACGGTGAGCTAAGTCAAACGGTCCGGTTCACTAAAAAGAACTTCCCATCACTGCATGCCAACACATGTTCAAAGTTATAGTTCATATTCAGAGAAAACAGCAGAGTTAAAGCTGTCGTGGCCACTTTGTAACAAAGTTGAGACACTTTTGACTAAAAGAAAAGAGTGTGAAGCAGCCTGTAAGTAACATCCACGTGACTTTGAACCATCTTGGAGACTTTCCTCGTTTTTACGCACCGTTTGGAGCCGAAAGCAGCAACCTGAATCCGTTTGGTTCACTGAAGGGGAAAAAAAAAACTAAAACTCTCTGGGTGGGGCTTGGTGAGAGGGAAAACAGGGTGGTGTGTGTGTGTGTGTGTGTATGTGTGTGTGAGAGAGTGCTGTGAATTCAAATCTGGGTGGGTCTTCAGTGTTTCACATTCCCAAATAACTCCCGGGCCGTGCGTTAAAGCGCTTTCAGGTAACGTTTATCCACGTTGTTTACATTTAGTGAAGCCTTTTTCAGAGTTCACGCAGCCTGATGCGTGATTTGCGTGTTTTTCTGTCGTTGTGTAAAGTTTAAAAAAGCGAACTTTGGATCAGATTTTTTCAGAAGCGATTTGAAGATTTGTTCGGATGTGACCGAGCGCGCAAAAAGAAAGAAACGTGACGCGCGTCTCCAAACTGTGCGTGCGTGTGCGTGTGTGTGCGTCGGTCAGTCCTCGGTGTTTATATGTGTGTGTTTACAGGTTTAGAGGTGTGTTTGTGGTGGTTTTCTGTCGTGGTTATTCTCGCGCTCTTTTCAAAAAGTTGTTGACTGACGTACAGGGCCTGTGTGTGTGTGTGTGTGTGTGTGTGTAACGGAGCAGCACCCATTTGGGAATGCCCAAACACGGTCCAAACAAATGCGTCTTTCTTGTCGACGGAAACAGTCCAAAGGAGTGAAAAATGAGTCGTTACGCAGACGGATGAGTGTGTGTGTGTGTGTGTGTGTGTGTGTGTGATGCTGATTCATTCGGGGTGTCAAATTAGAGAAAAATCTATTTTTTAATGAGTTTAGGATGTGAAAGCTTTGTTGTGTGTGATGTGAAGCAGTTTGACAGCAGATGTGTCTGTGTCAGACTTTTTTGGGGCGAGTTTGGGCTTGCATGCAACGGCTCAACTGTTGGAGACAGTATTTATTTGGGACAGCTGTGTGTGTGTGTGTGTGAAACTAAATAATGATGTGCATCCTTCCTCCCCCTGTTATCAGTTCTCAGAAGGCCACAATGTTGATGCTGGCTGGAATCGTCGTGCTGCACATCACTGGCATCATCCTGCTGCTGGTGGCCACCATTGATAATGTAAGTTTGTGTTTCTTTTATGATTAAACACACAGAAGAACAAAAAGGTTTCATACGAGTCGCTGGATGATGAGCAGAGAGTTTCCAAACAGCTGAAAAAAACCTCCACAGAGAAACGCAGAGACAGTTTCGGGTGTTTGGAAACGATCTCTGCCCACGTCGACCTTCACCGAGCCCGACACACACCGCGTGTCCTTGTGTGGGACGAGAAGTTTAAACACACGTCGGCGCAGTGAATCTGCAAAGCTTTACATACATGATGCTCTTCATATCTTGTGTGTGTGTGTCTTCAGGCCTGGTGGGTCACCAACACACTCTCAACTGACTTGTGGGGCAAGTGGGAGTTAAGTGACTCGACGTGGCACTACACCAACCAGCAAGGCTACGCAGAGGGTAAAACTCCATTCATGTTTTAACGTAGAGTTCATACGCTGATAAAACACGTTCATAAGTTGTGTTATAACGCTGGCTGTCTTCATGTTTGTCTGTTCTGTCATCCTGCAGTTGCTGAATATCTCCAGACGGTTCAGGCCACCTCGGTGCTGTCCTGCGTTTTTACCATCCTGGCCTTGTTTGTGTTTGTGGCTCAGCTGTTCACCCTGCCCAAAGGCCAGAGGTTCACCTTCACCGGCGTTTTACAGCTAATCGCCTGTAAGTAACCCCGAGAGAGAGAGAGCTGTGTTTGCATGCATTTGCTTCCTTCTTAGAGCTGAGGAAACGTGTGTAAACGTTTGAATTTGATCTCAAACGTATAAGTTTGGGAGCACATCGGGACGTTTGACTCAGAGCTCAGCGGCGGCAGCAGCGTGTCTGCACGATCGTGGTAAAACAAACACGGATGCAGATACAGAAGGCCGGCGGTTCACACTCAGGTGTGATCCAGCTTCAAGAGTCTGCAGGTTCTCAGTTACAAACCACATCACCATTAATCTGTCGAGTCTCAGCACTCAGTGACACATGATGGAGAATCACAGCAGCAGAGTACGACTTGATTCATGTTCTCCCACCTCGGACTTAAACGTCGCTCAGCTCGTATTTCTTGGTAGAATTTGTTGCTTTTATTAAGATGTCAGGACTGAAACCAAAATCAGCCTGAATGTCTTTGTAAATATGCTAATGAGAGCTCCAAATATCAACTTTATTTTAGACTTAATCTGCCGGTTATTTTCTTAATGAATCACTTCACGGTTTGTCGATGAAATGATCATAAAGTTGTGAAACATGTCGACTTCTCGACGTTTTGAAGCTCAGTGTGGCGGCCATGTTTGTAGTCCTGCCTCTTCTGCCTCACGTGTAATTTAAAACGGGCAAAGATGTGGATCATTGAAGCGTCCACGCTCTTAATCCTGCATAACTTTAAGCCTTAATATAATCTGAACAGGTGAGTTGTATATAAATTCACCCTCAGTACAGTTGTCATGAACGGGGAAATTAGCTACAGAGACCAAAACTGTTTTTTGTACCAGGCTGTAAACATGTTTATTTCTGCTGTGAAGTTGGACATTTGAACATGGGGACTTATGGAGACTGACTCACTTCTGGAACCAGCCTCAAGTGGATGTTTGAGGAACTGCAGTTTTCTGCTTGTTTTCTATTCAAAATTCAAACACGTGTTGGGAGCTCTAGCGCCAATTATCGATCAGCAACGTGGGCAGAATGTTGTTGATAACTATAATTAAGTTGCAACATTCAGGATCAAATAATGAAGTTAAGTCACATTCACGCCTCTGAATTGGGTGTTTGATTAGTGTGTAATCCTACAATAAACTCCGGTATCTGTCTGTCACGAAACAATTAAACGCAGAGGCTCAGTTATGGATCATCTCTGGCACAAACATACGATGATGAGATTTTTATGTATCGTCGCGAGTTTGTATGATTGGAAAATCAGCGAGGTGAAGCTGTCATGTTTCTCATTTCATAACAGGAAAAACAATTACACTTCCCTCTTTTCTGTCTCGCAGGCCTGTGTATAATGATAGCGGCCTCCATCTACACGGCCGAGCTTCACACTGATGACAAGGTGGGAGGTTACGGACACTCCTACGTCCTGGCCTGGATCTCTTTCGTCCTCACCTTCTTCTCGGCGATCACCTACCTCGTCCTGCGGAAGAAGAGCGAGTGAGAGGCCAGGAGAGGAACCAGGGCGGACCTGGGATCAGATTCCCAGTTTGAATTTGGAAAATTCAAAAAAAAAAAAAAAAATTGTTTCAAAATATCAAAAAAACAACCTGAAGATGTGTAGCGAGGAAAATGGGAGGGGGGGATTCGATTGCTATGAGCCATTTGTTTATATTTTTGAGTAAATTGAGATCTTACGTTACATGAAGGGCTGACGTGAACAGTGTGAGCTACAAAGTGATTTCTAACACCTACAAGAGCTTCATTTACAGCAGTGTAACCAGTTATTAATAATACGTCTTTTTTTTTTTTTTAAAGGGCCAATCATTTCAGTTAGTGCTGTAAAGGAATAGTTCAACATTTTGAGAACTAAAACTTGTTTTCTTGCAGAGTTAGATGAAGATCAACACCGCTCTGAAGTATGTCGCTACAGCCAGGAGACAGTTAGGTGGTCACGGCAGCGATACACGGCCGTGTATCAAACCCCACCGGCTCCACCGCGGTCCGGTTCAGAAGAGTCCCAGAAGCGGGCCTCTGCGTTGAATACACGGCTGTTCTATTTTTGACCGACGCCGCAAGCACCTCGAGCTGACAGGAAGCCAGACACAGAAACAGCATAGAGAATCCGGTGGATTTTCAAAATAAAATACTCCATGCCGGTTGTAAAAAAAAAACAGACAAAAGAGAAACAAATGAAGTACGTAGCATGTTTACGCATGTAGAAGCACTTAAACCAGGAAAATGACCAAATCTGAGCAAGTAAACAAAGTCTGGCGGGCTGAGGTTTCGGGGGTTGGAGGGTAGTATCGATCGTCTCGTAGTAACTCTCGGTGAGAAACAAAGTGAATTAATTCCCAAAATGTTCCCAAATTTGTAAGAGAAGCCCTTTTTTTTTTTTTTTTTTTGCGATGTCGTTCAAAATGCTGAGATTTAAGTACCGTGAGGCTGACGGTTAACTACTGCAGGTTTCCACGAGGCGAGGGCTGACGTAAGCTGTATCTGTGAAGGTACGGCGCGAGGTTTTTTTAAAAAGAGTTGCAGTACTTGAACAATCAGGAAAAGACAAGCCTTAAATTTACAGTACAAGTAGTTTTTTAATCGTGTATCATTATTTTACAACTGAAGTATAGTGTATCCTTTTTGTTTTTAATCTCTGTACATTATAACCATTATATTTTTGTAACTTTTTGTATTGAGTGTCTGTTTTTTTTTTTTTTTTTAACCATGTTTGATTTTGTGTAGTTGGCTGCTATCAAAAGAAACGTACATGCAATTTGTACACGTGAACACAAAGTGAACCAGGCGGACGATTCAACATGTTTCATATCTATGCAATAGAAGTTTAGTTTTGTTTGTAATTACAGTGGAATTGAAGCCATATCATTTATTAATAAAACAAATTATATCACAGAGACTTTGAGTTTCATCTGTTTAATGCGTCTACGACATCACAAATATGCAGATTTCACATCAGGACACGTTTCTTTAGACTTTCACTGATTTCTTAATGAAGGTAAAGTTTCCTCCGACACTGAGGTTTTCGCTTCTTCAGGTCTTAAAACAGACCCAGTCTGAAGCAGGAATGTTCCATTATATAAACTATCGTTCCCAGAGGAAGCGAATGAGAACTGGACCGGACTAGATGCCTTGTCCAGACGGCGTGATGCGCTCCTGAACCACCAGGTGGAGAAGATGGTTCTGCTCGGCGGTCAGAAACGGCCTGAAGGGGGTTTTAAACAAAACAAACACATAATCGATGCGGAGAATTCACACTGAGAGGCGATAAAAAGAGAAAATGCAGCATCGCAGGATGGAAATGAACATTTGTGAGTCCTCACCAGAGCTCGGTCTGAAGAGACTTGAGGGACTCTGTGTCTTTCTCCTGACACGCCATCTGCAAAACAGATCTGCTGTTAGACGCTGCACAAATAAAGCTGCAGCTTCAGATGACCCTGACGAGCTCTCAGAGTCCTGTCAGTGTTTATACTCTCTTATAAATCGAGCCTGTTCGTCCAGAACAAGATGCTCTACAGAATCTGTCTTATTAAAAGGTGTCTAAGTCGCCAATAAAAGCTGTAAATATTGATCGGCTCACATTGCTAACACTGACGCCGCTGCTACAAATCAAATCACTCCGCTGGCAGAGGAAGACAAACTCCAGCACAATTCATCTGTGTCACGATAAGGCCACGGAGACCGTCATTTTCCCCCCCATGCGAGGCAGGAAGGACGAGGAAATCCTGTGAACTGTGTGTGTGTGGACGATGAAACTCACCACGACCGACTGCAGGAGCAGGAAAACGTTCTCAGGCAGGAAGGTCACTGAGGGAAGAGAAGACAGGCGTGTTTACACCACTTCCAATAAATGTCACTCGCGTGATTCGTGGCATGATTTCTGCAGCGTATATGACTCAAACCTTGACTGTGAGGGTCAAAAGACTCCCAGGCGTATCGCTCCAGGGTCTGAGCGTGTTCTGGTAACAGCTTCTGAGGCGGAGGCTGCACGGGGGAAACACAAAGGTTGGAGCATTAAACCAGAAAGTAACGTACAGATGTGGCATAAATAATAAATACTGTCATACTGTATCATTACTTTTATATTAAAAATCGACACACTTACCTCCAGCAGCATCAGCAGAAGAACTCTGGAGATCTCACATTTCGCCACGATATCCAGAAACGCTCCTTTATTCAGGAACATGAAGATACAGGAGAGTCGATGTCGTCACATGAACAATGATGATGAAACAGACACTGCTGTCTTTTTCCTTTTGTTTGTTTACACACCCACATTTATTCTCAGCACTGAAGCAACATTGTTAAACTTTTCAACCACGAAAAACAGGTTTTACCTCCTGTTGATCCACACTGACCTGTGATCAGGTGAACGGTGTCTCTGTCATTCGTACGTCTGTTCTCACACTATGTAACTTTGGGCTCCGGGTCGGGAGAAGTACGTAACGCTTTACGGCACTAAGTCACACACCACCAACTATTTCACTGATTTTGGTGAAACTGGATCATATTTTATGGAGAAAATGTTTTCTGGTTTTCCCTCTGATGTCCTCCGGCTGCTCCGCCTCAACTCTCTGTGATTTACAGAGTTTATGATGGACAGTGAAGTAAACTGCTGACAGCTGTAGCTGCTGTTAGCTCATGTTAGCTCAGTTTGTTAGCCGTGCTGCCCAGACTGTGAGCTCAGAGCACCGGGGGAGTGTTAGCGTTTGTACCACAGGAGTTTTGGACCACTGAGAAGAAGGAGAGGAGGTTTAGCTAGCTAGCTAGCTAGATAGATAGCTAGATAGATAGATAGATAGATAGATAGATGACTTAATTCATCCCGAAAGGGAAATTAGGTTGTCATAGCAGTCCGGTATATTTGAATACAATAAAAATTTACAGTTTACAGGCTCAGGGAATGCTGAAACTTGTGTTGTGCCAGAACAGGAGCTGGGCAAGCTAGGCCCAGCCTCTACGAACATAATGACAGAAGCTAAGAAGAGAAAAGGAGAGAGTGAGCGAGCAAGAAGCCGCCGGACAAGAGTAAATCTGGGACTGACTTTTAGTGGTTGGTGAGAGCTTGGTGAAATAAAAGGCTGAAAGACAGACGCCGAGCTGGGCTGACTGCTGTTGGACTAGTCAGTAATATTAGCTGCTGCTGTGTCTGCTGTTGGTGACCTGGTTGATGTTTGGCTGTTGGCAAAGTAAAAGCAGTAAGTGTCGTACCAACAGGGGTGCTGGTGCCCGGTAGCTGCAGTCCTCTCTCCTGGCACATCAGCTGCATCTCTGTGAACACCGACAAAGCGCCGTCATAGTCACCTGCAAAAAAAAAAAATAAAATAAAGAAAACCGACATGTGTAAGCTCAGACTGTGAAAACACGCAGCAGCTTCATCTCAGACGTAAATGAACTCACGGGTGAGAATTTTACACGTGGCCATTTCTCCCATGGACAGCAGAGCTTCGACCGGCGTCTGTGTCTGCAGCTCTGTGGCTCTCTGGTAATGAACGATGGCCTCTCCGGGTCGGTTCATCTCCTTCAGATCAATTACACTCTATCAGCTTCATATCACATCATCATCATTTATCTCTGAGGACAGCGCGGAGCTCTGATCTAAAGTTTTACCTTGAGTGCGTTGCCAAGTTCCAGACACAGGCTGGCTGCCATCACAGGCTGGTTCATCTCGATGTACACCTGAAAGCCATTTAGACATCAGCGTTATCTCTCTGTGTGTATAGAAATGTGGAAATAATTCAGGTAACGTACCCCGTCATCTATTCTGAAAACACTTTACATCAAACGTAGTTCATATTTACTACAAACGTCATCAGAAACTTGAAACTCGGACCCGTGGAGTACCTTGATGGCAAAGCTGTAGCAGTTCAGTGCAGCCTGAAGGTGTTCGTCGAAGCCCGGAGCCTGCAGCGCCCTGTTCTCCTTCTCAGATGAAAGAAAGAGGCGAGCGGCGTCGGTCAGCGCCAGAGCCTCTCCGGGAGCGTTAAAGAGAGTCTGCTCACACCTGTGGTCAACACATTCACAACAGATCAACGGTGAACATCCGTCTGGGTTTATTACCAACACCTCCGTCACCCGTGGCGGTTATTTGTACGGACAGTTACTTTATGATGTGAAGAACTTTAAAATCTACCCATGTGTGATTACTGATCTCATTCCACGGGTATTTATAAGTCGCCTTGTCTCTTCTGGGAAAGCTTTCCACAAAATCTGAAACTTGGCTCGAGGGATTTGCTCCCATTCAGTCTCAGGAACATTAATGAGGTCGGCCACTGATGCTGGGTGATAAGGTCTGCCTCAGAGTTGGCGCCCTCTCAAAGATGTCGGAGGGGGGTGGGAGAACTGAACACAGAAGAGAGCCTTCCCAAACGGTTACTGTAAAGTTAAGGAGTACATGTCCACTCACCGAGCCATGGCCAGGTTACAGAAGGCCGCATACTGAAGGCAGTCCTGCTGCTTCAGCTCTTTGGCTAACTGACCTGAAACCAGATCAACGTGAGACAAACTGTGAGCAAACAGCTGGACGATGAATCAGTATGTGATCATTTGCTCTAAACACAGAGTTAGAAACAAGGACAACAAGCTGGACGGGTAAACGTTAAACTGTACAGGAAAAAACAGATATATAAATGAATATTTACAAGGCAGAATTAGTGGCAATATTTGTGAAGAAAATGACTTTTATTGCGGATGAACTACTCGTCAGGTTTTGAGTGTAGACAGCCCATCTAAAGAGGAATGTACGATGTTATTTAGAAAATCTGTGAGACGATATGTGATATCATCAAACAATGACACACACACACACACACATATCGATATTATATTGACACTGGATTGTACAGGTGTACCTAATGAAGTGGCCGGTCGGTGTGTGCAAGACATCTGTAGACAGATGACGACGTGCAAATGGTGCTAAAATAAATATGATTTATGTAGCAGGTTGTTAACGTGCATGACGTAGGTGGATGTGACAGTATATACAGCATCAACAGCACGAGCAGATCGTGTATGAGTGATGATGTTTACATGTTTAGAGAACAAAACAGTGATAAGGCACAGTGGATGGTTAATAACAGTGTAAAGGTGTCGTCATGGTTACAGGGCACTCACCAAACTGCTCACTCGCCTCAGCTACATTTGGTTTCCGGAGAAAACGTCTGTGAGAATTAAAAACAAGTCATTAAACGAGCTAAAATAGCAAAGATTGCCTTTAAAAAAGCGTCCGGTGTTTCGGTTTAACGAGTGACCGTGTTAACTGGTGACCGTTAGCGTCGAATGTGCCTGTGGTTGACAGGTGTTGAAACAGGTAGACGCGTAGCTGCCTTCTCATTAACGTCACAGCGTCGGAAAAACAACAACACGGCTGATCGGTGTTTTGTTTGACAGCTACGTATTCGCTGTGGTAACCACGGCAACAGCTGAGCTGTCACCAGTTAACACGGTCGCCCTTTAAACCGTAACACCGGTAGCTGTGTAAGGTCGCTAGCAGAATGAAGCTCCTGTAGCGAGCTAACATTAATCGAATAATACAACAACACAACAGATACTACTTTTCACGAGCCTTAACTAAACAATTAAAAAGATATTTGCGTGATAAAACACGTTAAATCCACACAAATGTAGGTTAAATAACGTCACTGACAGGCTAACGGTTAGCTTCACCCAGCGTCCTCGCGCTAGCCTGTATTAATTACATGTAGCGTTATTGTCACGTCACGTCACGCTAGCCGTGATGTTAAGTCTTATTTCTATTTAAACTAACGCCAATTACAAACTCACTTCTTCAGTTTGTTGGACACAGCTCGGTATCTCGCCAGAAAGTCTCCCTCAGCAGCCATGATGGACACAAACACAACAAACAGAACCAGGGAGTCCAACTGACAACGGAGCGTTGTCATTGGCTCGCAGAATCCAGAACTCACGATATCATTGGTCAATGCAAGTAAAAGGGTGGTGCTTACCGTAGAAGGAAATATCCATATATGGTTATATGTTACAGAAATGTAGAAATCATGTGTTTTGAGCCGGAAATGTGACTAAGACAAGGTCAGGAGGCAGAGAAAGGTTTATTTATTTATTTATTTATTTATGTATTTAATGTCTGCAGTCTTTTAGAGCCAGAGCCAGAGTACTGCACTCAAAGGTGCAGTGTGTAAGATTTGGGGCCTTTATTTTCAGAATAAGGCAGACATGGAATATAATATTCATAACCATGTTTTCATGCATGTATAATCACCAGAAAATAAGACCATTAGATGCAACTAAATCCTAAACACTGGACCTTTAAGTATAATTCTGAGGTACTTTTACTCCATTAGACACTTTGCAGATACCATAAATGGACACACAGTACTGCAACCAGCTACAACATTTAAATATTGGTCACTTCCATCCGTAATAACACTCCAACAGTATACTGTAATGTAACACTGATCGAGGCATCATGACTTGTTACGTTGTGTTTTTGTTACTTTCCACCTCTGGTAAGAGGCGACACTGACGCAGCAAAGCAAACTGAGATCATCTCAGCTTTATAAATATCACAATCTGTTGAAACAACTTCATTTATACTTTAAAAGTTCTCGTAGATGGACTCAAACACGCCTTCCTGCTGGGGTTCTGAGGTTTGCGCCGTCTGTGGAGCAAAGTAGAGGACAGGTCACCGACTGCATGTTTACTTACTGTTTTCCACTGATAAATAGAAAATATGACAAAGTTCACACTGACCGTTTGGGGTTCCTTCTTCTTGGGTTTAGCTTTGCTTTGGTACGGCTCTGTTGTGACAGCTGAGTGGTCCAGCACATCATAAATGGACCTGGGCCGAGGCTCTAGACTCTGAGAGAACAGCTCAAGTCAGGAAGGATGGAGGAGAAACACGATGGTACAATTTACCTGAGGTGAAATGTGTCTGTCTGATGAGCAGAAATGTGCTTACAGCATAGAAAGACGAAGATGCTACCACGTTCACGTCGTCTTCCTTCGCCTCTCTCTCCTGCCTCTCTTGTCTGTTGTTCTTTCTCTTTCTGTCGGTGTTTCCAGGGTCACTCATGCTTTCTTTCTAGTAAATGACAAAAGACACAAACTAAGACTCTTGAGCAGCAGCTCCGTCTCTAGTTTTGTGACTGGACTCAGAGTTAATTATAAGATGCTTGAATTTAGATAAAGATATTTATAAATAAAGATATTTTTTGGACTTTTCAAGCTTTATTTTTGACAGAGACAGCTGAAGAGTGACAGGAATGTGTGGAGAGAGAGAGATGGGGAATGACATGGAGAAAAGAGCCACAGGTCGGATTTGAACCCTGGGCTGCGGCGGCAAGGACTGAGCCTTTGTACATGGGGCGGTTGCTCTACCGACTGAACTAAACGACACCCCTGAGATGCTCGAATTTAATTTTTGGAACATAACAGGAGAGACTCGAGCCATGAAAACAATCAAAGATGAGATAACGGTGGTTGTGTGCTGCCAAGTACGATAAAGTAGTTCCTGTCCTGGAGATAGGACGGTCTTAGAGTTCAGCCCAGTTTTCCAGTCTTTATTGTAGTGTTATATGGTCAGCTGTGCCAAAGGAAGCACTAAGATCCAAACGGACCAGGACTGAAGTTTATCCTGAATCACTGTGTGAAGATATCCCCCTCAATGAGAGCAGACTCAGGACCACCATGAGCGTCACTTACAAAGGGACGGTTTGGTTTGTCGTCGCTAATCGGATGTTTATCTTGTTGCTCTTGTTTTTTGAAGAGGTTTAATGACAAGAAGGCAAATAAAACTTCCAGATGTCAGAGAACTGTTAACAGCAAATCCAGCTGAGAGCAAGAAGGTTGTTCACAAATTTCAACTGAAATCTGTGCAGGATTCTTCCTGAACCAGTGATTATTTTTGATTATTCCGCCACTTATTTTCTTTATTGTTTGTTGTCTGGTTTATAAAATATCAGTAAACTCTGAAAAAGTTGCAGATTAATTGTGTAGAAAGGATGAAACTCGTTTACAACACTTCCAGTCAGCTTCATGCGTCTGTAACGGAGCAGTAATGTCACGTTCTTTCTCAATCTGCCAGATAATGAGCCGGACGCGTCTTACCCAATGTCCTCTGAAGACATACACCGAGCCGACCACACTGAAAACCAGCAGCACACTGGTGAGGACGCTGCCTGTGATGTACACATATTCCAACGTTCCGTCGACCTTGTATTCGTGATCTGGAAAACACACACACACACACACACACACACACGGTTCAACGTCAGTTCGCTCAGGTGAAATCACACCTGGATGAATTCCTCATCTGTGAAGCAGGTGGCTGAACATATGTCACATATTTTGGGATGAAATCAGTAAATACTGTGAAAGGGGTCCAAAGGTGAATGTGAAGGATCACAAAATGAATAAAGGGATAACAAACAAGAACAAATGTTTCTGTTTAATAAAATTATGTTTAATTTTCTGGATATTTTCATCTTCTGAACGAAAAAATGAAACTATCAGTCCCACAACAAATGCTAGCAGACATTGTGAAAATAAGTAACTTTGTGCCAAGCAGAACTTTTGTTCTGTTGTTTTTGCCTTCATCTGTCAGATACGGGTCATAAAAAAAGAGCAAAGCCATAAACTATTATTCATATTTCTGCATATATGCGTAAACTAAACTTCCCGTCCCGTCACTTTTTCTACGCTACACTTCATATTCTTTGGTCACACGTGTTCTTAACTTTCCATTTGGGGAAAACAAATACAGAAATGTGAACAGAGCGATGACAAAATGGCTGTGAAGCCACAGAAAAAAACATCTAGGTTTGGTAACTGCCAAGCGGCGACCTTCGTGATTGTGCAGTGAAGCCAACACAAACCGCAGTTCCATCAAACGTCCACTTGAGGCTGGCTCCAGAAGTGAGTCAGTCTCCATTAGTCCCCATGTTAAAATGTCCAACTGTCCAAATTTCCTATGTTCATGACAACTGTACTGAGGGTGAATGTATATACAACTCACCTGTTCAGATTATATTAAGGCTTAAAGTTATGCACAATTAAGAGTGTGGACACTTTGATTGACAGGTGGGTGCTGTTATAGATGGCTGGTTTGAGCAACCACGCGTCATTCAGCCTGATTGTCTGCCGATTTTTAGATTAGCCAGGAGGCAGAAGATGGCAGCAGCCAGAGCGACCACACTGAGCTTCAAAACGGCTCTTAGGAAACCTGTGGGTGACGTCCACGGAGACTAATGCAGAATTTAGAAAGTTTGATTGATTAATAATCTGCTGTAGATGCTTCACAAAGTTTATTAAGTTTCTCCTCACCCAACGACAACGTCAACAAACCTCTCTTTCTGCAGTTTGAGTGAACTGATCCGTTAAATAACAGTGTTTTTTTTTTTGTGAGGTCACAGAGACAAAATGTTCTTAAAGACATCAGTTGTAATTATAACATCTAATTACGCCGAACTGATCGTTAAAATTGTCTCAAATGTCATAAACGTGAGCAGCTCCTGGTGATGATTCACCCTGAATTCAGCCTGTAAGGTTGTTTAAAGCTCTATAAATCAATCAGTTAATATAAATGATCAAACTACTGATTATTCATATCTCTTGTCTTTCATACTCACGTCTCACTCGAAGAAACCAGTACACCTTGACCATTTTATATTGACAGTAGTATTCTCCTGAACTCGTCGGGTTCTTCAGCTCCAGCATGTGCCTAAAAGGTTTATCCTCATTGCCAGTCGAAGGGGTGTCCCATTTATAGATCTCTCTGTGGGACGGATCGTAGCACCTCAAGATGTCCTGAGTATAGTTTGCTGGGATCTCCAACCGACATTCAATGTTGAGCCCTTTGTCTGCGAAGGGCGCAAACACAGAGCTCTCCAGGGATAGCTCTGTGAGGGCGACAGAACATGGAGGTTAGCTGTTAAGAAGCTTAATCTGCAGCAGTATTGATAATTAATCAGCCGTTTAAGTCGATTATTAAGCAAAGACACTCCTGGTCTGACCGAGATGTGTGGATTTTGGGTTTTGACTGTTGGTTGGACACTTTATGCCGAGTTTTGGGAAACTTTGACCCAATTTTTGACATTTATAGATGATAACTCAATGACAACAAAAATATGATTTTAATAAAAAAGAACCACTAGACAAACACAAATCTAAATTACTTTGGCTGCAAACACTCTTAAAGTTACATTCCTGATCCGTAAAGTGTCTCTTTGCGCCTGTCAAACCTTAGTTTGGATGTCTTACTTGGTGCGTCCATTCCTGAGCCCGTAGACGGGAACGAAAAGACAAATATCCAAGTCAACCTCGAAGAAAGATGCCAGAACGGTCGAGCCGCCATGCTGTAATTTATCGAGGAGTGTATGTGGAGCTGTTTACGATCGTCTTTGTTGAAGTTGTTGCTGCGTATTCGCTCAGCGTTTCTCTGTGTTGTTGGCTAATAAACTGTAAAGTGTTGGGTTCCTTGTTTCTGGTGAGGTCACTTCCCCAATTTTTCTAGACACTGACTCATTTGGAGGCAATGACTTAAAAGCACCAGAGCAGAAATGATAAGAGCGTTCAAGATACGTGACATTTAAAACCTGAACGTGAGCATTTAAAACCTGAACGTGAGCATTCATCCACAATAAAACGGCTAAGTTGCTTTGGAATGGAGGATTTCTGGTTGCATCATGTTATTATGTCATGTCCTCTGGATGTGAGGTGAAGTGTAATGTTGGCGTTCCTCCACAGTGAGACAGTGTTGGAGAAACAAAAGTGTGAGCGCGCACCACCTCCACCACCGCCTCCACCGCCTCGTCATGTGGCTTTAAAGGCAGGAAAGACTCACGAAGGGAGGGAGAAAATGTGTGTGTGTGTGTGTGTGTGTGTGTGTGAGGCTGGAATTCAGCTGAAGGTGACAGACTGCCTGTCGTAATGTGAACCAGCTGTGGACGGTGTAGTAGTGGCTTCTCCACAGCAGTAACTCTCGCCAGCAGAGGTGAGCAGATGTTGAAGCGCTGCAGTCATTATTATTATTTAACTCCATTTGTCCGTCTGTCTGTCTGTTTCTCGTCTCCTCCCCTCCTCTCTTCATGCCTCTTTTCCTTCCCTCGGCCTCTTTACACTTGACTTTTTCACCACTCTTCTCTCCGGGCATGTATCGGCGGCCAACTCTGACCTCACCTCAGCTGCAGCATGAAAACAGACAGAGAGAGAGAGCGAGAGCTGGAATAACATCTGGATGCCAGTCAATAAAAGAATAACTCATTCCATTTCAGGTCCCGTTTCCTGCACTCCTTATCTCCTCTCTCTTTCCTGCAGAGCTGAGTATACAGATCCTTTACTTATAGATGAACAGATTGATCTTTTAAACAGATTAAATGGAAACTGTCAGTGTTTTTCACTGTAAATGGAGCAGAGAAAAAAGTTGTTTACTTCAAATATTGTGGATTAAATGGCTCATATCTCCGATTTAATAGGTCTTCAGTATATTTCCATTCCCACTAAGTTTCAGAGGGTGCCAGTGTACTTTTTCTAATCCACTATATTTATTTCACAAAACAGATTTTTATAGAAAACATACGACCAGTTCATGAAATATGAAGCACAGATATAAAATAAACCAACATCTCAACCTGCAACAACATACAGGACTGCAACTAAACATTATTTTCATCATCGTTAATCTGCTGATTACTTTCTTGATTAATTGTTTGGTCTATAAATTAAAAAATGACCATTAATACTGTACATATCTAGATGTAGCTTAATTAACCCGCACTGTATAATTACACTTATACACTTCTTTTTATATCCCTGTTACATATGAACGTTACTCAGTGAGGTTCAATCATCTAAAAACAATCTTAAACTGTCCGTCTTGTTTTGTTAACCAACAGTTCAAACCTCCAACAGTATTCACTTTATATAATAAATATATAATATTTAATATTTACTATATTGTAAGACCATAAACAGCAAGAAATTCTTAAATTTGAGAAGCTGGAACGATCCAATATTTGGAATTTTTGCTTGAAAAGTGACTTAAACAATAAACTGATTATCAAACTAATCGATTCATTAATTAATCTTATTATCGACAACACTGACAGAGGTTGTTGTTGCCAACACGTCTGTACTTTTATAGAGTAATCCTACTTTTACTTAAAGTAAAGATGTGAATGTTTTCTGCCGCTGATGAAAGCACTTAAAGTATTCACAGTCCTTAAATTTTATTGGAAGTGGTGATCACACGTTTACCTGCAGAGGAACTTTAAATACGGCGCAGTGACATATTTCTCAGCAGTAAATGAACTTCTTCATCTGCACACAGTAAACAAAGAGTAAATACTCTCAGCTGCTCTCCTCTAAAAGTCTCTCTGAGTTCTTTTACGTGGCAGAATTATAAAAATAAAAAAATGTCTGTACTGTGGGTTGAGTCTCTGAGCTGCTTTAGTGAGGGTAAAGTTCAGACGGTGGGAAGCGGACACACATGAAAAAGGTCCATAACTCAAGTTTGAAGAGACCAAAAGTCCATTTCTGTGGAAACTCGATCCTGCAGCTCAGTGACATTTCAGCCTCGGGCACATATATACCTGTCTGCTGCGTGAAGAGGGGCGAATCATGAGAAAGAAGAGGACGTGAAACACATCTGGAGGCAGCTCGAGAGGCTCAGCGGTGGACCTGCCGTCGTCTCCTCTTAATTATATTACAGCAGAGGGTGGAGAGAGCATCAGAGGATATAAGAGAGCGAGAGAGAGAGGAGGAGAAATAAGGAGAACAGACCGGAGCAGAGACAGAGTGCAGAGGAGAGAGGAGCAGAAAGCATCTGGAATACAAACTACAGATCTGAGGACTTCCTGCAGAGCATCATCATCATCATCTTTGTGAGTATGGGCTCATTTTTCCCAGCCTGACACTTTCACTGCTGCTCTGTTAGTTTGCAAAGTTAAGACTGTTTTTATTGCAGCACAAACACAAACCACCACCATCATCATCGCAGTGAAGGGACGGTGGCTCGAGGGTTTGTTGTTGATACGTTTGTCCAGATGTGAAACAACCTGCATCAGATTATCGCACGGCTAATCCTCCCCTCTGATCGGCCTCCAACTTCATATCCCCTGAAAACATTTGTAATAACTCCACAGTGAGTCATCGGCTCATTATCGTACAGTGTGATTCACAGACTTTGGCATCATATGGACTCAATCCTGCTGATCTTTTTTTCCTCTTTTCTGGGTCGCCTGCTTCCAACGCCTCTCTTGTTTTTTTTCCACTCGAACCTGAAGTCATGAGATCAGATTTAAAGACTTCCTTTTGTTTTGTCAGATTAAACTGAGGTCAGTTCATCTCATCACAAACAAAAATCACTCATAAAACTTTATAAAAGCTTCATGAGGTGAAGCTGGAATCAATATCTTTTATTGATTTATGGATTTATAGCTTTAAAGTTCAGAGACTTGAAGGCACCTCGCTGTCTGCGCGGGAACATTTACAAGTTTTAAAGTACAGAAAAGTAAAATCTAGCTAAAGTATCAAAAGTATTCAGTGGCTCCTTCCAGATTGTTTATTATTATATTCATCATATTTTTGTATTATAATCATACAGACTGTGCAGTAATGTGTAAACATAAGCATGATAATGTTGTTCATGTCTTCAACTGATCAGATTTTTAATCCTAAAGTCACAGTCGTCTGATCAACAAGTATTTTATTTAAATATTTTACTCTGAATTTAGTGAAGTCGAAGTAAAAAGTGACATAAAATTCCTCCGTCAGCGTCCTCTTCGCTCTCGTCTCCTCTGCCATTATGTCCATCGAGGCTGCTGAGCCTTTGCTAACGGACAGTGTGCAACACGAGCTAACTTTAGCTTAGAAATCCACTAACTAGTCCACTAACGTCAACAAACAACCAAAACCCACTACAACATGGAGTCCAAAGTCAAAGCTAACACTACTGCAAAACGTGTCAGATATTTTGTCTTATTGTGGTTTTAGCTAGTTAACGTTAGCTTATGAGCTAACGTAGCAGACCCTCTGGGCTGTAAATTGTCTGTCTCGCTGGTTGCAGGTTACTTTGTCGGCTCGTGTTGCGAGGGTGGTCGCTGGTCAACCTTAGCTTAATGCTCACTAACATTATTGTTAGCAAAACACTATCTGAGTGGATATATTATTTGCAGCTTTGTAGATCTATGATACTAACTTCTGTATTGCCCAGCTCCAGTTCTGGCACGACAACCTCCTCTTCCCGGTGGTCCAAAACAAACTGAGCTAACAAGCTGAGCTAACATGAGCTAACAGCAGCTACAGCTGGCAGCAGTTTACTTCACTGTCCATCAGGAAACTCAAAATCAACTTGTAAATCAACAGAGGGAAAACCAGAAAACATTTCCTCCATAAAATATGATCCAGTTTCACCAGAATCAGTGAAATAGCTGGTGGTGTGTGACTTAGTGCCGTAAAGCGTTACGTACGAATGACACAGGTCAGTGTTTTCCTTGTGGGACTTGTTCTTGTTTCTGTGTTTGAGCCCCTCTTGTTTTTGTGTGTTTTAAGGTGTAGTGTCCGTCTTCGAGTCATGGCCCCTCCCTGCCTGTTGATGGTGCTGATGGCGGTTGCCGTGGCAACTGGGGCCCGTTCATCCAGCGAGGAGAATGAACTGGATTACGGGTACTGGAACTACAGAGAGGGAGGTAAATCACGAGCCTCTGCGTTTGATCTGTAACGTGTCGGAGATATGGAGCCTGTAAATCAGCGGGTGACGACAAACGTTTGAAGTTTTGGGGATTTTAACGATGATTTGATTTAAATTCTGCACAGATGAGATAACTGTGTGGAGCTTAGAGTCATTAAAACAAGTGTGTGTTTCTCTGAGCATAATGTTTATGATTCATTCAGTCGAGGCCTGACGGCGCCGTGTTCTGCTTTCAGCTGATAATGTGAACGTGGCCACGGTGCGCAGTGTGACCAGAGTTTTAGACGCCTGGGGGAAACGCATCTTCAGTGAGATCAAGACGTTACTGCACTCTGAGCCCAGCGCGCTGCTGCCCGACTACTCCAGGTGACTTCATCGTACTGTTAAAACATCCTAACACAGGAAGTCTGAGCAGCTTTATGTCGGTTTATTCTCCTCAGATACACCTAAACAACTGAGGTCCTCTGCCTGAGTGGAAGTTTGAACCATAGACTGTATAAAACCTGGATGTAGTCTCCGTGACGTCACCCACAGGTTTCTGAAGAGCTGGTGGAGTTTAGGCGGGCTGAATGAAGCCTGGTTGCTCAAACAAGCCACCTGTAACGACACCCACCTGTCAGTCAAAGCGTCCACGCTCTTAATCCTGCATAACTTTAAGCCTTAATATAATCTGAACAGGTGAGTTGTATATAAATTCACCCTCAGTACAGTTGTCATGAACGGGGAAATTAGCTACAGAGACCAAAACTGTTTTTTGTACCAGGCTGTAAACATGTTTATTTCTGCTGTGAAGTTGGACATTTTAACATGGGGACTTATGGAGACTGACTCACTTCTGGAGCCAGCCTCAAGTGGACGTTTGAGGAACTGCAGTTTTTAGCACTTCCTGCGTTGGCTTCACTTCACAGTCACGGAGGTTGCTGCTTGATTTCTTGTCTTTATGCTAAGCTAAAACAACTTTATTTACTTTAGCGGCGTGATGGTGGGTATCAGTCACCACTTTCACCTTTACACCGGCTTCACTTCACAGTTACCACTTGGTTTTTTATCTCAGATAACGTTTGTGTAAAAGCTGCAGGGTCAAAGCTGACCAAACACCATCAGGTCAAGCTTTCAATCATGGCACATGGTCTTCATCATCAGATGCACAGAACTGTATACTTTTAAATGTCAGCAGAGACAGAAAATCCTGAAACTGCTCAGTAGAAAAAAAAATAAATAAACATCCCGTGTTCACAGTTTGAATGTAATAAAGTCATCAGTCAGCTGAGTGTCAGAGTTTCTCACGGTTGTTCCCGGATGTTCAGACTCACCTCATCACAAACCTGAACCTCCTCTGCTCGTCCTGCAGGGTGCGCCCTCTGTCTGAGTCCGTCAACGACCTGTTCAGAGAAGTCTCCCTGCTGCGCAGGCGCATCACCGAGCTCTCTCATCGCCTAGCAACGCTGGAACCGTTCCTCCGTCACCACGGTTACCGGGAGAAGAAGGAGGAGGAGGTGATGGAGGAAGAGGAGGCGGCGGCAGGAGGTAGACGGACTCCTCAGAGCCTGAGAGCAGAGATGGCGAGCCTGGCCCGGTACAGCCCGAGGACCGCGGGGAGGGCTGGAGGTCCACCGAGGGGGAGCCGGGTGGTGAGGAGGAGACGGGTGAGAGTCCTGAACGGGGGAGTGAGGCTGGTTCAGAGGGAGGGAGAGACACAGTGATGGAGGGAGGAGGAGGAGGAGGAAGAAGAGCGGGAAAGTTTGAGACAGACAGAGAAGTATTAAATTTTATGTAAGAAATCCATTTTTAAACTGTAAAGATTCATTTTGTAAAATATGAAAACTGAGTTTGTATCGATAACTCTGATTTTAATAAACTTTAATAAACTCTTGATTATATTTCCCTCCTTTAACATTTAATCAGCTTTCAGCCACATCTCATGGTCTTCCTCAGCAGATGGAGATGATGAGTTTATATGCACACAAACAGGACACGCAAAGTGTTCATTATGAAGTTAAGTAACACATAAATGTCTGTCATGATGGACAGGTGAAGACTTTTATTTATTACATTTAATTAATTTAATTTCAGGGTTTTATTACATATTGAGCTTTATTTATTAATACATATGATTTATTTTATGATGTCTTATTCATTCAGTTCATTTTGAACACTTACTTACATACTAAGAGGCCGCGAACAGACGACTTAAAGAGGCACTCCACCTATTTTCCACGTGAAGCTCCGCCTGTGTCATGCTCCCACAGACTGTATAAAACATGGACGTAGTCTCTGTGACGTCACTCGCAGGTTTCTGAGTGCGGTGGCTCTCCAGCCAAAGAGGTGGAGCCGACTGAAGCCTGGTTGGATGTCTTACTCAGATGATGTCACCAGGGTTATCACAGATCGTTCCAATCACAGGTCACACTCAAGACACTAAAAGTTTTAACTCACCTGTCTCACCTGATAGAGTGTGCACCCTGTGGACCAAGGCTAAGTTCGTCCTCCTTTTCTGTCTGCCTTCAGCTACACTATCAAATCAAATCAAATTTACATCATGTGAGTCCCCAAACTTCACGGAAGTGAAGTCCTAAATTTCTGGAGTTCACCTCTAAAAAGAAAAGTCTGATTTCACCACAAAACGAGAGAGAAAATTACCTTAATTTGATCCTTCAGTAGCATCCATCATCACTCTGTTTGCTGCACCTCCCGTCTTACCTGTGCAGCTCGTCCTGAGGTAACCGGAGGATGCCGTGTTGTGTCCACAGGGTGTCAGTGCTCGCCTGCTGCCTCAGGTGTGACTGATCAGCTGTATCAGGACCAGTCCTCGTGAGCCCAGCAGGGGGTGCCTATTATCTGCTAACATAATTACACTGTTTGTTTGTGTACGGTGATGTGTGTGTGTGTGTGTGTGCGCATGTTGTGGGCACAGACATCCAAACTTTACGCCTTCATTAAAACTTTGCAAAGTGTTTCTACAGCAACCAGTTTCTCCTCCACACACACACACACCGCACGCTGCAGGGCGGCAGCTTTATTTCTCTATCTTCAATCTGCATCTGCACACTCACCACGTCACATTGTTTCCCCCCCCCAACACCACCCTTTTTTAAAAACCATACTATAATCTATACATCAACCACCACCCCCTCCTCCACCTCCTCCATCTCCTCTCTACGCTGCGATGTGTGGGTGTTAAGCTCAGGCTGTACTTTCCATTTTGGTATTGTATTGTCAATGCATTGTTGCATCCAATCCAGTTAAGATGCTGTGGGAATACTGTATAAATCTCTCTCTCTCTCTCTCTGTGTCTCTCTTTCTACACTCCCCTCCCCATCTCTGGAAAAAGAGCCAGTTGCTAGGTAACAGTTAATTGTCAAGAAGTAGTTACATGTGTTGCATTGCATCCCGAGGTTGTTGTCGGGGTTTGGTGGCGGTGGCGGTGGCGGTGGTGGTGTTAAGGAGCCGGCTAAGGAGAGATGATGAGACCTCGCCTCTTAAAAGCCTCACCTGTGCGAGCGAGCATCCACATGTTCAAATCATCTTTACGCACAAGCACATCGATACGTTTTTCCCCTCCAACCTGCAGGTTTCTTTAAATAACTCCTGTTGCTGGACGAGGCTTTCACAGTAAAAAAGAGTCTGAAGGAGCGAGGGGGAGTGAAGCTTTGATCTCTGCTGCTCGCTTCAGTTTGCATCACTTCTTCTTCCTCCCTCCCTCCCTCCTTCTCAAGCCTCTGTATTTATGTATCCTTTGGTTTACAAAAAAACAAAAACACTTGTCCAACATGGAGGACCTAATGAGAAGACGCAGTGAAACAGCAGAAGATGACGCCGTCATCTCAGATCCACGCGTGACCTGTGTGCATGTAAAAACACGTCCTGGAGGAGGAGGAGAAATAAAACGACACAAAATCATCTTGAGATTTCTTATTTTTTATTAATACTCAACACTTTTATTCCAAAGAGACAGAAGAATAATATTTCTCAGCACTTATTTTTCACATTGACTGTGTTTAATCTCATTTTTCAATATTACTAAATATTCAATCAAATTTTGAAATACTCTCTTCACACAAGTAATTTCTGTCCATACAAAAAAATGCGAGGGTGAACTAGATTTTTCGTCGTTATGTACATTTTTCACAATCTGTACAGCTCAGGGTCGGTGGTGTGTGTGGTGTGGTGTGGTGTGGGGTGGGTGGGTGGGGGTTTAAGGGTGGAGTTGTTCGATCTTCTGTGGTAAAACACAAAAACAGAAGATTGGTCAAAGAGGAGAAAAAAACAAAAGAGAAAGACTACCTTGTAAAAATGCAACAGATTGATATTGTGCTTTCTGTGTGCCGATGAACGATGCCGCTTTAAGTTTCTCCTTCGAGAAAACCTCCTCAGCTCAAAAAGGAAACACACGCCAACAAACCTTGACTTAATAAATGTGCACGCTATCTGTGGAATAATAATAATAATAATAATAATAATAATAATAATAATAATAATAATAATAATAATAAACGATTGCACACATCCTGGCCTGAAAGTTACAAAAAGCAAATTTTGCGAGGGGAACCTACGAATCAAAGATTTATCCCAAATAGATCTATTCTCTGCCGTTTGTACAGTATTTTCTTTTTTTTATCAAAAGTCCATGAGCGTGAGGTAAAGTATTTACATACAGTTTTATAATACATGTACAATAAACAGTTATATCTCTCTCTCACACACACACACACACACACTCTGTCTCTCTCTTCCATATGAGCACACACGGAGGTAATCAAGCGTATGTATTCAGGCACGTACAACGACAGAAATAATGAAACGTACCGAGATATTCAAAAGAAAAAGAAGTGAGTCGAGATGAAGAAGGCTTCTTCAGTGACGATGAAATGTATTAACCAAGACCTCAACCTTGTTTAAAAGCATTTACACAAACTATCCACTAAGAAAACTGATCTTTTTTTAAACACTAATAAAGAAAATGTTTCCTATCCTAGTGAGATTTGTAGTCGATTTAAGCCTTTTTTTTTTTTTTTAATTATAACCAAAATTTTGACTAGTTAGATTGGTGTCTTCTTAACAAGCACACACACACACGCACACACACACACCTACAGTACTACATGGATCATCAGTACCAATGAAATTGATAAAATTGTTCAAATATTGTTCAAAAAACACCCATTTTTTCATTTACTGGGCTAAAAAGTTAAGATTTTTAAAAAACAAATAAATAAAGAAAAAAAAAGTGTTTTACATGCAAGTCCTTACAAACACTAGAGACCCCCTGGTATCATACATACTGACTTGTCAACCAAGAGAAGGAAAGTCTTCTAAAAGTTTTGACTGGGATGTACGACAAACTCAAATATTGGACCCATTCAGTCAGATTGTGCTTTAGGTTTTAAAATTTGGTTGGAAAAATGAAATACACGTCGGATTTAAGTGGCGAGAAGTGACCTGAAACGTGTGTGAGAGCAGAGATGTCTGACTGTACCACCTGTTTTCAGTCATCCTGTTCACAATCATCAAAAATCTCAGCTTGTGAAACAGATTATGGTCGGACGGAGGGAGAACCCCGGGTTACAGAACATGATAAAATTAGTTTCTATGATCCGTTTGGTGCAAAATGTGAGTTTAAACAACACGATGGGAGAAATGATGAGGGATAGACTTTATCAGTTTCTCTTGACTAAAAAAAAACTGCTTCGGGAAACGCTCTTCTCGCAGAGATAAATGATAAGATCGACAGCGCTCTCATGTCCCAGTTGGTCAGCTTTAGCTTAGCATAATGACTCAAAGCAGGGGGAAACAGCTAGCCCGCCTAAAGGTAAAGCATCTGCCCACCAGCATCTCTAAAGCTCACTGCGTAACACATTATATCTTGTGTTTTTAATCTTTAGAGTCAGAGGTTCTGGTTAAACAAACAAGATATAACATATAAGGTGTCATTAGCTGTTTTAGAGGTGCTGGTAGGTGGATTGCGATACCTGTACATGGAGACAGGCTAGCAGTTTTCATGTGTTTCTACCACGGACTGTATAAAACCTAGACGTAGCATCCGTGACGTCACCCACAGGTCTTGTGAAGCTCAGTGTGGTGGCCATCTTGGAAGTCCTGCCTCCTCCCGCCTCCTGACTGATCTAAAAATGGGCAAAGACGTGGAGCGAAGGTGGAGCTGAATGAAGCCTGTGACGACACCGACCTGTCAATCAAAGCGTCCACACACTTAATTCTGTTTTATATAGTTTTGTACCAGGCTGTAAACATGTTTATTTCTGCTGTGAAGTTGGGACATTTGAACATGGGGACTTATGGAGACTGACTCACTTCTGGAGCCAGCCTCAAGTGGACGTTTGAGGAACTGCAGTTGTTGGCTTCACGGAGGTTGCAGCTTGATTTCTCATCTTTATGCTGAGCTAAAATAACTTCATATTTACTGTACAGACATGAGAGTGGTGTCAGTCTTCACATCGACCTCATACCTGACTAATTCGTGAGATTCTTTTGGGCTCGTGACTGAAATGAAGAGCCTGTTGTCATCCTTTACACCAGCAGAGGGAAAATGTTCAACACTTGTACCCCCTCATATCATCCGAATGTGACCATCTAATACAGCATGCAGGGCTTACAGCCGTAATCATGAAATAATTAACATGCCAGGGCTGCTCATCCCAGAGACGGAGGCCTCGCTCTGAAAGTCCATTATGTCCCCGTCCCGAACAGCAAAACTGTCACGGCCAATTGAGTCGGACCCAATGAAACGCGACGAGTGCAACAAGTGGACATTAAATGTGATTTACATGTATTTAATGGATAGTTGGTTCCCGGGTCATCCATTATGTAAAAAAATGAGGAGAGGTGAGGAGTGATGAAGCTCGTTGAGCTTCTTTAAAGTAAATTTAAAATTGTAGTTAGATTAATCGAGGAGTTAATAGCACAAGAAGAAGAAGCTTCTACAGTTTAATTTAATTTTTTTTTCACATACAGCGGCTTTTTGGGGAGAACAGGAATGTTTATTCAACATGGCACTGTGGTTTTAACCCTTGTAATCCTGCTATTAGTTACTTTTGTCGGGGATGTTTAAGCTTCCTCTACTGCAGCGATTTATATGTTTGTACTAAAAGTCTGTTATGCTCATGAAACTCTCATATCAGACCTTTTTTCAGGTGTATTTTCACCCTCAAATTAAAATTTGTTTGCAGGTTAAATCTGTCAACAAAAACAGATCTCGTGTGTAGAAAATCAGTATTAATCCTTTAAGGCACATCCAGCTCAAAATGTGAGAGACCCATTTTGGTACTGCCGAGCAGAGAAACGAGAGGAAACGGCAAATCAGTATGATGATGTTGCTTCTGCAGCTGAGAAATAAACAAGAAAATAAATAAAATAAAGACCTTCTTTGCAAATTTATAAGTACATTTGTACTCAGCGAGTCATGCCTTTCACGTACACTTCACAGCACTCAAAAGTAAGAAAAGTATAAAAAAAATCAAACATGAAGAATTAATAGCAAAGAAGAGTCCAAATTACAGGAACCCAAAAAGAAAGATCCATACCGACAAACTTGGTCTACCAGCAGCATCCTGTAATATTGGTAAGCTAAGAAAGAATCAACATCATACAAATATGTAACATTTAAATAAATAAAAGTTAAAAACAATCCAAACCCATCATCATTAAACACTGGAATAATATTCAATAATATTATCAACATTATCAATACAGTTATTATTAGTTTACCCTGTTACTTCAACAGAAGTGTTGATTTCTCATTCATGATTGTATTTCCGTTGCTAAACAAAATGTTTGTTTTGGTGTTTAAGATCTGCAGGAGGGAGGGAAAGACAATGAGCGCGAGAAGAGAGCAGAGACCGGAGATTTTATTTCACTTTTTCCCCTCCCTCCATCCCTCCCTATCTTTCTCTGAGCGTCGGTCGGAGCAGCACCAGAATCCTCTCTTCTCGTTAAAAAAACAAACTCGTCTCTCCCGCCGGACTTCACCACAGCTCAGCCCGCCGTGGCCTCGTGCATCGTCCAAATTCTTTCCATTTAGCGGAGTGAGGACAACACACACAGTATCGCGTCTCGTTTTCTCTTCACGCAGAGGTCGTCAGCCCGTGCTGTTTCTCTTTGTTTGAATCTTTCCGTCGCACACACCCCGTCTTTGCTTCACCCACTCCATCCTCCCTCTCTTTCTTCCTCTTCGCCCTCAGACGTCCGACTCAATGCTGGAGAGCTTTTCGTAAACGTGTCCATTGCTGGCACCGTTGAAGGGTCTCTGTCCCTGCCCCAAACCTAACGTGTCCCTGCCCCCGGGCAGTAGCTTGCTGGCTCCGTGATGGTTCCCCATGGGCCCTCCTGCCACCCCGCCCAAACACAGCTCTTTGGGGAACCTGGGGGCCACATTGGACATCACCCCAGCTGTGGCGGACGCAGGCAAATAGGAAGTCGCTCCCATGGAGCTGCGGAAGTCCCCTCCTCCTCGGCTGTTGTTGAGAAGTTGCTGCTGCTGCTGCTGTTGTTGTTGTTGCTGTTGTTGCTGCGTCTGTGGCTTTTTGATGTAGTACGGTTTGGCACCGTGTAAAAGACACTGGTCGTCGCCGAAGGTTGGGATGAAGGGGTTCTGGTTCACCTTATCTGGGTAGAGAGATTTAGACAAGGAGTAAGTCCCGGCCCCTCTGCTACCACCACCACCACCACCACCACAGCCCCCACCTCCCATCATAGCTCTATCTCTGTCCCTCAGGTCTCTCTCCCCCACCGACCGTTGATGCAACCCACCCTCGCCTCCACGGAACAAACTGAAGGAGGAGCCTCCTTTCACCCTATCTCCGCCTATTCCTCCGAACATGGAGGGCTCCCTGTCACCTGAATACCTCTCGAACATGTGAGCGTAAGGGCTGGGACCCTCCATGAAGCGATCTTTGTCTTTCAAGCTCACGCTCGGGCTGGACAAACTGCCCCCCAACGCCTCCGCCAGCTCCTCCCATGCGGCCTGCGCCCTCCCTCTGCAGGTCCACAAATGTGTCGTACGAGTGTTGCCTGCGTAACACCCTTCCACCTGGTCCTAGCTTCCTACGCTGTGCCTGAGTTTGTGTTTGGCTGGGTCCTACGCTACTCTTCATCACCACCATGTTGTTATCCTCGCTGATGTTGTAAAGGTTGCTTGGCTGGATCTTACAGGAGTCGCAGCGTTTGCAGCCAGCGGAGCTGGGGCGACTGCTCGTACCCCCAACCCCGCTAGTTGTGCACGTGCCGCCTCCCCCTCCTACACCTCCACTGTGGTGACAAACACTGTGGCAGTTACGACACTCCCAGTCACCCCCTGCTATGCCTCCCCCTCCTATCCCAGATACCCCCTTCTCCCAGCAGGTATGGGCCTGCTGTCCTGCCGACACTGAGCCAAGCCCACCTTTACACTCCGGCTTCTTGCTTTTACCTTTGAGGAAGTCCTCCACAGGTACTAAGCTTTTACAGATACCGCCACCGCTACCACCGCCCACACCACTTCCTCCACTTCCACCCTCTTGCTCCCACTTGGCCTTGCCCTCCTTGGAGCGAAACTGGTCCGCATAGAACTCCCTCAGGTTCTCTTTGTCTTTGCGGAACAAGTAAGGTGAAGAATTACCCCCTCCGCCTCCCCTCTTCCGCTCCAGGGGAGGTGAGACCGTGCGGTGTGCCTGGGGCCCGTGGGGGAAGTGGTGGTGGACGGTGTGGTGGTGGGGTCTCCTCCTCAAGCCGCTCAGCTCTATCTCGTCCTGCTCCCGTCTGCACTTGGCCGAGGCTGGCCTCTTTTTCAGGCTGTCCCTGTACTGCTTACGTCGCTTGTTGTTGCCCTCCAGGTTGCCGTAGGTGACAGTGTGTGTGGAGATATCCGAAACATCAGAGCGAATGTTCCCGTCATCACCCCGAGCCTCCCCCACCCCCACCACAGTACCGGTCGTGCCCCCCGATGAGCCCGTGCTGGATGCGCCTCCTTTGAAAGAAAACCTGCCGTACACATTGCTTCCCTTGAACCCACCCTGGTTGGAATCCGCAGGGGTGTGGCCGGCGATCAGGTCGAACTTATTGGTATTCCTGTGAGTCATGGAGGGGCGGGGCTGGGTGGTGAAGATGGGTGCTACCCCTCCCCCTAAGCTGTCGCAATCGAACATGCCCCCCTCCAACGAGCTAGTGCTGCCTAAGCTACGCGGCCTATTAGGCGGGGGGCCGGACATACCCAGAGCCGAGGCCGGGTGGTGGTGCAGGTAATGGTCCTGGTACAGGTTGCTGTCCTTCAGGGGCAAGTTGCCAAAAGTCCTCTCCACCTCGCTGATGTAGTCACTGAACATGTTGTCCTCTGGCATGTAGGGTGGTGCCGACTTGCAGTCTACAGGGTGACCCACCAAGCTGCGCCGGTGTTCCTGGATATCATAGATAGCTGAGTCACGACCACTGTGGCTGTACTCCAGGGCGGCGTGCGGGAACCGTTAATACCCGGGACGGCGGTCATGTCTTTGGCGGTGCGGAGCAACCGCAGGATGTTGGAGTGGGTGTTGTTCATGTTCTTCTTCATGGTGGCCGACGGTGAGTCTATGGTTGACTTGTTTTCCTCGATTTGAACCCCATGGATGCAGCTGTAGATACCCTGGAGTGTGAAAATTACAAGAAAAGGGAGGTAGAGAGAGAAAGAGAGGGTGAGACAGGCCATGGGAGGAAGAAAGAATAAGAGTGAGAGCGGTATGATGTGTGGCAGCAGTCAGGAATCAAGAACCAAAGAGGATTTAATGTCAGAGTCGAACACAGAAACAGACAGAGAGAGAGACAAACAGAGACAGACAGAGGCAGAGAGAGGTTAATGCATTGCCATGTTCTCTCTGACCACCCTCTTGTTTACACACTATTAAACAGTAATAGGGGCTGAGTTCATAAATGACTTTTCTCAGGGGAACGGCATGGACTCTCGCAGCTGCTGCTCGGTACTCCACCTCAGACGGCGAACTGATGGAGACGACAATGAGTAGATCAAAGTCTTGATTGATAACACGAGAGGGGCGGCGAGCTCGTGGTTTTGACCACCAATCAATGGGTTTAATCGATGCAATTTAAATTCAGCTGACAATGGCGCCACTGGGCTTTCTACTGAGTGCTGAGAAAGGAAATAAATCACTTCATAAAAGTTTGTCCGACGCTCTATTGATATCCGCGACACACGGGTTAACAATCCTCTATTCAAAATGTCGTTATCCATCAGCGTGTGTGTTTGTTTTCGTTGGTGAAAGACGTTTTTTTTTTGCGAATGAAGTCAAACAAGCGTGATCAAATCAAATGGGGGCCAAGGAAATCTGTGGTCGAGGCAACAGCCAAATCCAAAAGGTCGAGGACACACTACCCACCAGCCAGCCAGCGCCATCGACGGCCAACATTCCTCAAAGGCGTCAACTTGTCAGAAACAGTTTCTGCCTGTCTCTCAGTCACTTTCGCCGTCGCCGAGCTACATTCATGAATCTGAATCGTCACCCCTCGTTTTCCCCCCTTTTTTATGCCACCGTTCTTCTCTTTGTGTCTGCTTTATCTCTGTTTCCGGGCGCTCGGATGAGCGGCAGCCGCTCCAATGGGATTGTCTGTCTTTGTATCTCTACATCTATAGCGACTACAGCTGCCGTGAAAGGTAATAGAACAGAGGTTAGTGTGTCTGCTCCATTCTGCTCCGCCTTTGTCCTGCTGCCGGATTTATTCTTTATCATGACTCTGCCTAACTGATCTCTTTTTCTTCCTCTGTATTTTATTAGCCCTTTGTGGTCTCATCACTTGTTTCTATATTCGGTGTATGAACCGCAATTTCTCTTGAACGCTGCACTATCTTTGATTTTCTTTCTCGCAAGATTGTTACGTGAACGGAGCCACTCTTGAATCATGCTTGTCGTAATGCAACAAGTAAAATCAGTCTGGAGCTCGGAGCGGATCTTAAAGCCACTGTGCAAAAACGGGTGCTTAGGTTTCCCGTAAAATTATAACGTAACCAGCAGGAAGCTTTTGCCGCAATTCACCCACCAGATATAAACACCGGACCTTAAACCTCTGACTTTTCCCTTCGCTGCCGCCCATGGCTTAAATATTTTGGTGTCCAACTAAGGTATGTGGTTCGCTACATTTGTTTCTTGCTCTTAAGAGTGTGTTACAGACTGTCCTGCCGTGCTGTCGAGTTACCGACATCCGTTATCCGTAATCTGTAACGTAGTTCGCACTGTCTGAATTCTGAACACTTCTACACCGAGCCATTTTTAAAAAAAATCATTGTTTTTATTTTTAGTATTTTAATAATTTAAGGTTGTTTTACGATGACATCTGTTTTAATTTTCTGTTATAAATTATATATTTATTTCATAGAACGTCACATCTCTGGTGCTTAATTTGGTGGACTAGCCTGTGCTGGTGGGAACCTCCTTAAGAGATTTATTTTTTTATTAGTTTGTAAATTTTTGGGTGAAAGCACCCGAGGCTGGCGTTTTGCTAACAATAGTTTATTATTATTTTTTTGGCCCGGTTACAGTTAGTTTCAGGTGCTCCAAAGAGAGACAAGGACTGCTGACAGTTCAACAAGATAAGAAGTGTATCTCTGTGTTTCTAAAGTGCTCGAGGACAGACGCATGTTTTAACTTCAGGTGAGTCTGAGTGGGTGTAAACGAAATTACATTAGAATTAGAAACACCTTCAGCCTCGACACCAAACACATAAACGCTGGTGTCCTTTTCTCAGGGAAATAATAACTGAGACTGTTTGTGTGCAACAACCCGACCTCTTTGTTAAAAGGTAATATTATGCAGATTAGCTGAACCTTAAGTTATTATTTATACGGACCTAAATAACCTGCGTCAATAACGCGGAGAAAGACCTCGTTAAGTGACCCGTTTGAATGGAGTCATAACCACGCCGAGACGTCCACAAACACACCTTCAGGTCAGCGGCTGAGGATGTGTAGCAGATTTCAGCATATTAAGACGATAAACAGACAATTTTCTCAAAGACTGTGAGCTTCATTAACCGTCTGACGGTCGGTCCCGCAATATGTCAGTCAACATATTGACCTTTCGTAACCAACAAATCCTCCGTCACGCAGCAGCTACTTTCTGTTCTCGCCATCAGGGCGGCGTTATGTTTGACCTTCTTTAACCACCGCTCCAAACTGTTCATTCCCTCTGCGACCCGACTGCTAAATGCTCTGTAGTTTTTCTTTTAACCGATGGCACTGACGGAGTATGTTTTATCTATTTTTATCAGCCCTCATCTGGATCTCAGCGAGTTTATTTATCAAATTATTTTAAAGACTCTTGACACTTAGCTCTCTTGTATCATTTACTTGTTTGTTACTGTGTTTGTGCCAACGAGAAGCCGCTCCGAACGAATTCCCCCCAGTGGGATTAATAAAGATGTTTTGAATTTGAATAACGTAAAAGCCTCTGCAGAGTCAGATAATGTTGCACAATGTGGGACCACCATGGGTAAACATATTTTTTGTTTGTAGACTAATGATCATTCAGGGACATACAGTAGTTGTGTCACTATTCTGAGGGCAAATAGACGATCCAGAGAGGACGGCATCATGTCATGACAAGTGTATTGATAAATCCTCCTTGGACAAGCTTCAATAAACCTTTCAGCATAAAGGCATCTTGGACTAATGTGAACCTGTTCTCCACTGACTGAACTGCTCCATTAACTGACTTTATATAAATTGTCAAATTTAAGGTCCAGTCTGTACGATTCGGTGGCATCTAATGGCGTAGGGTTGCAAAATTCTGGGAAGTTTCAAAGTTGGAAACTTAACATGGGAATTAACAGGAATTTATGGGAATAAACTGGAAATTTACAAAATTGAAGGTTGGCTCTTAACATTGAACGTAAATATAACCCCAGTTTACAGTTAATTCCCATTAATTTACATATACTCTGTGGAAGAGGCTCCGCGGTATTTATTTATTTGTTAATTGTCATTTTCAGGTAACAATGCACTAATAAAACATACTTATGGATACTATATTCCATCTCTGCCATGTTCTGTAAAGAGAGTCGTCCCAATCTGACACCCTGGACCTCAAAGATAGGTGAAGATTTGTTTTGTTCGTGTAGCACAGGATGCTCTTGAGTGCCCGGCCTGAAAAAAAGCTGCAGGTAATTCAGGTGAGTCATCGTATCCCCCTGACCGACTCGATACACCTCAACCGCCGCCACTCCTGTGATCTTTCTGTCAGGAGGACAAAGGTCAGACCTAAAATAAAACACACTCACTCTGCTAATGGAGAAGGTGAACCCGGGCTTTCCGGAGCACACGCCCATGAAGCAGAAACGCAGCTGCCAGTAGAACAAATGTTCACAGATGAAGGTGATTAATGACAGAATCATGGCGGCCCCGAGCATGTAGAAGACGCCTGCCATGTTGTCCACGTCCAGCTGACTGCTCATCACCTCGTTCTTTTCGTTGTGGCAGATTCCCGTCAGCCACAGGGCCTCGAACTCCTCCATCTCACCTGGAGGAAGCAGAGACACGTAAACACAGGTTACTGTATCCATGTGTTGGTGTGAGGACAAAAACATTTTTTGGACGCCCAAAATCAGCTCAGGTCTCGCGTACGTGCAACAAATGTCACGTTGTATTATTTTGACTGAGCGCCTCCCCCCTGGAGGATCATCCTCATTAAAGATTGCTTATGCGAGGCTACCCCTTCCTGCCTGTCGAGACTCCTCGGGGAGGAAGTGTGTGTGGTCATGTGACGAGTGTTTCCACCCTAAAATGTGCCCCCCTCCTTCAGTTTGCAGATCTCTGGGGGAGGCGGGGGACTGCTAAAGGGGGAGGACACGTCCAGAAAGATTTGTTTGATCTGCACAGACTGTCTGTACGAGATCGAGGGGTTTAATTTTCCCAAAGCGTGTCGACTGTTTGTGTGCGTGCTCGTCTCAGACTTTATTATTTAATGTTAGTGACAGTCTGACAGTGATCGGTCATTAGTTGAAACATTGGTTTTATCCTAGTTATCATCTAATCTCTGATACTTCTTATCCTGCGTGTTTATTCACTTTTAACATTTAACATTATATTGTTGTTATTGTTGCAGTTTTTAGGTCAGATTTGGTCCTTGAATTCTCTGCACTCGTTCTAAACGTTTAATCATTGCACGGACAAACTTTATTTCTACATTTCTGCAAAAAATTTATTCAATTTCTGTTTTTACTTTTTGCATTTTGGACTCCATGTTCCTCAGTTTGCATAGTGCCTTGTGTATAATAGGGTGGAGGTGGAGGGCTGGGAGTGGGTGGGTGGGTGTCAGGGTTTTATTGTGTGAAGCACTTTGTGTTGCATGTTTTGTATGAAGTGCTATACAAATAAAGTTTGATGGATTGATTGATTGATTGATGTTTGCACAAAAAGGTTCTATATTAATAAATAAAGTTTGAGTCTGAATTTTCTTTCACTTTCTTTGTTTGAGTTAAATTTGTTAAGTCATGTCTGTCCATTAACTACGGATTTGCAGCCAGGAGGTAATTAACGTAGCTTAGCATAAAGACTGGAAACAGGGGGAAACAGCTAGCCTGGCTATGTTCAGAGAGAGACACGGGTCCAGTCTGGGTTCAACGCCTCGACACACACAGTGCATCTTACTATGGCACCACTACAGCAGCTCTGAAGCTCATGTTCCATCTGTAACATGTGTTAACACAAACACAAAGAGAAATGTACAACCAACAATTATTTCGTTCTAGGTGGAGTTAAGTTTATCCATCCGCCCACCACATCTGTGCACCATCTCTGCAGGATGCCATATACAGTTGGAGATCACAGCCTTAAGTATAGGTCTCTGCACAACGGCACTAAACCTGGAAGCCTCACTGCAACTCGAGAAAGTCACTGCACCCACAACTGCGTTACAGCAACGTTTTGCCCAGCAGACTTTGTTAACTTGTGAGTATTTGGTCATTTTATCGTGGTTCATGTACCATGAGTAGGCAGGTTATGTATTTAAATATTCTCGAGCACAATTAACTCTGCCAGCACTCCTCGTGAAAACCATATTTTTTTATTTTCACATTTCTATTTGTGCAAATGATATCCAACTTTTAAATAATTAGCTTCAGAGGTGTCGGCTGTGGAGCCAGGTTACTCTTCCCCCCTGCTTCCAGTCTTAAGCTGGCTGCACTAACTTCCTCCAGCTCCTCCATCTTCTCATCTAAATATCGGAAAGAATGCGAGTGCATGTATTTGCCAAAAGATTAAACCATAGAGAGATAACTGCATTTCAAAGGACCAACTGGAAGTACTTGTGAACGTCATAAAACATCTGCTTTAACAGGACATATATACAACAACATTTGCACATTTATTTTCCATTTAGGACCCAGTGTGTCGACTCTGACTTTATCGATTCTTCTCGTCAGGCTGCAGATTTCAGCGACACGAGCGCTTTCTTCATGCACACTTTTAAATCTGTACATATCGACCCAACAGAATAGAAATCGACTGAGAACTGTAACCGGATCAATGAGCAGAATCTATAACGCAACTGAAATCTATATTATTCTAATTATTCTCCGCTTTCTAATCCTCGCTCCATTCTTTCCCAACATCTCCTCCATCTTCAACAGTTTTTCCCACATTCCTCCTGATCCGGATTCTCTGTTTTTACTCTGTTAGTAGGTCGTCGCGGATCCTCTCTCCCTGCACATATGACTTACAGCTGTTCATATTTGGACTCTTAACAGGACGTGACAGATATGAGCAAACATCGACGTGTCTGATCTCTTAACCTGGACGAACATACATGTGCTGACAGCCAAACAGGCAACGTGAAGTAATGAGAGGTAACGTCGGACAGCAGGACTTTAAATCCATTTGGTAAATTTGTGCAGACATGTTTAATCTTTGGGGAACACACACACACACACAATCAAACATGTCACAAACACACACTGATCTCGGATACACACATGCACAAACACACTGGCACTTTGGTGAACATCACTCAGTGGAGTATGTCGAGGTCTGAGTCGATTCGGCTCTTAAAGAGCTGATCCGAGCTGAATGTTCTCTGTGCGATGACCCCTTCATCCATCACACACCCTGGGATGGAAAGTGATGTGTGTGTGTATGTGTGTGTGAACATGCTGTGCAATACATGATCTGTCAGCTGATGAGCAGTATGGAGCACATGTTATCTCTGGAGGTGGAGAGCTGCTGTAGGTGTATTCTCTAAAGGGAAAGACTCACATCAGAGACAGTCATTACTTTTATATGAAGAGTGTGTCCAAACCGGATCTGAGTGATACGTACGAAATCTTTGATTCCAACGTCAACGTTCCCCACAGAACCTCAGTCCTCCTCGAGCGCACGGCGTAGGAGTAACTGATGTGTATGAATACATACATTAAAAATGTTCTTACTCATCAGTCAACAACAACATGCTTTACAGAATTCATGCATCAAATCTCTGTCAGCAGAGACGTGGTTCCCACCAAATTCCTGCCGCTCTTCTTCGTGAACACCAAAGCGCTCTGAAGACTGATCAGTGCTACAACGACCAATTATTTTCATTAGTGTTTAGGGTTACGGCTGCTCTAGTTGTGTGTGTAAAATGCAGCTCTTAAAGTGAGAAATTAACTTCTTAATTTTATTCCCAGCGTGAACAAGATCCTGAAGTTCGTTTGCAGTTTTGAACCAACACAGCAGAACTTCGGAGTTGTGAAACTTCATCGTCTGTCTCATTATCTGTCCACACTGATGGGAAACGTCTGTGTCATCTGAGGCCAGAACCCGCCCAAACAGAGGCATTGCATGGGCGTCCAAACCGAGCCTCAACTGGATCCTGCCGCGATGACGGAGCAGCAGCTCGATCCAGAGGCCGCTCGTGGATCACTGCGCTCATCATTCTCTCGGTGACGCCAGACACCTTGCTGGTTTCTCTCGGTCACTACCCAAAACACACAACAACAACAGCTGGGGCACAAAACAAAACTCGACCGGCACATACAGGATCCTGAGCGCTGTACACTAATGGGATTCAACCTCCTCCTTATATAAATATTTACATGATGAGGTGCTGCTGTAGTCGGAGACATACTGCCACCATATTGCTGAATTGATAAGCTGCTGTCACGGCACCACGGTAATATTTTCCACAAAGACGTGTGCAGGTTGTGAACACTCCTGCGCTCCCCTGCATGTCACTTATCAGCCTTCGGAGGTGGTAAAGGATTTAAATTATTTATGCACTTTTCAAAATCGTAGGCTGAGCTTTGGACTTTTTATGTCTGCTTCTTCTGAGGTGCAGCTATCAGAAAGAGCATCACACGAGTATAAAGCAGGAAGGGATTTTACTTTTAACACGTCAAACACAGTCCAGAGATCAGAAATCACGTTGAATTACGCCGATCAGACCACTGACAGGTGAAGCAAATAACACCGATTAACCTGTTAACATAGCACCTGTCAGACGGTGTGATATATCAGGTAGCAGGTGATCATTTTGTCCTCAAAGTCGACGTGTTGGAAGCAGAGTAAAATGGACAAACGCCAAGATTTGAGTGACTTTGATGGACCAAACTGTGATGGCTAGACAGATGGGTCAAAGCATCTCCAAAACTGCAGCTCTTGTAGGGTGTTCCCAGTCTTGCATGGTCAGTATCGATCAAAAGTGGTCCAAGGAAGCCAACAGGGTCATGGGCAGCCAGAAAAAGCTGGCCCGTTTGGTCCGATCCAACAGGCGAGCAACTGCAGAAAGGGTTCATTCTGGTTCTGACAGGAAGGTGTCAGAACACACAGAGAATCACAGTTTGTTGTGTATGGAGCTGACCAGTCAGGGTGTCCATGCTGACCCCCGTCCACTTCAGAAAGCACCAATAATGGGCATGTAAGCATCAGAACTGGACCAAGGTGGAAGAAGGTGGTCTGGACTGAAGTCGCTTACCTGTGGAACAAGGCGGATGTGATGTTTTGGGCGATGTTCTGCTGGGAAACGTTGGGTCCTGCCATTCATGTGGATGTTACGTTGACACGTACCACCTACCTAAGTATTGTTGCAGACCGTATCCACCCTTTCATGGAAACAGTATTCCCTGATGGCAGGGGCCTTTTTCAGAATGCACCCTGCATTCCCTGGTTTGAGGAACACAACAACAAGTTCAAGGGGTTGACTTGGCCTCCAAATTCTCCACATCTCAATCCAACCGAGCATCTGTGGGATACCTCCCGGGTTCCCAAAACAAACAAAACCCTTCCACGTCGAAGCATTCAATTCTACAACTGCAGCAGCTGGAGCCTTTCAGGCCTGCTGGTGCCTTGCTGTTCAGAAAGTACTGAACTGTGCCAACCTGGCTCAGGAGGCCTCATCCTGCAGCTCGACAGCCTCGCGGACTGCCAGGATCTACCAGCAGGTTCTTGGGTTGTCACCATAACAAGCTTGACCTCCTCCAGAGTCCTCAATGACTCCACGTCTCCAACTGATGAGACATTTTGTGAGTGAAATCAGTGAATTGCCTTTATATTAAACCGTTATCTCCAAAAATGTGTGAATGACACTAAAAACAACAGAGAAGAGCTAAATAGAAATCATCTCTGTCTCTCAGGCTTCTTCATTCAAATAAAATCATTAGTATCGAAGTCCTCACCATCTCCAAACAGCATGAGGATGGCCAGATCCACGGCCCGTTTCCAGCCCGAGTCTTTCTGGATGGCGATGCCGTAGCCGGTCGAGGCGAACACCTTGCCGCTCCCGATGGTGACGAGCTTACAGCCCTCGTCTCTGCCCGCCATGTAGTTCAACACCGCGGCGTCGTAGATGAAGGCGTCCAGTTTGCTGCAACAAAAACGTGTTAGAAGAACTTTTTTATTTTTACGTTGTGTCCACAATTCACTCAGATTTTAGGATACTTGAGTGAAGATAACTTCAGTCTATGATAATTTGTGGAAAGTTTCATAGAAAGAGCTTCGTCATCTGTTATCAATTATATAGAAAATTTAAATAAAACATTCATGTTGAGTTGTATTATTCAGGCCCACCTGCTGTGCACTAATGACAAATTATTTCTCATTTTTGTACAGAAAAAACATTTATACGGTATTTTTTCTGCTTTGAATTACATACAAATTTATGCAAAATGACAAAAATCAATGAATGAATGTTTCTTTGTAATTTGAAGGTAAATCTTAGTTTTTTTTTGGCCTTTTTGAGCTTTATTGTACAGAGACAGCTGAAGAGTGGAGTGGAGAGGGGAGAGAGAGAGCAGCAAAAGGCCGCAGGTCGGATTCGAACCCTGGGCCGCGACGGCAAGGACTGAGCCTTTGTACACGGGGCGGCTGCTCTACCAACTGAGCTAAACAACACCCCAAAGGAGAATCTTAGTTTTATATTTATGAGTACTTTCTAACTCTGAATCTGGATACAAACTTATCAAACTGAACCGTAGAGCTGAGGAGACTGATCACCGTTAGAACATCTTTAACAAATTTTAGTTTTCTACAAAATAAATAAACTAACCTTCAGGAAAAAAAGAGCAGCAGCGTTGTTTCAATGAATCTAAAGACGATTTCACAAAGCAAACAAACGTGTTTCTTCTGAAGCTTTCAACCACAGCTTGTGGTCTTCCTCCATCTGAACCATCTCCATGACAACTGAGTAACTCCATCCACTTAAATGTGGCTGAGATCTTCAGGAACAACGAGGTAAGTTAGACTTTGTGTTGAATTAGCTTTTGTCAAACTGAAACGATCTTTGAGCTCACGTACGACTGTTTCTGCTACGTTCTCCAAATGTGACATGGTGTGTCAGGATCTGCGCGGCATACCATACTCAGCTCAAACATTTCCTCGGGACACTGTATTCTACTCTATTCTGTTTCATCCATATAAACTGTGAGTGATTTGACAGGTAAATTGACCTGACAGTCTCCAGCTTGGTGACAAACTACCATCAAACGGTGCCTCAGGGCTCTAACAGGCCTCTGTGGTCATTCAGCTCAAACTCTCACCAAACACCAGAGGTGCATCACTGCTTTGCATTCTTAATTCTTCAGCAGCAGCTTGATGGAAACGCTGGAAGACAGGCAGAGAGGAGGAGTGAATAGGAAAGGATGATATTAGCTCGCTTTGAAAGGTAGAGAGAGTGAATATTAGCTAGCTTTCACAGCAACCACAGGCTACGCTGCTATTCTGGGCGGCAGTGGCAGGCAGATACACACCGGCTGCCCACCCACGTCGCCCAGAATGCTCCCTCTCTTTATCCGTGATCATCTTTTCTCTATATTGCATCAGTATAGGACCTCACAGCTCCATAACACACTCTTTTCTTTCCCTGCTGAGACCCTTTTCAACTCATATCCCCCCTCCATCTGTCTCTCCATCCTCCCCTCCATCCTTCTCACCCGGTCTTCAGACTGTGCAGTGCCTCGTCTACATTCTTCTGGTGGAAGCTGGTCATGTAAGTATGCATGTCCCGGTAGTTGTTGCGGATGTTGCGCTCTGTACTCCCATTGGGCACCGTGCCAAACCGGAACGGCGGCGAGAATTCGTTCGGCTTCTGGAACTGTGGCGGGGCGGGTTTTTCGGAAAAGAGACCACACAGAGAAAATAACAGAGGAGTGCTCGTTAGCATGGAAGAAAGGCACTGAGCTGCATCAAATAGCCTTTTAATGCACTATCGAGCAGGAGCACAGGACTGTGCTTTGGGAGGCTCAAAATTAACTAAATGTTCAACAGACAGACAAACACAGAGGACGCATTCAGACACACGTGTACTGTACGTCAGATCAAGTTCAAAAATAAAGATCCAGATCAGAGGTGCTGGAAGAGATCGGTCCATGGCTGCAACCAGTGATTATGTTCGTTACTGTTTAGTTTCTTGATTAATTCATCGTTCGGTCAATGAATGTGACAAATATCCAAAACGAGATGACGGTCACAAGACAAAAAAAAAAAAAAAGCAGCAGGCCCCAGACTCACTTTCAACATCGCTTTGCCTTCTTTGGGGTCACACTGAGCTGAGACACTTTGTCCTGATACCGTTAGAACATTTTGTGTTTCTGCTTAAAATTTTAAATTCATTTTTCTATCATCAAAATAGCAACTCACTCATTTTCTGTTGTTGGACTACTTTGTATCACTGAAAACCGACGCTTCTTCCCTCAATGTTAACTTCTAAATCGCTGATGTGAATGTGACCTTTGAGGTGAACGCTGTTTCCAGTTTTTAAGATTATCTAACTGCATAAACGGCTCCTGAGAGTTTTACGGCTTGTTAAATTCAGACTGACCTTGTTGTTTCACCTCTCTAGATGAATCAACCTGAAGGCAAGAAAAACTATTTAAAAAGCTTCAATTAAAAATTATAGTGAATTATTTAATAGTATTAGAGTAAACGTGACAAAAATTCTCTAAAATTTGAACATTTGCTGCTTTTCTTTGCTTTATATCTTTGTAATTTTAATGAGTTTGATGGTTTTGGACTGCTGTGATGGGTGTTTTTTAACATTATTGACTAAACCAGTGATTCTCACTTACACCCCGGGGTGTACCTGCAAAGACTGGAACAGCTCAGCTAATTTGAAGAAACAGAAATAATCATTCTGTTGGAAATATATTCACGTGTGTGTGTTCAGGAGGAACATAAACACGCAAATGGGATTAAAATGTATTGTTCCAAAAAAAAAAACAATTAATAACCAGCTACACAAATCACACTTCAGTTGACTTTAAAATCAATTTAAATGAACACATTTGAAACATCTAATAGAGCTGTGGTCGTATATCAGGAAAATCAGGCTGCTCCGCCTCAACTCTCTGTGATTTACAGAGTTTCCTGACGGACAGTGAAGTAAACTGCTGACAACTGTAGCTGCTGTTAGCTCAGTTTGTTAGGCGGGATGTCCGGACTGTGAGCTCAGAGCACCGGGGGAGTGTTAGTGTTTGTACCACAGGCGTTTTGGACCACCGGGAAGAAGTAGAAGGAGTAGCGGGCAATGTAACCGGGCTCAGCAGCCTCTACGGACATAATGGCAGAGGAGAAGAGAGTGAAGAGGACGCTGACGGAGGAAGCTAAGAAGAGAAAAGGAGAGAGTGAACGAGCAAGAAGCCGCCGGACAAGAGTAAATCTGGGACTGACTTTTAGTGGTTGGTGAGAGCTTGGTGAAATAAAAGGCTGAAAGACAGACGCCGAGCTGGGCTGACTGCTGTTGGACTAGTCAGTAATATTAGCTGGCTGCTATGTCTGCTGTTGGTGACCTTGCAGGGGGCAGTATATCACAAAAACACCAATTTCTTTGCAACGTTTCTTTAAATGAAATCACATAAACAATGAAAATAATCATTGGTTGCAGCCCTAAATCATGAACTCTGTCACAGGCTCAGGTATAACTTGGTCTCACAACGCCCCATGTAATGTACTTTCACACACCTGCTCCCTACACCCCACAAACCATCACATTGCCTTTGATTCACACCTTTTTGTCTGACAGGCCCGACACCTGGTCTACATACTCCTCCTGGATCATGAAGGCAGCCAGGTTGGCAGTGTAGGAGGCCAGGAAGATGACAGCGAAGAAGGCCCACACTGACACCATGATCTTACTGGTGGTGCCTTTGGGATTCTGCACGGGGACGGAGTTGTTGAAAACCAGACCCCAAAGCAGCCAGACAGCCTTACCGATGGTGAAGGAGGGACCGCCGGGCTCTGGGAGTGAGACATAAAAGAGAAAGAGAGGAGAGGCGGAGGAGGTTGGAGGGGGGTACAATGAAAGATGATGCAAGAAGTTTCACAGATCACAAACTTCACTTTATCTGCATTTACAATGTGGGAGGCGAGTGATGGATGGCGGCGACAAAGACTGGATTTATTCCCATCTTTTAGTTTGTCAGCCATCGCACCTGAACGGTCCACAACGCTGCTGTGACAACCCGCTGTTACAGACTCTAACTCCGCTCCACCTACCTCTACGGCGCTATGACAAGGTAGCAGCATGGAAACACTACCTACTGTAGCTCTGTGGCATCAGAGACAGGGAGAGAGAAAGAGGGGGGTAGATGGGCATGCAGAAGGCTACAATTATGGTACAGCTGGAGCGGCAGTATAGGACAACAGCCTTACATAACCCGGCAATTAAACCACACTGTTGCTGTGACAGAAAACACTACGGCAGGAAACATAACTCCAAACCAAACACCATTACTCTTATCCCCCCCGGTCCTTGATAAAAAGACTGTGAGCAGCAATGTAACACTTCTCTGATTTTATCTTGAGTGGCTGCCGTTGTGGCAGGTTAATGCAATCCTGAGAGTCAAACAGAGCCGGGTATATAAAACCTGGAGAAAGAAATAGATTGAATCTGAACCACTGATTTTGACGGGAAAATTGATTTGAACGGTCTGCTGGAGCTGAATCTGATTCAACAGGGTGGTGTTGCTCCATACTGTCAGACACCATTAAATCTGACACACATTTTCAATGTATGCTAACAGATCTACTTAAGTGCAGTCATCAGGTTTTACAACCCGAGATGTGGCTGTGCTGCAGCAGCTTTGTGTAATATCTGAGAGTAAAGAAAAGATGTAATGCGAGAACAGAAGAGTCTTTTGTTCACAGCGATGAAGAATACTTAAGATCACCTATCTGGTTCTTGTCAATGATCCTTTTCATTAGTGAGAGAGCTTAAGATGTAGATAAGTACTCCAAGACATCCACAAGAGTCCCAGCTCTCCAGTCGCCCTCATTCAGACGGGATTGTTAAAGTAATTTAGCACATGCGGGTGGGGCTCTGTTTGAATGGTGAAAGGTAACAAAACATGCCCGCTGAAAATGAACCTTTTTTTCCTCTTTTTTGGAGCGCGGATTGACCGCATCTGAACATGCACTGTAAAAAACGGTAAAAGATTGTCAGCTGTGGTTGCCAGAATTTTACCGTAATAAATACGGTATAACTGTTTCTAATATTACAGTAAAAGGATATTAATACTTAGGTGTTTAATTCCATATCCTAAAATGTCTGTAGATTTTATGGAAAAAAACAACCAAAAGATAGTAAAAGACCGTAAAATATGCTATTTAAATATTACAGTGTTTTACCGTACAATTAAAAATCTGATATAAAATACTTTATTCTGTATGAATTCCCTTAAAATGCTTAGAGTTGTTTTTACAGTAAAAGCTGTGGTTGCCAGAATTTTACCGTAATAAATACAGTATAACCTTTTCTGATATTACAGTAAAAGGATATTAATACTTGTGATTTAAGGTGTACGGTTGCCGTTTTATTCCATATTTTAGAATGTCTGTATATTTTACAATGAAAAACCAAAAGACAGTAAAAGACCGTAAAATATGGCATTAAATATTACAGTGTTTTACTGTATAACAGTCTCTAATATATAAAAATCTACTTTATTCTGTATAAACAAAGGTTTTGACGGTGTTTTACCGTATACAGGTAAACAGTCACGTCGTTGCATATTTTACGGTCTTTTACTGTCATCGTTCGGGCAGTTTTTCACCCAAAGATCTACAGACATTTCTTACAGTGTGTGTGTGTGTGTGTGTGTGCGATCCTCTCACCTCGGCCATCTGCCAGACAGCGATTGTAACCCACCGGGCTGAAGTACTCAAACACAAACACAGCCACGGCCGACACGATCAGCAGCATCACAAACATCATCACCCAGACGTCAGCGCTGAAGGGCTCTGAAACAGAGAGAGGAAATGAGAGGGACGGTTGTGGGAACACAAGAGACAGGAAGTTCATTAAAACAAACTAAGGAAGGTTATAAAATCACCCTCTGGTATCGACATGATTGTTTGTATTCAGACGTTCTGTACGTGTATTTTTATGAGTTTGGATGAACAGTCAGGAGCTCTGAGAGGAAGGCAGCTAGGTGTGAATGGACAGATGTACTCACATTTTCCACCACTTGCACTCTGTGTTGCAATTTTCACACACAGAATAGACGGTGACAAACACCACAGCACCGCAGTTACCAAAACAACCTCACTACCTCGCTTTGAGTCTGGATCACATGACCTTCATCAGCTGAGGAAGCTAACTTTAAAAAGGTAACAGCAACTGAATGTAATCAATGTATTTACAAGTACCTCCTGTGCTTCTGCTGCTGCTTCACATTAAAAGTGCTTTTATTTTGAAGCAGTGACAGGAAACACAATGTTTATATCACAGAGGAGGCGACGGGCTGCTCACCTCCAACTCCTCATCAAGGTGACCGTCTTCTCTGTGTGCTGCTGTGGTTTGGAAAACTGCTCGCTCTGAGCGCTACGTGAGCTCAGATCGGTTACATGTTAGAGGTCTAGCCTGTCGGGGGACTCCCCATGATGCACTGGGCTCTTCTCGCTCTCTCCATCTGGACACATTCATGTTGCTAACTGAGCGTCTTCCACTGGATCGTGTTTGCGTCTTTCTATTACACTTATAGTTATTTATATACACTTATACTTATAGTATTTATTATTATTATTATTATTATTACTAATGCTGCCGTGTATCTTTGTCTCTCTTCTTCTCGAAACTCACCCGGTCTCTGCAGATGTTCGTCCACCATGATCTGATCTCGAGGTTTCTGCCTATCACGTACAGTCTGGACCTGCTCTGTACGGAAAGCGTTTCTCATGGCGTTGATGTGAAAACGACTCCCTTTGACTGGGTTTGTTCGACCGCTCTGTGACCAGATACACCGGTCGAAAGAGTAGCTGCCAAACGAGCGTTTGCTGCAGGGACCCCCGAGGTATTAAAAATGCATCTGCTGTTACCATGGTAACCACGAGCGATGCCGAATCAAGCGGCACTGAAATCTTCAAGATGTCAACTTTAAAACACTTTTTGTGTTAAGTGTTCGGAACAAACAAACACAATTCTACGACAACATATGTGTGTGTGTGTGTGTGTGTGTGTGTGTGTGTGTGATAAGACTGAAAGCTCCAGAAGAACCACTAAATGTGGGTGAGCTTGTTTTGTTGTTCCCAAGGTCAAGAGTTAAACTTCAATCTCAGCCGTAGCTTATAAAATAACTTACTACGCTGTTTTTAATATTTTTAACAGAAAAACTGATCCTACATAAACGTCTGTCAGTGTGTGTGTGTGTGTGTGTGTGTGTGTGTGTGTGTGTGTGTGTGTGTGTGTGTGTTGTACGTCCCGCTCACCGAGGAAGGCGGAGGGGGAGACGGTTCCGTTGCTACGGGAGACCATGACACTTATCCCCGTCTCGATGAAGGGCACGGAGAAGTCGATGACCTCCGACCTCTCCTCGTTTATGGTGAGCGAACCCACCGCCATGTGGGCGTTCTTTAACACCACCTGAGGGGTCGGCCGGAGACGGACGGAGACAGAAGACGGGGAAAGAGGGGGAAACAGTAAAAGGTCAGCGGTGCTGAACATTCCCTGGATCGCAGCGGGAGGGAAACACACGGCTGAGGTTCATCTTTGATAGTATGGAAGCAGGAGAAGACCGTGGATTGTTGCTACACTGGGTCAGCGCTCGACTCCCCGCCAACCGAGCGCCCCTCTGAGTGTGTTCAGGTATATTTAGCCCCTAAGTTTCTGGAGCTCCGGGCCATGAATAAAAATGGAGCATAAAAGACTGTTAATAAGGGAAATGTATGCCAGAGTGAACATCCTACGCTCTGTTTTTCTCTATTGTTTGTTACACTTCTTCATCGCTCCCTCTCTGTTCTCTCTCTCTTTCATTCAAATTAAATCATTAGCTGCTTACTTAGGCATTGAACGTCACGGACTAATGCATCCGTGAATGCAGCCGCTGCACATTTGCATACAGTAGCCTTTCCTTCATGCTGCTGTACGAGACACAACAAATAATGTAGTTTTTCTTACACTGCACATCTTAACTCCTCGTGTTCTTAAGATAATAATAAAGTCACTCGTTCGATGCCATAATCAATTAAGTTGGACATCGCATCGACTTGTAAAGGCAGCATTGTGCTGGATGCCTAATGTGTGCAGGAAAGAAGTGGGTCTTTCCCCGAGGCGGACTTCTTCCTCTCTCTCCCTCTCTCCTCCTCTCCTCCATGTCTTTTTCTTTCTCCATCTCTGATTAGGAGCCTCATTGTCCTCCTCTCCTCCTGAGGTTTTTTTTTTTGTAGAGCTGATCACAGCTCCCCCTCAGGCCAGGTTGTGGGGAACAAGTCCTCGATGGCTGACAGAGACGGTGAGAAGCTAACAGAGACATTCAGACAATATAATTAGTCCCATCGTAAAGATAAATTCCTACAGGCACCTGAACACTCTCCTTGCTCGTAGTAGAAGTATTAGATTACATGTTTACTCGCTTATTTAATTGATTTTTAGATCTGGAAAAGCAGCTTCGTCTGTGCATTGTAAAGTCCAGCAAGTTGTTGCCCCAGGTGAAGGAGTTCAAGTATCTCGGGGTCTTGGAAAATGGAGCGTAAGGTGGACCGGCGGGTTGGTGCGATGTTGTACCATTGGCGGGAAGAGGGATGGCTGAGCCGGAAGGCAAAGCTCTCGATCTTCCAGTCCATCTACGTTCCAGCCCTCACCTACAGCCATGAGCTTTGGGTAGTGACCAAAAGAACGAGATCACGGATACAAGCGACCGAAATGAGCTTCCTCCGCCAGAGATAGGGCGAGGAGCTTGGACATCCGGAGGGAGCTCGGAGTAGAGCCTGAGGTGGTTCGGGCATCTAATCAGGATCCTCCTGGGTGCCTTCCTTTGGAGATGTTCTGGGCTCGTCCAACTGGGAGGAGACCCCGGGGCAGACCCAGAACCCGCTGGAGGGACTACATAGCCCATCTAGCCTGGGAACACCTCGGGATCCTCCAGGAGGAGCTGGAATACGTTGCTGGGGAGAAGGACGTCTGGAACGGCCTGCTAAAACCTGCTGCCACTGCAACCCGAGAGAAAAAGCTCTGCTGTCTGAAAACTTTTCTCACTCACAAAATCACAGATGTTAAATTTGGTCCCTGCTATTTGAAGCAGCGTCACTTTTGTTTCTGTGTCATTATAAATAGTGCTGCATGTCTTCAGGGAGGCACGCTCAACACACCAGGCGCTTAAGAAGATACTTAAATGGTGGCTGGGACTCTGTATGGCACCAGTGACACCAGAAACAGATCTGTGATGAAACACTACGTATAATTTAATGTTTAAGGTTTACTCCTGCATTCAGTCACTCTGCTGGTTCAATAAGGTTGTCTAAGGTCTCCTGCCGCGATCTGCCAGCTGTGAAATCCACGATCAGCTGATTTGCCAGCAGGTCTGTATGAAATCGACCAAACTGTCAGGCTGGTATTTTAAAGCTGTTAACACCCGATTCAAAGCAGCAGCAGCATTTCTTTCTAGTGTTGGGCTAGACTCCGAACACCAAAAAACATTTGTCCGCTGCAGATCAGGGAAACAGATACAATAAACTGAGCGACTGTTCATGTGTGTAAAATAAAGACAAATGTCCTCACCTCTCCGACCATGCCGTTCCACGTCCCGTTCACCTTCTTGCCGTGTTTGCCGTTGGTGACCAGGTAGAGGTCGTACGTGAACTTGACCGCCTTGGCGATCTTCTTCAGGATGTCGATGCAGAAACCTTTGCAGCAGCGCTTGATGTAAATCCCTGAATCGCCCGTCTGATTGCTGTCAGGTGGTGCAGACAGGAAGAGGAAGTAAAAGAAGAACGAGAGAGAACGCTTTAGAAATCTGATGTTCGTTTGGATTCAGGTGCAGAAAACAAACAGGTGTGCTGACAGGATGCAGGTTCACCACATTGTTTCACTAACTGCAGTTCCTCTAACGTCCACTTGAGGCTGGCTCCAGAAGTGAGTCAGTCTCCATAAGTCCCCATGTTCAAATGTCCAACTTCACAGCAGAAATAAACATGTTTACAGCCTGGTACAAAAAACAGTTTTGGTCTCTATAGCTAATTTCCCCGTTCATGACAACTGTACTGAGGGTGAATTTATATACAACTCACCTGTTCAGATTATATTAAGGCTTAAAGTTATGCAGGATTAAGAGCGTGGACGCTTTGATTGACAGGTGGGTGTCGTTACAGATGGTTCGTTTGAGCGACCAGCCCGCCTCATGTAAATTTGGGCTTTGATTAGCCGTGAGTCAGCGGAGGCAGGACTGCCAAAATGGCAGCAACCAGAGCCGCCACACTCAGAAATCTGTGGGCGACGTCACGGATATGCCATCTATTCTTTATACCATCAGTGAAACCATCGGGGTTTAAATGTTGATTGACAGAAAATTAACAGCTTTTGTCATTGTCAAACATTTACTGGTTGCAGCTTCTCAGTTGTCAGGACCTGCTGCTGTTCTCTGTCATATATGAGCAACACATACTAGATAGTATCATATACTATCGTATATCATTAATTTGGGGCTGTGATTTCGGACAAAACGAGACATCATCTTGTGCTTTTTTCACAGTTTTCTGGCATTTTCTTTTTTAGACCAAACGATTAATCAAGAAAATAATTATAACCCCCTGCATAACATGGTAAACAATGAGTTTATCTATCTGTCTTATCCAGCTCTAAGACTGAATCAACATATTCTGAGACGAATCCACACGGCTTCATGTATCGAGCTCACGGAGTATTTTGGGCTGGAGAGAAATCCTGCATATTCTCTGTGGTATAGTGCTGCCTATCTCTGAAACGCTGTATGTGAGGATGTCTTTGAAGGAAGAGACAGACAGACAGACAAGCAGACAGACAGCGGGAAGGAGAAAAGGGGAATAGGGGAATAGGAGAGAGAGCAGGGTGAAAGATCAGTCAATAAAAAAACCACTGAGCCAGAAGATGTAGGACACCCTCAGGAGATTTCAGGTAGGCCAGTGATAGAAAAGGAGGCCATTGAAGAAAATTCATTATCACACACCAAGGAGAAGTGGATAGCAAGAGGGGTCAGGGTGAAGAGGCATCCGGGAGGGGAGGGAAAAACAGTGGCCGAAACCGAAAGACAATGATCTCGTTAGCAGTAGAGAAGCGAGCGGAGGTGATCACAGCACACTGAGGGATGGTTTAAAATCCAGAGATGAAAAAGAAGAAGCGGGAAAATGATAAACAAAGAAGCCAAAGGGGGAAAAATTCACAGAAAATGTGCAATAATTCATGAGTGTGAGCTTTGAAGACACGCAGAAGATTACACAGCACACCAGAAAATGTATAAATCAATACGTCTTTATTACAGTGTTCTATTTCCAGCACTTGAGTCTTTAATATTTATCCAACAGTAACAAACAAATCTGAGTTTGGAGACTAAAGTTTTAAACTCTCACCTGAGTTTGAGTTGTTTACGGCACGGCACGGTGTTCCTCATGCAGGTGCCGCTGAGCGGGTCCACGTCCTCCACGATGACGAACGGCGCCTCCTCCAGAGTCACGATGGACAGGTGGTCCTCCCGCTCCTCCGCTGCCGAGTACAGCTCAAAGCGAGGCCACACGTGGTACCTCATCGTCAGGGAGCCTCGCTCCCACTTGCCAACCTGTATGTAGTGAGTGGGAGGAAGGCTGTGTGATATACAGGCTAACTGTAACAGGAACTTAAAGTGGCAAAGAGAAGAAGAAGTGACAGACGGATCACAGAGGGTGAAAAATACAAGAGGGGAGGAAGGAAGAGGAGGATAGTGGAAGTACATACTCACCCTGTCCCACTGCCTGTCTTTGTCCAGAAGAATGATGACCAGTTTGGGGAACATCTGGTGACCCTCTTCGCTGAACGACAAGTTTCGACCTTCAAATGTTACATTCATGAGGTACCTGAGGACGAGAGTTCAAGCTTGAGTTAGAAATACGAACATAATCTATAAATATATAACGGACGTATGATTACCGAACATATTGTCGACTTAAGATATGCAAACACAACGCTGACATATTATCACCCACTGTTGTAGCTACGCGTTAGAAAACGGCTGCTTATTTACACATCCTGCAAACGCACATTAGCATTCATTTAAATCATCGTTTCAGGCCATCTGCTGAATAGAAATCAAACATGCTTTTTTTTTTTTAGCTCCGTTTTTGGTCGCCACCACCTCCACCGTGTCCAACGGCTAGTCGTGAACTGTGTGTGCCGTTTGGTGCCGAGCTGGCAGCGCACCGGTTTGGTGATTTTTAGAGCTGCAGGAAACACAGACGTCGCACGACGAACATACTCGCAGTTTGAAATACGAGCGGTGGGAGAAAGTTCACACATAAAAATCAAGAATTTTATAAATATTCTAAAATGTCTTGCACGTTGAAATATCACAAAACCGAACACTGGCTGATATTTGTAATAACTCAGTGCTGTCGGATATTCAGTTCGGGTACTTGGCAGTGAAATACTACAAATGTTCTTTGGTGAAATGTGTTGGTACATGGTTCAGAAAGTACTGTCTGGAGAGGTTTAATATGTGACGCCCACGAGTTTTACATTTACTTTGTTGATCTTTGATTACTCTCTTTGTATTTTATATATATTTTATGTATTTTAAACTTTTAAAAGAAGATCCTTGTTTCACACGTCTGAGGCTGCTGAGGCTGGTTGTTCCCATTGCGAGATTTACTACAGCTGCAGGTAAAACCAGATTTTTCCTGTTTTTATTATTAGTATGATGATGGTCTGGTCAGAATGCCAGCAAGATGCTTCCCAACGGAGGTCGAGTGCAGCCCGATCTCTATTCAGAGCCCTCAGCTCGCTGGGCATCGAGGGAAAGAGAAAGAGAAGAACCATCCTCGGTACAACAGACGCTGCAGAGAGAGCTTCAAGGTGGCTGTGGCTCAAGAGAGGAGGGTCATGCCGACAGAGTAGCTAGTTTGCCATCTGGACACAAGTTTGGGTCGAGTCAGCCTGAGCTGGGAGGGTGGATGATGTCGAAACACCCAAAAACATCCGACGATGATCACTGAAGATGTGTCCAGACGTACCAGTAAGATATATTTAGTATTAGTAGTAGTATCTTTATGTTTTATCCACCTTTAAAAGACCATTTTAAATCTCAGTAAGGTGACTTTCTAGTTACATGAAGTTATAACTTTGAACTTTGAAGTTTATAACTCTGATGTCAAAGACGACCCGGCTTGAACCTCGGTGAAACGTACAGACGGAGAGATTTAAAGAAGGAGCACAGCGATGTGAGAGAGCAACAACAGACCAGGTGTGAGCAGGCAGAGGAGAGAGGACAGGGCGGAGAGTGTATTAAAGCGCCCGCGTGAATACACATCAGCATATAAGTGTGTCAACAAGTGTACAGCAGTGGAAGATAAGCTGGAAACATCTCCTCCTGCCCGCCGCCGCCGCCGCCTCCTTCCCTCACTCTTCCTCGTCCTGGTCTGTGGGCTGCCATCACCATGGAGACGCTCTGCCTCTGAAACAATCCACCGGAGAAATAAATATCTCTGAATGCAAGGAGTGTGTGTGTGTGTGTGTGTGCATACTGTCTTAAAAAGGAGGTGACGCGGACGTTTTACTCGCCATCATCTCAAACCAAGTCAACAGCGTGAAAATGAGACAATAAATGTATTCACGAGCAGACGGGGCCTGAAACTTACCCAAGATTTTATCACAAGTACCTCCTACCAGAACATTCAGTATCTCTATCTGTAGCGTCTTGGAGTATATTTATATCCCACCTCACACACACACACACACACACACACCTAAGTAGGCTACATGCTTTGAGTCAATAATAAAACTCAAGCCTCCATGAAATGCCTTACATCGCTGCATACCGGCTGGCGAGCGTACTAGACGTGCTGTAATGCGCGTGCAACATGGGATTAGACCTGCTCAGCGTAATCTCAGATTGAATGGGGGGAACCAAAAAGATCAAGGCGGTGTGGGTGGAGGCTCAGGATGGTACCCCAACTTGTTGCCGCCATGGCGACTCATGTGACCACTAACTGCCTCTCTCTCTCTCTCTCTCTCTCTCTCTCACCGTGACGGGGTGACGTCTAAGCACATGCGAGAAACGGCAACATGTGAAACACACGGAGCCTCTTAACGCCAGCATAATGTGATGTAATGTGTTGCCATGGCACCCACAACCACAGCAATTTTCATGCAATCAGCTGCGTTGCCATGGGAACAGTAATCTCACCCGAGAGAGGGCTGGGTTGAAAGAGAAAAGAGAAGACAGAGAGAGCGAAGAGGAGTATTTTTCTGTCTAAACCTGAGTGTTTACCCACTTCCCCCTCACGCTGCCTTTCACTCTCAGATCAATCCCTCCGCCTCACCTCGGCGTGGCGCCTCAGTAGGATCCATCTAGCCGTACATTAACCTGTGCCTTTACAGAAACTGATGCACGCTGTGAATTTACAGCAGAGGAGGCTGCCCTGTTTATCATTTTGTATCTCCGTACTATCGATGTAGCTTTTATGTGCCGTCTCATGTCAGTATTCCCCTCTGACTCGGCTGGAAGAGGAAAAAACAAAAACGAAGCAGCAAGCTGCTAACTGAACCTCATGCAGCTTCATCACAGCCATATGCAGCGCTTGTGTGCGCCTCGCTCGCCAACTGTTCCCCAACTAATCACTGGCTTTGAGGGGGAATTTATTTTTTAGTTACAGAGACACTGAATCATCAGCAGCATCATGGACACAATCCCTCTTTCACCCCTTTATTTTCAGAGACGTTTGATTTGACTTTATTATCAGACGTGAAGCTGCACGTGGTCGCTGCAATGCAGGGACGCAAACATGTGTGTAACGCACACGCACATGTACATACTGTATCAGGTTTGACTCATATAATCCAGGATGACTGCATGCAGGACGACTATAGAAGATGGTAAATTACGGTGAGGCAGAGCACATATGGTGGAAAAGCTGTGCCAGTAGCTTTTTACGGGGTGTGATTACAGCACAATTAATATTTCCAGTTTACAGCAGACACACGGTGTTCAGCAGACAGTTGACTGCAGATATAATCAACACAACCATCTACAGAAGAGGCTGAGTTCAATCCAGTATCCGCAAACAAGATTCAAATGTGTTTCTAAAGATGTCGGTGTGGTGAATCTCGGCAGTCCTGCCTCCGCCGGCTCCCAGCTTATCCAAAAATGGGCAAAGACGTGAAGCTGAATGACGGCTGGTTGCTAAAATAAGACACCCACCTGTCAATCAAAGCGTCCACGCTCTTAATCCTGCATAACTTTAAGCCTTAATATAATCTGAACAGGTGAGTTGTATATAAATTCACCCTCAGTACAGTTGTCATGAACGGGGAAATTAGCTACAGAGACCAAAACTGTTTTTTGTACCAGGCTGTAAACATGTTTATTTCTGCTGTGAAGTTGTGACATTTGAACATGGGGACTTATGGAGACTGACTCACTTCTGGAGCCAGCCTCAAGTGGACGTTTGAGGAACTGCACTTTTTGGCTACTGTTTAATCGTGACAGCACATTTACCATCTGATTTAGTCTCATCAACGGAACCAGAAGACAATTTCAGAGGCGGTGTGAACACAAATTCGCTGAAGGTGGTGCACATTGCATCAACACCCATCACCTTCCTCGGCTTCACGGAGGTTGCTGCTTGATTTCTACTCAAAAATAACATTAGCTAGTTCGTCCGACGGCATAAATACACTCAGAGAGTGATATGGACCGCACATAAGAAAAGATGTAAGGCCTTGAGTCTCTTTGAGCTGTAGCCTTTAATAAGTGAGTCCACAGGAGCTCCATGTGATCTGGGTCCATAAGGGACCCCCGCCGAGCAGGAGACATCAGACAGGCCACCTGTGGAGTCTGAAGAGACGGAGCACCGTATCAGAGAGAGTCCTCTTTCATTTCAAATGTGAACAAGGGCTTAACAGGCAGGGCCGCTGACCTTCCACCGTCTGCGAGCCTCAAACACAGATGTGTGCTCGTGGTCGTGTGTGATCGCAGAAAAGAAAAAAAAAACGTCCTCAACACCAACAGCCATTAATAAGAATTATATTCATATAGAGAAGGAGGTAATTTACCACATGGTGAGATCTCTGATGAACTCATACTTGTGACAACTTGCCAAAGCGTACTTCAACACAACGGGGAAACTACAACAACCGCCGTACTCCCGATTCACTGCTGACGGCGCTGGAATGAGCTCACGATGTTGATTCTTTTTGCGTCCGAGGAGTCTCTTTATTATTATTTCTGACGATACGGGACTGTTTATCCAGGCTGCACACACCTGACGCCATCTCTAGAAAAACTGGATTCAAGAGTGTTGAATCATACTAATAGTTGGTGGTGTGTGACTTAGTGCCGTAAAGCGTTACGTACTTCTCCCGACCCGGAGCCCAAAGTTACATAGTGTGAGAACAGACGTACGAATGACAGAGACACCGTTCACCTGATCACAGGTCAGAAAATGTTGGAAGCTTTTGACTGAGCGTCTTCAGACATGAAGACAAATGTCATGAAAACAAACAAGATATTAATCATCTCTTACGTCATATACCAGTGTGGCATTTATATTTTTACATCAGTGATCGGTGCAAGGATTTGAGGGCAAATTCGAACGTGAGCACACACACACACACAGAGTCAAACAACATCCTGCAACAACATCCACACAAATAAGCCCCTCAGCGCCTCATCCAAAACCACTTGGAGCACATTTTCTCATTATCCCGGCGTTCCTGTCCTCCCTGTCTGACAGGAAACAATGGATGGCCTCTGGAGCTCTGCATGTACAGTATGCGTGTGCATGTGCGTTTGGCTTATTTGAGTGTATGCATGTATATTTATGGATGCGTGTCTGCGTGTGTTTGTGCCCCCATAAGGTCAAGAAGCCCCTGAACAAATCTGAGAGCGTGACTCACTGGGGCCTCCCATCTCCGTCCATCAGCGCTGACAGGATGGCATGCTTATCCAGCGTGCGTGCTGCCCGCTGTGGCCTGCAGCTATACGGGACCGCGCAGAGACATATGGCCTTATTATTGCTTCTGTCTCTGGGGGTGAGGCGATGGAAGAGGTGGAATTATGTGTGTGTGTGTGTGTGTCAAGCTGCTTCTAGCCTCTGGGGTCACCACCAAAATCCACCGATCCACCACATTCTCCACCTTTGCTCAGTCGAATGGAGAAAAATTGAATAGCTGGTTTGGAAAACACACACACACACACTCACAACAACACACCACACATGCACACATGCACACACACAGCATCCCAGGTGTGTGCCTGAAGGATGATTGAGAGCTAACCCTGTGTCTGAAAGCTCCCTTTGGGGACTGAAATATTCATGGCAGCAGCGTTATTGTTATCTCAGTCCTGTTGGTGGCGGACTCAGAGTGCCCCTGATATTAAAAACAGAAACATGGAGTCAAGACAAGAGCAAAATTTACAGTAATACATCAACCTGAACTTGGAGATTAATGCGGTGGTGGCAGGGGAGGAGGCTGCATAATGTTTTTGTAGTTCTTCGTATTCGTTAAATTCTAACTGATGCGAATAAAACAGAAGATATTCAATATTAAAGTCAATGTAAAGGTAAGTAAGAGTCAGAGGTTCAAACAGTTTTTCACCAGTATTTTTGTGGGCGGTCCTTAAAGGGTGGCTCGATGACACGCTGAGGCCGCCCTGAGCAGAGAGACAGAGATGAATTCATCTCAGCTCAGAGTGTTTCAAAGTTAGTCGTGTCATTTTCTGAACGCGTCTGACACGTTTCAAATACATCTAATAACAAATGGCATCAGTAAGTCGAAGCTTTTATTCGTTTAAGCCCTAAAGAGCGGTTAAATATCACGCTACAACAACAACAACAACAACATGCGTGTGTGTTTGTGTGCTAATGCTAACCCCGATCTTGTCCTCCGGCTCTTTCTTCGTTAATCCGTTTGTCCCCGAGCGTTCAATTAAGCTGTGGAATCTCTGATCAATGTGAACAGTAAAAGCACGCCCTATGAAGTTAAACGGGGATTAATTATTGAATACCAATGCTTCTCTGCTTGTTCTGTAATGCGCCAAAAACAAAACAAGGAGGTTCAGAGGAAGAGAAGATTTCCCTTTTAAAGATGGCTGTGGGTGAAGTTAAAGATAAAGACAGGTTGTTCTCAGGCTCGGTTCATTTTGTGTTTTTATTGGATAATTAAACATATTCTGGCCCTCCTCGGGGAGCGTGGCTGCATGTCTGCTCCATGTTGTACAACATGTGTGCAGTCATGGCGTCACCTGTTCCAATTATATTAAGGCTTAAAGTTATGCAGGATTAAGAGCGTGGACGCTTTGATTGACAGGTGGGTGTGGTTACAGGTGGTTTGTTTGAGCAGCCAGGCTTCATTCAGCCCGCCTCAGCTCCACCTCATTTTTAGATTAGGCGGGAGGTGTCGAAGGCAGGACAGCGGCTCTTCAGAAACCTCCAGGTGACGTCACGGAGACCACGTCCATTCTTTATACTGTCCATGTCGCCAACACTTTAGCAATGTGCAATATAAAAGGGTCTTAAATATCACATGATGGAAGCTTCACGTCACAGGTAAACCTCAGCACCGTCACCTGCTGCACTGTTTGAGTGTTGCAGGTTAAAAACCAGCTGTCATGCTATAAACTATAAACTCAGCAGCATCACGGCTCCCACAGGTGGATGTTCCAGCCCTGAACAGGTATGTTTTTGGATTTTGGATCCCCATATTTGTATTTGTCTGACCCAACCTCATGCACCCTCCCCTCCCCTCCCACCAACTCACTTCAGTATTTCCTTGGAGTGGCCGGTGTTGGAGCCCTTTTTGTCAGGCGTCCCGAGGCAGCTCGACTTCAGCAGGGTGTGTGGCCCCCGGTCCAGCATCATGGTGGAGGTCGCCGTGGCAATGACAGCCACTGCATCACGTACCCTGGCCTCGATGTTGTAGTCCCATTCGTCATATGACACCGAGATGAGCCCTGAAAGAGAGTAAGAGAGCGAGAGAGAGGTGAGAGGTGTATTTCCATAGCAGGGAGAAGAAGAAAGGAGGGGGGAGAAAGAAGGAGGCAGAGGTGGAGCGCAATGGAAAACAGCCAGAGGGGAAACAGAAATACAAAAATGAAACAAGGCTGAAAAATGTAAAAACACTGAGACCAAATTAAGAATGAATCAAACCTAGAGTATTTTAATTTGTTCTAAGTGGAGCCGTTAACTTTTCTATTTCAACAACACGTGAGAAAGCAGCTGAATCTGAGCGTCAGTGACCGCGGTCATCCCTCAGCTTCGCTTCGCCATGCTTGACTTTCCAAGCATGAGGATCTGCTGGCGGTCAGCAGCCTCTCTTCTTTACACCCATAAACAGAGCTGCGTTTCCGGGTCACTCTCCACGGCTGGTTCGGGACTATGTGTTCACATTTGCAAAAAAAAAAAAAAAGGCAAACCTGCCTCGGTGTTGAACTTCAGGAGTGAATGCTTCGAACAGAGAGCCACTGCGAAATGACACCCCGGAGAGATGTTTTCTCTTAACGGTGGTCTCGTGTGGTTATTAAATAATCAAACTCACCTCCCTGAGGTTACCTGAAATCAGTATGCACCCTGGCACTGACTGGCACAGGAGAATATTTGCATATATGCAAACGAGCCCATCTGTCACTTGTGCCCACTTTTTTTTTTAAACTTACATCATAATGAAATACAGATTTCAGTGTTTTGCTCAACAGCAGCAGCAGCAGAAGAGTTGATTCAGTTTAATTTAGCGTTTGACCTCTGACCCTCTGATTCCCTGTTTAAAGATTACATGATGTCAGCAAGTTAAATACAACAAAGGTGCAATATTACTCCTGTCGATACAGTCGTACGTGTGCTGAAGTTCAAAGCATTTGAATCAGTGATATAACGTCCTGATGTGACGAAACCGTCAAACCAGAGAAGATCTATTGATTGATTGAGGTCCAGATCTTCATATAGCGACCTCCCTCTACTGGTTGAAACACGGCTATTGCAATTGAATTTCTCTATTGGCTGATGCGTGTCAGGTGACGTATATGGTGGCAGCTTTCATCATCAACCACCGCTGGGTGCGGGCATGCCACATTGGGTGTGCGCCGCGGTCTCCGTAGTGATACGCGGCCGTTGTGGTCAATGTTTTAAACTCCACCGGCTCTGCCGCGGTCCGGCTCAGAAGTGTTCCTGCAGCGGGCCTCCGCTCGGCTCCGCGTTGAATTCACGGACGCCGCGAACAGCCCGCATCAATTTAACACAGAGCACTTCGAGCTGACAGGAAGCCGGACACAGAAACAGCATAGGGAAGCCGGTGGATTTTCAAAATAAAACACCCCGTGCAAACTGCCGGTCGTAAAAACAGACAAAAGAGAAACAAATGAAGTACGTAGTATATTTACACATGTAGAAGCACATAAACCAGGAAAATGACCAAATCTGAGCAAGTAAACAAAGTCTGGTGGGCTGAACGCTTCTGAAACGCTGATCTCTGATCTTTTCCTGTATTTAAAATCTGTAAACATCGCTGGGAACTCTTTCAGCTAAGAAGACTGCTGAGGCTGAGCCCACATTGACTGAATGTGTGTGTATGTAGGAGAGAGTCGGGAACAAAGATGGAACAAAAGTCTCCGGCTAGAGTCAACCTGGGCTTGTTGAGGTTCAGCTCCTTGGACCACTTTGCCACAGGCTCGCCCCGACATCCATCAGCCATTAAGATGTAATTCTGAGAGAAGAGTACAACTACTGTGAAGAAACCAGGGCAATCCCTGTCAGCACATTATATTTCACATCGTGTGTTGGACGTTGAATTGTTCGGATTGCTGTACAGTTAAAAAGATGCTCGATGGCGCGGAGCAGTACGAGGGCGACAAAGCGGCCCTTAAAAGCTACACTCGATAACCACGACCACGACTGTGCTCCGGACTTCATCGCTCCAGATGAGGAGAGCAAAACTGTCAGATTCACGCTGCAACAGGGTACACAGATTTACAGAAAACGGTCTTTAAACTAATAACACCAGAGAGAGAGAGAGAGAGGGAGGTGGTTTGGTTAATTTGTTTATGCTACGATTAAAAACAAAGCATCATAATTAATTTGGCAACGGTGACTTAATATTTAAAATTTGACATGTGGCACATAATGAGCTTTTCTCTGCAAAACGCTCATTAGCTGTTTTTTTACAGTTAGCAACGGTGTGATGCTTTAAGCATATTAAAAACTGACATGAGGCTGTTTTAGACTGTTTTTTCTCTTTAGATTAGACAGATAGCCAGCCTGCCTCCTGGTTAACTGTGAGGTTAGCAGCCACGTTTCCATGGTAACAACCAGTGACGCCTGCTAACCATATCTTATAATTTGTGGTTTAATAATGGCTGTGGAGTGACTAGGCGCTGCAGGCCTGTGCGGCAGAAATGAGATAGTCTCAGTTTCAGAGACGTTTCAAGCTGACTGTGGAGGTTTGAGCATCTGATTGGCGGCTGCAGCGTGACGTCGGGCTGTGTTTTTATCCAAAAACTGGATCCGGCTCAACTTCTCCAACGCAGGTCATTGTGTTTTTTCGGTGGACACCCCCTGCGCTCCGCACAACCGCAGCCAAAATGGACGACCCCAACTCAAATATATGGAAAAACCTGCGCCAGATCCTGTCTGAACGTGTCCTAAGAAGACGTATTAGCAGATGTACTGAGCTCTGCGTTGAGATTTTATGCCATGAGAAGTTTTTATATTTTCTTTTACCCATAAATCATAGAAAATTACAACAGTCCTACTTAAGATGCTCAAAAAGCAGACTGCTTTGTGCAGCAGAAGCATTTATGTGTCTGAAGACTAGCAGTCTGTCTGTCTGTCTGGTGTTTGGGTGTACCTGTAGGGAAGACAGAGGGAACATGGTCCGCATCTCCAGCCACCAGCGAGGGCACGATCCAGGTGAAGCCGTAACCCGTGAGGCCCACCGAATGGGCCACCTCGAAGATAGTGGAAGCCTCCTCCTTCGTGCAGTAGAGCAGAATAACTGGACTCTGCAGTTTCTTCAGCTGGTTCTGGATCTTGGAGTCTCCGTCGTCCACCGACATATCCAGTAGGAGGACTTCTTCCAGCTCCCAGCCCACAAAGCTGTTCTCGATGGTGCTGCGGACCTGGATGGGAAAAGGGAGATGTGATTTTTTAAAAAGTGTGGGCTGCACACATGCAGCGGAGTTAGATCCTGGGATAAAATTGACTGAGATGTCTCCTCCTCCAGCTCCCAGATTGCAAAACTGTTCTGTCTTTACACGTCTCCTGAGAGCAGGACGCAGCCTTTGATTCCTTTAAATGTAAGAGCGAGATTAGATCGTGTCGTTTCCCAAATCTTAAAGCAGAGAAACAGTCTTTTATTTTTCTAGGCGATGCCAGAGCACAACACCACACGGTCAACAGATCGTCTGCAAAGAGACGTGTTTTTAAGACTAATTTATTCATGGCATTTAGATGAAAGAAACATCTTTGTTTCAGTCTCAGAGTTTTTCCTTAAGGTAATCGATACAAAGCTTTAATTATACACGCTGAGCAACAGGCAGAACAAAGTATTTTGTGTGCAGTATATCCCGGTACATCGTTCATTTTACTCTGCGCTGAAGGAAGAAAAAGAAACCTTGAATCTTTTATCGTCGCTGTCCGATGAAAACCGCGTGTCCATGTCCGGAAATATTTTATTCAGGAGGATTTTTCTCAGAAACGAGCTCACAAAATAAACCTAGAACACCGTAATGAGACACATCCAGCACCAGAGATAAAAATCTATGTTTACAGTCAGTACATCGTTATTTATTAATAACTAACGACATGCAGGTTGTTTCGATCAATATCAGGGCTGTCCTAATCAAAGCTGTTTGACTATTTCAGATTGAAATCAGCATAATCCAGGTTAACGGCCGTCTGACACTCATCGTCTATCCTTAAATCAAAACTCTAAATATTATTTATATATATATCCTCCTCCTTTTATCGACCCTGCATACATGACATTGTGCACATGCACATATAGAAAAGCATGTAGCGTGTATGTTTGAATAAGATTTGTGATAACTGGCTGCACAAATATGAACTGTTTATATTTTATACAGATAGAGACACTAAACTACAGCGAGTGATATCAGACTCTATATATTATGTACAGTATTTTCAACATAAAGCTGATTTGACTGCTGTGACTCAATAAGATGCCCCCCCATTTATATGACTAACGTTTTTTCTCTTGAAGCAGGGTGTTACTTTGTCCAAAGGAGAGTCAGTGCTGCGGTGTTATTAAGAAATATGAATCACTGACTTTCAGTAACTTTTTATTCCTTTCAGACGTGTCTCATGTTCAAAGTTATTCAGGATCTCATCCCGTTTAAGGAGTCTGTTCTCAGCCCTCGAGATAAGGAGGCTGAAGTCTCACTGAGCGGCTGCATGTTCGGCCAATCTGCCGTTTTCCATTAAAGCGATCAGAAAATGGACCTCGCTGCCCACGAATATCAGACACTGCCAAAACTCATCAAGTTCAAAAAGCCTGGAATTATGGTTTAAAACCAGACAGCCATGTCCTCGCTTCTATGTTAGGAACTTTTCGTTAATTGTACAAAGTCCAGTGAGTTAAATAAGCAGTAAATAAAATATCCTGCTGTCTGTAGAGTCAGTTTTTAATCAAAGGAACACATTTAGCTTTTATATCAAAGTTTGCCTTGGTGCTAATGGTGATAAGTGTCATACACACCTACTGCTATATGCCCATAGCTATACTGTATATAGTACTTACAGCACCAGTCAAAAGTTTGGACACACCTTCTCAATCAATGGTTTTCCTTTTTATTATTTATTATCCCAGAGGTGCTGAGCACTCAGTTGGATTTAGGAGACGCAGCACTCCATCCGTCTCCTTCTTGGTCAGATAGCCCTTATATAGTCTGAAGGTGTGTTTGTGTTTGGAGTCATTATACTGATGAAAAACGAACGATGGTCCCACTAAGAACAAACCAGACGGGATGATATATAGATGAAGAATGCTGTGGTCGCCGTGCTGGACTTGAATTCTGAAGAGATCACCAGAAGCATCAGCACTAAACCATCACACCTTCTACTCCGTGCCTCAGGGTGGGAACCACACATGTAGATACCATGAATTCACCTTCTCCGAGTCTCACAAAAACACGGTGGTTTGGACAGAAAATCTCAAATTTGGACTCATCAGATCAAAGTCCAGATTTCCACTGGTCTGATGTTCATTCCTTGTGTTTGGTTTCCATCAGTTGTGGTTTCTTTGCAACCATTCGACCATGAAGGCCCGATTCAAACAGTCTACTCTGAACATTTAATGTTGACATGTTAAAGTCTGCGAAGGATTTATGTGGGCTCTAATCTGAGGTTCTGTTTATTGTTGATATTAAACATATTCCCTATTCCATATGTGTTCTTTCATAGTTCTGATGTCTGTACAACGTAGAAAATGGTAAAAATAAAGAAAAATCAATGAACGAGAGAGTGTGTCCAAACTTTTGACTGGTTCTGTACATGTATGTCTTCATCAGAGTGTCTGTAAATGTGTTTATTTACCTTGTTGACAAAGTCCTGGTATCCCGGGTAGTACGTGGTGACTATGGAGAAGATGTACCAGTCGTACTCCTCCATGATGTTCAACATGACGGAGGCCTGCTGCTCGATGGACGGACCAAACTGGAAAAACATGGAGTGGTCGTCCTAGAAACCAGAGAAAGACACGCAGCCAATCAGCAAACAAGGTCATGAGTCATGCAGCATGAGAGAGAAAACTGGAAGGTAGGGCACGGATGATTATGGAGCGTGTCCAGCTTCTGCACGCCTCAGGAACAAAAATAGTTCAGACTTTGCTGTTTATGCTCTCTGACTGCATCAGAGAATATGCAACAATATGACAGATTCTTCGTTGATCTTCTGCATTTATGATGTTTTAACGAGAGTTTACCTCTGTGCAAAGTCAGAAAGGGTTTGCCAACTATTCATGAATATTCAAACACAGACAAGGTGACTCACTCATTGTCAAGGAGCCCAATCAGAGCTATGGTAACACGTTTAGTATGCTGCTGAGAGCCTAACAGGTAAGATGGCCACCTGGTCCAATGATACCGAATGTAGGGTACCAAACATGTGACAGACATCTCTGTCAAAGCGACGACAAAGTAAGAAGTGCTCTTGGAGCTCCAGGAGCCTGATGTCTGGTGCTATGGATTAGTCAAGGTCAGTCACCCATGTGAGACTGCCAAGCAACTCATCGGGACGGAGAAGTCAGGACGGATTATTCACGAACGTTAGTGACTGGATGCGACATGGCAGAGGGGCTGTAATGAGAGCAGAGTCATCTCAGGGGTCCTCTGCTCGTCCAGAGCGGGACGGGAGGTGTCGGGTCGAGTTTAAACACTGACTGCTGGTTAACTGCTTCATAGTCTGTGTTAGACAGACAGTTCAACATATACTTTATCTCACTGTTTGTTGGCTCTTATTTTAAGACGTTGATTGCAGCTGTGTGTAACACTACTGCCAAAGCCAGATTTCACCTCACACTAAACTGTATCTTATCTTAAATAGTGACAGCGTTCATTCATTTTACACGACAGTTTGCAGATGTAAGCTGCAACGGCAGCCGTCAACTCTTTCCATTGTTGTGATTATATCCCAAATGCTGCGCCTCTTACAGCGTCTGAGTCTGGGGTTTGTCTTGAGCACTCGGCGATGCTTTCATGACTCTCTCCGTAATGTTTGACGTGAATCCTGTGTAGGTAGGTGTCAGAGGTTAGCGGTGTCGGAGTCTGTCGTGGGGACTGATCTGCTCTCTCTCCTCCCGACTATCCATTCAGTAGTTGTTGAGATAATTAAGTTTGGTCCAGCATCTCTGGAGATACTTCTAACAGCAGCTCTAAAGCTCTAAACTAAGCTAAAAATCTGATTTTAAAGACAGTTATAGCCAAAACAGACAGCAGCACAAACTGAGAACAGGCGACGAACAAGCGAACCCAACGGTATCGGTTAGAGCAACGACACCCCAACGATTCTGTCTCAATTAATTATCATATCATGATATGAAATGGGGAAAAATGAGCACTAGTGAAGATGATATAAAGCCCTAAATATGGTCGACCTGTCATGATATTTGTTAGTTTCTGGTACAATCGATCTAATTATCTGAATTACTGAAGAGATCTTAGAACTTCAGAACTGTTGTGTGTGATAGATGTATTAATCTGTATTCAACAATTAAAATGGAAAAAAAAGGTTAAACTCAGGTGAAATCGACCGTTCACGTGTCACAGCATGATTAGTGACGCTTTAAAATTCAGATTGAAGTTCAAACGTTCAACTCTTCAGCGGTTGTTTACGGTAAGACCGACTCACCGGTGCATGCACCGCTTCACTCTGCATTGAAATTTTACGGTCATGTGCATCCATCCACACGTTCATGACCTACTGCGCGTATCCGTCCACGTGTGCAATCGGTCATACGTGTTAGTCACGCATGCAGGTGGCTGCTGAGCGCTTCTCGAGTTAAGGTGTGCTACCTCCGCTCTACATCAAAGCCCAGCTCTGCTCTGTTTTTACCCACAGGGACAGAAATGATCTGTTACCTACTTTTCACTGTAATGAGGTAATAACACCGCGGTGTCAAGTGATGGTGGAGGGATTGGCAGTGCTGGAAATGAGTGTGTGTGTGTGTGTGTACGCAGGCTGAAACCTGATGTTTTACCTCCACTGACAGTAAATACACCTCGGTAATGAAGGTGTTCTCGCGCATGAACGACAGCTAATGCACCGTTCACCTCTAACCTCACTCTTCCATCAAACCTATCACCGTTTGAGCATTTCCCCGTCGACGCGCCGAGCTTTAAATGAATTGTAAAGATGAGCGCTACATGTAATTTACGCTAACGTTATTATTGCATCATCCGTTCACCACACACACCTCCTCCTGTCTTTAAAGGACAAAGCTGGTTTCTTATTGGCATAAAAATCACATGAAAACACCAAAAATCTGACACAGTTTGTTCCACGTTGGCCGCTGTAGTTTATTCTGAGGTAATATCACATATACTGTCCTTTTTCTGTAAAAACTCAGCAGAATGGCGCCATTTACTCCTGTTTGAGTAACGTTTGCTAAAAACTACAGTGCCCAGCAGTTTAGGGGAGAGTACAGAGCCCTTTTTATAAATTCGACTTTATGTATTCAACATTTCTCCACCAGAACAGGACTACTACAGCACAGAGACACTTAAACACAAACAAGTACATGGACAAACAAATTAAATCGCACGTATGAAAGAAGCTGCAGATCAAAAACAGTGAAAGAAATTAAAAGTTAAAGAAAAGCGGCGCGATCACGACGTTGGAGAGAGCATCTACATCTCATACTCCTCTCCAGTACAGCATCACTAACACTGCAGCGCGTATATGATGTATTACACACAACCCCACAGCAATTATGTCAATTATGTATTCATACAATGTGTCGGATCATGACTGTAATCCAGCAGCAGACCCTTCAACACTACAGCTGCCAGTCTAGTACCAGAAACAGAAACAGGTTTATCGTCGAGGTTTTCACATTCTTTGTGTTTCAGTACAAAACAAACATGAAGTAAAAGAATATCAGGACTATAGAAACTACAGATATACGTACAGGATGTGTTTGTGTAGGAGTGTGCAGAGTATCTTAAAATGTAGTGAACCAAAAGACGTTTAATAAAACGTTATTAGAAGGTGTTAATGTGACGACAGAGCCTGTAGGCTTTACGTGTACGGTCAGAGTCAGAGGGAAACGGGTAAATATCTTTTAATCTCCCTCTGCTTGACTTTCACTGTGCAGACAGCGACTCTCCTTTCCATCACTGAGTTACACACAGCTGTTCTGGATCTTGTGTTTTCCATTTCCTCTCACTTACTCGCTCGCTCAGTATCCATTTCTCCCTCGAAACGCCCCAAAACTCCCTCTTTGTCTCTGCTCAGAGAGGTGTAATCACTTGTGACACCTAAACCTGCTATTCAGAGGGATTGTGAGGGCACTGCTTACTTTCTCTCCTTCTTAGATTACAGCTAATCATCATCTCGTTCCACTTTCTCTTTCATATTCTAATCACCCCTATTTAATTTGTGTCCTTTATTCACGCCATATTACTGTCAGTTTTTCCTCCTGACCCCCTCCGTGCTCTCGCCCTATCTTTCTCCTCTCTGTCCTCTGTTTTTACATAATGTCCCGCAGCTCCATTAGTTCATATCACGGAGGTGAGAAGTGTCCTGCAGGGCGCAGGCTGTGTGTGTCATTATCGAAGCCGCCGTCCGTCCTTCCTTTCCTGCCTTGTCGTTTCACATCACACACAACTCAACCGTGAGCTTGAGAAGAAAAGGGGGTCTGTCACCTCGTTTTCAAGCTCTGTTTTTGTGTGTGTGTGTGTCCGCTTTCTATAAATTGCACGTTGCAGCCTGTGAGGTTGGTTACGTTTTGTCATTTGCGCTGTCACATTTGGTTAGACGGTGTTGGAAATGACTGGAGGGAGGGCAGGTCGGACGGGTGTAAACATGTCTCTGTACGATGTAAAAATGAAGCACGGGCTGAAAATAAATGTTATGATTCAAAACCTCTTTGTGTGATGGTCAGGGACTGAAGTCACTGACCATCACACAGTTATTTTAAAGAGTCTAAGCCCATGAGCTGCATAAAACATGGACGACCTCGGCTGGGTTCTTCTGTGTGGAGCTTGCATGTTCTCACCCACAGTCCAAAGACATTAACGGGTTAATGTCCGTAGGTGTGAATGTGTCCAGGTGTACCCCGCCTCTCGCCCTAAATCAGCTGGGAGCAAGCTCTCAGTTTATTTGTTGCATCATGTGTTTAAGCATTTCCTTACACGTGTGTGTGTTTTCATGTGTACACACATGTATACATTCAGTATATCGTGCTATTTACGTCACATAACACGTATTTAAGTCAAAATAATGTTTAAATTTACACTTGTTGGCTACATAAATGCTAAAATAAGGAAGCATTGTCAGTCAGTGTGTGACCCTGTTGTGCTGCCTCGCTGATTACTGAATATTTTAACGACGCGTTTGACAAACGTGACACTACAGTATTGTTATCTTCGCGTTGAAGATGTGCTCGTGTCAAACTAATTGTATCAATAACGCATGTATGAATTCAGAGGAGGGGGGGGGGGTCGGATGGTAGTTAGGTTGTTGCTTTGATGTGTTTATTGTGTGAAGATGACAGAGTACAGTTAAATCTCACCGGGAGCATTTTAATTAATAAACAAAATGTAAATTAATGACAAAGGTTTGAAGGACGGTTCCACTTTCAAATCTGCTTTTCTTTTCCGCGGCACGTCAGGCCACTTTTCTTTCCTTTACGTCGTTTAATCACTTGCATCTTCCCGCCGTTTCTTTCTCATCCTGAGTCACATCAAACGCTGCTTTTGTGTGTGTGTGTGTGTGTGTGTGTGTTTCAGCCTCCGGCGAAGGAATCTCAAAATAGTCGAGGTGTAGTGTCACTGAATCTGCAACAGTTAGCTGTGTGAATTAGCCGCCTCACCCCTCCCTCCCTCCCTCCGAAAAATAAAATAATAAAAGGGCTGGTGGAGGAGTGAATCACTCGGGAGGTTTTTATTCAACCTTTGTGCAGATATGGCACCAGAGAGCTAGCTTAGTAACACAAACCTCTGTGTCTCATTCACGCTCCCTGAGGCGCTCGCAGTGCAGCCGGCAACATGAGCGTAACCTTCAGTTAAGACGGTGACTCCGCACTCGCAGTGAACTCACTGGAGGCCCAGCGCGGTGTGTTAATGCACACACTCATCTGTGTAAATAACACACAAACTTTCCTCTCGCACAGCGTCATGTTTAAAATGCAACATGTCTGCCAGTGAAGCGTCGGGGCGCCGTTGCATGATTTAAACCCATTACGACAGCAGGCGAGCGGTGGGCGCGTTCGATTTGGCTCAGATTGTCGCGGACGCTTCTTTGGGATTTGCGCAGTCGGCGCCGAGCTCGCCTCGACCTCTGCGGCTGCAGCTGCTGCGTCAGTGTGCGGTGACTGTATGAGGGAGCTGCTGGAGCTGGAGGGGCGCGAGCCTCGAGCGGGAGGGCTGAAAGGGATTTGGCAACTCATCTCCATGTCATGCCAATGAAAGCCTGTCTCCAATTAGATTTGCAGAGGAAGAGCGACATATCGGCCCACTGCTCAACAAGCCCTGGTGGGAGAGGATTGGAGGGTGGAGAGAGACGCAGCAGAGAGAGAGAGAGAGAGAGAGAGACGAGGGAGACAAAGAAGAAAGAAGAAGAGAGAGGAGAGGAGAGGAGAGGAGGAGGGATGTTAAGGCTGAAAGAGATAGAGGAGTCTCGCTTGAGAAAACCGGCAAACCCTCAGAACTCAGAGAGACAGAGGCTCACACACACACACACACACACACACACACGGTGTACACATCGTTCCCTCCAACACTCGGCTTTTTCCACTTCATCACACTCGTCTTTCTCCACCTTTCATCTTCCTCCCTCTGTCTATCTCTCTCCTCCTCGCAGTCTGAGCGTCGCCACTGCCTGCTTGTCAGTCCTCTTCAGTTTGAGTCCAACGTGCTTCATCATCACATTTCTAATCAAGCGCACACACACACACACACACACAGCGTTAATTAATCTCATATTCGGCTGTTTAATTATCAATGACCCTGTTTCTCTTTCTGTACACTTCATTTTAAACATCCCATAATGCTCTGATTGAATTACTCTTGCTATTTTTGTCGAGGAAATGATTTGAGGAGCTCTGAAATGTGATTCACTCCCACGGCAGCCAGTGGAGCGATGATGATGATGAAGATGGCAGCGCCGCTGTCCGTACTGGACGATCTTCTGGATGCAAAGCTGCTTTTTAGATCATGAAATATGGAGAGCAACAACAAAGACTTAAATATCGTTACACGACAGGTAGCTCCAACTAAGCGGTAAACCTCCTAAGCCAAAAACTGCAGTTCCTCAAACGTCCACTTGAGGCTGGCTCCAGAAGTGAGTCAGTCTCCATAAGTCCCCATGTTCAAATGTCCAACTTCACAGCAGAAATAAACAGGAAGCGTCTCTCACAGACAAACAGGAAATGTTCGGACACCTCTACAGACGTATCAGAAGTTATTTGCCAGGCGAGAAAACAAGAAAACGGTCCAAGCAAACATCCCGGGACACGACCTGAACCTCCCTGGAGGATTTTACTAAGGCCACATGACAGAGAGGTTTCTAGGACTGGCTAAAACACACACACACACACACACACACACACACACACACACACACACACACACACACACACACACACACACACACACACACACACAAATCTTGCCTTCTACCTCCAGAGGGGGGAAACCGAGATTTGAAACAAGTTTCCTCCAATTCACACAACAAAAATAGCTCTCGACGTGCAGCTCCGGCAGAGATCTCGATGTCTGGGTCTGAGTCTAAAAGTGAGCTCAAGGAAATGAGGTCCAAATTATTATTGGAAGATTATTTTCTAACATTGAAGTGACCTGTCATCTGCCCTGGTTACCACGTCAACAAGATACTATGTATGGGCTGATTTGAAGGAGCATCAAATGAGCATATTACTGCAGCCAGATCAAGGTAATCTTTTATTTAATCTATTTTCAACAATGGGAAGTGTATCAACACTTATAAGTGTAATTATAGGTTGATTTTCTCAGCAGTGACTGGGAGGAAGTGAGAGAAAGCTCACCTGGTGAGTAAAGCTCACAAATCAAATCATGCAAATTACGTCCTAGCTACTTATATCATGAGCTACAACAGCTTCCTGCAGAAATCTGTTATTAAAAACTGCATATCCCTGCAGAGCACCGCTGACAGCCATCAGCATATCTGGTTATATGACTGTGTGCCGCTGATAGAAGATGACACTTCACCCTCCGAAAGGCACTTATGTCGGCTCAGATTGCTCCTTGATCAACACTTTGGTCGACTACCATCAGGCCAAAGTCCATTAAGTTTACTCATGATATTCATGCTTCCTTGATGATGAGAACATGTAGCGTGAGATCGACCAGCGGATTGGAGCGGCCGAAATGAGCTTCCTGTGCCTTACGCCAAAACCCTCGACGTCTCTGTCACGTCGCGACTTCAAACTTCCAAACCGGGAGCGTTTCCAGACTTGAACTTGCTCAGATTTGGTCATTTTTCTGGGTCTAAATATGTAAATCTGTTTCCCTTTTGTCTGTTTTTATGATTTGCAGTTTGCGCGGGGTGTTTTATTTTGAAAATCTTCTCGTGCTGCTCTGTGCAGATTAACGCAGGCTGATCGCGGTGTCTGTCAAAAATCTCTCAGCTACATATTCTCTGCAGAGCCGAGCTGAGACTCAGCCGTGCCTTTACAGATAGGGTGAGGAGCTCGGAGAAGAAAGGAGCCAGCTGAGGTGGTTCGGGCATCTTATCGCGATCCTCCTGGGCGCCTTCCTTTGGAGATGTTGTCCAAATGGGAGGAGACCCCGAGGCAGACCCCGAGGCAGACCCAGAACCCCCGCTGGAGGGACTTCATAGCCGATCTACCCTGGGAACACCTCGGGTCCTCCAGGAGGAGCTGGAATGTGTTGCTGGAGAGAGGAACGTCTGGAGCGCCCTGCTAAACCGGCTGCCACCGCGACCCGACCCCGGATCAGCGAAGGAAATGGATTTCAGCACGTAGCTCGGTTCATATTCTTACTCTCTGTGATGTACTGTACTAAATATTGAACGTCTATCATTTCTTTTCTTGTTTAAATGTGAATAATCACTTTTTCAGACGTGTCTCAGCGAACCAGTCACCGTATCTGTTACCCACAATGTATCTGACAGCTAGTAGCTGAGCCACATGTTCACAAGCTGTCTACATGAGTCAACTTTATCCTGATTTATCGAGTTGATGTGACACTTAGTAACGATGACATCATCCGCAAATCCTCGTACACGAGTAGGGAGAAACAGGCTCGATCGCTGGCTGAGGAAATGAACAAGGCAGCGTGCCACATGGCGAAGCGTGCAGCGTTAGCCCACTGCTGACAGACTCGGAGGAGGCGGCTGCATTCAGGCGTCACTCAGGGAATAAAAGACCTCTGTGTGTGTTTCACTCTGTTTTAAAGGTTTTACTTCAAACTTCAAAAAAAAAGCCAATTATTGAATTAACGTGCTGGATGGTTTAATCTTTTTTACTCCTCAGTATGAAGTGGAAACATGCCTGCAGATACACCTCTGCTTACCTTTGTTTAATCAGATCGCTGCATCTTAAAAGAGAGACGCGTGACTAGCAGGAGCAAACATAATAATCCAGCTACCAGACAGATTTAATGACTTATGATCGATGTGAAGGATACAAAATATCTTCTGCATCTTAACTTACAGATCATTTTATGATCCATACGTGCAGATAGAGCGCCGACTATCTTCATGACGTCTTCAAATGTCCCATTCACCAGCTCGTACACTGACAGGAGAGGCTACCGTGCAAAGTGCCAACTGCTCGTACCACCAAAGACTCGTTGGGAGTGTTTGGTGGTTCAGTTATCGTGCCCAAGGACTCTTCAACACACAGAACGGAGGAGCTGGGATTTGAACCACCAGTCTTCTGATTAGTGGCCGACCTGCTCCATCTTTACCACCACGGCTTCAGACAAACACAGACCAACAGTCCAAAATGTACTCATAACTAAACTTTATCATAAAAGACCAGAAAATATTCACAAGCTGGAAGTTTTGGGGCATTTTTGCTTAAAAACAGACGATTATCATTAACATCATTGAGTGACTAATTAATTGTTTAACCTCTACAAACCTATATAAGATATTACACATTAGCATTATGCCTCCATGCACCAGAAAAGTTGATTTTTAAAAGACTAAAGACTGACATCAGCTCACATCTAAACAGTTTTTAAGATTCTGCTAAGACTGGGGATCTTGGGGAAGGTTGTTACATACAAGATGAGATTACAGCTAGATTTATTGCCCATCATGCACCTGTGTGTGCATTTCGAGGGCTGCAGTGATTTCTGTCCACTTTTCTTCCATCTCCACTCGATCGCGGTTCAAATGTGACGACATGTCAAATTGCTCTCTCCAAAAACACCAATTTCTGCTCCAACTGAAACGAGACTTCATGTTCTTTGCACCTCCCCGGTGTCTCCTCCATGTTTCCTGCTGTGTAGCTGCTTCCTGACGGAGCTACAGAGAGCACTCCCATTGGTTGTTGACACTGTTCATGATTGAACGTCACTTTTTTGCATGAGCCAAAACTAGAAACCTCCGATAATATTCAACATGTTTGACGACAGAGTTTTACAGCCACGACTCGATCAAAACTTTCAGGCTTTTATACCTGAATTGTTCATTTGTGTCATCTGGTGTGAGGCAGAATCACCAGATGTGTTGGAGCCACAGCAGGCGCTCTTAACACCAGAATTTATTATCTTTCCTGAAACACTCCATCTTGTCTCCAATTCTGCAGAACCAGTTACTGAAACACAGTCACCAAGTGAATGTCTAATCAGAACAAATTAATCTCTTTGTCTCACAAACACATTCGCTCTCGTACAAACACGTACACCCACAGGCGTGCGATGCCCAGCAAACCCACACACACACACAGACTCCTCTGAAAGAAACCAGTGTTCGCCTCGAGCTTTTTCTCCACCGCTCTGTCGTCACTGTGTGTGCACCACGAGGAAGACACAATTAATTGTCTGATTCAATCTCCCGCTGTTACATCTGACGCTCCAGCAGCACTCACATCATGTCAGTCAAGCCCACAGACTCGTCCTAACGCGGAGTGACAGAGATGAAGACGGAGGACAGCGAGTCCGCGGAGCAACTGGTGAGTAACAGACGTGAAACAGTTCAAAGTGATGAACAGAACAGAAGAGAGAGGTCGAGGATTTGAACCCATCGGCTTCACGAGTAAAAAACACGAACGCGGGAAACCTGTCAGCAGCAGCCCGACAGACGACGACGGGCGGGAGGAGGAGGAGGCGGGTAGGAAGAGAGAGTCAATTCAGTATCACCTTTGGCCCGGCGAGTTAATGGAAAGCTCCGTCACAAGGAGTTGATTAAGCTCGTTACCTCAGCAGAGAATGCAGGTAATTAATCACTGACACATGGGAGCTCCGCGTGCTGATTGGGCCAAATCCCACCAATCCAAGCGAGCCAGACACCCAATTAGACCTGACCCCTCCTGCCACATGACCTGGATAACCAACGAGTGTGTTTGTGTGTGTTTGCGTGTGTGTGTGTTTGTGTTTTTGTGTGTGTGTGTGTGTGAGGAAGCAGCGAGAAAGAATGAGAGATCTATCGAAGCCTTGATTTGGAAAATTAGATTGAATATTGACAGAAGCTTGTTTTGTTTTCGGATAAATGTTTTCCTACATTTCCCATAATGCAACAAACGACATTATTTTGTTTGTCCCAGATTTACTCTTGTCCGCTCACTCTCTCCTTTTCTCTTCTTAGCTTCCTCCGTCAACATCCTCTTCACTCTCTTCTCCTCTGCCATTATGTCCATAGAAGCTGCTGAGCCTGGTTACATTGCCCTGTCGCCCAGCTCCTGTTCTGGCACAACACCCGGCCCTGTAAACAACTACTACAACTACAACTACAACTACTACTACTACTACTACTACTACTACTACTACTACTACTACTACTACTACTACTACTACAACTACTACTACTACTACTACTACTACTACTACTACTACTACTACTACTACTACTTCTTCTTCTTCTTCTTCTTCTTCTTCTTCTTCTTCTTCTTCTTCTTCTTCTTCTTCTTCTTCTTCTTCTTCTTCTTCTTCTTCTTCTTCTTCTTCTCATTAACAGCAAGCTACGGTGACATACAATCAGAAATCAAGAGAAATTATGAACCTGTCTCAAATCTCTCTGCATTATAACGCTGCGCTCCCTGAATGCAGGGTTCTTTGTGGTTCTTTGTGGTTCTTTGTGGTTCTTTGTGGGGTTTTTTTGTAGTTCCTAAACTCTCCAGAATTAGAGTGGGATCCAGAACCTTCAGTTATCGAGCTCCTCTCCTGTAGAACCAGCTCCCAGTCCTGGTCCTGGAGGCAGACCCCCTCTCCACATTTAAGCCGTTCCTCTTTGATAGAGCTCATAGTTAGAGCTGACTCAGGTGAGTCCTGAACCGTCCCTTAGTTATGCTGCTATAGGTCTAGACTGGGACTGCTTTGAGCTCCATCTCTCCATCTGTACACACTCATGTCAGATTAACACATGTTACTAACTCAGCTTCTTCCTGAGTTTTTCTGCTTTTTTCATCTTAAAAGGTTCTCGTGGATCACATCTACACCGAGATCAGGGATTGTGGTCGAGCCTCCTGCTGTGGTCCTGATGATGTCCACTACAAATACTATTATTATTATTATTAGTCAGATTTCTATTATAATTATAGTTATCTTTATTATTATTGCCGCTGTGCATCTTTGTCTCTCTAAACTCAACCAGTCTCTGCAGATGTTCGTCCACCGTGATCTGGGTTTTCTTTGCCACTGTCACTAAGTGTTTGGTGGGAACTGTTGGGTCTGTAGATAATATAATAAAGACTACAGTCTAGACTTGCTCACATGTAATAAGAAAAACCTCAGGATTATGTACGAGCTAAGGACAGATGTTCTCCGCCGTGTGCTGCAGTATTACTTCATGTTCCTGCAGGTGTAAGATCTTCACGTCGCCCTTTAACCGCGTCTAAACGCATGTTTGCCCTCTCTCCTCCCCTCTGCGCCTACCTTCCTTACATCCACACACTACTCCCTTTCAGTCCTGCTTTCCTCTCTAACAAGCAGCACACAGGGTGAGAGTGCAGGCTGGAGTCAAGTGCAGCGCGCAATGAGAGACAAGCGGTTCAAAACCTTGTCATGACGCGCTTTTCTTCTGCACGACTCGACTCCGGTTTCTCTTTTTCCGCGAGTCCTCGCCGCCCCCTCCTCTTCCCTTGAACTCTAATTCGACTTTTAGACATTCATCAGCGCCTCTCGGGTGATTTTCTCCACGTTCTCATTTGTACACTTCATCCCCAATAACTCCATTCTCTTCTGTCTCTATCGGTGTTTCTCTCAATCTGTTGCTCTTTATCTCGGTATGCATACATCTCCTCCTCTCGCTTCCCTTTATCGCGAGTGCAGTTAAATCAGATAAGCGTGGCAGGGTGGTTACACAGATACCAGGGAGCAAAAATCAATCACTTCTCCTCTTCCTCCTTTTCATCAGCCATCTCTCTCCCTCCCTCTCTCTCTCTCTTTGTAGCTCTTCTTTCCTCCTTCAATCTTCCCGCTCTTGTGTTTGCAGCATCCTCCTCGTCATCATTATCTGTCTTCCTTTCTATTTCAATGTGTTGCTTTTTGATTATAAAGTCCTCTCACCCTCCTCATTTATTTCCTTGGAGCGAGCACGGATGCAAATCCAACTTCCTCTTCTTCCGTTTCCTCCATTTGTGCCTCTTTTTTTTTTTCTCTCTTGACTGACAGCAGCTGACCTGTCAAAGTCGAGGAGAGGAAGAGGACGAGGAAGTGAAGAAGACACGTGTGGAAAAAGGGAAGGAGTGAGCGATGGAGAAAGACATTTCTAATTCAAAGAGACATGCAGTGTTTCCGTGGCAACTCGGTTTCCATAGAAACGGTCTTGCTAAAGATGCCATTAGTGTGAAAAAATACCTACTTACACTCCGCTGCACTGTATGCACACAAATACAGGAACATATCCGTCCCTCTCCTCACGCGTCAAGAGAAGACGCACACACGAGTGTGTTTCATCTGCTGACACACCTGAGGTCAGTTATAATAGCTTCAATTACAGGCCACTTATGTTCAGAGCTCAATTACGGGTTTGGCCCTTTGGGGGGTGAAAAGAAGTGACAAATGCTCTCGCTAATATTATTAGCTGTACTTATAGCTTTAGCGCCGAGTTTTTGTTGTGACTTCACTCCTCAGATGACTTCCTTCAGATTAGGCTGCAGGGGCCAAATTCTCCATATATTGTCTCATTGACCGTGACAGTCTGCAGGCTGGGACCACCCACTCATCCACACACACACACACACATTTACTATTTATAACTAACACAAGCTAACCTGGGCTGACAGAGCCGGACTGCGTGTAGTCCGTACTTTCCGTGCTCACTGGGCCGTGGGGGTCACGCCTAATGAACTTCATGTGGGACTCGTCCCTCGGCCGTCTCAGCTGTTTTGTGGCCGATGATTCAACATAACGAGGTCTCATCGCAGCAACAGAGACGGAGTCATGTCGCTGCATGATTATCGTTGTTACCATAGCAGCCCCTTCCCCATCACCCTGTGCTGACACCGTGGCAACCTCCACCACCCCAAACCGTCCAGTGCGTGAGCTGAACATTTAGCTCCCTCACCAAGAAGCACAGCAGAGGATGAACTTCCGACTTCAACCTGCCAAAGACAATGATGGTGCACTTCTGCTACACCTCCACCATCATCGAGTCCATCCTCTCCTCCTCCATCACCATCTGGTGCTCTGCTGCTGCTGTCACTGCCAAGGACGAGGGCAGACTGCAGCGCATCATTCGCTCTGCTGAGAAGGTGATCGGCTTCAATCTGCCGTTTCTGCAGGACCTGAACTCCTCCGGGAGGATTGTGGTTGACCTCTCCAACCATGGACATGAACTTTTTGAGACACCAATTTACGGCAGGAGGCGGAGGTCCATCAGGACCAAAAGCAGACTTTTTGCTCGGTAAAGAGCTCAATCAAACTCTCTGTGATACTGTGTACAATGTATGACCAAACCCTGCGAGCCATGCACAGCATGAACTGAACTGAATTGTTGTTCATGTTATTTAAATTCTTTAGTTTTGTCTTGCTCAGACTAATAAAGTGATCGATCCACCGACGTAGTTTTCAGTCGCTGGCAAGCTCGAATTTGCCAAAAAAACGGTTAAAATTTTCACAATAATAAAGAAATTAGAGTTTCAACTAATTATTATTTCCGTTATCAGTTTATCCGTCAAATGTTTGCTCTATTAATTGATTCATTTATCGTTAAAACGTTCAATTTACTGTCAAATATGACAAAGAAAAGAAGCTGAAACCAGATGTCCAATGTCTGGCATTGTTGTCGACTTATAACAACCTGTGAAGCTGCAGAGATCTCGTCTGTTAGGAAGACATCCCCTTTTTTAAACAGAAGTAAAAAGCTCTGATTGGTCGATTGTTTCTTGGTTGTGGGGTCTGATTTGTGAGCAACATCCACAACAGAAACAAACATTTCATTTAAAAGTTGCTGCTGGACCTTCAGGGGATTCGGACCAGCAACTACGGCAAAAACAGTGAATAAATCAGCAGATTTTAGAGACATGAAACCTCTTTGTATGAAACTGTAGCAGGTTACACGTCTTCTCTATCAGCTGTCCACACATTTAGTAATCTTTGACGTTCAGACGTGCAGCAGACGTGAAGCTACAGATCTGCTTCCTGCTTTCTAGAACCTGATGTAAAGGACGTCTCTGCAGAGCTACTCTGTGTCTAAGACGAGAGAAAATTAGTGCATCACCTGCTGTGTGATGGCTGATACAATGCAATATTACTTTCAGGTATTGTGTCCACTCAGTCCTCTGAGGAAGGATGAATCACATCCACGTTATTCTGCGGGTTACACATGAATTTCTCTCGGCGTGTCAGAAAATGTCGAATGACTTCTCGTTTTTCTTAAACACGAGCGGCGGCTTTGAAGGGTGAGAATGTAAGCTTTGAGCCGGAGAGAGAGAGAGAGCGTTGGCTTACTTTGATGCAGAACAGAAAGGGTAAAAAAAAAAAAGAGAGATTAGAGAGAAAAGCCAAGAGAGAAAGATGTGGTGTGAAGATAGAGAGGGAGAGACGGTGAATCCACAGTAAGAAAATTAGAGAAACGAGTGACAGGCAGCCTGTACACAGAGCTGAATATTTGGAGTCTGGCACTCACCGGTGTGTGTTGAATAAATAGGACTGTGTGTGATAACACTCTGCAGGGGCTAACAGCTGCACTGTCACATCACCTCTTGCCTTCGCCCCGGTGTACTCGTACGACAAGCTACCCTGACTTCACAACTCAAAAAAAAAAAAAGAAAAGAAAAGAAAAGCGCTGTGTGATAAGGTATCACTTCGGATGAAAATAAAAATCATGCTCCCTCTTCATCGTGTCCAAACAGGCTCTCAGACTTACTTAGTGTTAGAAAACCTCTGCAGTAGCTGACACTGACTGTATTTCAGGCTTTCCGCGTGCACTTGCATTTCAAATCCCTTGTACTAAATATAGAACGTAGCCCCTCCAGGGTCGAGAGCCACTGATATTTAGTACATGAGTTATTATGTGCTGGAGTCATTTTATAACTCCGTCATTGTCATTGTTTGGCTGTCTCAGCGACAGTTTTGGAGACTCAGTCCGCTGCACAGTGACAGCTTGATGGCTCCGGCGGCCGGTGTCCTGACGGATGATGGAGAGTTACCTCAAACACGCCGTGCACGCTGTGTGTTTTCCTCCTTAGAGGAATTAAGCACAGCGAAGGCTTCGACGCACACTCGCAGTGGACGAACGTCGTCGTAAAACCGCAGCAGGAGGTCTGAGTGCAGCGTGAGTGTCGAGAATCGAGGCCAAGGCTTATTAGAGAGGAGGAGGAGGAGGAGAGAGTGAGGTGCCACTCATTGGGTGTCACTCTCACCGCAGATAAAGACCACTGAGCCGGATGTGTCAGTCCCTGCTACTGGAGAGACTCGCCAGCTGTCACCGACAGAAATTACTTTTCATCGCTAACGGGGCCTTCGGACACACATGGACATGTTTTCATTCAAACATTTAAACAAAATGAAAACGGGGCGACTACCTTTCTGCGAGATATGACAAGATTACATAATTAATCTGCAGTAGTAGAGTGGGATGTCTGTTAATTACATGGTTGGTAATTAAATCCTCGACTATTCCCGTCCAAATGTCCCCGAGCAAGACACCGAACCTCAAACTGTCCAGAGAAAAAAAACAAGAATCCGCCAAACAAATGCAACGTGATGTATTTGAACGCAACATTGCTGCTCCCCACCTGAGACATGAATTTCTATGTGATGTAGTTTAGTGAGGAGGCACCCATCAGGACATAAATCTAAAATAGTTACCACCCACCCCGACATCGCAGGTCTTTATCTTTTGGATGTGGTGCGGGTGCGTAACAGTGAGCGACAGCCGGATGTGAAGAAGAAGAAGAAGAGGAGGCAGGCACGGCGGCGTCAAAGTGTTTTTGAAAGAATCTGTTTGCTTTAGTCTGAATCAAAATATCATACCAATATTTCATCACATATGTTGGTAGTGGCAAACATGACAGCTGATGAGTAATTTATAATCGCAGCACAGAAATGCCAAAGTATGTCTGAGGTGACTCAAATATCTTGTTGAGTCAAAAAAGTATTTTATGTGTTAATTCATTAATTTTATGTTTTGCACTGTTGCAACAACAACAACTAACAAGAAATAATATCAATAAGCAGAAAATGTGAGTATGTGATCTGTATTAGTGTATGGATGTACCAAAAACTGCAGTTCCTCTAACGTCCACTTGAGGCTGGCTCCAGAAGTGAGTCAGTCTCCATAAGTCCCCATGTTCAAATGTCCAACTTCACAGCAGAAATAAACATGTTTACAGCCTGGTACAAAAAACAGTTTTGGTCTCTGTAGCTAATTTCCCCGTTCATGACAACTGTACTGAGGGTGAATTTATATACAACTCACCTGTTCAGGTTATATTAAGGCTTAAAGTTATGCAGGATTAAGAGCATGGACGCTTTGATTGACAGGTGGGTGCTGTCACAGGCGGCTTGTTTGAGCAACCAGGCGTCATTCAGCCACATGTAACCACGTCTTTTCCTATTTTTGGATTAGCTGGGAGATACGACCAGAGCCACCACACTGAGCTTCAAACGTCTCTTAAGAAACCCCTAAACAGTCTACGGTGTGCATGCATGTGTTACTGTTTCTAAACAACAGTTTCTGGTGTTTTTGTGGTAGTTTTAAACATCTTTTGTAACATTTTATGGAAGAACAGATTACCTCAGGTGGGTAAAGATACTCCATAAATTGGTAGCCCTAAATATTTATTGGAAATTGACCTTTTGCATGTGAGAAATGTAGGAAACAGAATCTGTATCTTATGAATAAAAACACAAATTTGAGAGATATTGACGTAATAAATAGTAAGTTGTTGAAAATGTGCATAAAACAGGCAGATTAAAATGTGTCTATAGACATGTTAGAACTGGACGGTGCTGATGTAAGAACAAAAATGTGTCTTTCCTCTGCTCCTCTCTCTCTCTCTCTCTTTCCTTATCTCAGTCCCAACAAATGGAAGCTCACTGATGAATGTAAATGACTGCCCTCCTCAGCTCCATGCAATTAGAACAAACTCAACCTTTCTGCCTGTTTGGGATTAAATACCCACAAGTCAGCCGGCCTCTCTCCGTATTTAAGAGCTCTTCCTCCTGATGCAAAACCATGAAAACCGCCACACGAAGTGACAAATGTTTTTCTGCACCGGCTCTTATCTTCGTATCTTTTATCTCTCTCTGACTCGCTGTATTCCCCGAACATGAAAAATCATGACACGATGAAGCTCAAAGTCACGAGCTCCCTCTGATATGTGCAGCTTTAGAAAAACATATGTAAAGCTTTACGGCACTAAGTCACACACCACCAACTATTTCACTGATTTTGGTGAAACTGGATCATATTTTATGGAGAAAATGTTTTCTGGTTTTCCCTCTGATGTCCTCCGGCTGCTCCGCCTCAACTCTCTGTGATTTACAGAGTTTATGATGGACAGTGAAGTAAACTGCTGACAGCTGTAGCTGCTGTTAGCTCATGTTAGCTCAGTTTGTTAGCTGCTGCTAGATAATGTTAGCTCAGTTTGTTAGCTGCTGTTAGCTAATGAGAGCTCAGTTTGTTAGCTGACGCTACCTCAGTTTGTTGGCTGCTGTTAGCTAATGTTAGCTCAGTTTGTTAGCTGCTGTTAGCTAATGTTAGCTTAGTTTGTTAGCTGCTGTTAGCTAATGTTAGCTCAGTTTGTTAGCTGCTGTTAGCTCAGTTTGTTAGCTGCTGCTAGATAATGTTAGCTCAGTTTGTTAGCTGGCGCTACCTCAGTTTGTTAGCTGCTGTTAGCTGACGCTACCTCAGTTTGTTAGCTGCTGTTAGCTAATGTTAGCTCAGTTCGTTAGTCAGGCTCCCTGGACTGGGAGCTCAGAGCACCGGAGGAGTTTTAGTGTTTGTACCACAGGAGTGTTGGACCATCGGGAAGAGGAGGAGATTTACAGGAATGCTGACAGTGAGTTGAGCCAGTGTCGTGCCAGAACCGGAGCTGGGCAAGCAGGCAATGTAATCTTGGTGAAATAAAAGGCTGAAAGACAGACGCCGAGCTGGGCTGACTGCTGTTGGACTAGTCAGTAATATTAGCTGCTGCTGTGTCTGCTGTTGGTGACCTGGTTGATGTCTTTACTGTACAGCGGTCTTAGTATAAAGAACCTACTCCTCGCTGTGTAGATTCTCTATGATCATCAGGCTATCATGACTGAGACATCCGTCAGCATGAATATGTTCAGTCCCACTGGCAACCACTTGATGGTTTGATTTTAAATCAACACAGACAGCTGCTCTGATTGGCACATACACAGAACAGTACAAAACACAACAGTCCATCACTCGATCTGATCAATGCTTGTTTTTCAAACGCAGTGGGAGCAAATTCAGTCAGCCATCACAACAAATCTCCTAAAGTAAGCAACAAAACACGTTGTTTGTTATCGACTTACAAAACAACATGTTTCCTAATCTGACATCTGTATCAGCAGAACAACAGAAAACACCAACAGATATAATATATTTTCTGATCTGGCACCACCATTGAAGCTGCTACAATCAACCCTCAGCTTCCCCTTATAGCATTTTAGCATCTTTCAGCCCATTGTTTTGGTTTGATGTCCAGCGACTTTGCTCAATCTAACTGTTTCCAGCAGCAGGCAGCTGTTTTTGCTCTGATAAACTCACCAACACATCACCAAACAGTGAACAGACAAAGTGAGCAACTAGCTCGGGAACATAGCGTAGCATTTAGCAGCTAAAGGGTTAGTTTCCTTTACCAGGAGTTGGTGGAGACCAAACTCAGAGCTAAAACAAGAGCATGAGTGGCCAGAAACACCATTTATATGCATGTTAATGTCGCTCCATATCTGCTGGATGTGTAAATAAGCAACTGTTTGCTAACAGTTTTGCTATGTCAGCTTCATGACGTGATAATGTCGATGTTGTGTTTACAGCTTGATGCACTGCCTCCAATGAAACTAATTAATGCTGAGTTTAGATTTGGTTGTTTAGCCACACAAACGGCTTAAAGGTTAAAGAGCTCAGTTTGTTAGCTGCTGTTAGCTAATGTTAGCTCAGTTTGTTGGCTACTGTTAGCTAATGCTAGCTAAGTTTGTTGGCTACTGTTAGCTAATGTTAGCTCAGTTTGTTGGCTACTGTTAGCTAATGCTAGCTAAGTTTGTTGGCTACTGTTAGCTGATGCTACCTCAGTTTGTTGGCTGCTGTTAGCTAATGTTAGCTTAGATTGTTAGCTGCTGTTAGCTCATGTTACCTCAGTTTGTTAGCTGCTGTTAGCTAATGTTAGCTCAGCTTGTTAGCTGACGCTACCTCAGTTTGTTAGCCAGGCTGCCTGGACTGTGAGCTCAGAGCAGCGGGGGAGTGTGTTTGGGGCCACCGGGAAGAAGAAGAGGATGTTTTCAGGAAACGTTGAAGGGGAGCGGAGCTGTTGTCGTGCCAGAACCGGAGCTGGGCAAGCGATACAATCAGGAGGCTGCATGTGCTGTTAGCAGGCAACAGAACCGGGCTCAGCAGCTGGACTGGGCCGGGTTGGAGACCAACAGGGAATAATGTTACCCTATCGAGGTGATTTACAGACTTAATGATGTAAAGATTGCTACGTAGCGAGCCGCTAACTGTGGTTAGCTCAGTCAGCTGTGTAGCTAACTGAACTGACTCAGCTACGTGATACCGGGAGCGAAACCCAGCAAGAAAAACACCTCGGTAGGCGACTGTACCCCCCGTTAGGCTGGACACTGCAAGTCTTTGTAAACATCAGTTGGTTACGTCTCCGACACATCAACTGGTGAGAAATAAAGTAGCTTTCTACGGTCACTCTGCTGCAAAAGGTTAATCTCATTTCATTTGAATAATACCTTACATAATAAGATTAGCTGGGTAATTAAGCCTCATATACTGGAATGTAGAAAAGGCCAGATAGTTAGTGCCGGCAGCGAGAGGGCAAGTGAGTCTCCCAAAGCCTTTTGACAACCTGTTGTAACAGAGTGCAATGCAGAGAAGTCTCCTGTGATCTTCAACATTACTCATCCTGTCCACGCACAGCACCGCCGCTGATAAAACGAACTCATTATATGGAGAGAAAGACGAGGGACAGAGAGAGAGAAAAGGAAGAGGAGAGGATTTGCAGCTCATTTGAAGGGCACAATTAAAATTTTGAAATTTATCAGAGCGCTGGGAAAAAGCTAATCGTCTGCGTAGAGTGAATTCACGGTTACGGGAAAAGTTTAAAAGGTGTCGAACAATACAATCGCTCTCGTCCGCTCTGAAAACAATCTTACTGACCTGCTCTCAGGATACACTGACATGAAATATTCAGCTCCACAAACTTAAACCTGCCGACAGAGCTCGCTCTCTGTTTGCTGCTGCTGCTGTATACAAACTGTAAGATAGAAGAACTGGAGGTGAAATAACCAACAAATCCCACCAAGCACAACCAGGCGTCTGTGGGGTAACCTGCACAGGGTGTTTTATTTTGAAAACTGACCACATTCTGTGTGCCATTTCTGTGTCCGATGAACAGCCGCGTATTCTCCTCAATGCTTCTCAAACGCGACGGTCATTGTCTAGAACGGTCGGGGATTAGCTCGGCTAGCCACGGCGTGAAACCATCAGGGGTAAACAGTGTAGTTTCTGACTGCATTCCCTCGCTTCACCCTGTGTTTAGATACCGCTACTGTAGAAACATGCAGAATCTGTAAATATTAAAGTCTCATTCGTTTTTTTACATGCATTCTTACCCGAAACAGACATGCAAATGTGGAGCGAGATGGTGAAGCCACTGCGAGTCATATTCTTTTCAAAACAGTCTCCTAAATCTGACACACACGGCCTTTAAACTCTTCGCCTAAATATATTTTGAAAAGCGATTTCTGCATGGATCGTGTTCACTGCACATTTCTCCAGTGAAGGACATGCATATGGTTTAGTCATCGAAAGGCCTTCAGCGCTGAGGAAAGATCATCGTGGTTTTGGTGAATTATTGAACAGCTGAACACTTTCTTTTTTGCATGCTGATGTTAGCGTTTATCTCAGAGGATGCCGAGGTCAAAGCACGGCCGAACAGAACTCGTTTAATTGTTTAATATTTACCAAGACCACCGTCTTTCTCTAACCGGGAGCTGTGAGCGTCTGAACGCCATAAAAATGATGAATCATGCTTTAGTTGCTATCAGCAGGTTGTACCAGCGGACATTTTGGGGAAAACAGATGAAGTGAAAGTAGAGACAGTATGTTTCTATCATAACATATTATCTGTTGCTAATTAGCAGGATATAAATGCACCTTCTGGTTGGAAAACTCAGCTCTAAAATCACTAAACACATCCCATCACAACTACCTCAGAAGTCTTCATTCACTGACAGGAGCGTCACAGATCGGCGTGAGCTCTTCTGATTTTAGCTTTTTTAGAGACAGACGTCCACTTAAATTACACAAAAGTATTTTATTGTCAGGCAGATCCCAGCCTCCATCTGTTGAAGTTTCGAAAGGGTTAAAAGTACGACAAAGTCCGGAAAATAGGACCATCGATCAAACGCAGACGGCTGTAGTATCTCTCAAAGACGGAGCAGGAGAGGGAAGGAAAGTGTGTTTAAAGCTCTAATAGGATGGGATTAGTTTTACAGGGAGAGGACGGGTGGAGTGATCGTCGTCTGTTCAGGTCATTCGTTTTATATTCGCCGTTCACGCCTGCAGAGTGATAAAACATAAACATACGAGCATATGAGACCGATAACAACGAGGGGACCACCGGCTCAGACCGACGGTCTCGTAGCTGTTCGAGTGAATCAGCATCAGTTGTGGAAGTTGCGTCGCACATATGGAGCAATTTTGTTGCAGTGACGAAGCACAAATGGATCAGACTCAGACGTTTTCTTCAGGATGAGAGCGGCAGGAGCACAAACACTGAGCAACAATATCAGAGTAATAGCTGCATGAGGTGCAATATGCATATGTGCAGATTATTATTGGAGCTGGTTCCTTAATTCACTCGTCTTTTGGGATCGGTCCTAATTGCAAAAAAGGGGCATTACAGAGGCAGACCATTACCCCCTCATGTACAACCAGAGAGAATAATGGGATACATGATGCATGCAGGATGAAAGGAGGGGACTCATAAAACCACACACTTGGAATGAGAACAATAGGATGAGAAGACATGAGTGCACCCTCGGCTCAGACATCGTGTCGGCTGCAACAGATGATCACGACCTACGTTATCGCCGTTACAGCTACAGGCCGCTCTGACGAATGTCAGATAATTCAGGTCTGAGTGGACATACAGGTCGGCGAAATAATACACTTCCTTTGGTCGGCGTGTACGAGAAGGCCTCACACACACACACACACACACTTCTGTGCGAAGGATGTCTATTTTAAGATAGAGAGGGTGTATAATTGTAGTAATCAATCAAGGAGTGGTGAATCGGTTTTCACTGACAGGCAGCGCTGTGTCTGTGCAGGAAAGAAAAGTATTTTCTGAAGTGCTACAATGGCGGTTTGTTCTTCTTCTTCTTCTGCTCGGTATTGTGTGTTTCTGTTCGACTGGAGGAAATCACACCACAAGAGAGCCACGACACGGCGGCCCATTCATCCCTGAGCTTTACTACTGACCACCTGACACACGGTTTTATATTAAACAAGCCAGAATATCAAACCACCTGCGTGGATAGAAACTCCTCCTTCGTCCACCAACATAGACGGTCTAAAACATGGATGTAGCCTCTGTGACGTGTGACTGCTGGTGGTAGGTGGAGCTGAGGCGAGCTGAATGAAGCCTTGACGGGCCGGGCCGTCTGCTCATGCCGAAGCTCCGGGTTGCCAAGCGTACAGCCATGGAAGAAAATAAAGTGGATCAACGGAGTGAACGTTAGATTCTGCCTGACCTAAGAAGATCCACGAGCAGACACGTGGTAAAACACAGTAAATATTGGAGATGATTTAAATGATGAAGACGTTTAGAGCCCAAAAGGACCCAGAGTGGAGTGTCTGTTTTGTTTCAGTGGGTTTCCACCTGATTTCCTCTGTGAATCGACAAATATCTCCACCATCATCGTCCCTCTCTGTTGAAAAGTTACCGACCCACCCGGCTCTCACTGTGGGAGGCGGAGGCTGTTTTCTGAGTTCACGGTAGTGGACTGGGCAGGTGATAGGTAATTCATCAATTACTTCCCTCGTAAAGTTTCCAAAGACGCTGCCTACAGCGACACCGCTGTGGGAAGTTATAAAGTATGGAAATCACGTCACGTCATCATCATCTGTCTGCACCGTTCACTACAAGATCCCATCCTGCCACTGCGGTCTCCTTTGGTTCAGTAACTTAACACTTGTAGGCAGCACTGAACGGAAGAACAATATTCAATTTTAAGGAGACCGAACCGATCAGGAGAAACGGTATCAGGGTGCAGTGTGCCTCTGGGTAGCTTGTTTGCAGTGAAAACAACAGCTGTAATCTCCCAAAACACAGGCAAAGAGGCTATTATCATTGAACACCGGCATGCTTTGCGTGTCCACAAACATGTGCACAAAAGCACACAAACACACACACACAGCTTAAATCCCAACAATAGATCCGGAAGACCTCATTAGTCTCCTGAGCTGGAGTTGAGTGTGGGCCGGGGCCAACTCCGTCGTCCTATTATGCCGAAACCAACACATGGCACGCAGTGAATTAATAGCTAAATGGAAGCGTGCAAATTGTTTGGTGCATAATGGGCCTACCTGCATCTGTCACTGATTCATTATAATGGGGCACTGGAAGAGGGGAAATAAAGCCAGGAGTGCTGCGAGGTATCAGGCCAGTTCACTTGGCTGCTTGTCACGTATTGTTAAATAATGTGCTTTAAAGATCAAATGCCGTAGAAAAGGACACGCGTGTTCATTGTTGTTGTGAATGGAAATCAAATGTGGAGAAATCAAGTGGTTCGCCCGACGCAGACGCCTGAAGTGAAGGACTTCAGGACGAGTCGGAGCGCCATAGATTAGACGTAATTGCGGGCTGATAAGAAATGGACTCTGCAACCTGGAGGGAATTGAGTTATTGATGCTGGAAATTCACTCACCGGCTCTTTCACCGATGTTTGAACACGAGTGTGTGTACACACACACACACACACACACAGTTCATACAGCTCCATGCTGAGACTCCACAGGCTTCATGTTCCACCTCAGACGTCTGTCACTGTTTACAGTAGAATAAAACTTTATTCTCCACCGATCTCAACAATGATTCTTATTACATGTGATTAAACCAACCTCAGTGTGTGTGAAGTGAAGCCAAAAACCGCAGTTCCTCAAACGTCCACTTGAGGCTGGCTCCAGAAGTGAGTCAGTCTCCATAGGTCCCCATGTTAAAATGCTAAATGGGCTGTACTTACATAGCCCCTTTCTAATCTTCCGACCACATATCTCATCCACACACATTCATACGCTGATGCTGCAGCTTTCAGGAGCGACTACCATCACCGCTCTACCTCCGGAGCCACAGCCGCCCCTAAAATGTCAAATTTCACAGCAGAAATAAACATGTTTTAGTCTCTATAGACAATTTCCTCGTTCAGGACAACTCTACTGAGAGCTTGTTCTCTTCTTATTGGTGTGTTTATGGGTATGAATGTCACGACTCAGACAGTTTTATAAATATAAATCAGACAAACAAACCTAGAAACTAAAAAATCTCCACTTCACAACACTGAGATGCGATTCACCTCTCCATCCTCCATCCTCTCTCTCCGTCTCGCGGCCCTATTTTTGAGCCTCTTCTTACGCGTCTCCACTTCTGTTTTTACACTTTAACCCTCCTCCATGACGGAGGCATGATCCCTCTTCCCGTCAGAGTCAGAAATAATCGTTTATTTTCTCTCTAACCGCTTTCATACGGTACGTAGAGAGAAATATATAAGCAAGTGGTTGCCATGCCAACTGTGTCCACCGCATTCAACCCCTCGTTCGTGTGTGTGTGTGTGAGAGAGAGACAAAGGCGTAACAGAGGAAGAATAAAGGTTTAAGGAGAAGAGCCAAGTGAGCGTTAGCGCGCAGAGGAGGCCGAGATTTCCTCAAAAAAAATCAGTTAAACATCAGATGCAGGTTTTCCTCCGCCTCCCTCCACATCTCCTCTGATGTGCCGTACTCCTCCGTCAGTGCTCTTACACGTCGGCTACACTCTTCGCTTTCCCTTTTGTCATTCTCAGTTTGTGCCCTCTGTCTCTCCATCAGCTGTAAAATGTGGTAATTATATGTTGAGCAAAAATCCTCTTCCTCCTTCACACCCACACGTGTTGTGCTATTTCATAACCTTCACCCTCTCTCACACACACACACACACACTTCTTCTTTATCTTAGAGTATCATCGCTCCATTGTTCTTCTCCTCTCTCCCCTCCCGTCATCTCCATCACCAACACCAACAGTCTTTAACAGAAGAAGAAGAAGAAGAGCTGCAGGCTTGATGAGTGTTTCGCTGGACCGCCTCGCTGACACAAATCTCTTTAAATTGGAGCTTTTATTTGATCCTCTCTTTATTAAAGTTGATTTAAATACGATTTCCAGATTATAAATCTGGTTTAAGGCTCCATAAAGTTCCTCATGATCCACCAGAACTGCTGCAGTTCATCAAACATAACCAGGTTTTCTAATGAAGTCAGCTGATAACAAGCGGACTCATTGATGTCGTTAACATACGCGTCTTCAGCTTACACATGAATTACATTAATGTTAAAGCTTTATTACAGTAATTTTAAGGAGGTAACTGTCTAATTATGATGCAGATTTATGCAGCAAGCTCAATCAGATCCTCTACAGGAGGAAACTGCAGCCATATTATATTGGTCTGACACCGTGTGTTAGTCCAATGTATGTCCCACGGTGCACGGACAAAATAAGTATAATGCAAGAAGACACATCCATGGTGTTTGACAGCCGACAGCAGCCGGAGCCACCACAACGCGTGGTACGGCATCCATCAAGATGTAGTTTGATGACATTGCGTGTGATCACGGGACTTGTTGGCTTCATTGCTGGTAAAAATCTGACTTGACTCAGACAGAAATCATCACATGATTACAGATTTCTCTGGTGTGAACATCGCTGGAAACATTTTATTGAAGTGTTTTTCCTTTAATTCCTGACTGACTGTAAAGCCCTGAGTCATCACTGTTAGACGATCCGGTTTAGCAACCAACAGGCGCTCACACTGGTATGTTTTCAGACACTTCAGACATTTTAATGCAGAAATTTGACGTGTTGTTCCTTTAATTATAAACACGAGCACTTACCGTATTGTTCATTTTGCTGCCTCTTGCACGGCGATATTTACTCCACTTTATACATTTCAGTGTTTTTTACTGACGAGACGAAAACAGTGAAGGTCTGAGCGTCTGAACTGCTGTAATTAAATTTAACTGAGCAAACAGACTCGTATTTATATCGTCATCGTTTGACAACACGACAATTCACCCGTACAGCTCATCGGGACAAATACAGCACACACACACACACACACACACACACACACCAAACCAGAAACCCTCTGACGACTTGACAATCCGCTCTACCACCTGAGTTTTGTGACGTTGGAGAAGTGTTAAATGTCTCTTGATCTCTTCAGCACAAAACAGCTTTGTGATTACACTGTTTACAAAACAAATTATGAATGGCTCATATACGTAAATAAATGTTTTAACATAATCCTAATAACTTTTTACAGAATGTCTGAACTCGCTGATGAAGACCAGAGAGACGTGGCTCCGGAAAAAGTTGAGTTAAGGTTCAAAAACCCGAAAACTACTTCTGCCTCCACATGCAAGGAAATATCTTCAACCTACTCAACTTCATAAACACACCTTAAGAAACAAACACAGTGTGTTACCAACTCTATTACCCAAACCTGAAAGTAACTGCTTCTCCAACAGAAACCTCAGCATCGCGTGGATTCTTCGTCAAGCCAATTAACATGATTAAAGATTCATTTCAAAGCTTTTGCTCCGTTCCTGCATCATATTTTCTCCTCATGCAGCCCGATCTGTGCCGACTCTTTTTTTACTTTCTGTTTCACGCTGTGAGTCCTTTTAGTGGCGACTCGATATGACGTCAGGCGACAGAGGAGGTCAATTAACAGCAAAATCAATCAGCAGAGCGGCTGAGGATTAACAGTGAGAAGCAGCAGTGAGCGCTGTCAGGCTGATGCATCTTTAAACTCAAACTAAATATCCTGAATGAAACCACTGTGATGACTTTTATGGATGATTAGAATGAATGCAGAATAAAGAAGCAATAACGCTGATGATTGTGCACTGTGCCCCCACAAAAAGTCTTCCTACCTTGGCTGCCATGACCATGGAGGAGCCCCCTCTGATGCCCAGGATGGGGATGTGTGTCTGTGCAGAGATGAAGTCCAGGATCTGGGCGATGGCCTCCTGGTCCGTGTCGTCACCGAACACGACGCCTTGCAGGGAGTTCCTCGTCATCTGTGCGCAGATTCGATTGATGATGCTCTTGGGGTCGGTCTCATTCATGGTGACCACCTCGACCTTCGGAGGGTAAGGGATGTGGAGGAAGTCCTCTTTCTCAAGTCCGACCCCCAGCGTTACTTCACTAGAGTTGCCCACGAGGATGACGGCGATGCTGAGCGAGCTGATCAGCTTTGGGCTGATTGGGGGAAGAGCTGGTAAGCCGGGAGAGTACTGAGGAGGGATGACAACACCCCTCTGAGTGCCGCCGCCACCTCCCCTCTGGCCACCTTGTCCTCCTGGGGCACCTCCAGGTCCCGTACCTGGACCTCCACCCCTGCGAGACTCGCAGACGGGCAGGAGGAGCACGGAGACGAGGAGAAGAGAGAAGGACAAGGAGAGGACGGGCAGCGTCAGTCGAGGCTGAGAGCAAGGATGGTGGAAGTGCTGGTCCTGAGGAGGAGGAGCAGGGTGGTGGTGATGATGATGGGTGGAGGAGGAGGGGAAGAAGAAGCGCTTGTCCTGAAGACGGGAGGGAGAAGGGTGGAGGCTGACAAGCATTGTGGAGGAGTGTAAATGCCGTCCCTGGAGGGAAGGAGAGGAGAGACAAACAGTCACGTCACGTCCACAAACAGCTCAGTGTAAAAAATCCACAATTTAAAGTCCGACCTACATTTACAGAGTCGACATCGCCCGACTCAAAGATCCAGTGCACGCATCGGAAGATAGATCTGTTATCTTACAGCAAGTTAAACACTCTACAAGATCTCAACCACGACTGCCAGATACACCAAGAGGAGATTTACGAAGTTTTCTCGCCTGGAAAGTTTTTCAGAATATGTAGCCTCGGTTTTATCTACGATGCATAAAAGCTTTAATTGACTTTGGCCTCCTGCAGAAAGAAATCGTACGTACTCTCGATACGTGTGTGGATAAAGGAAATGGCATCTTGTATTGTGTTGGAGAGACTGACTTATATAACCAGGGGAAAGTGTGTGAAATGTCTTGTGGAAACTGTGACGACTTATTTTATGGATATTACTGTTATGGTCACCGTGTATTTGTATATGTGGATATATAAAAAGATGCATGAATAGTGTGATGGTCTTGCAGGCTGTATCCGTCATCTGAACGGCGGTACAGCGTGTTGGTGCGTGCTGCAGGGCATGCTGCCGTGGAGAAGTTGGACCACAGTTAACCTTGGAGAAACGCAAGCCAACATGACGCTGCAGTGACCAATCAGACGATCAGATCGGCCTGAAATGTGGCTGAAACTGAGCGCGCTCCACTTTGATACACCCGTTTTACTCTGGCTTTGTTTACTCCACGCTGATCCTAAAACCTCACCCCTCCATCTCACCCAGTTGTCCCCCTCCCGGCTCCTTTACAGTCGATTTATACACCATGAGAAAGACGTCAGATAAATGTGAGACGTCCAACTGCACAGTGTTTGTTCAACATGTGCTGATCGGACGGGGTGGTGTATAAGGGAAGGGAGTGGGAGCATTGCAGATTTAAAGGGCTTCACTGAGATTTATTTATGTCGTATCATGTCTAACTTTAGTGGATCAGGTTGAGAATTCATCTGCAGATGCTCCGGTACAAGATGAGACCAAATGTTTCTTTGGATGTCAGTTTTTAAGCACAAACTGTGGCCTGCAGCAGAGCAGGGTCTGCCTTGTTTTTTTCAGCCTAGCAGTTGTTGATCACTTGCAGTCGGTATAAAACAGAGCTGTGAATCACCACAACCGCGAGGAGTCCTTGACCACACAGTCATAAAGTGTGCACAAAGGAGGAGGGTTGATGGGTTCAGCAGCGTGTAACATCAGCGGCGGACAGATGCCCAAACGGACACGCGGACACTAACAGCCAAATGCATGATGTCCTCCGGGCTCACGCATGGAAGGGACGACAAATGGAGCGCATCATCGAAGCAAGAGCTAAACCTTTGCTCGTCTGAAAGAAGCTGGAACGAAACTCTTAAACTGATCCGAGCTCTGCTTTGTCTGATATTACATCGATGATGATTTGAACTCTTTAATTGCCAAACTGAGTGACCCACATAGCGTCGTCATCATCAAACCGCACAGTGAGAGACGCCTGTGAGCTCTCATGGAGCATCAAGTGACAACGCCACATCCATTATACTGCGCTGTGACTTCCTCAGAGGAAGCCTGTGGCACACATCAAAGACAGAGAGGGAGAGTGTGTGTGTGTGTGCATGTGTGTGTGTGTGCATGTGTGTGTGTGTGAGCGTCAGGACAGCACTAGGTGCATTTTGACAGATTGACAGCCTCACAGCTTCATGGACTAGCTGCCAGGCTAAGTGACCATTAGACACTCAGACCGGGCTGACTGAGTCTCTCTATCTCCTTTTTGTCTCTCCATATCTCCCCCCCTCTCACCTCACCTCCCCTCTCCTCCTCCCACACTGCCTCTACTCTCCCTTTTACCCTCCAAACCTGTTTCCTTCACTCCGAGATCCCTCCGCTGCTCTTTGAAGTCAACTGCAAGACCTATTATTTACTATTACTGCTATTATTTACTGCTCCTCTATTGGCGGCCGTGCAAAGAGCAGAGGAGTGGAGCATAAAGGAGGAATGATGAAGGGGAGAGGGAGAGGAGAAGGAAAAGAAGTGAGGAGAGGCGGAGGGAAAGATGTAAGCAGAGGGAGGTGACGGGCTCGGAGAAACACAATTAGTCATAGCCTGATGTGAAAATTGTGGTTTCTTACTGTGTGTGTGTGTTTGTGTGTGCACATGTATCTGGAGTGCAGATTTGGGCGTATTTTCTGCAAAGATAAAGACGAGGAATCTTAATGAGTATATGTTCATGCTCGCGCTCTAAATTAAGCACAGAGGAGCGCTTTAGGAGGGGGATAAATGAAGGGCAGAGTCCCCGCTTCTTCACTTGCACAACACCTTCGCTTATCTTTTATTTATCAAGCACCTCGCGTGCCGCGGAGACGCTTCAACAGGAAGTCCATCGAAGACAAAGAAAAGGAGGAAGTTGTGAGGAAATGTGACGAGTGCCGGACAGCGTGGAGAATCAGCAGAGAGAGAGAGAGAGAGAGAGAGAGAGAGAGAGAGAGGAGGAAATGTGACCACGTAAGAAAACAGTTTGTCTAAAAGGTCTAATTACCAGAGGTTTGTCAGGCTTAATTGCAGGTGCACATGCTAATTGTAAACGAGCTGAATTCTCCACGGGGGCGCCACTGTGGAGCCAAGAGAAAGAAAGAAAGAAAGAAAGAGATAGAGAGAGAGAGAGAGAAGGAGGAGGAGGAGGAAACGAGTGGGAGGAAGGCAGCAGAGAGAAGAGAAGAGAGAATAAATAGAGACATACACAAAAGAGATGGAGGTGGAGGAAGGAACGGCAATAAGAAACCCAAAAGGAGGGAGTGAGAGGGAGAGAGAGGGAGGGAGGTGTGGAAGGGCGACACAGCTGAGAGAAAGATGAAAAGAGGACAAGATGATAGAAGAAGAGTTAAAGAAAACTAAAGAGGAAGAAAGAAAGAACGGGAAACTACTGTAAATCTTTCAAAATAAAAGCGTGCCAGTAAACGAGGGAGCAGAGAGAGAGAGAGAGAGAGAGATGCGTTTTCTGTATAACGGCAGTGCTCGGTTTCCATAGTAACAATTCAAATATGCCTCCACATAACGCCCTGATGGACAGGAAGATACACACTGCTCGCACTAATTCATGCAGTACCTGCAGAGCGTGCCCTCTCCTCATAATACACAATTTACTTTTATCCGAGCCGGGCGCAGGCACACACACCCACACACACACACACACACACATATGAAGTAAGTTAACACACTCCTGCAAGATGGAGATGATCCGCCGCTCCGTCTTTTACTGAACCTCACGTTAAGAATGAATCTCTACAGGTGAGTAAACAGAAATAACACGGCAGAGCAGGAGCCGCTGTGACATCTGCACCCATCAGACCTGCACACAATAACTCCACTGTCATTAACAGCCCTCCCAATTAACAACATTTAATTAGAGGGGAGGTCAAGAGTGGATCATGTTCTCACAGCGTAGTAGAACAAAAGTAAACCATCAAACGCCGCGTCAACAAACCCGAGTTGACACGTGAAGCTGTGTGCCCTCGTGAGCCCATCGCAGCACTTACGCAGCAATTACAATAACATATGCAGTGCAGGGAAAACACGCATAAGTGGCGATGAGCGGCCACACAAAACACCCACATGTGTGCATTTGCTTGTATCCAGTAATTTAATGCAGACGTGACTAACCTTCTCTGGTAAAAGAGACACACGCATGAGCAGTGAGCTCGATGGCCACGCCGCCAATGAGGCGAGAGTAACGGCTCGGGTCAGACGGCATCTGAGCCCTCGTGACGGCGTAAAGAGTCGAGACCCGAGTGCCTCTGACATATATAATGTACAGTGTCTGAACTATGGAGGGCTTGTAGGTTGGTGGGTGACTGTACACATATATACACACTGGGACTGCAGAAAGTTTACCTGCTGATACTCTGACGGACATGGACTGAAACATGTAGACATGTAGTCGTCTTTTATTTGTAGTTTTATTCTCTTGATACAAGGCGTGTCTGCTACAGTTCATGGGTGGTGCAACTCGTAGGGTAGTCAGTATGTGTTGCCTAAGCAATAACACACAGGAGGCCGTGCTTTACTGCCAATAATGATATATACAACAGTTACCAATCAAATGAAACATAAAATCTAAATGTTTTCATATTTTGGGGCTCTCAAAATAATCGACTACTCATCTGACTGGGTCACGTGAGTGCACTCTTATACGTAATGCAGCCCAGTTTACTACTCCAGCAAGTAGTCCCAGCCAACTAACTGAATAAATTCTGTACATATGAACACTAAACTGCGCTCTTAGCTCAGTCTTGTTGTCACTACTGAAAATAATTTTTCCATGGACAGATTTAGCTACTTCCTCCCTCAACGTCACACGTACTTCTAAGCTTGCTGATGGAGGATTTGATCCAGATATTTCCGATAACTCCCGAGCGCTGTGAAGCCCTGAAGTCAAAATGTATTGAAAACAGATCGATGTAATCATTTCCAGAATTCTGCAAAAGTGCAACAATATACATTATTATATTTTCAAGAGCAATTGTTGGATAATTTTCTGGTTTATTAGACACCAAAACATCAGAACTTTACCTCTGAAACAAAGAACAAAACATATTTTAAGTGATGGGCATAATCACGTTTATGTATCATGAAATCATTACAAATGAAGGATTATTTGATAACAACGTTGATGTTGTATGAACTCATCATGTTACGTGTCCGTACATGCAAAAACACACAGCACACGATGAGGTTCATGTGCACGCACAGCATGCTGTGGCTGAGCTGGATCATGCCAATAAGACGGAGGCGCACACTTAACATTTACAAAGAGCATTGATCACACACACAACTGTCAAATGGCACAAACCGCCGATAGAATAAGCCGAGCTGCTTGAGACGCGTAGCTGCACACGCGCTCTCGCACTCGTGGACTTCCAATCTGCCGATAAAGATTCACCGTGATCAATCAAAGCCGTGAACCGCGAGCCTCGATCGGCCCGTAATGAAGCCGGCATGTGTGGACTTTAATGGTCAGATGTTTTTTTTCCCTGTGTGTACATGCTGCAGCAGCCGGAGAGACGTGAAAACCGAACCGGCCACGCTATTTAAAAACACACGTAGGCCATCGTTATCAGGCTCTACTATATCCCCGGAGACTTGGTGGTGGTGGGCTGTGCTGCATCGCATTTGAAAGGCATTGTGGATAACATAAGCTGACAGGCATATCTATTAACGAGCCCATTTACATTCAGTGGGTGGTCAGTCACAGGTAAGAAGGGTACTTTAACAACAGAGTGCTCTAAAAACTATAAAAACAGTACTACAGCTGCAGTATATTCACAGTGTGACGACAACTGTACAATCTGTGAGAGCTGAGTGTTTTCATTTGGTTTAAAGGTCTACACATGCCCCCGGAGAGACTCCACAGCAGGTGACGATGTTTGACATTTCTGCTTACTGTCACAACTACAGTATCATCAATAATTCAAATAGGCCCTTGTTAACTAACACATCCACACCCAGCCGGCGAGTTTCCCCCATCGTAAACCGTGCCCGGTGTTTGCGCGTGATTCGGAGGATTCCTCGGGTCGTCTTTATGTTCGACACCTCTCCGAGCTGAACACGCCGAACATATCGCAGCAGCAAATCAGCAGCTGTCTCACACACCTCAGCGTCCAGAGGGGCTTTGAAAATACAGTAAGAAAGCCAGCGCGGAGGTGACCTTTGCATACGATAAAAGGGAGCAGAGGAGAAGAAAATCCTCGGAGGTTTAAAACACTTTGTTATATCTGCAGCAGATTTAGTGAAAGATGAAGTGTTGCCTCTAAAATAACACAGTCTAATGCTGAACTGGATTAAGACCCAGGCTGTGAAGTGAAGCCACAAACTGCAGTTCCTCAAACGTCCACTTGAGGCTGGCTCCAGAAGTGAGTCAGTCTCCATAAGTCCCCATGTTCAAATGTCCAACTTCACAGCAGAAATAAACATGTTTACAGCCTGGTACAAAAAACAGTTTTGGTCTCTGTAGCTAATTTCCCCGTTCATGACAACTGTACTGAGGGTGAATTTATATACAACTCACCTGTTCAGGTTATATTAAGGCTTAAAGTTATGCAGGATTAAGAGCGTGGACGCTTTGATTGACAGGTGGGTGTCGTTACAGGTGGCTTATTTGAGCAAACAAGATGGCAACAACGAGAGCCACCCAGTGACAAGCATAAAGAATGGACAGCGTCTGTGTAGCAGGTTTGTCGAGAGGCGTTGTGAAGCTCAGTGTGTGTGTGTGTGTGTGTGTGTGTATTCGGTGAGTGATGCTCGTGGCGAAGCGTCAGTCAAAGCCGTGTGACGACGTTGTGTTCAGTCAGGTAATCAGACATCATGCGGCTGTAATGACTCTCCTGCAGGGGTGGAAGCCAACACAACTTCTATTTACATCCTCTGTAATTATTCAATTCACTTCCACAAAGTCAACTGTCACGGCGAGCTCAACGTTTGCTGCAAAATACACCGACTGACTCTCCACCGCACCTTCCGTCACCAAAACATAATTTAAAAAATACACTTTACTGCAGCTGAACCCATTTATAATAAATATTTTGGCACTTTCACATTTAAAGACGCGTCTTTCTTATTGACTGATGTGTATTTACTGCAGCAGGTCGACTAGAAATAAACCACAGCGCCTATTTTCAACGTAATGAACGAACACGTCACCCACGGCAACAAGCGTGGCTAATAGAGGTCTATGGGATAAACTATATCAGGCTTTGGCTGCACGGACAATACTTGGATCAGTTCATTGTTGGTTCTTTTTATGAGATTTGTTCGCAGTGAAACAAATATAGTAATGGAGAGAGAAAAATATAGAATATCAGCAGATTTATCCTTGAAGTCACGCTGATTGGTTCTTATTTAGTAACAGGGTGGGATGAGAGAAAAACACTGTTATAGAAGAAGCGTAGGCAAGAGACAACAGGGGAATATATCATATATGTGCCAACAGTGTGTATTATGATAGCATTATTGGAGCGTTTGAGTAATCCTCTAATACAGTACTCTATTGCACAGGTGGACCGCGGTCCAGGTCCGGATCCAGAACCGACGTATCATTGAGTTTTATTCAGTCTTGGTGATTACATTTTGACTTCGGACATCCCGCCTGTCTCTGACTGACCAGTACTCGTTGCCTTGGTGCGTTGGAGTTGGTTGGGTTTAGGCATGAGGAGGACTGAGATTGGTCAAGGTCAAGAGGTGAGGGCAAGAATGTCAGCCAATCACAGGCAGGGTAGGGCGGGCTTTCACTTGAACAGAGCGGCGGTGACAGTGACGGAGAGAAACATATAAAGGAGTGAGGAGACAAGAGAGAGGAAAGAGGAAGGTGGACACCAAAAACTAGCCGTGTGCGATATTACAAAATGTGGTATCGATCCAATACCAAGTAAATACACGGCCAATACTGCTGATACCGATACTTTTACTTTGAAAAGCACTTATCTACTTTCATGTAGGGGACAGCAATGTGTCATATGAAGTGAATGCATCATCAATATGCAAATATAGGAATACTAATGTTGCTTTGACACTTCAGGTTTGAGGTATATAACTTTATATATTTCATCTGGCTGAATATCTTACATGACTGCCTGAATAATATTTAATCAGTCTGCTGAACAACTGATGAACATCTTGGGGAGTTACACAACCAGAGTTGTTGTGTAACTGAGTGTAGAGAGGAGAAACTGAAACTTAAGTATTGATCAATACCGATAGACGTTGGTTTAACAAACCAGAAGATTGCAGCCAAGTCAGCCAATAACTTGTTATTGTTATTATTATGCAAGTACTTTTTATTTATAATTCTGAGTTGAATGACTTGAATTGACTTTTCTTATTTATTAGATTTATTATTTATTATTGTATGTAGCTCATGAGCTGCACTGAAAATAAATATTGTTGACATGACGTTGAATTATAGCTTTCTTTGTTTGATTTGACAATTCTGCTCCAATGTATATAAAGTAATTGTGACGTATAACTAAATTATAATGGAACCTGAACGTGAGCGTTTTTTCTCCTGAATCATAACCGGACTGTTCCCGCTCTATCGAATCGTGTGTCACCTCGCGTCGTCTTCTAGGACTCTCGGAGAGTCTTCTCGGTGTTTCATTAAGTGCACTTTACTCTGGTCAAGAATCCTCTCTCTGCTAATTGCACTTATAACGAGACAGATCTCGACTGTCGCGTTGAGGCTCTTTAAATAACACGACATCATCACAGGCAAATAAACTGACCCACATAGAGACCACACACACACACACACACACACAGACAGATATATACACACACACTTAGCGGCACTGAGAGGAAGAAGACGCTAAGGTTGAGGCAGGAGCCATCTATTCCCTGAAGTCTTCATTACCTCATTGAAGCCATTTATTCCACAGAGGTTACAGTCGCCTGCTCTGGACTTAATTTAGCAGAAGAAGTGACGTCTCCCTCTTAGCGGGTCTTTACGGCCTCAGAAGGTTCCAGGCCGACATGATTTCACAGCAGAGCGGTGCATGTAGAGCGATGGCATGCCTCTACAGTGTGTACAGGGTGTCACACGCCAGCTGGTTTCTTTTCTAAAGGGTGTTATAACTCACTCCAATACAACATGTTACCTCTTTTTATTTGAGGCAGCGCAGCCTATAAAGAGCCGGTCACTCGCTGCCTTTCAGCCTCCAGTCTGTAATGTGTTTCTTTCACCGGCCTTTCTGCACAGCTGAGACGCAACACCGCAGTTTTCTACAAGCCAATTTGCTCTCCGCTGCTTCACTGGTGGCAAAACTTGAGCATTCAACGGGCTACATGCTCTCTCTCTCTCGAGGTTTTCACAGCGAGCCTATGGCGCCAAAGACTCAAGAGACTCTTAATGAAAAAGACCGACAATCCATTAAGTCTGTTTTATAATTCCTCTTAATTACCCGAGGCCTCGCACAGGCTGGAGACCTTTGTAGCCTCCCCACGAGGCGTCCTCACACCTCTGCCAGCACCTGTGGATGCACAGCCTGCAGGCGAGCCCTCTGTGCCCGGCTGTGTCACTTAGGTGGATTTATTCAAGTGTTACAGACTGATGATAAATATTAAAGAAAGCACATTCCCGATGAGTCTTAGAGCAAGTTTAAACGAGTCAAATGACATTTCAGTCACCACAAACCCCTTTAAACGTGCTTCATCCATTTTTTTTGGAGTGTTCATGCATGCATAAATATCACATCTTTGATGATACCAAACAAAGTGTCCAACAGAAATATGTAGAAATTACAGAACCGTGCTGATTAAATGATTTATCTTCCAAACAGTTGATAGATTTAGTCTTACATCAGAAGATAATGTTACTGTCAGAGCTGTGAATATTTGTTTCAGTGATTTTATTGTGTGATTGTGGTGTGATCATAAATCGATATCGGCACGGTAAGACAGTTGTGAGAGGGTCAGGGTTATGTTGCAGGTTTCACAGGTGGACATTTATCTACAGGTGCATCCCCCTCCCACATAAATACTTCCCGACAGGTAAGGTACTAACAGACAAAGGAGATTTCATTGTGTAAGACAGAATGGCAGACATGGAATATAATCTTCATAACTTGTTATGTTGAACTAAACTCTGAATTTTAAACTCTGACTCGTGCATTTTGCAGCCACCGTAGTTTCACAGGAGGGTGAGGCGAGGGGGATACAATCAGCAGCTACACCACAAAGATGCCACTAATGTCTGTCTGTGATGACTGCGTTAACCTGAGCTACGAAACACAAACAGACCCGGGATAGTCTTGTACCGCCGCTATCACAGTTTACATAACGTGTATTACATCTACCACCAACATGCCTTCATGTAGCTGTGTGGTCCCTGATTGGCCACAGCTGACGAGGCTTCCTGGAGACCTGGATGACCACGACAAAGACTCGGACTGACTTCAGCATCTCAACGGATCTGTAGGTTGATTTCCTGATGCTGCTTTAGTTATCGTGGTTCGTGTTCGGTCCTGAGCTGAAGATCTTCATCAGTATTTGTGCATCACTGTCTGACAACATAAAACTACAGTATGTATCATTATGTGTAGAAAACATGGTGACTCAGTGGAGAACCTGGTTTGCTTTCTTGTCTCATGAGGCACCATTATGATCTGCATAGCTGTTTAAAAAGGTGTGACGAGCAATGTGACTGGCTGAGCATTAATTATTAATAATTACCACACCTTTCTATTTCTATTCCACTTTACCGACCCGTTTTGTGCACAGCTCGATGCAAAGCTGCTCGGTTACGGCATGACTGAGCTTGAACTTTGGACCTAGTGCTGATTTCTGTGTTATGTCTTCATATAAAAGGTTCTGTGTCATTGTTCAGTTAACATTCACGTCGGTAAAGACGACATTAAACTGAGCATTCATTGTTCATCTGGCCCGGACCGACGTCTTTGCACAGCAGCTGCTCCTGGTCTCTCAGCCTGTTAACTGAAAAATCCACTGACCATCTAATTAATTATCATCACAGGATTATATGAGCAGTGAATCATGGCCTGATTTGGGCTTTCATTTAAATTTAAGTGGATCTGCTGATTCTCCTCCAACAGCCTCGTCTTAGATTTAAAAATAAGTCTGAAGATTCGTCACTGATAACCTGAGACACTGATTACATCCTCGACATGAAACTCTTCAGAGGTCGTCATAATTATTGAGCTCAGCTAATAATAATTCTTGAGCTCCATGAGTAAAAATACATCCCTGAAACATTCAGAGGCTTCGTACAGCAGCAGACTGAGAGGTTTCACTCGCTTCAAATATACCCGTCAATCAAAACTCATCATCCATCCATCTGTTTTCTATAACTGTTTCTTTATCAGGGTCACAGGGCGCCGGAGCCAATCCCAGCTGAGAGGCGGGGTACGCCATGGACATTATTATGATTAGTTGTTGTTGTTATTGTTGTTAGTGGTTGTAACTTATTGCTGTTGTTAGTAGTTCTTGTTGTTGTCATGTAAAGGTGGAATTTAGTGAATGTCATGACTGTTATTGTCAATTAAACAATGTTATTTTCACTTAATTATGTAATTCTGCACTTATGTCTAACTTAAAGTCTGTGTAAAGTAAGAACAAAGTGTCATTAACCACCCAGCCAAATTTGAATGATTAAAAATATCGACAAGTTTATGAAATCAGGAGTCAAAATCAGGTAAAAAGAATTCTCAGCTGCAGGACTGTGGGGCGTGTCCTCTGAATGCGCTGAAGCCACGCCCACTCGTGGGAGCAGTCGAGCGGCCATTTTGAAGCGACTGAAACGTGTCAGATGAGTTCAGAAAATGACATGACTAACTCTGAAACACTCTGAGCTGAGATGAATTCATCTCTATCTCTCCGCTCAGGGTGGCCTCAGCGTGTCATCGAGCCACCCTTTAAGGACCGCCCACAAAAATCCTGAAAAACTGTTTGAACCTCTGACTCCACATTTCAGAAATACATCAAGTCTTTTCACGTGTTTTCAGCAACTATTTTACAACATATTTAAAGTGCTCTGGGCTCTAAAGTGTGGTCCAGGTACAGAAATCACCTGTGCAGGTAGGGGGCGTGGCCTCAATAGCCCTGCAGTAAGCAGTGTGCATGTGATTGAGGAATAGCAGATATTGTGTGTACCTGCATGAAATCTGGTTAAGATTATGCTAAAATATATTTCCTCCAGTTATATTTAAGTTCACTGTTAAAGGGCCAGCCTTCAGTTTTATAAATTCCCGGTTTATTCCCATTAATTCCCATGGAAAACTTTGAACTTTTGCAACCCTGGTTAAACGTACTCCTGTGTAGTTTTGTATTAACCACAACAGCAGGCAATGTTTGAATGTGATTAAATAAGTTCAGACAAAAACAAAAATATTTAATTTACAGATGATGTCGAAACAGAACAACGAGCAACGATCTGAAATAATAAATTAATTAATCGCCTCAGCTCTTCGTCCGACATGAACCTGGAACATTTATTTCAGGATCTAATCACAGAGACCTGATTCAACACAAATAAATCAGAGTAATGTAAGCCGACACACTCTCCTCCACTTAGGCCTAAATGTGTCAGCAGAGCCCCAGACACATGTCCTCTTTCTCTGCCTTCACCTTCCAATTTACCCCCCTGAGAGCTTCGCTCTACCTTTCGGCCTTGCCTCGGTGTCACTGATCACCCGTTCGCCGCGCTCAGGGTAGAAAAATAAATAAATAAACTGCAGCTTCCCCGCAGAGCTTCATGTTTGAGTCTGTGTGTGGGGAGGGACAATTCCCTCGTCACCTCTGCAGATGTCGGCTCTCCAAACCGGAGTCTCGAGTCGCCGCTAATGAATTGACAGGTTGCCCCACAGAGGGTCAAACGCAGACGGATTCATTGACACCTGGAGCAGGTTGGAGATGTCGCCCGCTGTCAGCGCTGCTAAAAGGTTGTGAAATAACAAAAAACAGAGCGAGCACAGAAATTACCTTTACTTCCAACAGGTTGTTCGACAAACGAATTAGCCGCTAACGAGATCTGAACCTGTCAGGATCTCCCGTCCTGATTGAAGCTGTTGATGAGACCTCCTGATTTAATCAAATATTCTGTGTTTCTCTGTCTTATCACGGCGCTCTCCGTCTTTGAAAACATAATTATCGTCTTATCATCTCCTCTTAGCGAAGCCGTCTGCGTGACACGACTTCTTCCCCGAGTCCTGACGTCGGTTTCTCGAGCGCCTCTTTTGAGGACGGCGTCATCAAATATTACTCAATTCAATCGTTCAGCTATCAAACCCTCCATCGGCTGCTCTCATCTCCACAACACACCTCGACCCGTTTCTCAGCTCGTAGATCTTGTCTTTTTGTTCTGTCAGTCTCTTCCATCCGTCAGAGAGACGATATGAAAAATATATATTCTCTGACTCTCCTGACGGGCGCCTCAAAGCCTGCCTTTGGCGTGACATGAAAAGTGACAGTTTCTAATAAATCTGTGCATGTGTCATTCTGATCATGTTATTACTGAACATGCACGCGGTGACAGACGGATCTCGAATGACGTACGTGGCGATAGCTTCGGTTCACGTTGCGTTGGGTTTAAGCAGAGCCTGCACGCACACGTATCAGTGAAAACCTGTCGACACACACCGACAACAAGCAAGTTTGGGTAGAGGCGGCATCGCAGCGTTGGGCCCCCTTTTCTCTATTCTTAGCTCTCCCTCCTCTCACAGTCACACATGACTAGGTACAGAGGAGGAGAGGTAGAGGAGGCAACAAAAACGAGACGGTACTTACACTGCAGTTTATGAAACGCCGTCTGTCTGGTTAAACATTAACATTAAATCTGTAACCATCGAATTCAAAATTCAGAGTGTGCTACATAAACAGAAACGTACTGCCCATCCTCCATCTGACCCATCTGATATTACGAGCCGAGCCGACGTGATAACCACGACAACAAACCATCCAAAATATGGACAACGATGACGCCGTTTGCTGACTGAAAACAACAGTTTAACATTAGACTTTCTTGGTTGCAACCACGGACATGGACGGCGTATGCTCGACGTCACCCACAGGAGGCCATGTTGGCAGTCCTGCCCGGCTAATCTAAAAAAATCTGCAAAGGCAGACCTGAGGTCTGGTTGCTCAAACAAGCCATCTGTAACGGCACCCACCTGTCAATCAAAGCATCCACTTAATCCTCTTAATCCTGCATAACTTTAAGCCTTAATGAAAGATGACCAAATCTGAGCAAGTTAACAAAGTCTGGAGGGCAAAACGCTTCTGAAACTCTCCTGCCGGGGTATGAAGAACACACCAAAACAGAGCCATGGCCACAATTTCGCTCTTGGAGGCTGTAGTTTGTGATGCTGTTGAACTGCTAACAGGTAGCTCAGTTTGTCAGGATTTGGCTTGGGAACCAGAGGGTGGCCTGTTCAAGCCCAGTTTGGACCAAGGTATAGGAGGTGAACTAACAACATCCCTAACCCTGCAGATGCTTCTGTAAAGATGCATGTATACTGTGAAGGAAGGTGCTGTGGGAGCCTCCTACAGTAAATCTGAACACGTCATAAGAAACGTGGCATCAAAGTATAAAAGGTCACATGAGCGACCTCGTGCCCTTCGCCTTGAGCCTGTTTCAGCCTTCAGACTGCGTCAGCTTCAGCTCGGTCGATCAGATTTTCTTTATTGTGCTGAGAAAATCTGAAAATGTATGGATGACAGATATTTCTGAGGCGTTGTGTAACTGCTGTCCTCGCTCTCTCTCTCTCTCTCTCTGAGTAAACAATAAACACCAGGCTGCTCGGCACCTGCAATCCTTCAACGACTCAATCAACATTTGTAAAGCTGGTCACACGAGGCTCGCATCCAAAACTGACTCAGCCGGCTGTCTGCTGCGAGTCCCGGCGTCAACATCTCCGAAAAAAAAAAAACGCCCAGATATTCATGACACTTCACTGCCGCTACTCTGTTCACGGTCCGCTGATCAGAACAAGGGACCGTGCCGCCCGCCTGACAAGAGCTCGGATCCGGTAATCCCCTCTCCACCCAACCCCGCTCTCTCCGAAGACATGCGGCATCACGACGCCGCGACAACACGCTCCTCTCCTAGGCCTTGTTGCTTACGCACCGAGAGCTACATCTGTCTACAAACCTGCCTCCTTCATCCACTGTCAGTGAATCTCCCTCTGGATTTACCGCCTGCGCCTGGATCTGTCTGCCACGCCTTAACCCTTTGCTGGCCCTCTCATGTAAAAAATCTGCCCTAGAAACACAGTTCACATGCGGCCATTTGCAGCCTGCAGGCAGCCAATACCCAACTGTTGAAGGAGAAGATGAAGTTTTGATTGAAATGAGGCGTTCAGGAGCTGTGAAGTGCAGTGTGTGTGTGTGTGTGCAGCATATGTGAGGACAGAGCTGAATACAGTAGGCCTGTTGTGTTGTGAGAGGGAGGGACACAACCAGCTGTCACACACCTCCTCCTCCAAGTCACGCTTCAACATCATAATTAGATAGTTACATCAGATGGTGAGTCAGTGAATGCAAATGTGGGAACGCTTAAGATTTCTGAGCATTAACTAGTCTCACCCAAAAGCTACACAGCCAAGAATCTAATCCGCGATGCCACCAAGAGACGGAGGATCCTGGACCGGCTCCATTGGCAGCCGGACGCAGGATTTTTCCAAATTTTTCTGTTGCATGAGAACAGTTTCAGCTCGTCTGAAAGTTCGTCCCATGCTCGTGTTAATTCTCCATCGACTTTTTATCAGTCGAACTCCTGAGCGGCTGCTGAAAGGAGCACAAGCTCAGCAGTAAAAGCTTCCCTGGCTTTCCCCACTTTGTACGGTTACTATTGTCTAGACTTGTTTTCCCTTGTGAAGCAGCACAACTCTGCATTTTGATGGGCTTATTGAAGCCGCTGCCTCGTTATCTCGACGCCGGAGCTCGCTCACAAAGCACAGCGACGAAAAAGAAGAAGAAGACACAATTTGTCGTTTCTCCCTCTTCCTCTCGGCCTTCCCTCGCAGGCTTCTACACGTTTAACGACGATGACGTGTGCACATTTATTAATTAACTTAAAATTATCTATCTACGACTCCCGAGTCGCTGTCACCGACATCGTACAGCACAGTGATCTGCTCCACGCTTTCCCAGATGTGACACCCAATTGTGTCCCAATATTCCAGATATTTGTTGTGTTTAGAGGAAACAGGAACGCTCAAACGTGTAATCATTTTGGGAAAGTATGGATGGTGGGAAACCCCCAAATTCCACGGGGCGCGGTCACCGCAGCGATACGCCGCCGTTCTAAGTCAATGTTTCAAATCCCGCCGGCTCCGCCGCGGTCCGGTTCAGAAGCGTCTCAGAAGCGGGCCTCCGCTCGGCTCCATGTTGAATTCAACGCGACGCCGCGAGCAGCCCGCGTCAATTTAACACAGAGCACCTCGAGCTGACAGGAAGCCAGACACAGAGAATCCAGTGGATTTTCAAAATAAAATACCCCGTGCAAACTGCTGGTTGTAAAAACAGACAAAAGAGAAACAAACCAGGAAAATAAATAAAGTAAACAAAGTCTGGAGGGATAAACGCTCCCCAGCGTCACATCTGCAACGTGACGTGTCAGGTGGAGTAAGAATGTTCCCCTGCAAGTGAAGCTATGCATTCTGGGTATACACACAGCTCACAAAAAGTTCAGGATATTCAACTTTCAGGTGAAATGTAAAAAGTTCATGCTACAGTGATATATCGTGAAAGTAGGACTTTTAATTAGCATTAGAAATTTCAACAGTGGTGTGTATACCACAACAAAACATGTCAGTGTCTCAGTAACTTGTCATGTGACCTTGACCATCGATCGCAGCTCGACTAGACGTCTCATGTCACCTGCTGATGACGCTCTGTGACACTCAGCGCTCAGTGCTAACTTCCCTCTGAGTACTTCCTGTTTGAAGCCTCACACAGGAAGTCTGTTAGGTGTCGTCATGATGTCAAAATGTGAACAGCAGTTTAAATTAAGTACTTTGGTTGGTGAGACAAAACAAGCAAACTGAAAGCATCACTTTGTTTTTCTGAGATTTATAGATTCGATTGATCAAACAAACAGTCTATAGATTCATCAATAATGGAAATAACAGCCCAGTTCATCACACACAGACACACAAATACAGTCCAGTCTCTGGATTTTGTGGCCTACCTTGAACATTGCCAGCCCGGATCTCCTCTCTGCTCTTCAGAACTGGCATGATGGAGTGATCTGGGATTCGACTCCTCCTCTCATAGCCTCGGATGAAGGGATGGTAGACAGATGAAGTCTGAAGACTGAGGTGGTGGTGGGCAGGGAGGGGAGGTCTCTTCGTTGGGTTGGATGAGGGCGGAGGGCGCAGGGAGGGACGTTTAAGTTGGAACAATATGTACAAAATGTACAATAATTAGCTTTAAATCATTTAATTAGTGCAAACTTGAAGAGCGTGTTCTGAGGAGGGCAGTGTCTCGCTTTGAAACCGTGTTTTTACACATAAAACCTGCAGAAATCTGCAGATCCGACCTGAATCGAATGTCTTTTGGAAAAGTTGACCAACTCAAACTGTCGGCGTGAACTCATCAAAAGAAAGTAAAAGGTGATAAAATGGCGAGCGGTGAAGACGTTCTTTCATTCGTCTCTCTCCATCCGATTCTCGTTCCCCTTCCTCCAACGCCAGCGTTACAGCTCGCCGAGGTCTCCTCCCACAAGTCTGCAAGTGTGTGAACACAGTTGCCGTGGAGATGAGCAGTAGCAGTGAGCGTTTGTGTGTGTGTGTGTGTGTACTCCTCTTCCTCCTCCTCCTTTTCTTCTTCTTCTTCTTCCTCCCCTTCCTTCTTCTTTGGCTTTCTTTCACCTCCTTGCCTTCTCTCGCTTTAGCCAGTCATGATCGTCGGTTTGCGGCCCGCTCTGCGCTCGTCCCTTTCTCAGTCTGAAGGGGGAAGAAGAAGAAGAGGAGGACGGAGTCAGATGGCACAGTATGGCTGTGGATGGATGGGTTGTTGGGTGGAGGCTGAATGCCACTGTGTACACAAGTCAACTGCCTCTGAGGTCAAGGCTTAACTCAGTCAAGCTGCTGTGTCTACATGCCCCCTTTCACTGCAATCTCAATGTGTTGGAGCGTTGTTGTTGCCTGGTAATATCACTGTGCCATTTTCCTCACAGAGCTTCTGTTTCTGTCCTCAGACTATGAACGCTGCCCCGGAGACGTGATATGATATATTCTTTAATATCTCTGGGTGCATCTGAGCACGTGTTGCAGCTCAGCTGCTTCATGGATTAATTGGCTTTTAGTCTGATTGATGCATCGATGAGATAAAATACTGTCCCAAAAATAGACATCTTTGCCTGGTTATTATGGATGTTTGTGTGTGTAGACAGACTTTGCAAACTCTGTTTAAAAGTTCTATATAAATAAAGTTATTTCTTCTGTACTAGTTGACTGAATGGTCCTAACTGTGACGACTTCCACACGTGTTTAATAGCAAACAGTACCAGGGTGCTTCAGTTTCTCTGTTTTAATGCAGAGCTGTACCTTTATTGATATAAAGTAAGTAAACTCTTTCTCTGCTGTGTTATTCAGCAATCTGCAGACTGTAACTTCTGTATGGCTGGAGAAATCATTAAATCGACAATTAATCAGCAAATGTTTTGATAATTACTTGAGTATTTCTTCCAGGAAAAATGCCTAAATGAATCTCAGGTGAATATTTTCTGTGATAATCAGCTGAAAAACATTTGTAGACTTCACGTTAAACAGATCAAAAAATCAAGAAAATAATGTTGTACAGTGCACAGTTCTGTCTAATGTTTCATCCTTTAAGTCTTCAGAGTTGAGCGTGCATATCACAGGGATATATCTGCACGTGTGTGTTTATCTGTGTGTTTTGAGGAAGTCAGATATGTAGATATGCACGTTTAGCCTGAGGAAAATCGTCAGAGGAAATCTGCATGTGCAGAATTTTAATCCCGTCTGGCAGCGTGATGAATTATTCATCCGACAAATTTTATTTACAGAAATCATCTTTCAACGTCGAATCATCTCCGACTGTCATAGTAACATTAGAATGACGCTGATCGCTTGACAGAACACACACAGTAAGTCCTTAAAGAAACTTCAGTGAGGCTGGTTTGTTTGTTTGGTTCCCTCGAGGTTTGGTGTCAACGTCTTTCCAACGTGTTGAACGAGGTGTGAGTTGTATCTATGTTTGTTTGTCACGTCCTGACTGCAGCGTTTCGACGTGAACTCGACCAAACTGAAGATCTCAGCGGTCTAAACAGTCTTAATGACTTCCTCTGTTCAACATAAATCCTTCATTAGACCGAAACCCAAGAGGTGAGCGTGCCCTTTAAAGCCTTTATATTTAAACTAGTGTGTGCTCGCAGCGCGCCAACATCCCACCGTTCTTTTGAAAGATGTCCTGAATCATTTAAAGTGTTTGGGTTTGAAGACGCTCGCTTAAAAATCAACTTGAAACTTTCAGGGCAGAGCAGCTCCGTTCTTTCACTGTTAACAGAGGAAATTTAAAGAGGAAGCTGCCGAGTTAAAGTCTGAATATGAGCAAAGAAATCTGAAGATGTTTGGAGATACAAAGTGACAGCAGACGGTGCAGACTGGACTCATCAGCTTTTTATGGGTCAACCAGTGTTGTAGTCAAGACCAAGACCAGGCAGTATATACTATATTACTATATAATATGTAGCTAATATTCGCCAAATTTCTTTAGCCGACGTCTCCTCCAAAACAGACACTTTCTACACTGTAAAAACAAAAAATGTAGATCTTATGGTAAAAAACTGCCAAACCATGACAGCAAAAGACCGTAAAATATGCCATAAAATATGAGTGTGTTTTACAGTAAAACTGTCATATTTCAAAAACTTTTAAGGGAATTTATAGAGGATAAAGTATTTTATATTTGAGACTTAATTGTACGGTAAAACACCGTAAAATATTTTATGTTGAATCCTTTATTTATACGGTAATTTCATGTCAGATATAGGGCAAAACAGTGTCTGATATGGGAAAAAAATGTCAACCTTAAACGTGAAAACATCAGTAAAAACATTCTTTTACCGTAATATTTGGAAAAAAGATATACTGTATTTGTGCACGGTAAAAAAGGGTCTGTTGATTTTACGGTGACAGTAAAAGACCGTAAAATATTCCATGAAATATGATGTTTTATTGTATACAGTAAAACACAGACATTTCATGGAAAACCTTTGGCATGAATGTCGCATTTTCATGTCAGTTATGTGGCAAAACGCCAACCTTAAACGTGAAATCAGCAGTACTAACATCCTTTTACCGTAATATTAGGAAATAAGTTAGACCGTATTTCTAACAGTAAAATTCAGTCATGACCTTAAATAAATCAGACAACGCACAGATTGATTGATTTGACTTAATTCTCCTTATTTTAGTGTTTCCGACTCACAGACTAATTAATGATCACCTTTTTGGTTTATTATGAAGCCGTGGTGGGACAGATTAGACGTTATTACGTGATTCATGGGTAACGCTGTGATATCGCCACAGTCGTGTGAGGAAAAATGGTCGATTCCTTTTAAAAAGTGACCGATCTGGAGTACTACAACACTGGTGTCAACAAATAAAAGTGAATTCAGTTTGTTTTGTCTGCACGGCGTCGTCCTCAGGATAAAAATAAGTCACAATCTGACGTGTGGTTGTTGTCGTATAACACAGCGATGGATCACTTAGGCAATATATGATGCACTCTGAGACATACAGCCTCTCGTATGTCATATATATATATAGTGTATACTGTGCTCTTTAAGGTCATGCTGGAGAGCCTGATACAGTAAACAGTCTCATTTGATCTGTGATTCATTTTCAGAGATCTGTTGCAGATCCATCGAGCAGGAAACAACAAGAGATGTAATGAAGGAGGAGGAGGAGGAGGAAGAGGAGGAGGAGGAGGAGGTGGTCAGCATAGCATTGGTTAACAAACCTCAACCAAATAAAATGCACAACAAGGAGAGTAAAAAATGAACGCATGCACCTGCACAGAGCTGGACTAATTGAGAGAGAGTCGAGCGATGATTTAAATTTCACTGTTTGCTCAGAGAGACGTTGACAGTGCGTGAAATTCTTGGAAGATACGATAAATAGAAGCTGGATAACGATCAAAGGCACGACCTGATAAACAAACCAATTAGTCACAGCGGGGTGAGGAGAGGTTTGACGGGGCGAGCGGCGTCTAAAATAAAAACCTGCTGATCAAAGTTCATGCAGAATCCAGTTCACATCGCCTTCACATGCAGACATTCGGATGCACGCACACCTTCATGCATGTGCACACACTCAGTTGCGAAGAGGGAAGTGGGTGCCGTATTAATTCACTACTCACCTAATTAACTCTTTTCTGTAACACATAATTTATAGACTGTAGTGGAGATGTTTTTACAGAGGAGCAGAGTTGAGACACAAAAGCAAAGACAGAGCAAAACGAGTGGCGGTCCTTCATATTCCTTCATGGTGACATCCCACTCTCAGAACAAGCGAGAAAGAGGCGTTTATTAAGACGCTGTGTCGGTCCATAAGAGCAGAGGGGGGAGACTAGGACTGGTGTGGGCCTATACGCTACTACCGTCTATTTCAGGTGGACGTCCACGCATCTACAGGATAAAAACTTAACAGTCTAGCAGCGGTGACGCTCTCTTCAAAAAAAGGTGTGGCGGTCGAGACGAAGCATCAAACACAACGTAAAGAAAAGAGATGTGACAGAGTTGTTGGAGGAGGAGGAGTGATGTGTTTGGAGTGAGGTGGGATATTAAGTAATCTGTCTATCAGTCTGTCTATCTACAAGCTGCACACCTCAGATCCACTGCAAGGCATCACCCACTTAATCCAACATCCAACTGAAGCCAAGCGGTCCCTCTCTTTTGCCTGATAGAGGACGGGGGATGGAGACAGGTGGAGGAGGAAGAACTGAAGATAAAGAAATGTTTTGATGATGCTAAGGAGCGTTTTTAGGTCTTAAGATGTGTGTGTGTGTGTGTGTGTTGTGTGTGAAGGGCCACAGAGGCAGTAAATGGCTGCTGATGGAGTGACTGAATGAAAAGGAGCACAAATCAAGCATGAAATGGGATACACTCTTAATGACTTGAGATGGCCATTAGCTCCTAACTTTGAACGCAGCTCGACACATGAAGAGAATATCATTAACTAAACATCCCCCACGAGTTTTTGCCAGATTATCGTCAAAGAAATTGGATTTCATTCTCCGTCCAGGACCAGAAACTTAATTTTTCCCCCCTCGTTTCTTCACAACAGGTTGCAAAACAAACGTATCGGATGGAAAAGGAGTCATGGCGCGAGAGAGAGGACAGATAAAGAAAGATTTCTCAAAGACGACGATTAAAAAAAAATGGGTGAGCAGAACAGATGAGGAGGAGCGAGACCAGACCGAATATCGACTGAGCGCTGTCCTTCTTTTAGTTTAAGTGTAGCGAGTGTGCATGTGTGTGTTAATGTGTGTTTTATGTATACGTAAAGCACACACAAATACACACAGACAGACAGAGAGATAGACAGACACTAAACGATAGTTAACCTACCTAGAGTAACATTTAAGAATCCCGCAAGGGTGTGATGCAAAGAAAATGGGTGTGGAGGGACCAAAAGAGAAGGAAGAAAAAAAAAAAAAAAAAAAGTCATTCATGAGGAGTTTGTTTTTTTTTAAGTTGTCTTCATCCAAGTTCATTTAACATCAGAGTTTAAGAGACAGAAAGAGGCGAGGATGAGGATGGAGGAGGAGGAAGAGGGGATGATGAAGTGATGGCAGCAGTTAGAAATGAAAAATGGCAACAAAAAAAAAAGGAGGAGGGACTGACAGGTATGGGAGGGAAGAGTGGAGAGGAGAGGAGGAAAGAAAGGACACAAAAAAATTAAAAACTCCTCCTTCCTTTATCTCCTCTCTCACTCATAAATAAAGAAAATTATACACCAGGTAGATGGAGAAATAGATGAGGAGGCAGATGACGGAGAGAGAGACTATATGAAAAGATGAAGCACCTCCCAGCACCGCGATGAGGAATAAGAAAAATATAAAACGAAAGAAAAAATTGAATACTCCAAAGCCTTCCGTGTTTGCTCTGTTTAGTGAGGCGAGAAGAGGGGGGCTGTCAGTGATCTCCCCCTCTTCTCTCTGCAAACTGCTCAGTCTTCTTCCTTTCTTTCTTTCTTTTTTTTTTTTTAAATCTTCTGTCCTCCTCAAAGGAAGATGCCACCTCTCCCTTCAGATGAGCTGTAACACCAACACAGCTGTCAAGACGTGGCACTCAGGCTGGCTGCATGCTGCTGCTGCTGCTGCTGCTGCTCAGAGATACAGAGAGGGGAGCCGAAACACACCTCTGGCTGGCACAGAGTGCAGAGCACAACTCAAACTGCAAACATTCGCTCTCCTCCCCCTCCTCTAAAGAGAGAGAGAGAGAGAGATGTGGAGGTGGGTCCCTCTGTGGGATTGTGAATTAGATAGATGCTACAGTAAAGGAAGGCTGCTGCAACAATTGTCAAGAAAATGTTTCCATAAAGAAGCAATGGCTCCCTCTGTTGTTGCACCGAGCTCACAGATCGTTGCTAAAAGATGATCAATTTAAGAGCAACACGTCTGTACAAGGAAAACACAACAAAGACAAAGTCACAGAAAAACTGGCATTTAAACGAAAAAGTTAAAAAAAAAAGTGGATATTGTTTGAGTTCTAAAATATTACAAATAAAAGAAGAGTATAAGAGCAATAAGAGGTACAAATATTTATAAGATGGGGGGATAAAAAAGGGAAAAACTGACACTAAACAGCTAAAACTCTAAATGTCAGTAACACCTGCACAAGAACTGTAAATTATAAATCATTTATGTAAATATCACTATACTCCGCCTACTCATACTGTGCATACTGTATGTACCAAATATCTCCCTCATGTCTATAACCTGCTCACTCTGCTGCATTGCACCTTTTCTTTGCACATTCCTATTCAGTGTAAAAATGTTGTTTATACATAGATACACGTATTTATATATATACACTTACCTTCTTATATGTACATAGTTTTTATGTTTACGTCTCTGTTTTTGTTCTTTAACTGCACCTGTTGAAGACATTTTAAGTTTAGTCCAAGTATTCATTTCACTGCTACAGTTAGAAGTTAATTTACAGATTAAGACTTAAGATTTAAAACTGTCTCTGCGTTCTGTGCATACTGCATGTACCGTCATATCCACCTACCTCATGTACATTAAGCAACATTTATTTTAGCATTCTTTGCACTCCTGCACTATTGTCTGTCTACACATTTTGTTATTTATGTATTTATTTATCTGTACTTAGTTTTGTTTATTTTAAGACAGTGAACCCGAATGCAGACGTGACAGTGAAGTGAATAAAATGAGACGTCAGTAACTTACTGAGGCAGCTGAGGAGTCCAACAATCCAACAATCCAACAAGCCAACAATCCAAGATGGATCCAAACAACACAAATCCAGAAATAACAAAGACCAGAGCAGGAACAGAGACGAACACAGGACTAAAGGACAGACACAGGACTGAAGGACAGACACAGGACTGAAGGACAGACACAGGACTGAGGGACAGACACAGGACTGAAGGACAGACACAGGACTGAGGGACAGACACAGGACTGAAGGACAGACACAGGACTGAGGGACAGACACAGGACTGAGGGACAGACACAGGTGAGACTGATCAGGTTGGAACAAACAATTAAAACTGGCGGGAAAAACAACAATGGCAGGAAGTAGAGTTACAGACACGAGTGGAATCACAAAATAAAACAGGAAACACTAAACAAGAAATCAGAAGCACACATTTAATGTTGGTGTTTACCTGTTGAGCTCCTTGTTGTGTTTGTACAAATTCCTCATGTGTGTTCACACACGGGGCCAATAAAAGTGAATCTTCATCCAAACGTCCACGAAACACATCACGAAATTATAAAAATAAGATTGTCAGTGCTGTTAAACTGTTGGTAATCAGAATGACAGTGATCTGCTGCAGTTCAAAACTGTGCAGCCTGAAGTGCGCCACCTAGTGACAGTCAGTAAATGTGCACTTAAAAAAAAACAGTTTAAAATAGTTTCAAACATCATAAAATTATATTTACCAGATAATAATTAAATGTCTTTCTTCTCCTTTTATTATTTTTACTTCATTCTAACATTTGTGCCTGCCTAATAATTAGAACGAGACAATAAAACTGCTGATATATGTTGCAGATATATATTAGTATAAATGTATTTGTAGTACAGAAATTATCTCATGACACTTTCCATACAGAGCAGATCTAGACCGTACTGAGGCAATAGAAGCAGCTCGTTTCACCACTCCATAGTTTGACAGGTTGATTTTTCAACTGTAAAATGTCCCAATCTGTATTGGGCACAATTTAAATACATAAATAAATACATAAATTGAAGGGACTCATATCAAGAGTGCTTTTTTAAATAACGATAGATCAGTGAATTGTTAAACTTTTAAATGCTGATATCAGTACTAGCTTTTATACTACATATAATATCTATAATAATTTAGCTACCTGAGGTGTTCACTACAACACCAATAACAAATCTGCAAACTGACCTGCCTACCATGAATCATGTCACTGAACATATCAGTAGGTTTCAGCTCAAGAGCTCCCCTCACTGGTGACTGACGGCATTGTTAGCAGCTCTGGTTAAAGTACCAGTGTGTAGGATTTCAGCCCTAGTTCACCAGTTCACACCCAAAGACTACCTTGAACTAACTAATGGCTGAACATGGTGTTTGCTAAGAAATATCCATGACTAGCAAAAAGAAAATACAACAACATGTCAGACTCGAACTTTTATGGTTGGGTATGGTGCTATTCACTCTCAACGGTGCACCTGCCAGAGTTGGAGAGTATCTCAGAGTCCATGTTGAGTCTCACACAGTTGTCTTGCTTTGTTGGTAAAGGTGTCGGTGTGGTGAGTCCAGGTCAGGTCCTCGCTCATGTGAATCCCAAGGAGCCTGAAGTTGCTGGCCATAGTCACATTGATGGTGATGTCCTTCTCCCTGTCACTTCCTGTAGTCCACAGTCAGCTCTGTTTTTCTGACATGATAGTGGAGGTTGTGGGTAGTAGATGTTCAGGCAGACAGCTTTGGTCTTTATGCAATCAGGCAGTGAGCTTCTAGCTCATCATCAAACAGGATTTAGGTCGATGCAGCACCCTTGGATTCAAGTATGTCTCTTTGCTACTCATAAACCTTCACATCTCTGTGCCATCGACCAGTACAGAACCCTGCCACAGGTTGCTCCTTCAGTCATATAGCTGGTCACTGTTACAGTCAACTAGACACCACCCTGGAAGTCATTTGGTTTCTTCTACCAGCTCCAATCCCCTACCAAGACCCCACAAAACCTCAGAAAGTCTGTCTGTATCTGAGATTGCGTGTGATTTCACTCTAGTTTCCTGCCCCCAAAGACCGGCTGTCATGGAGCCAAGCTTCGTCTCCCATAGACCAGTTCCCCTAAACCCAATCTTCCCCAATAATCTTGACACCAGGTACTCTGACATCCAGTTTCTCCCTCAGTTTTATGTGGTTAGTTTCGTTTTTTTTTTTTCTAAAAGAAGTATCCCTGAGTGGTTTGACCTGCTTCTCATGCCCCCTGATGATTTAAATATGTTCAACACTTCAGACCATCAGGCCAAACTGTTTTCTGTGCTTCAAGCTCCCCAGACAAAGACACCTATTGATTTCCTACTAGTGCCACCATCAGGGCTACCTTATAGCTTGACCTGTCCGTGATGGACATGTAATATTTTGATTCTGGTTACCCAATTTTGATTCTGGTTACCCAATGACCTCTGTAGAGCCACATTTAGGAAAATCATTGACCATCCTTATATAACTGCAGAATGTTGGCTGCAAAAGTCTCTGCTATGATTAAATTAGTATCCATGTACTTACAATACAATACTGACTATCTGGGCAATTTATTTTGGTGGCGGTCTGCGGGTTTGGTTGATTTCATGCTGACCAACTTGCTTCCTCTCCTCCTGTAGTTAGAAGCAGCAAATGAGATGCACCTACCTAGACAATGATGTCCTCTTAAGGTCAGTAGTTAAAGGAGAGTTCTTGTAAATAAACACACGTCGGCTTCATTTTACGGCCATGGAAGTTGCCGCTTGACTGAAACGTGTATCGTTGAGGTCTAGCAAATAAACAGTTTCTTTCCTCATTTTTAACGGATAGCTCAGATGCTTTGAGCCGAGCCAAAGAAAGAGGTTTCTGTTGAGCCTGTCCACAGCAGTGCATAGCTCTACTTCAGCTTCTCCAAACCACTGACCGCCATCTTCTGCAGGTAACACACTGACTATGCATGAGTACCTCATACGTTACTCCTTACGTAATCTAAATCCAGTGTTGTTTACATCCACGTTTGAGCTTTCTGCGTTCCCACCAACTGTTGATCACTTAAAGTGTGCCACCATTGGTAGGATTGTGTCACCCGTGGGGCGAGCAGACTCGCACGGGAACCTTTAATGTCACTACTAATGTGGTTGATCAAAGGCTGCCCGATACGAACAGCAGTTGAGAGTTTCTGAGGAACACAAAGCTGCAGCAGATCAGCCCAATTACCTGGATCACCATGCGAGGGAGATAAAAGCATTCAGAGCATCTGTGCCAAGTACCGTGCATCCATTTGAACATGGCACTTTAGTCATAAACACATCAGTATCCAAAGTGCAAACAGCCCTGTTGTATTCAAGGTGGTGGATCGTCGGGAGCTAAGAGGCGAGACTTTAATAAAACCGTTTATTGATGTTTGTCAAAGTCTGGTTGCCAGACAAAAATTTACAAAAGTTCTCATTCAGTTTCTACCACACATTTATACATTTCTGTGCAATTCTGAGTTTACACTGATAATCCTGTCAAGTAAAGCAAAGGACGTCCGGGTCGCAGTAACAGGAGTTAACAACATAAATATCTGACTTGGTCAAGGGGGGCAAAGTAATTCAAATTTGTACAACAGCTTAAGTCACAAAAAATACAATACATACATTAACTTGACAAAAAAAAAAACAACGGTTTGATGCTTCAGTTCACCAAGTCAGTCAGAAGTCCAGTTGTTATGCAGAGAGATATTTACAGATACTGTGTTCGAGTGTTCAGCGCACTGTTTGAGTTCCTAACACACAAAAAAAAGCAGGAACGCCAAGGAACTCATGAACTTTCAAATGCAAAAAAAAAAAAACTGTTTCCATTCCTTAAACTGTTCAGCTCGAGCTGGAACTGATGACATTCGTGCACTGAGGTTCACAGAAGGAGCCGAAGCGCCCGTAGATGTCTTTGGCTCGGACTGCAAAATGATAAGTGGAGCCAGACTGGAACTGGGTCAGCGTACAGGCCATAGGCAGAGGAAGAGCCTTCACCTCCCCGATCTTCTTCCAGTGCTGCTGCGCCGCATTACTGTTGGAGTTGTCTTGATGGAAGGCATAAAGGTGATAGCTGTCCACGGCCGCACAGGTCCGATCGGTTTCCGCCACGCACCACGACAGCACGATACCGGTCTGACTCGGCACCAGCTTCAGCTGAGGTTGCTGAGGAGGCGAGGACCGCTCGGCCTCTGGGGGTAGGCGCGGAGGGGCAGGTGCAGCTGGGAGAGGCGGTAGTGCCATGTTGGAGCCCCGGGTCGGCGTACTACTAGTGGTTACTGTTCGGGATTTCAGTGACGAGTCCTGTAAAAGAGAAAACAGTTGTGGTGAGTCCAGAAAGACTTTCATAAGTGAGTAAAACAACTGGACTGATGGCAGCCTGTCAGCTATCTGAGACTTGACAGATAAGTCAGAGAATAACAGAACTGCAGTTGTGCAAAACATGTATAACGCAGTTCTAAATCCTCACCTGTTGGGGGCGGTGGTGGACCGTCAACTGAGGATTAGTGGGAGAGGTCTGATTGCTTTGCGGTGACGACCTTGCTCCTGCACCTGAAGACAGAGCACACATGAAAATTACACATATGCTGTATACCCAATAGCCAGGATGAAGTGTAGCACACACACACGCATCAACACCATCAACAGAAGGTGGTGAGTCTTACTGTTGGGAATGCTGACGACTGGAAGAGGACGAGCGATGGGTGCGACAGTGGCATTCTTCACTCCGGTCACTGGAAGCAAACAAACATAGTTAGACTACAGCTCGAGGTATAAATACAGTTCATGAAATAAAAGAGGCGCACCTCGGTCTTACCTTGTACGTCATCGTCGTCCTCGGTGAGGTCGATGACGGAGCCTTTGGGTCGCGCTCCTGGAGCGGCTGCTTTGGAGGGAGCGGAGCCGGCAGCCTGGTTGTCTGAAAACAGGCAAAAAATGTTGATATGAATATGTCAAGATAAAGACAGATCAGGCGTCAGCTGAGACAAACACACATACACACACACACAGTTTTAACCCTTAAGAGATCCTTTAAAAAAAACCCACATTTGTCCCTAATGAAAAAAATGTCCCCAAAACTGCTGTAAAAATATTATATATTAATATTTTTTCAACTTTAAACAAGTCAGTCTTCTAAAACTACTTCAGCCTGAAATATACGTATCAAATATTAATGATATTTTGGGTTTTTTTAACCCTTTAAAAGGACAGGTTTTAATTAAATAATAATAATAATTTCCATAAAATACTATTTTCATAAAATTTCCATAAAATACTATTTTTTGTTTGATCACAAGGCAGTTTCAGTGTTTGATCACAAGGCCTTCTCCTAAAAGTAAAAGTTTTTCTCCCATTAAATTTTTATGACTCACAAATTAAAACCAAAGACCAGTTTGGACCAGAAAACATTTATTTTATTAAGATGAACATTGAGAGATGACGATGGAGGTGATGGAGGGTGGATGTGTCCAGCTCAGGTGAAGCACAGCCTGCAAATGGTCAGAGTGTGTTCTTTGCATATGACCTTCCCGCATTTGCAGCAGGTCATGCTGGCCATTCTCTTTCTGTCCGTGCAGAAGTCGCACTGCTTCCTGCCTTTACACTTCCCGATGAGGGGGGGGGGCTGCGTTCTGCAGATTTGCAACTATTCCCGCGGCGGCCGGCGAGTGGGGAAGGCGCCCTCTCTTCTTGATGTGCGGGGTCACCAGCGTTTCTCCCACCTCTTTGATGTGCAGCCTCTGCCTGTTCGGTTTCAGTTTCGGTTGCCACGACGGCTCGATTGACGTCCACAAGACGTAGGCGTTGTAGAGTGAAATGTCAACCAGGCTGTAGAAGAGGGCCAGTGGCCAATGCTTTGTTTTCCTCCTGCAGGAGTAGGTGTCAAGAGCCTAACAACCCCCCGAAAAACAAAAACAAAACGACATGAATAAATGATCTGATAAAAAAAAAAACTACATATATTTTAGAACATAAGAGTAAATAAATGTGTGCGTACCTTATCGACGTTGTTGACGCTTCCTTTGCATCTGTTGTAATCTTTGACTATGACGGGCTTCCTCTTTATTTCGTTGCTGATGTCTGGACGGTGGTGTTTCGTGCTCAGGAGCAGCACATTCTTTGCCCGTCGTTGGATGTAAGAGACAACTGTGTTGGTCTCCGTGAAAGCAAAGGTGGAGGAGAAGACTGCTCTCTCTCTTGCCTGGAGCAAATGACGGGGAAGCTCAGGGTTGCCTTTACGAATCGCACCAACTAGGGCCAGCACAATCGCCAGCTTCTTTGCCCGTGTACGCCTGCAGTCTCCAGGCATATGACGTGTTGACGTCACAGGTTGCCCAAATCTTTATTCCATATTTGGGCTTATTGCCTACATTTGGCATGTACTGCCTGAAGCTGCACCTGCCTTTGAATGGGACGAGCAGTTTGTCCACGCAGACGTCCCTGTCCGGGTTGAACAGCATCGGCAGGCGGCACGTCCACATGTCCCAGACTTTGCGGATGTCAGCTAGCTTGTCGTCACGGCGTCGAGTTTGGGATAGCTCGTCGTCGAAGCGCAGTGTTCGACTGATCTGTTGAAACCTCTTGTGGGACATCGTAGCCTGGAAAATGCTCCGCCCTGATTTGTTGCTCCAGAGGCTGAGGGTTGATTCATTCTTTGACCCCACGAATGCCTGCAGCTCCTCTATGTCCACATCTCGCCAGTTTGCGAATGAGCGTCTCCCATGCAGGTTAGTCATGGCCACAATATGCTTCAGGATCTCATCCGTCAGCAGCAGCGCAAAGCTGGACAACGGGTCGGGACTGGACTGATTTGGGTGGTGGCGTAGTGTGTAGGCCCCGGGATCAAGGTGCTGGCTGCTGGGACAGAGCGGGGCGTCTCAACGTGTGTTAGAGACCAAACTATCTTCTCATTTTTTGAAGTCCATTCCGCTTCACCCATTTCCTCTCCGACCTCATCTTCGGATGAGTCTTCGGATGACTCGGAGTTGGACTGCAGCTGGTCTGATTCTACCTCCGAGTCATCATTCGCGGGATCCTCACAGTCCATGAAGGAGGACGAGGAGCCGTCCTCGCACTCTGAACGAGAACCAAACAAAGTCCAATTTTATTTTGGTTCTTTCTACTCATCGTTTTTTTATTTATTGAAATAATTAATAACGCAGAGTTCGGCCGTTTGAAGTGGGAAACACAAACACACACAAAATGAAATCTGAACATAAAGGAAGCAATAGTTTATGTGTTGGATCAAAAATGTTTTTGTGTTTTTTAATGGGACATTTTTGGTCGTTAGGAACAAATGTGTCGGTTTTTGTTTATGTGATTTAACACTTGAACTACCAGAATTCCATAACTACTAGAACGACCATAGCGGTCATTCTGACCGTTCATACTTTGACATTCATACGGCCGTACTGAATGTCATTTCCGTCACGTCCTATCTACATTTGAACCTTCTCTTTAAGTTTTCCAATGAAGCTTTTAATTTCTGTCGTCATGTTATGACGTTTGCCCCGACAGGCGCTGCCTCTCTCCGTGTGAGGAAAGCTTTGTGTCAAAAAGATTTTTTTCACCACAGTGAAAATGTTGTTTTTGATTATATAAATGCCAACAAATATGGACCAAAGCAGAATATTTCGTGATAATTTCAGTAATAATAAAGATCAGGACACAAAATTTAAATTCAATTAAATGTGAAAATTTATTTTCCAGCCTAATTCATCAATATTTTCTTAGTAAAATAAAAACAAATCTTATCATACAATAACCTATAACATATATACAATAACAAAAACATTACCAATATGCATTTTCAACACATTGTAAAATCTTTATGGACACATATGCAGCACAATACAGTATACACAAAACAGGCTAGGAAAAAACATGAACATTTGCTAAACTTCAAGAAAACAAACTGCTTTAGAAAGTAACGATTAGTTTCAGTCAACAAAAAATACCGCACAGTCCACACAGGTAAACTCTGCCTTTGCTGTGCACACACCACACACCACCTTGTGACAATGGACACATGTCTCCTTGGTTTTATTTTTTTTGCAGTTCCTCCTCACTTGGCACTGCCTTCTCTTCTCCTTCTGCTGCTCCTGCCCAGGGCCTGGCCCTCGCACCAGCATGGTTTTTGTGCTCATGTGGTTGGAGCGAAGTTCGCTCGCCAGTCGCATGATGAAGTTCCTCCGCGTAACTTGTTCATACGTGCACTTCTTGAATAGGATGTGCGCGTTGATTGCAGCCAGATCAAGGATGTTGTAGAACACAGCTACTGGCCATCTACCGGTGGGTGCTTTGACGGAATACCTCCTTGCCATTTGGTCTAGAACATCTACTCCTACCTTGGTCTTATTGTAATACTGTACCGTCTCTGGCTTATTCGTTTGGCAACTTGAGATGCCAACAGCTGTGTGGACAGTGCTGAGGATACAGACATTATTTCTCATTTTGCACTGATACACGGTCAGTGTTGCATCGCCACTTTTCAGCACCTCTGTGCTGAACAGCGGCCTTTGCTCCTTTACGCATGGGGGGAGCTCTCGTCTGCTCTTGTTCACACTGCCAACCAAGCTGGTTTCTTTGGCCTGTAGTGCCTTGGCCAGTTCAAGGGAAGTAAAAAAATTGTCTGTGGTGACATTCCTTCCCTTCCCCAGGTATGGCTCGACCATTTTCAGCACCACACTGTCTCCAAGTCGCTGACCTGGCCACCTCGTCTCGTCTTTGCCCAGATAAGGCGCACCGTTTACCATGTATTTGGTGTCCACATCCACAGCAAGCCAGAATTTCATTCCGAATTTGTCCGGTTTCTTTGCCATATACTGGCTAAAGTTGCACCTTGCCTTTGTTGGGAAGAGCTGCTCATCCACAGTGATGTTGGCACCCGGGTTGTAGCAGGCGATGCTGTTTTGGACAAATCTGTCCCAAATATTACTCATAAGGGCAAACTTGTTATCTCGCAGGCGTGTGCGTCGGGTTTTCCTTTTGTCGAAACACAGGAATCGCATGATTTCCTGAAATCTTTTTCGGGACATGGTCTCCTTGAAAAAAGCGCAGCCCCACTCAGCTGACCAAAAGCTCTCCATATCCATGCCTTTCCCACCATTCACGCCACGAATGTATATAAGACCAATAAAGGCTTTTAGCTCTTCTACTGTCATGTCCCATGTTTTGTCCCCCATGACATGATGGGCCTGAGCCATGGTGCAGTCCCTGATGTGTTTCAGCATGTCATCATCCACCAAACACAGAAAAGCTGTGAGGGCATCTTTAATATTGCCCTTGGCATGCTCTGTGGGGCCTGCAGCTTCTGTGATGTCATTTTGGCACTGTCGCCTCCCTCCGTCTTCACCGGACTCTATATAGGCCCACACTGTGCCGTCTTTCGCCGTTTCACGCCTCTCGGCTGAAAGTGGGTTTAGAGGGCCAGCTTCCTCATCTTGTGGCGGACTGAGTTCTCTTGGCACAGCTGATGGATCAGGATTTTGCACTATTGCCAAAAAAGAACAGACTAATTACTTTTTAGTTCATGAAATCACAATCTTATTAGGACTAATATTAGCCTATATGATTTCTACTAGCCTGACAATATAGCATAATACTAATAATAGCAATAGAATAATAATAATGAAAAGACAAACAGATTTGTCCTAAGATTTGATAAACTGAGAAAACTAAACTTAAATCTTACATTATTTGCAATAATGGGTTCCGGTGGAGGTGTGTGCCTGACGTAAAGAAAGTGAATGAATGGATTGGTCGTCAGGAAAGGTGCATTGGTAACAGCGGCGGGTGTGTGCAGGGAAAAAAAATATTACAACCGTTCTCGATAGCAAATCTGCTCAGTATAGCCTACCTTAGATGGCTAGAGACGGATAACTTAACTTTGAAGTACAACTATTATTGATAATAGCCTGGCTAGTCTGCCTCGCAAAGTATCAGGAGAAACATACCTGGAATATTATCCGATGGAACAAGGCCAGTTCCAGGATCAGAGTTGTCCAGCTGGCTCTTTTTTTCGGTGGTGAATGAATTCATTTTCAAAATCACTCTCAGAGCTGGATGAACTGTCCAGGGACTAAGACATCGCTGTCCCTATCCGTACCTGCTCCCCCATCAGACTCCTCATCGTCCAGCCTCTGAAGCATGGCTAAAGCCTCTGTGGCTGTCATTCTTCTTTTTGATGACATTTTGGATAATATTTGTTTGTTTTTTTACTTCGGATTAGCTGAAATGTATTACATATAGAGTTGGAATAGTGTAAAAAAAACGGTGGCGCTCTTTCCAATCGCGGGAAATATAGTGGACTGAAATATGATATCTATAATGTGTGCGGTCAAAATGATTTATGGTTTATTTTAACAAAGTTATTATACTGTAAAATTTAAAAACGGTCAAAATGACTGCCTTGGTAGTTCTAGTGTTAAGGAACCGAATATCTTCCGGCAAATTGGAGCCATATTCATTCAAACGCAGCCAAAATGTCTTAAAAATAAAAAAATATCCTAACCCGAGGATCTCTTAAGGGTAAGACACATTTTACATCCCACTCTGACATTTCTGGGTCCGTCTGGTTGACAACTTGCCTTTTAGAAGCTTCTTACAGCAGCTAAGCCTCACAAAGACAACACTCTTATTAATCAAAGTGAACTCTCACCTGTCTTTGATGTCAGCGACGTCCCCTGTGGCGGTCCTGGAGCGGTGGAACCCGTCGCCGCCGGCCCAGACGTTGCAGGTGAAGAGGCTGAAGACATGGCTCCTGCTACAGAGACGGACTGAGCCGGCGTCCTGGCCGTGGTCACGGATACCCCTGCGTTGGGTGTAGTTATCGCACCGGCACCGCCCTGGTAGACAGCGCGGGCAAGAGAGATCTGCGTTGACATCTGGCCAGTGGAGGCCTGGAGTGCAGGGACGGTGGCGGCAGCCGAGACTGGTGCCGTGGTGATGGCGGGAGCAGGCTTGAGTATAAAAGTGGCGGTGGAAGTAGTGGTTTTGGACTTGTTCAGCGTGCTGGCTGCAGACAAAGAGGAAACTGGGATGTTGACCAGCGTCCCCGGCTGGCCGTTAGCCATCGATAAAGGCAGCTGGATGAGCAGCGGCTGGCCTGTCGCCATCATGCTGCTCCCGGGGGCCGTCTTCAGCAGCAGGGTGCCCGTGGGACTCTGTGTGGTGATGCCGGTAGCCAAGGTGGAGGCGGCATTAGCAGTGGAGGTGATCAGCTGGAGGATGGGGGCCTGTGTAACCATGGCAGTGGAGGTGGGTGTTGGGACTGCAGCTGAGGTGGGGGCCTGCAGAGCTGACAGGACTGAATTTACTGAGGAGGATAGAAAAAATGGTTTGATTCAGAATGTTCTGTACAACTTATTCACTTAATGCAAAAACTAGAAGCAGATCGTTGTCAATGTACCCAACCATTGATTTTTTTTACACGCAAGGCTCATAGCATTTAATACCCATCCATGCAATGGGCAAAAAACATGTAAACTGCAGCGCTAACACGCACAAATTCAATCAGAAACCTACAGGAAACTTGGAAGACCAAAACCAACAATGCTTTAGTCCATCTCTCAAAGATTTCTTGACTTCTGGAAGTCTTTCTTTGGTCATTCTTAGTGAAAATGTACATTTTAAAACAGGTTCCATGATGGCTGGGCAAATGCAAACATTACTCAGTGTTGGGGACTATTTTCAGCCACAGGTTGGGCACGTTAGTGAGTATTTACAGCAGCAGGACGGCGTATGTTGTAGTGACTCAAAAGCTATTAATGGCCTTGAAGGAATATGTTTGGCTACACAGGAAGTACTTGTTAGTAGCATCAATTCGTTGTTGGTTTTGGCCCTTTTGCCCCATGAACACATGAACAACATGCAAACTCCACATAAAAAGCTCCAACACAACAACAACATTGAGCATAAAGGAAATACTCACCAGCTGTGCTGGACGAAGAAACGGTTGTTGGAGTCTGCTTTACCTCCATGGAGGTCCGGACCGGCCTGTTTAGAAAGATTGCTTATGCTTAGAGCTGTTCACGTCCACAACAGGAAGACGACTGAAGGTGTGTTACGGTAGTGACATTTTGTTTTATTCAGTTTCATACAGTCATCTTTGAATACAGTCCGCCTCATAACTGACGTACAAGTTAGAGTTTTCATTAAAGCATTTATCAGTTTGTAACTAGTGTTCCAGTTTCTACAACTTCCTATGTACACCTAAGTCACCATGATGTCCTTTTCAATATATAGTTAGTGTTTATGAACGCTGACGAGAATCTAAATGCAATGAGAGACAAAATGTTTCGATTATGTTCAATGTTGCATGATGACAATTGTCCCAGTGTGCTCCCGTTCCTCTAACGTAACACCGTCAAAAGGACACGGCAGTTCTTTCATCATACTCTCTAAAAAATTCCGGTCTTCTTTTCACTCGCAGTATTTCATTGATGGCGTCGCGGATCTCTCTCCAGCTGTCGCACAGCAGCAACGGGAATCGACGTTCGATGTACATCCTCATTGTCCTCCTCAAATTCATGGGCAGCGCCTCCTTGCCCAGTAATCCAACATAGTTGACCTTTGCGACCCAGTCACAGTAGACGTCATACGGGACTAAGTATCGGAATATGTAAGATGCGTAGCGGTCCGGTCTCGGGTTGCCCGAGCTCCTCTTACAGTTGTGGTACAGTACTTTCTCCAAGTGGGAGGTGATCGTGCGGAGTTTAATGTCTGCTCTGCAGTTTCCTTCGCTGTACTCTGACAACTTTTTAGCCATGGCAATATGACGTGACATATCTTTCTCTTCCTCCTCCTCCTCCTCCTCCATTTCCTCTTCCTCCTTCTGCTTCTTGACAGGCAGTGCAGGAGTCTTGCCAACAGAGGGCGCCACTCTCTCTCTGGGCACCTCAGGCTGCGGCTCTACTGCCTGTCGACGCAGCACGCTGTTGGAGAGGAGAGGTGCAGTTTTAACTACACTCTGCACTGCCTGAGGAAACGCTCAAGCTTCACATTGTAGAACGTCACAAGACTCAGGACCTGGACCTGCACGGGGTTTGCTTTGCAGGTGCAAAACACAAGACTGGCACGTGTGTTTGTTTATTCCAAACCAGTCTTAAGAAATATTTGGAGTGTGAAGTTAAAAGAGTTTTAAAAAAAGGTTGATCTTGACAAAACCGAACAAGAAAATCTTGGTTTCCAAAAAAGGTCTGGATTTGGAGGATGTGGTGATTCTTTACTCTGTCCATTAGTTTTAAATTCAGTCTCTAAGTTGTGATTACGGATAGCAACCTGGGACAATGTCAACTAATCACGCTGTGAACGGCTTCGTGTGTCATACTAGCATCAGTCCGGTATTGTCACGTTCATACAAAGGCCAAATTATATTCAGACAAAAACACCAAAGTGCAGACTGCCAACATGTTTAAACATGAATTTTGATTCATCAAAATATTTTGTCACATGATGAAATGGTCTGTCTAACATGGGAGCTTGCTGTGAAGTGACAAAACCTGATAACCTCAATGCTAAATTCACAAGTTAACATACACAATAAGGTTTACAGGGATTTAGATCAGAGCACAGACTCACCGTGAGACTTGAGGGTTGTTTGAAACAGTTGCAGTCTTGGCAGCGGTAGCAGCAGCAGTGGCGGCGGCGGCAGCAGCGAGAGCCTGCAGAAATCAGACAGCGTGTTGTCAGAAAGTTTTCATCCCGTGATCACGTACACACAGAGATTTTTAGCCGTTTCTTACCTCTTGTTTCCTTTTGTTCTCTGACGCCTGATTGGCCTCCCCAAACTTTTTTGCTAGTCGGGCGATCTTGGCCTACAAAACAAACAATAAACAGAGAGCTGGACTTAACAACATCCTCCGATCAGCAGAAGAGTGTCTTAAAACGCTGCATGTGTTTTTAACTTACTTGGAGTGTGTTAATGGCGGTTTGGTGTTTAGTGGCACAGTCGATCTTGTCTACTCTCTCCTTCAGCTCCTCGAAATGTTTGTCGAAAATAGTCAGCTGCAAGGCCCTCAACCGCTCATCTACAAGCTGTTGCACAATCTGAGGATGAAGATCAGATGAAGAGACAACGAGGCAACGTTAGGTGATGCATCAAAGCAGAGTTCAGTTGGGTTAAACTTCAGTGCAGCAGGACAGACGCATGCAAACCTTTTCAAGTTTATGATGACTGCCAGCTTTTGCAGTAATTTTAAGTTCCAGTTGTGCCTCCAACTCCGCGCTCCACCTTGGGCCTCTTCACCTCTCGTTTTATGGGCCGTTCATCTTTTTCGTAACCCTCTGATAAAGTGCGCTTCAGTCCCGAGGTGGAGCCCTTGTCCTCTTGCACTACTTGGGACACAAAGACAGAGAGAACGGTTAGTACCACATGTGTGCCACCCACAGCTCTAAATCTTTTATGCATTACACGCTTTCTGGCTGTCTTCTGTTGTAGGTCAGTCTCAGTTGAAGCAGAACAGGCAAAACAGATTTATAAGTCGGCTTTTATGGATTTATTTTTAAGTTCATGGACTTTTATTTTGTATTTTCTGATCTACCAACCTTTTACAACACTCTCATACACACATTCATACACTGATCTATAGGTGCAAACTATGTCTTGCTATATTTCGGCATCATTTCACTGGAAAAAAAAATCTGATATGTATGTTTACACTGAACGCTCAGTTAGATGTGTTGACTTTGGGACAGTCTGGCCTGTGTTAAAAAAACTTTAATACGACATCAGAGATCGTTTTCTGAAGGAGGGTACATTTTTCTGTCTTCCACTGCATGTCTGCCTTATTGCATCATACTTGCCGGCATGAAAGCGTCCTTAACGATTGCTCTATTAAACATTAAGACTTGCGAAACATGAGCATCCGTCATAGAGTCTTAAAGTGGAACTCATTTTTTACATTTTAAAATCAAGTCGAGATGCCTGAGTGGCTTTTTTGACAAACCGTGGGCGTTTACCAGGCAGGGAGGATCTAACAAAACATGAGCTATGGGTGATTTTGGTTCTTGACCCAGACAAGGGTCTTCCCAGCAACATCTTTTTATCCGTCTCTCACAACCTCCCCAGCTTCTAAAAGTAAATAGTTTGAGTGCTTAATTTTGTAAAAACCCTGAACCTTTCATTTTCCATAGCTTCTTATTTCAGGTCCAATTATAGCATAAAAACATCTGCATGTAAAACATATTGTCTGTATCTATTTGGTTCTAACACTTCCATGAGTTTCTGTTGAACTTCATCAACATGGAGTAAATGTCACAAGCCACCCGACACAACGTCCACTCTCTCGTACCTGTGTTAGATGGAGGAGTGGATGCTGGCCGAGATGGCTTTGTGGTTTGTCTAACTTCAGTCTTTTCCTTTTTGGTCTGTACTTTCACTGAGTCCACCTCCATCTTTGCCTCACTTATTGATCCCTTCTTCACATCCTCTTTGTCATCCTCCTGTTCTTTCACTTCCTCTTTGGTTTCCTTTTCTTGTTTTACGTCCGCACAAGAAGAGGATGCTGGATGAGACGAGGAGGAAGGACGAGGGAGAGAGGAGTCAGAGGCGGTGGACTTTGGGGATGGAGGTTTTTCGTCTTTTGTTTTGGCCGTGGAGGCCTCTGGGTCCTTGGCCTTTACAGTGTCATTATCTGTATCCATTGGCTCTGTGAAATCAGATACTGGAGAGGGCACAGATGAACATGGAACCAAACCTTTTACAGAATCCTTTTCCAAATCCACAGCCGAGTCCTTCTTTGTCTGTTCAGCCTGAGGAAGAGCACAATTAACCGTTAATTCATTAAAAAGGACGTTCAAGATTTCAACATTAATGCTCACAGTCTGAAGACACAGAGTATTAATCCAGGTCATTGTATTTACCTCCTTCGTTTCGTGTCTTGTTTCACCTCTTTGACCTCTTCCTGGTTCTCCTTGGATTCTGTTGATGCTGGTGTAACGGACTCATTCGATGATTTCTTCTCCCCCTTCTTCTCCTCCCCCTCCTCCTCATCCTCCATCTTTTTTAGTTCAAAGTTCAGAGAGTGGAATGGTGACGTGGGAGAGGCGTCCTCCTTCCTGTATGGGCTTTCAGAGGAGGGCGGCGAAGGGGACAAATTTAAGGACAGGAAAGGAGCCGGAGAGCTCAAAGAGGCCGGTGAGGCGGGGGACGTGGCGCGAGGGGAGTTCGAGTCCGAGACGTTGTTTTGCTCTTTGTCCCCGACTTTTTGGTCGTCCTCTTTGTGCGTGCCGTTCATTAGAGGCGGAGGGGGGGATGACTCGGACAAACCTGGAGCCGCTGTCAACAAAGTGCTGTGGAGACTCTCCAGCTGCTGTCGGTCGCTGATCTTCATGGTTTTCCTAGCACGGAAAATCTTCTTCTTCTCCTCTGTCACAACAACTTCCATTGCTGCCTGTGGAGAGACAAAGAGAGATTAGATGCTATCAGAGCCCATGATGAATCTGGGAAAGATCTAGAAAAACACAGTAACAGCTGCTGGAGTGCACAGTCACAGCCTCTACCGCTCATGAACCTGTCTTGCACCTTACATGGTAAAGAAAAGGTTGCAGAGTATCAGAGGAACCACTAGAGGTCACTGCAGAGCCCTGTGTCTCTCTTGTTTGTTCTTTTCTAGAAGGTTCTTCTTTCACAGAGATCTGCAACCCAAAATGGTTCCTCAACTGCCCGTTTTCTGGACTACAAATTTGACTCCTAAGGCCTAAATCAGACAGATCCTCACTGCCTGAGTACACAGTGCAGTATCTGTCCTGAAGTAACAACAGTCAAGGTGCAGCACAGTCAGCCAGAGATCATTTCTCATGTCAGTCAGAGAAGCTCTAACTGCTCTGACAAACTCCTCTTTTTTTATCCTAAATTTTCTGATTAACTTACGGACTCCATGTTTACCTAAGCCTTCGATCCAAAGAACAGAAATGAGATTGAAGTTAACAACAGCAGCAACCCAACCTTTCCTCCCATCCCCCCACGCTCCTATTGGTCCGCTCCTCGGCCAATCAGAACAGGCAAATTGAGGCTGTGCTGGCAGCAGTAAAGAGGATATGTAAAAACATGGAGGATTTTCCGTACATAGTTCTGACTGTTGCTCACATTGTAGTGTTCAGGCTAGTTGTCACCTTTTTGTGTGAATTCATCTGATATGTGCACATTTTATATGCATGTGAACAAACAATGTTGGAGATGCATTGAAGGCTGTGTGATGCAGTAAAACAACAACAAACATGCTGTGATATGAAGTAACAAACATAAATCATTTATGAAGTTCTCACCTTCAGGTCGAAGGGTCCCTGGTCATGGATTTACCACAGGATTCTTCGACAACCTGAGGGGACAAAGATGTATTTTTTTTTATCTATAGCTTCAGACTAGAAAGATCAACTCTGCATGAAACACACCGACCAATCAAATCAAAGTGTAACCCTAAATTTAGCTCCTCTGAATCGAACAGTCAATCTCCGTTCCTCGAGCTGTGTGGCTGAGCGCTCGGCTTCAAAAAGGGAGATATTTATTTATGGGATCGCTGCGAATTTTTTATCACTTATGTTGATGATTGTGTGATTACAACACACCGTACAGCGGAGCTGCGACACAGAGGGCCAGTGTTTTCATCTGTATGTTACTACAGACAACAAAGTTTCTCAAGCGAGCAGTTTTAGTAACTAACTTAGATATTTTGAACGTAACGATTGAGGCATTAATATTAAGCTTGATTTAAACTATGAGATATGACAAAAATACATCCGACTAACTAATAAGCTATTTGCAGTCAAGACAGCAGAGTTGGCTACTTGACATGCTAACCGAAGAACACACAAAGGTCAAGAAGAAAAAGATTAAAATGTCTTTCTGGAACAGGACAGAGAGGCGTCGAGCTGCAGGAAGGAGGCTTTAATACAAATCACCCAGATTCTTTAATCGTGAGCTCAGCTCTTCACACGTCGACTGCATTTCTCAGACCGACAATGTTCTGACGAACAGCAGTCCTGTTCAGATGCGTGCAGATAAAGCTGACCGTCGCTTTCAGCAGAAGAACATGGCAGACATTTATCACTCGGGTATCATCTTTGAGATCTGATGTGGTGAGAGCGACGAGCTGCTTCAGCTTTGTTCTGTTAACTTGGTTAGCTTCGCTGTGACTGCACTGCTGATCTGCAAGACTGCAGACGCTGACAGACCTCGTTTTCATTTGGACACGAGGGTTTTGCAACTTAGCAAGCCGTCCCATGCATTCACTAAGAGGACTGACTTTACACAGAAGATGGCGCACAACACTGTGAGCCAATCTCTGCCTTTATGTCAGTAAATATGACAACAAACATCTTATGTGAGGTTAAGTTGCTTTAAAATTTCTTCAGGTAAGAAGTCAACATGAACAAATAATTTGCGAGCACGGTCACTTCCTCACTTCACATTCCTATGTTATTGCACACTGCGCAGAGCACAATAATCTCCTCCTCCTCCTCCTCCACCCGTCCTACAGCCTCATTCACTGCGCCTGGAATCAGTGCAGGGACTCAAAATGGCCGCCAGCTCTTCTGCTGTTTGCTGACAGACTGAGCTCTCTCAGTTGCTAGCTGAGCAGCATTCTTCCTATCAGACATATCAGGTTGCTGCACCCCCCTGTTCTGTTCACTCTGCAGGGTGGCAATGTAAACAACGTGTACATTATATTAAAGTTAAATAACCATTATTAAAATGTAGCTAACATCATTTTATTGCGCTGACTTTATCCATTAAATGTACGTTAATTGTCTGACTACATCAGCGAATCCCACGTAGGCGTGGCATTTGATGCACACCTTATGTCAGGTCACCGAAAGCCTGAAGCTATGACCTACTTTATTCACATCAACATTACAGATGGAGACAAACTTGCATTCGTCGCACAGACAAAGTGAAGCCTGAGGTCTGATTCTGACGCCGTGTTCTGTCGTTTCACGCTCGTTTCCTCTGATATTGTGAGCTGACTGCTGACTGCTCACCGTCTTCCTTCGTGCACCTTCTGTCAGAGTTATCACCCCTGCAGGACTGTGTGCTCCGACGTGCTCCGATTTCAACGCACGGCGGAGGCGACTTACACGACTTCCAGCACGTTTGAATAATTCATTTTAAAATCTTTAAATTATTGCTCGACTGGATTGTGTTTATCGTTACGTCATCTCCTCAGTCGAACTTCAGTAACTAGGCTACTGTACATGAGGAATTTTCCACATATGCCTCTCTGTGCTAAGACAACAAGAGTCCACCTTCTCTCTGCGTGTTGACAGCTTCTTTTATTTTAAGTTGCACAATATGTGCTTGTTGTTTCAGAGCTTTGTCTCTGCAACGCTCAATTGTTTCAACAGCAAGTGAACAGCAGGTCAAATGTCACAAGACATGCAAACCTGTCCAACTCTAAATAATTGGACAGGAAGGCGACTGTGGGGTCGGTCCTGCAGCAGACGTTCTCTTTCCTGACAAAAGTATCAATGTGGACGACACCGCCATGTTTCAGCGGTATGACATCATGCTTTTCTAATCTCGCCAGGCATGATTCAAAGCCCTTACAGAGACGGCAGGGAAGTTGATCACAAACCATTTCTGTTTGGGAGACGAGCACGTGTCTGGGACACATGTTTTTAATGAGCAATCATCCCTGACTTTTTCATGGGTGTGTCCTTGGCATTTTTAAATGGCTCAGTATCCAACATACCAGTTGCCACCAGCCTTAAAAAAAAAGCATCATTGTGCAACACAAACAAATAAACAGCAACACGCAAGTTCAGTCAGAGTATACACACTGACTGTGTGCGTCAGCGACCACAGGGAGTTTGATTCCAAAACAGCTAAGTGTGATGTCACAAATACCTTAACAACTGTTAGCAATGGAGATGACAGTGCTATAGATACAAACATGTACAGTTTTGTGCAGAGAGCATATGCGTCTTAAGCTAACACTCTTCGTTACTGAGCCCAAAGACGCGAGTCGTGGGCGCGAACACGCGATGTCTAAAAAGCATGCGTACGTCCAAATCGCACGCAGACCTGCAGGTAACAGAACGTGTCGCCGATCGGCTACATACAGCTGACTCCCTGACATATAGAGAACGTCTGAAACGAACATTTCCTGTTAAAAAGAGACACAAACAAGCCAAAACTCCACACCCTTCAGCTAGCATAGCATACAGTTATCTACAGCTAACCTTGGGGAGAGTGTGAAGCTGCAGAGACAGTTAGCGCAGTTAGCTTTAAATGACAGAGAGAGATGTTCAACATGCTTTAAAAACAAAGAAACATCAACCTTTAGCAGGATGTGTGGGGACTGAGGCCTTCCATGCATTTGTTGGTTGTGGGTGCAGTGAGCGGCTGAGAGGCCAGCAGGAGAACAGAAAAGAAAGGAGGAGGGACTCAGTTAGGACTAGTCCATCTTGTTCCATGCAGGGGTGTGTTCTAGAAAAGGGTGTGTGTGGCCTACGCGAGCCTATAACGGGTATGAATATGAATAAAGCCTTTAAAGTCAGTCCAGGGCTCAGAGAAAGCAGTCAAATATGAAGCACTCAAAAATGTTTCCATCTTCATGTCACCTGTCAGGTGCATGATATTTCTGTGCAGGTACCAGTCAACTCTTGTGCCTACAACATTTTTGCAGTACAACGTGCTGATTATCAACACCAACCCTAGCTAGCAGTGCACAGACAGAGGGGAAGTACACTGCACAGACTGTTGCTTAGCAACACCCATCCCCCAACTCTAGCACAAACTAGTCCACAGTATGGAAATCTACAGCCAGCACGGACTAAACCATTCTGACAAAAGGGCAGGGGGGTGGGGAGGTTGGACTCTCCTTTCTAAAATAACACCGAGCTTAATGACAAAAAAAGGTCAAGGACACTGTAACACACAGGAATACATCTATAGTGCGGCGCTTGACCTTTAAAGTAGCTCTGCTGAGGGTACACCAGCTACTTTTTAAAGATGGCTTCTGGTGCTATAGTGGTTTGTTTCCACCGTGGTCGAACATAAGACTAAATTAGAAACCCTGACGTAGCTGTAAATAAACCCCGTCCTCTGGCCCCTCTGCTGAATCTTTGGCAGATTTTTATCTGAACTGCATACAAACAACATGATGGTCACCCAAAGTGCAATAAACCGAGCTCGCTGCCCCGGAGCCGAGATTCCAGGTTAGCCTCAGAGACAATCCTTCTAATGACCCGACCACACTGAGGAGCACACGGGGTTGTAACGTGATCTCACGTATCGGCTTTCTTATTAGGAAATCAGAAATCGATCGGCATTGATGGTTTTTACAGTTTGCTTTAATGTTGTGTTGCACCAAAATAAACCCTCCCTCATCCTGACACGACATGTCCCGACGCAAATCCAGGCTTCTTCCTCGAATGCCTCTTGATCTGCAGTGCACAGGATTCGGAGAATTCCTATTTTTGACTTTCCGAATGCAAAAATTAACTGTGAAGTGTGAAAGTTTTTACACTTTTCTCTCAAGCAGCTCTGTCTCCCAGTCCAGCAGAGACCGTTTTTATGGAGGGAAACTGAAAAAACTTAAAAAGTTAAGTTTTTTAGAGCCTTTGAATATTTCTTATCAGTGGACCAGGTGGCTTAAAAGAGCAGAGAAAAGGTCACAGGTGAAGGGGAGGAGCCTGCTGTTTTTTATAACTAAACACCAGACTCTTCTGTGCCTTCTCAAAGACCTGTCTGTGCTAACCATGACAAAGCAAACTGCAGAACGTGCGACCATTAAAAACACATTTATAACACGACAAACAAACATGCCGCTCTTCAAACAGCACAGCGTGCACTTAAGTCAAGGCCTAGCTAGTGGCGCACAGCCAGCGCGCACAGAGTTGCACACCCACAGCACACTCGACCGAGAGGCAGCTGCACTCCCGCCCTCCCCCGATCTCTCTCACTCTCCCTCTCACTCTGTCTCACACACACACACACACACACATTCACACAGAAACACACACACACACTCGTTCTCCCTCTGGAGCAGCCTCTCCAAGTCAAACATGGACTGAACCATTCTGATTCTCGGAGGGAGTGGGGGTGGGGCGTCCAAAACAAAAGACATAAAGGGGGGAAAGTGCAGTTAGCACATTTGCTAAATGAGAGCAGAATTTTATCTTCTTTGGTTTACTCAGGAAAACTCAGTTACCGCTATTTTTTGTTTGTTTACATCTAAATCCTTAAAATAAGTCGAAGCCTTTCATACTTTTATCATTAACATAAATATAACTACCCCTCTTGACATGAGCGCATTAGAAATTTGAAGATTATCTCATTTAAATGATATAAAATTGTTTTTTTTGTTAATTTTTCTGCATTTACAATCAACAAAATCCGCTTTTTTTTTTTGGCTCCACAGTGTCAGGCTAGCTGCGCACAGCAAGAAATTAGAGCACAGGCTGACACAGTGAGCAGCCTCTGTAAGGCCGGCCTCTCCAACACACACAGCAGGGAAGGCCGCCGCTCTGCAGACTGAACCATTACAACACGGGGGGGTGTTTTTTTTTTACTAAAAAGGAACAAAGAGCACTCATTTAACTACTGAAAAAATATACTTTGGACATTATCACTTCTCTTATTAAAGTTCACGCTCATGCATTCATCATAAAATTGTTTATTTTAAGTCTAATTTGTTTAACTGAGGCAGACAAATGTTGTGACAAAGTGTCAGGTTGGGAATGATTTTTTTTAAATACACCTAACTTCACCTGTCTCAATCAAAGCCCCTCGGTTGTGAAAGCAAATAAAAACCTTGCTGTGCGTCGTTCTTTGCCCATCCCCCCCCCTCCTTCCTGCCACTGCAGAAACACAAAATGGCCACCAGCGCTGCTGCGAGCAGCATGCTGAGCACAGGCATGAGCAGATCCTGTAACAAATCCCGCCTCCGAAAAAAAACAACAACAACCAGTACAGTGAATCTGCAGTAATCTCCATACTCGTGCATGCATCAAGGAAAAACTGAAGTAAAAAAACTTGATTCTGGAGAACAAATCTGATTTAATTATATCAAATAATGTTATCTATCACATACTAAAGAGTTAACAAAACTAGTGAGCGTTTATTTTTCACCTCTCATGAGTTCAGAGCTAAATATTTTATGAGCTATCTTGATAACTAGGTAATAAAATCATCCTTTTTCTGCTTCCGGCTGCCGTTTGTGCTTCAACCAATCTGCAATAACCACACTTAGCTGTCTCTGTCAGTCACACTGGATTCTGCTTTAATTTATAATATAAAAAATGTTAGCAGTTATCTAATGTTAGACGTTTCTATAGAGGCTCAATACTGGGTGGAGATGTCAGCCAGTGAGAGCAGAGGCTGCATTCCAACATTACTGCGCACAGTGCGCAGTCTTCCCCTCCCCCCTCCACCACCGTCCACGCCTGCATCTGGATTCACTGAGACTCAAAATGGCCACCTGGTCTGCTGAGCGCAGCCACCACACAGAGCACCTCACCAGCCCCGTTATATCCTGCACATGGTGTCATGTTACGGAAGCAACACGTTATTTTAGTGCTTCATTTAATATCACTTTGGATCTAACTCAAATATTTAGAAAGAAGAAAGAAATTTCGTACGATTCTCCTAAAGCAGGTAGCCATATTATTAATGTTGTTATTAACTAACTTAGTTCAGGCCGATGTTTCTCCAAACATCATTACGCTCCATAGATTTTCTCCTGCGAACTGATTTTACCAAACACGTCCTGTCACCATCACTGATTGTGTGATCAGGAAATGTGTCTGTGCTGGTACAGCTCCTCTCTGGTAATCAGCACCTAGATTTAATCACATCGAGTTCTTTCTCTATGTTCTCCTGGTTTTGTACGTTTCCTCTGGGAGACCGCCAGTTTTCCGAAGACGTGCGAGTCAGGTGGACTGGAAAAAGTCTAAACTGTCCAGGGGCGTGAAAGTGACTGTGGATGTCTAGATGTTAGCTCTGTGACAGCCTGTATAAGAAGGGCAATGAGAGGCTCCAGTCTCCTACAGAAAGTGTTTTCATGGATGACATATTAATCTGAATAAATAGGAAGATAACTGCGGTTATTGTATCGAAATGATATAACAATTACCAGGTATTGTTAGAAGGAAAACTTCAACATCTCCTCGAACAGGATTTTAACTGATAATTCATCCTAAATATGCTAGCAGAGTGCGACAGTGCCAGCTGTCTGAGCCTGCAGCTCGATTATTCAACCGCATACAGTTAATATTCACACACAAACAAAGTGAACTGGCCTGGCAGAGCAAATATTAATCATAGAATTTGAATACAAAGTGGAAGTGCACTTCATATTAATCTCACTAGTGTGCTGAAAACTTCAGAAAATCAAACATGTATCTTCATCCTGTTGTCATGTTTTCCCACACGATCAGGCGGTTTTACGCACGCTGCTATTCGACAAGCAGGAAACCAGAAGGAGCCAAGAATTTGGAGTTATTCTAAGCAGCAGCTGATTATTGATTTTTTCCTGTGACAGTCCCTCATGTATGTCTATTTGTATCCTGTTTAAACTTACAGATTGGAATTTTTGTTATAAAAGACTCAAGCGCACACCGATTAATAGTAGTAGAGGGTGATAGCAGGGAATCTGTTGTCGTTACTTTAGGCCAGTGTGAGCGTGGAAAAGTGACAAACATACAGAGCGTGAACAAGTCACACATGCCAACATATTACCGTTCTCTCAGCACAGTTTTGCCTATCATTGCCCAAATGTTGCTCAGACATTGTACGCGTGATTCGTTTTTTGGTGAGTGCAGACCAGCGAGAGCTGGACAGAAGGAAAGAGGGAAGAAAAAAAACAGGGAGGGGGTGTGCAAAAACCAGGAGTTTCCATGTGAATCAAGCAAGCACATGGTGATTATTCTGTAGCCATGCGCTGCTGAGGGAGCCTCACATCATGGCTACAAAATGAGCCAAAGACTGTTGACTAGCACACAACAGAATAAACAAAAAACCCAGGTGCAAATTAAAGATGATCTGGTTCCCCTGAAGTAAAAAGAACATATTTGGTTAATTGCAGAACTCAAGTATTTGCATGCAGCTGCTCCCTCCTTTCTTTATTATCTGGTAAAAACCTGAACTGAACATCATCTTTGGACTAACTATGGTTCAAGCCAGAGATCGCATGAGCGATCCGAGCGCCAACACCCTCCCCACACCAGCAGTCTGCTCTAGTCTGGAGTTTTACAGCCAAGCATGGACTAAACCATTGCAGCAGGCAAGGGAGGGAGCTAGAGAGGTGAATGACGAATTCCAGGCTCTCTAAATGATTTGAGCTCTGCAGTTAAGAGGTTCAAAACTAGAATAGCTTATATGTTGAATAGAGAAACATTCTTAGTGTTTTCTAGTTCTCTGAATATGCTAGAAATTCCCACCTCGGTCCTAAGAGAGCCGCTCTTCTACTTCTTCTTCATGAGCTATTTGATCAAATTTTCTGTCTTAGTAACTCAATGTATCCGTCTAAACACAGCACTTTTCTCAAACGTTTGCGACATGAACATCAAGATGTTTTCATAGAAGGAAAACTCCCAGCCTCTGAACTGCTTTTTTCCCCTCTCTGTCTTCTGTGCATGAGTAGAAAGCAGCTATGAGAAGAATACAGATTGTTTTCTGAGACAAACAGGCGTGATAAACAGCTAACATTTCCTGAGTTTAATGATTTGGATTACTCAACAAGCTAGCCTGCTCAACACTTCACCCCCAACCCCCGCTCACTTTCCTTTTGATAGATCGCCTGTACTCAATGCTACAGCACAAAATGGCTGCCGCTGCAGCACACAGTTATAGCAGGAAGAAGCCCTTTTACCATGAACACAGTCTGTTTGATTTCTCTTGATCTGATGTGGGGCAACACTTCTATTTAACCCTTAACAGCTGGTGAATGTTCATTTATATCACATTATTTTACATCTCTGTATTATGAGATTACCATGTTCTACAAGTATAAGAAGAATAAATAATTAAAAAGAACTTCATATTGTGATCTTTTAGTTACATTTCTGACCCTCTTTTTGTGGATTTTATGCGAAAAATTATATTACTAGTTAGCTATGCTACACCAGAATACTTGCAATGTGGGACATAGGTTATCAATTGAAGACACCAGAGATATTACTGTTATCCATGAGACACTCAGTTACAATGCAGCTTCCCACCAGTTCGTGGTGGTAATGCATCAGTCACTTGTAAACACTCAGCCAGCCATGTTAGTTAAAACGAAAAAATTAAAAACGACAGTGGTGCCAAACCCCCCAAAAGGCAAAAAAATTTTGCGCAAGTACAATCGTGACTTCATTAAGTCAATATTTGAATGGACCCCGGGCCACTTTGTACTTGAAAAGTTGGGCCCCGAGATCAAAAAGATTAAGAACCCCTGGTTTAACTGATGCCCTGTAGGGTTGTCTCAAAAAGTGTTGAGCAATCATATTTAGTGAGTAAATACACTCAAATCTAAATCCTAAATTTCACTGGGCATGGTTGTGCAACAGCCACTGAAGCTGATTGTGTAAACTCTTGATGATTGACAATGATCGTGATGCAACCAGCCCCGTCAAGCTGCACAGAACAGATTAAGCTGGCGGGAAGTCAGATACAAAAACGGTGTACAGAATCTGGTCAATCATGAAAAAAAGACCAGTGAAACAACTTAACTACATAGCCTACTTACCCGATTGAAGATGCACACAAACCAAGAAAAAACAACCTAATTTGAGCAAAGTCTGGCATGCAAAATTAATCTGCTTCTAAACCGCAACCGTGCCCAAAGGATGGTTGAAAGTTCTCTCTTCGCATACCTTTGTAATGTTAATTTTTCATACAATTCAAGAGCTTAAACTTCTCTCTCAAGCGCTCCACTGCACCACCCCAACAGCCTTTGCCATGACTGGTGCTGTTGCAGGTACCTGAAACATAACAAGTAAACTAACTTTGTTAGCTAAGGTGAGTTCCTTGCACGGATAATTTAGTCCTCACTAGCGGGTTATTGTTCATTGCCACAAGGATGCATCCTTCAACAAGTCAAACAGAAGCACTACAGAAAGGTCAGTTAAACAGGCTCCTTGACTCTCTAGTTCCAACTTCTTTGGCCGTACCAACCAGTGCAACTGGTTTGGGGGATCTAAGTTGTAAGTTAAGTTATTTGGCACCAGAAGCATTCTGGTTTCCATTTGTAGTCCAAGTTGATGAGGCTCTGCAAGAGTCCATGTAGAGAGCGGAACACGTTGGCTGAAATGCAATCTCGGAAATCCATCAGCTATGGTCTGATGACGACTTAGCTGAAATTCATGGTGCTTCTGATGGAATTACAAGCCTTGTCCAAGGTGCAGCTAGAACGCATCGCAGGATAGTCCATCAGAAGTGCTTGTTGGATAGTCTATACCTCCAGGTACCAGCTCCATCTACACCTTTCCAATGTTGGATTATAACTTTCCTCCACATTCACTGGATGCCCCTAGCTGTGCAGCAGTGAAAAAGGAATCAGGGTTTGAACAATGTTTCTCTGAACAACTACCAAACTACCAAAGATGAATTTGCCAAGTGGTAACCATTAACCAGCATTGGCACACACTGTTTGTACAGTTGCTACACATAACATCAACATTAACAACAACATAACGGAACCGTTGCTGGGTATCTACTGTGTCTAGATGCCTCCACCTTTGGCAGAACTACAAACATAAAAGGTGGTTGGTGGCTCCAGACAGCAGCACCAGCCACTCAAAAGCTTTGGTAGGGCTGTGGTGAACCACAGGTATGTAGACTCTTCCTCAGTGGTTTGTGTAAACTCATCACCAGCATCTCTCTCCAAAGTATAGCAGTACTTGAGATATCTTGGTCTGGTAGCCCAACTCCAAACAAGTCAGCCTTAGCATCAAGACGGAGGAGCATCAAAAGCCAATAACTGCTGGCTTTTGTTTCAAGCATGCTACCGTCTACCACAAACATGGACTCATATAACTACAAAAATCTGAACACTTAAGGACTTTTGAGACGGGGAGTGACTCTGCACCTGTGCACCTCCTGGGATTCGCAGGCTCGCACTGCGCTCCTCATGTGAATAAACTGGGAGACAAGTGCTCCAGAAGTAAGTCACAGGTTGATTTGTTGACACAAAGTGGCAATGCTGTCTTTCATGCCAACCACAAACTGTTATTGTTGATAGCTAAAAGTTACCAGGATCAGGCTCTCAGCCATAGTAGCCATTGCCTGACAGTAGTTACTGCACATCGCAATGAAAAAAGTTCAAGACAATCCAACTCCGGCTGCAGGTTGGCATGTTCATGAGGCCTCAACAATTTACAGAATCGTACCCACTTATTGGTCTGCCTGTCAGATTGTGCACATCCGTACCTGCCTGTTAACCTCCAATTGAAAACAGATTCTGACCCCCCCACCCCCAATCTGAAGAGGCCGGGTGTGTTTGGATAGAAAACCAAGTAAATTTTAGATGGACCCCAATAGTAAAGCAATTGGCACAGTCACACACACACACACACACACACACACACACACACACACACGGCCATAAATTCATATCAAGTCATATGCAAGAATACAATTCAAAAAAGCAAACACAAAAGCAAGGTTGTTCAAGGTGTTCTATTGGGGCCTTAGCACTTAAATCGTAATTGTGTGCACATGAGTGAGCACAATTTAATCTTTTTATAGCAAGTGCTGAGTTATCTTTACCAACTGACATTAGCTAGCGATGTAATGATCAGGTTATTTGGGCCAGTCCGATCTTTACCCTTACTGCGATCAGGAAGGAGGTACCAGGGGTTGGCTGGTATACTCAAGGGTTGGACGAATAAACATCAGGTATTTGTTTTAGTATATCACATGAGAGGTTCCTTGGTCGCATCTTTGAGAGCATTTAGTACTTGATGTGGGCATCCCATAAACTCTGACCAGTTTAAAGGTGGAGACTCTCCTGATGTTTTGTCCAGTTGCCAGACAAAAGAAGAGGTAATGCTGTTGTCTCTCATGGCACAGATTACCAAATCCATCCGGTCATTACCAGTGAAAACTCCTGTCCCCATTCAACCACAGAAGGCCTTCTAAATCCAGGTAGAGACTCTAACAGGAGCTCCATAACTGTACAGTTACTGGCATATTTCAACAGAAGGAGGCGGACGTGAATCCAGGCTGTTGAGCAATGGAAACAACAACCACCTTAGAGGACACTGGCTAGCATTGCACAGGGGTTGGACACACAGGAAGCCCACAGCACTTTTGCTAAAAACTACCTGGATGTTTTGTACTTTGCTCTTTGTTAATAAGACAGAGAGAGATAACGAATTTGAGCCAACTTTGGTATCTAAACTCAGAGACACTCCCGTTGGTGTACCCAAACAGCTTTTTGCATTGATAAGCTAATTTTTACGTGCCCATGAAGCGATCGCAGCAACATATTTTAAGTCACGTGAATCCACCAAAGCATTTATGTATCGGTTTCATCACTTGTACAAAGACCGACAGCACACATGCATTAAATGACAAGATGTGATGTTAGTTTTACTTTTATTTGTTTAAATGCTATATGTAAAGCATTAATTCCTCCATGAAGTTTGCATTAGCAGAAACTGAAAATATTAGGAGGGAAAAATTTGTCTGATAAATGCTGTGGTTGTACACACATGTTTTTTTCCTTATTTTTTCCCCTCACACTGCAAGAAGGAAAGAATCCTTTAAGAACTGATCCGATGTTAGAAGAATCTCAACAACTTAAAAATTGGCTCAGTCGCAACGCTCTGTGGTTTATTAAACAGTTTTATTCCCTTTGGGCAAAAAGATGACGATCGAGTCATAATTTAGAAAGTGCAGCAGGACGTACATTTAATTTTCTATATGTTAACGTCTAATGGAAATTGAGACGGGTGTCAGACAGTTTATGAGATCCAAACCTAAATATTGCAGTCATGTCTTGGGTGCCCAGACATTGCAGCGACATGTTAAATTGCCATCTCATTTACATAACGAGGTGCATGTCTGGAAGGGGATAAATGGTGATAAATGGGGCAATACTGCGCAGAGGCGATTACCTTAGCGCTGAAAACTCAGGCAGTGAGTTTGCGCGATTACATGAATGGAGCAGAGACGCTGAGACATAATGCAAAGTGCAATGGGAGTGGGAGGAGACATGGGTGCAGTTGCATGTAGCTATCTACTCCTTTATTATCCTCTCTCTAAAACCTGAAAAATCCCCAGTCATGTCTCTTACAGCGGCCTATGAGTAAAACAAGATTTATTGCAAACATGTTTGAATTATTAATGTATTGCATGTGTACACGTTGTATTAGTTTAGCCCATAATAAAAATCACAAAAAGGGGATAATATTCGTGTAAAAGTGCCTCTTAAAATAGACAAACAAATATGTCGGCCTGACTAATTTCCTATAGCCTGTGTGCGAAAATGCAAAATACTCATTTAAAACGAGCTCTTAATTAATAAAGCTTCTAATTATCAACATGGCATGGATATAAATGATTAATAACAAACGGGGCATTTTGAGACTTAGCCGAGATCACATTTCTTATCACTCTCATTTTCAGCCTGAGGCAGAGGAAACCGGCTGTGACTGGTTGAAACCGGTTCTTCTGTAAAAATAAATAAATAAATAAATAAAAAATACAGGATACGAACCCGTTACCACCGCTCACTTGATTTATATCAACAGGTTTGTAAAATTAGCTTTAAAATGAGACAGAATGTTTCAGTTAGGATCAGATAAGAAACACACTGCAGAAAACTACAGATAAGCTAATCAATGCTGTGTGTAGATGGAACTCAGACTTACATGTCAAAAAATAAACTAATAAAAATAAGGACTCAGATGACTTCTTTATCAATATTTACATGCTGATAGAAGCATTTATGATTTATATATTTGTTGTGACATTCATCATCTTATGGATTATCTATCAGACAGAGCACTGCTACATAGCTAAGTGTTTAAGTTGCATATTAAACACACACATCATGAATAAATAACAGATGAGCCTACAGTATCCATAAAGTACACATACAGTGTGATGTGCAGCCTCATTTAATTTAATTTCTTATTTCTGTTTTTCATTTTTTGTACAGTTTTCTATTTGTATTTTGCACGGCTTTAATTTAAATTCAAATTTATCTTCATAGGTCTAATTTTAATGTGTTTTTACCGTGTCTCATGCTGCTACAGGATGCCTGAATTTCCCTTGAGATCAGTAAAGTATCTATCTATCTGATACCTGTATTGAAAACAGTGAAACACTGCGTAGGGCTGATTCCTTTATGTTGGTGCATACTCTACCTCTCTTATATTGATATGAAATGACTGATTAGTTTATATTTGCTCTCTAACATCTACCAAAAATCTGAGGCGCAAGTCAGCTGGAATAAAAAAGCATTACACTGTTTAACTCTGCTTAAAATTAGCAAATTTTAGATTCATATGTGCCTCAATTGTGTGGTTGAATTCACCACAGACATGCCGAACTGATCATGCAGAGCAGCAAAAAGACTGGGTTCGGTTTCCATAGACCTACAGTGGATCACAGGCCAACAGCTGTGCAGCACAGACTTACATTTGGCCACAAACCTGAATAAACCAGGATTGAGAAAGGTGTCAGTGACAGCCTCTATTCCTCCATTTGAAGCAGATTTTGGAGGTCTTACTTTCAAACTATAACCAGGCAGAACCGAAAATTTTCCTGCATGTTTATTTAGTATAAATGTGAATGTTGCTAGCTCTGCAAACTGATGCAGCAGTTCCAAACAATCAAAAGGAAATTCTGATTGATTGCACTGCATGAGAGGTAGTGAATGAATTTAGCTAAGCAAAACATAACTGGCTCCTAAACATCGACAGGAAAGCTTGAGAAAAAAAATGTAGGTGGAGCCTCTCGAGGCTGCTTCCTCTTTAGCAGCAAAAAAAAAACAGGCTGTGTAATGAATTACAAGTGCACCATGTGAGCACTGCCACTGGGTGAAGTGGGGGAGGTGAAACTAAAGAAACAGGGCTGTACCATGTGCCGGAAAGGTAAACCTGAAAGAGCTCCTTTTATATGCACAAATCTTTTTTATTATTATTATTTTTTAAAAAGCATCATGAATCTGATAAAAACAGTCCAAATCTGCAGACAAATGCCAAATTCTCCAAAGTGTGCCTGGCTCCTGGTTCATACAGTGAACTCTCACTTGGTCACTTATCTGTCCATCACTTCATCTCAATAAAAAAAAAAAAAAAAAAGATGCTTTTTTTTTTTAGACACTCTCAGGACAGGCCGAAGAGGGAAAAACTGCTAAACTCTTGTATTACCATTGACATTAGGCCACACCTACATCCGAGGACAAGAGTTGCCCATGGAAAATTACTGGGCTGTACCACTTTACACCAAGAGGGGGGTGTTGAACTGTACAATGTAGAGAATGTTGCAGTTACCTCTTTAGTTTTGCTTATTTATTTTTAAATAACCTGTGCCATTTAGACTCCAAATAATGTTGATTTTCAATCTGGCATACTCTCTAATAATCTCCATTAAATTATGTAAATGTTTTTTAAAACAGCCAAAAACTCTTTGTTGAAGTGATAATCAAAGTTGTAACTTTAATTAATTATCCTTCTGTTACCTACACTGCCTATCATGTCTGGGTTGACATCATCTCATCAAAATCTGTCTTTCTTTTTTTTTTTGCCCTCCCTCAACAGTCGGTCACCTCTGCAGTGTGCTGGATAGTGTGCTGCTTGTTTTAGCACCGGCACTACATACACGGACCTTTGAGGCCACGGTGAGATGTGAACACGTCAAAGACACAATGCGTGCTTCTAGTTGGCTACATGAGTGGTGTGGTGGAGGACTCGTGTTTAAATCAGCAGAGAACTGGGTCACTTTTTCCCCTTTTCTTCATGTGAATACTAAAAGCTTCGAACAAGATACCGGAAGAACAAGAACAGTGTCGCGTAAACGCGTTAACTGCGTCAAGAAAAGAAGTAAACGCGTTAACTGCGTCAAGAAAAAGAAAAAGCGTGTTGAGAAAAAGAAGAAAAAGTTCCAATAATGTTATATTTAATGTAATATTATTCAGATAATAATAATCATTCAGATAATAATAAAGAATAAAGAGTTTCCGCAACACTCGCGATACGGCTTTCGCAAAATTCCACTCAGTCGCGATGTTGCGTTTTTGTAAAAAAAACAAACAAAAGCAAAAAAACAGTTAAAAACAACTACAGTTAAAGTCAGATTAAAATATATTAATGTTTTTATTTTTGTTTAAAATCATACATTTCAAGCTAATATCCAATCTAGCGCGAGCTAACGTAACTTTCTACGCCGTCTCCCGCTACAGCCCCAACCTGTAGCGCTCACGGTAAAACACACCAACCACATACAACAAACATATAAATATATCTGGATAATTCACAGTTACATATTATTAATGAGCCCAAATCATTAAAAAAACACATTAGCTGTGTGTTAGAGAGTCAAAGCTGCTTAGCCGACATGCTAGTTGCAGTACCTCGACTCACCGGCTCTCTTGTGCGATCTCCCCGCGATTTTCAGGTCCGGGTCGGATCGGGTCTCCTCCTCCACTGGCTCCACCTCCACCTTTACACGCCGCTGTGCGAACTCTTTCGAAGCCGTGTTGTGAGACGTTACAGCCCGGTCTGGGTTGTGTGTGTGTATCAGTCCCCGTCAACCCGGCTTTCTTGCATACAAACGGGAGAAACTAGTGAGCTGTGCCACAACAACTGTGTGCATTCACGGATTCAACCGACTAGCTCTCCCCCCTCCTCTCCTCTCGCTCATAGAATAGACTCCTCCTCCTCCTTCTCGCGTGCACACACACACACACACACACACATACGTCAGCAGCCGTCCGCGCCGTGGCGGTTGGTCGACAGACTCAGGTCGCGTTGACCAACCGTCGCGGTCGGTAGCCAAAAGCCGGCAAAGGTAGGTATGAACAGCGGGTTAGTGTGGATGACAGACAGGCAGCAACTCTGCTCCCTGTTAACCAACTAACCAAACGAGAGGGGACAGGGGAGCAGAGAGGGTGGAGGAGGGTGGAGGTGGTGGTGTGATTTGTCCACGACAGACAAGAGACTGCGGGGCTGAAGGGGGGAGGGGTTACATGGAGGTAGGAGGAGGAGCCAGAGGGAACAACAGACTGGAAAATGTCTGTTAACTACAGACAGTGGTGTTATTGTATGATGTGTGTGACAGGATTGCAGGTGTGCATGAGCGGTATGCGCTTCATGTAATGATGGTTTGTGACCTGAGACTGTCTGGTACTAACCAGGCTCGACAGGTATTTTTATATTGTTTTAATTATTTTTAAAAATGTTTTTGACTCTTTGATCTCCAGGAATGCAGAAAAGAAGTCAAGTAACAGTTACAGTAACAAGTCTGTAACAGTTGATTTGATTAATGGACACAATAATGGATGCATAATTGCACTCTCCCCATTTAAGTTTTCACAATTTACATTTGCATGAGTCAACATATATATTTCTCTTATGTATTTTTTCTTATCTATCTATCTATCTATCTATCTATCTATCTATCTATCTATCTATCTCCGAGCCTCCTGAAAATATCTTAAATTAATGCTCAGGTCATAATTGTAGTTTTTTTGCACTCTCTTCTGACATTATACAACACGGCAGCCATTTTGTTGACTCACTTGTGCATGGGACTTGTAGTTCCCGAGGACGCCTGCAGAGGGAGCTTCATGGTGCGTTTAAAATGGATATAAACCTTTGCACCTATCATAATCTGTGTGATCGCTCACTCCCCCTCGCAGGTCGTATGTTCAGACTCCATGTGATCTGGAGGTAGCTGTAGCTCTCCCTCTCTGTCTCCTCATACAAGAAGATCTGCAGTGCTAGAAGCCCTGAGGTTAGGCAAGTCTCTGTTTATGGAAACTGTATGCAGATCACAGCAGGCTCCATTAGGCAAGAAGAAGATCAGTAACTCAGATGTGTGCTTGGTGTTCAGTCAGCAGGAAATGATGCACAACGAACATCGCAAAAGGTTTACCACACATGAAATACTCAGATATTTATTATTTAATATAATTATTAGAAATATTATATTAATTATTATATTAACACAAAGCAGCCTTATTGTTGTGAACGTATGCACCTGTGGCGCTGGAGGGCTATGTCTTTATTTGACAAGTGGAGACATTAAACATAGAGAGAGACAACAACATGTGTGCAGTGTTACGTCTCGTTTAGCATTTCCTCGTTGTTGTCGGCCCTTGTAATCTCGAGATTGTACAGTATGTAAAAGCGGAAGTGCAAAAAAAAAAAGGAGCAAAATATACATATAACAAAATATGTGATGCCGACATAAGACAGGCAGCCAACAGACAGACTTCCTTTAACCCCAGGTCAACATGGGGAAGCCAAAAGGCCATTCACAAACTAGTGCTGATGATGAAACACAACAAAAACCAATGAGCGATAGTCAGCCATGGACACTGATGTTGCATCTAGACCTTTTAGATTTTCAGTAAATCAATAAGAAAGAAGCAAATTTAAGAGAAATCAACAAAGAGTTCCCTGTCAGGGCAGATGGGGGCGCCATACTTCAAAATAAATTGGACAATGCCGGCATGAGAGTCATGGAAAATCAAGAGAAACGCTTCTTGTTGTGTGAAATAAAGCCAGCACCCACCTCCACTGCATAGCAGAAAAGAGCTGTTGAGAAATAGGAAGTGAGCCACAACAAACAAAAAATACCGGTTGTTAGAACATAAAGATCGGATGTATCTACAGAAATACGTAAATCTCAAGCGTGTCATTGCCATGCGGGAACAGAGGGGTCATGTCCCTACATAAATATGAGAAATGAAAACTCAGCATGGACTAACACCAGCCTGGTTTGGAGGAGCAGCAAGTAACCAAACTGCAGTGTGGTTGAGACGACCTCAGAGAGCCGCCGGTTGGACAACAACAGGGAGCAGAGCATTATCATGGAGAAAGGGAGGGGCGGCATGTGATTCGTCCACGGCAGAGAAAAGCCCGCAATACTGCTGTAAAGAAGACAGACTGCAGGGCTGAGGGGGAGGGATCATATGATGGAGGAGGAGTCAGATGAACAACAGACAGACTGAAAAATTGTCTGTTAACTACAGACAAGGATGCCATCGTAGGTCTGGAGGTTATGCATTATAACCTTGTCTTTGAGGTGTCCTTGTGCTTGATTGTAAAAATTTGCATACCTCTAAAACTAGAGGGGGAAATAAATAATGTAAATTAAAGAACAGCATAACTGCAACTAGAGGGGGTTTCCCTTGTATGAAGAATGAACTGGTTGCACTGCAGATGTTTTGACATGTCATAGCAGGAAACTCACAGGCTATTAATGATTGTTACATTCCACTCATGGGAGATTCTCCTATTATGCATGCTGTTTTGTTGCATGCTGAGAACACTTAATAAACCTGAGCTGTCGTTTACTGTTCAGTTCTACTGCTGTGACAAGTCAAAATGTCTTCTGTGCAACCAGTTCATAGAGCTTCATAAGCAACTGAGCCCAGATGTCCTTGGACCAGTGACATCTAGAGGCAGTAGTCAGCATTTCATCCTGTTTCCTGTATGAATGTGTGGCAACATTGATGACCTTGAAGATTATCAAAACTGGGCTGTCAAGCTGCAGCTCAAAGCTTCTTCATGGTCGAACTACAACAATGAAGACAAAACCAGACACATTTTCAAGGGTGTTTTTCTTCCATATCAGTATCTGTGCGTCTGTGATAGACTGTTTCAGTTAAAACACAACAGCACCGATAGCAATGATATTCTGGAACAACAAGAAGGGACTGATATTCAGTCGACGGTTTAGGAAATCACCCACAATCTCGTCTAACTTCCTCCTCCTTAAGCCTATGTTATCTCCTCAAAGGGCCCCCTCCTGAACCTGATCTGGTCAGGAACAACTACCAGATGTGTGAATATCAAACTGATGCATAAATACGCTCTTACATAGGATCTTACACCCTAACATACATTGTTTTTCTGACATTGTTTCTGACATTGCATAGTTGTTGTACCAGCTCCAGGTCCCGCGTTTACCCTCGGGACCTGGTGCTGGTACAGCAACCAATGCAATTAGCAATAACAAAAGGGCGTGCTCACTTGGATCATGAATATGCTCAGCTACATATAAACAGTTTACATTTTTGTGCAGTTATCATGGGTGTACAGGTAAACCTTCAGCCTGAAGATGGTGAAAGGTTTATAAAGTGTTGAGAATGGAAATGATGCATCTTCTGGGGTTCATTCTCATTCTCATTAGGTATCTATAATTAAAACAATCATTGGGGAAAATCTTGTTACTTAGACATAACCTTGTACATGCAAATACATCCACACACCCCTAACCCTAATATTTCTGTATTGTCTCTATTGTCTATATTCAAAGGAAATGACAAGGTGAGAAGGGCACAGTGAAGATCTGAACACAAGCTATACTCACATAACCTTCTCTCTGCCAAGCAGCCTCGCCCCATAATTAGAGAAGTGCGTAGTTAAAAGAACCACACAGCTAATAGGGCAACTGACAGTGTCAGGCAGGAGAAAGCACTGAGTATATCAAGAAGGAAGCCTATCAGATATATATGATTGTTAGAAATTAAAAGAAAATACACAACACTGACAGAAGTCTACAAAACGTTCCTAAAAAATATTAGGAAAACAATATTTGAGGAAATTTCATGTAGTTTTGGCTATTACTTCTCAGAATACCTTGTTATAAAATAAAAATGATGGTCAGTTTTCTAAATTTGAATCTGATACTAGATGTAAGATCAATGGTTCGTCAAAGTCAAATGTGTTGGACAGGCCAATTGACCAACTTATCAACACCACTATCTTTAGGCTAGAGTTTGGATTGGACTATGAAAATAGACGTAAGAAGTAGATAAGAGTTTTCTTAAAATTTTAGGTATTGCAAAATATTTCCACTGGATTAATCCTGGAGATACTTACCATGTATTTATTATTATAGTGCCACCACCTGACCTGTAAGTGTAATTTCTCCTCAGTAAGGAGGTGAGACTGGCTCTGAAACAGATTGTTATAACCCAGAAAAAGACAGAAGATTTCTGCCTGGACCAGTTATCTCGTTCTTTAAATGATGAATTGGGACCGTAGGGACCATAACTGGCTTTGATCCAATTTTCTGTCTGTCTGAGTGATTTTTCAAAGGATCTCAATGACTGTGACTTGAAAACCTTTGGGAATACTGCGTGTCATTGCTCTGTTATGGCATATTAAGAACTACACTGATTGGTATGCATAAAAGGGAGCAACATTATTTGATATCTGAGACAATGCATGTTGGGTTTTCAGAAACATCAAGGGAAAGACAAAAACAAAGATTTTAAAATTAAGCAGCTGTTTTCTCAGTAATATATCTTTTTCATAATTAAAACATGAAAAGCCAGTTACACTGGCTATGAAAGCAATTATTAAGACGAAATATGCCTCAATATCACCTGTTGCAAAACGAGGCTTTCCAGACGGATTATGTAATAAATAGTTGGATCCTCCGAGTGGCCAAGAGAGCTGCATGAGTATTCTGTTGTCCTCATACATGTAAACAACAGTCAGTTCTCCTCTCTGCAACATGCAGTTGGGGCAGCCCTGTCATCATCTCTGACCCTGTCATTTTCTGGGGAACTTGTCCTCTCACCCACCTGATGCCTCCCTCTTGTGGGAGCAGCAGGAGACCAAACATGACATAAACGCTAAACAACGACCGATCTGAACAGATTAATTTTATCGACGTTTAATGTGTCATCAGTGTCCACAGATCTTAACATTCAGGGATTACTGTTTTTGGTTGGAGAGCGTAATACATATAGTTTTATTGTAATGTTATTTTATTGTGTTTTCACCAAGAAGCTTCCTGTGTTTTGTGTCCAGAGACAGAGAAAAGACAGAGAAACAGTGATGGTCGAGCAACATACATAGTTAATGAAGAGAGGGAGCACAGGTGGTGGGAAACACAGACAGATCAAACTGTTCTAGGGGTACGCCTCCTCATACTGCCACAGTCGACGAGCCCCCATCAAATCATTGTAGACCTGTTTCTTTCTTTGTCTTTGCAAGGAGATGGTGATGGTGAAACACTTCACTGTTATCAAAGAACCAGGGATTATATTGACTAACCCAAAGTTCTGACATTTGTTTTTATTTATTTGTTCTTTATGTGAGATATAGATCACTCCCAGACTGCAGTCTCAAAGCCACACTTTTCCTGGCACATTAGCCTCCAGCCTGAAAACCTCACAAAAGTATTAAGTACAGGCTAGTCCGCCACAGCACAAATGTCTGGTACCGAAACTCACTTGACAAAACCATTGAAGTAGCTATGCCTCTTATAGAATGAGCCCTCAAACCCAGCTGATTTCTAATAAACTTCATCCCCATCGCCTCTATAGAGTCAAAAGGGTGATGAGAGAGGGCGACAGCTCCCACTACAGAACCTCAGAGGGGTGACCTCTTGGATGAGAGGTGAAACATCTTCATGGTCCTACAAGTCCAGTTTCCCCAGATTGAACTCCTCTTAAAGAAAGATGACATGGATAACTGAGAACCGTCACAAACCAGAAGAAACTTCTTGGTGTCACTACTTTGCAATGTGGACTGCGACCTGCATTTTTGCTATAGCGCCTGGATTGTTCTGAATTGGGTCAAAGGCTTCACCTTCTGGTTTTCTATGGGTGCTGGTCTCCCTCATTTTGTCCAGAGCTGACTGAAAAGACCGTTGACTGGGTCGTATTCAGCGTCCATATCCTTGCGTCATCTGTGCGTCACACAGGCAACTGAACTGAGAGGTTCAGCCACAGAGCCCAGCAAGTGCCATAAGTCCCATACCTCAACTGGAGCCCAGTACTGCACTGCCTGAAGACTGCAGTACAGAGTTGTTCACCACACAGATCTCGTCCCATTGGGCAGGAATAGGTGACCCAGAGTCTAGCTGTTGGGCATCTGCTCTACGATTTCTGCCTGGACCGTAGACAGCAATATCATTGCATTTAGAGAGCACACTGACAGGGAGGTGAGGTACTCCTTTTTGCTAGGCAGTATTGTGGGAAGCTGAAACAGAGTAGTTAGGAAGGCGGTGATAAGCCACCGAGGACTCCACTACAAGGGGTTTACCTAGCCCCCGTTCTTCTTAATTAAATTCGCAGACACCACAGTAGTTGGGCTTATTTCAGACAATGAGGAGACGGTTTTGGCTTTAAGGTGGAGCACCTGCGTGGTGTAAGGACTATAACCTAGTCCTTAACACCTCAAGGACAAAGGAGCTAGTTATTGACTTAAGAAGAACAAAGGAGAAAGTACACCTCCCCCTACATACATGGAGAAGCAGTGCAAAGAATGAAAAACCTGAAGGCCACAGAGAACCTGCAACAGTAGCATGAAGAATGCCCCCAATTATGCAACTGTTGCTTTTTTACAATGAAACATTAACATAGCATTACCCAGGCCACCAGTCTCCTTGGTTTTCTTCGAACCCATAACCATGACACCTAGAGCCCTGCCCCAGGGTGTCCGGTCAGTTTGACTTGCCCAAAACACCTCCAACAGAATGCGCCCAGGAGGCATCCTGATCAGATGCTTGAACCATCTCAGCCTATGAGCTTGCTCCGGATGGAGGCTGGCATCACTGTTGAGACTCGACCAATCTGCCGATCCATCTTGCAATCCATTTTTCCATCAACTATGAACAAGACTCCAAGATACTTAGACTCCTTCACTTTAGACAGCAACTCACTCCCAACCTGAAGGAAGCATTTCAGCATTTTCTGACAGAGAACCATGGCCTCAGACACGGAGATGCTGACTCTCATTCCTGCCAATTCATACCACCCCAGTGCAAGTAGACGCAATTCTGAGGTTCCCAAACCGAACACTTTCCTGTCCCCAGCTGCGCCTTGAGAGCCTCTTCATGAATACTCCCTTAGTACCCCTAACCGGCCCTTAGCCAAAGGTACGGAAAAAGCAGTGAATCTAATAATCTGCCAAAGGGAAATTGTGTATTTTGAGACAAATATATAGGACCCAAAATGGAGCCTTGTGGCACACCACAAAACAAAGAAGCAGTTGGTGGTGCTGAGTTGGCTTCTGCGGCATGGTGGTAGTATTGTTGCCTCACAGCATGAGTGGTTGGATTTAAAATAGGCTGGCGGGTTTGAATCCAACCATTCTTTTGGGGGATGGGGAGTTTTCGGCTAGTGGCGGGACCTTTCTGTGTGGAGTTTGCATGTTCTTCTGGTGTCAGGTTGGGTTCTCTCCAGGTACTCTGGCTTCCTTCCACAGTCCAAAGACATGCAGGTTGGAAGGTAAATTGGTCACTCTAAATTGCATATGAGTGTGAATGTGTGTGTCGACTTGTCCAGGGTATACCACGCCTCTCGCCAATGAATACTAATGCTTCTTTGTCAGAATGTATTGTAATGCATACTGTTTGATAGCTGTACTAAGGTCAAGGAGTAGTCATCTGCAAAACTACAAATCTTCATGCCATTGCAGACACTGCAGAGTTTTTTGAGGTGAATATTGTTTTAAGAAGAAGCTTACCCGAGCAGCCCTTTTATTTACTGGCATTCCCACTGAGCTCTAGTTTGCCCTATGGTCACCACATAAACCTCGTATTCATGGTTTACCATCATTCATGACACGCCTACAGGAATGTCAAAATCTAAAACTGGTCAGATCTGCAGCTTGTAGTGATTTTACAGTTCAGTAATCAAAACTAACTGTGCGCTAATAATAGCCCACTTTTTTAATAATCTGTTTTAGCTATATACCAATATATCCATAATTCATGTTTATTTCTTCCACCACAACTGTCTTTAATGCTCTTGACTCTGAGACAACTATGTTAAACACAATAAAAAAGATATCATGTAATCATGTTGAGACATTAATGAAAAGAAGCTCTTTCAAAAACATGGGAATGTTCTTTTATTAAATAAAGAATAAATTACAATAATAGGACATTAATGTATAAATAACTCAATATAACACTGAAAATTATACATCGTTGTGTCACAGCAACTTTGAGGAAAGTGGTAAATGATATTAAATAAAGTGAAGTTCTACCGATTCAAAGGGTCATGAGTGATATGTGGATAGTCGGGCTGTCAGTTTAGTTACAGGAGTTAAGACAGCAGCGCTTCACCTCATGATATAGCAATTTAACGCACACGTCACACATTCAGAAATAGCTGATAAGTTGATGTAAAGTTGCAGCAATGTGCGAACTGATTGGCCGTAGGCAAACAGGCAATATGGACACACGCATGCACACAAACACTGTTTCTGCTCGAAAACCTTTGACTGCACCAAAAAATCACAGACAACTATTTATTATCAGTGTGTTGCAGGCATCACGTTCCATATCAAAACGCATGGCAGAACAGTATAAATGTTCCTGAAGAAAAAAGTTTACAACCCAATAAATGATTTGAAATAATTACACCAACATGTTGAGTGCATACCACTGGGGGTAACATCATAGAGCTCCCTGTTAACCTGATTTGAAAAAATGTATTAGTTATTACTGAGAGCGGTGGAGGAATCAAACTCTGTAAACGTCACTCAAAAAAATTCACCCAAAGATCTCAGCAGTCGTAACGTGCGAGGACGACTCAAGAGCTGTGTCTGTTTTTCCTGCTCGGGTCCATCGATGCTTAAACGTGGCAGAGTGCCGCCACCAAGTGGTCAACAGGATGAACTTACCCTTAACACAAAGTAACACAAATACTGATCAGCACACCAGAGTGTGGTCACAAAAACTTTGCATGGCACGAGACGTCAAATAGAAAATGATAACAATTTATCATCAGGTGGTTTGTTTTGGGTCAGAACATGTTCTGATGAGTGTCCGGTGGGTCCGGTGAGGAGAGAAATGAATGAAATCAACCAGGCCTAACAAATAAAAAAGTGTTTTTCACCGACTAATTTACTTTATATGTTAATCACTTCAGTTGAGTAAGCTTGTATTAGAAACAAGATTTCTTATGGAGTTATTGGCCGTGCTGCTCAAGTCACGCAGGTTAAATTACATGCTTCGGGCTTTTACATTAAAATTGTGTGCATGTTGTCCATGTCAGAGTAGGTCACAAAGTCAATGATCTGGTTCATAACTAGTGTCATTATAAGATCACAGCCAGCCGCTGCACGCTGCACAAAGCACCGCACCACATTTCTATCAAAGTACTCAGTTAATGTGTGCCATTACTGATCACACACACACAACTGTATTCAATATGTGACTGATGTTGCACCTTAATCTCAGTTTAGTATGCAGCTCTGAGCGCGCACACACTGGTGACACACACTGCAAAACAGAAACAGGGCACGGGAACATTAGAGAGATTTCATTTGTTTTGTTGGTGAGCGTGAGTTTAAAAGAAGTGAAACCACGGGGTCGCTGCTGAGAATCTTAAAGAAGCAATTTGTACAGAGTCGACTGCAGAGCCGCTGCTGCATAACTACAACAGCAGAATTATGATGTTAATATTTGGAGCAAATCGTCTCATTTGTCTGAATTCAACTGCTGCACGACACTAAACCTTAAAAAAACGAGCCTCTTATAAACAAAAATAACGTGGCACTTTCTAAGCTTTGTTCTACCTGGACGATGATTACTGACAAGGCGTTGGCAGTAGACAATATATTAATTTTTATAATGGCACTAAGTCTGGGGCCGTCCTGTCATCCAAATATTCACAGGAGTGACTCTGAATGAATCTAAGAGGGTTTGATATGTGTTCGTGGGGAGGAAGTGTAGAGAAGACTCAGAGAAAAGACACTGATCTTTACAGATTTAAATATTTTCCAAGCATGCAGAGATGCCGTGGTGACAATGACTATAGATTCATCTGCAACAGCTTCATTGCACTGTTTTTTTACTCTCACTCTGTCCGCTGATGGACTGACTGACTGACTGACTGACTACAGGTTGCTTTCCTGGGTCTCGTTGGCGGAGATCGGGTGCAGACCTCCGTTCTCGTTCAGTCTCTTGGCACGGTAAGTTTCATAGTGAATGTTGTGAGTGACCTCCTTCAGATCCTGGAGGTGAGACCTGACACAGAAGACACAGAGAGGGTTACGTGTACGTATCAGAGAGTCATCAGCATTAATGTGATTTTTCAAAACACACACTTATGTTGTGGTTTAATAAATAATAAATGCAAAAGCATGACTGGACACAGGAAACACATTTTCAACATTAAAAGCTGCATTTCTAATCTGTTATATCATCAGGGGGTTAATACATTCTTTAGCAGGACAGTCGAGTGTGGTTCAAGTGTGAATATTCGATATTTTTCTTTTCTTTTCTTCTATTTGAAGATTTCACCTTCGGCTCTGTGAAATTGTGATTTTTTTCACTATTTTCTGACTTTTTAAATATGAAACCATTAATTAATCAAGTAAAGAATCTGCAGATTAAAATAATATATAATAATAATTAACTGAAGCTCGATTACTTTAGCTGATAAATACACTATAAATCAATCAAACAGACTTTATTTGTACAGCACAAAAGGTAACACAAAGCGCATCACAAAATCAAAAGTGAGGAAGCACCAGAGACGTAATGAAACATTAAAATGTGTCAAAAGAAAAGTAAAAATATATATTTCAGAAGACTTCAATCTGGCCCAGCTGTGAAGATCTTTCATCTCTCATCCAAAAGGCTTCTTCAGTTCTGACGGACTGCTGGGGAAACCACCAGGTATTCAGCCCTGGTGGGATCGAATGAAGTGGAAACAATGTCCTGGTCAACAATCCCACCAAGGATAAATATCTGGGTTTCCCCACCGAGTTGGCTACGAGTCCAGCTGCACCAGATTGAATAACAAGCATTCTGTTCTTTCTAAATGTTTCTTCTTCTTAGTGTCGGGATTTTTCTTTAAAAGAATATTTTACCTGATCAGGAAATCTCTCAGCTGAGCAAACTCACAATGGTTGGGATTTTCAACTGCAACAAAAAACATCAGATAAAATCACACGTCGTATCGTGAGACCACAATATTATTTCTGTAATTAAGAAAGGCCGTCACCCACCTTCCACAATCCCCCACGCCGTCTTCCTCCCCAGAACTCGTTTGCCGTTCACTTGATATTCTTTGTCGCTGCCCACCACGGCAAAGGGCATCGCCTCCTATGGACGGAGACATTTCAACACGGCTCAGTGTACCGAGCGGAGTCTGCACAGCGGTTTATGAGATGAAACAAATACACAACATGCCCCAGTGGCCTGACATTCAGTTTGGAGGAAGCGGTGCGTGAGCGTGAGACAGATTGAGTCACGCTGGGTGGAAAAGGAGGAAACACTCACTCTGATCTTGTCGTTGTCGCTCTTGTCCTCCATGTCCTCGTCGAACTCTTTCTGTGGGTAAACCTCGATCCCGCCCATCTCCAGCTCCTTCTTGACCTGCAGCGCCGAACAAAGCCAGGAAACTTTAAATCACTCGTGCACGAAACACAACAGACGGATCAGAGTCTGTTCAATGAGGGGATTTTAGGATAGATACAAATACCTGCATGAGAGTTTATTAATCCCGTAAGCTGATATTGGCCAATATTATTTATTTTTACACACATTACATAAACAGTTTAATCTCTTTTAACCCGGACCAGTCGAGGGCAGTGAACACAACATCAACAAACGATCTCCTTCTCTGAGTCTTTAACTAACCGAGTGTCTGCTGTCAGAGTTATGAAACTGAAGCTGCAGCACATAAAACCAAAACAATGAGTTAATAATAATAACAATAATAAAAGTCTCTGTCACCTTTGTGTTTTAATCTGGACCGAGGAACGGCCAAGATATAATAATAAATAACAACAATAACAACAACAACAACAACAATAATAATAATAATAATAATAATAATAATAATAATAATAATAGGACTGAATTTGAGGCTGGTTACAGTGAAGTATTTATTTTTATGTTTTGTTTTGTTTCCAAGGTTCACATGGATTCATGAGAAGTCAATAAAATCTTAAAATTAACTCCATAAATAAGGAAACCATGTAGGTTTTGGACCAAATTCAAATCTTGTTAAGTCACTTTGACACAGAAACATGTAAAAATAATCTGGTTTACATATGCTGAAGTTACACTTTAAAAGCTGAGTCGACCTGCAGAGTCAGGTGTTGATTTGTCACTATGAGCGCCACCTGTCAGCTTACAGGTGTGTTGCTGATATAAAAGTATCGATCAGAGCAGCTTTAAAGGCAGAGAAACGTCCTGAGCAGGAAAATAAGCGTGTCATTGCTGTACACTGTTTCTATAACCTCACACATATCTCCGCGTGCAGGCGTCAGCGCCTTCAGTTATCAAGAAATGTCAGTACTGAACCGACATATATACACTGATACCGTTATATCTGAAATGAGCTGTATGTGCTGACTGTTATACCAGCTGGTGGTGGAGATCGTTGGTGAAACTCACCCGCTGTTTAAAATCCTGCCTCTCCTCGATGGTCATCGTGTCGGCCTTTGCAACGACAGGAATAATGTTGACCGAGTGACTCAGGCGCTTCATGAACTCGACGTCCAGCTGCCGGAGGCTGAGGCGGACAGAGAAGGACAGTGAGTCAGTGATGTGATTCTCCCAGAAGGCTCGTCTGCGACGGAGAAAAGACGACCGGGGGTCGCGGGGGGATTTTTCCTCGTCATGTTTCATGTGCTTTACCTTTCCCCGGCCTTGTACCAATTACAAAAGACTTGTGTGAGTCAGTGACAGTGTGAGTGCTGCTGAAAAGCGGTGCCTATCATTCGGACAAAGGTTGTGTCCCGGTTCTTGTTTGCCTGCACACAAAACATCCCTTCGGTCTTAATTCCCCTGGCTGAGAAGGACAGGATAAAGTGGCTGTAATGCACAAAAGACTGTATCCGTTTATCTATTAAAGACCAATTTCACAGTTGTCAGCGGGAGCTAATTGTGAGCTGAGAGAGAGCGAGAGGTGTGTGTCGTCTGCAATATTAAGCAGCACACTTTATCTGAGGAAATGTTTTTGGGTAACGGGACACGAGCGCTGTGCGCTGTGTGAGCGGTTACTAAAACCTTCTCTATAGACGAGACGCTTAAAGATGGTTTGAGTGATTGCTCCACTAATCTCCGGTTTAACTCACGAGTGTCCAGTCGGGGAGATGAAATACAGGCAGCAGTGCACTCTGGTGTCGGGGATGCGCTTCTTTCGGGTGATGTTCACCTCCTCCTTCAGGAACTTCTCATACTGCTCGTTGATGTACTTGCAAATGGGCTCCCAGCTGTGGGACGTAAAAAATATAATTTTACAAGGTGACGGGTGAAGATTTGCTCTTTGTGATTTAACGGTGACTTTTACGCGGCTTTAATGATCCAGGACTCGGAAAACTCACCAGTTGTCGTTATTGATTTGGTCTCCGAAGCCCGGAGTGTCGATGACTGTCAGCTTCATCTTCACGCCGCCCTCCTCCAGGACTGAAAACACAAACACAAGAACAGATAAAGAGCTGCTGCTTCTCGATCTCAACATATTGAACAAACACAAAGGAGAATAAATGATCTGACTGAGATATTTTTAACATCTGTGTGTTGTCATGCCGATGCTGCTGCGTCTCTCTGCAGGCTGTAAACTGTACCGACGGCTTCACGCATCACCGCAGTTACCACTGCACCGTTAAATCATCGAGCTTGAGTCATTTTTACAATCTCAGCACATAACTGCTACATACTGAAGAGCCCCCGACCCAGTTCATGAACGCCGTCTGCACGGTAACTGATTTGTTGCTGACGACGGGGGAGGACGCCAACGTCACATACTGTATGTTCAGATGTTACACACAGCACATATGAAGCTACATGCAGAGGATTTAATCTGCTCTGATGCTCTTACTTTTGCTGCCTCAAGCTCAGAATATCACAGTAACGTGGATGTGTTATTATTATCAAACCACAAACTGAGCCGTGTTTACCTCTTTGGGTAAGTTGTCAGAGGGGGTCATACACTGTTACCACGGCAACTCGGCTCTAAGTTTTGAGTCTGTCCGACGTTATGGTAACGGACTTTTGAGTTTTACTTCACCATTATGCAAATGACCAGGCTCAACATGAAATAAACTCTGATGAACAAACAGTGTGTGAACTAATATTCACTGAGCTGAACTGAAATGTTACACATCATCCAAAAATATGGAAAAGAAACCCAATTATTTAGATTAATACACACTTATTACATACAGGCACATGGGGCATTATGTACATAGTCGCTCTTAATGATCAGTTCACAGTTTTTCAATGTTCAGATGACCATCTGGACTTTACGAGATCACTCCCTAACATTCTTGGAGAAGTTATTATTATTCTAGGGTGTTTATATTTTGCACATTATCAAACTAGCAGACAGGCACTGTTTACAGTCTGTGATCGCTCTGATCAGAAACATGACATCATCCTTCTCTGGGCTGAGTGTGGGTAAATAATTGAATTATAAATCTGGAACCTTTAATGATTCATCCTTCTTTTTTTGACGTGTTTCTTCTTCTCTGACTCGACCTTTTTGATTTGGTTTCCTGTTCTGACTACAATGTAGAACGAGACTAATACCACATTGCATCGTACCGTAACCTATTGTATCGTACCTTACTGCATCGTATCGTATCGTATCGCATCGTATCGTATCGTATTGTATCGTATTGTATTGTATTGCATCGCATCGTATTGTATCATATTGTATCATATTTTATCGTATTGTATTGTATTGCATCGTATCGTATCACATCGTATTGCATTGTATCGTATTGTATCATATCGCATCGTATTGTATCATATTGTATTGTATTGCATCGTATTGTATTGTATTGCATCGTATCGTATCACATCGTATTGTATTGTATCGTATTGTATCATATCGCATCGTATTGTATCATATTGCATTGTATTGCATCGTATTGTATCGCATCGTATCGCTTCGTATTGTATCGCATTGCATTGCATCGTATGGTATTGCTTCGTGTCGCGTCGAATCATAATCGCACTAATCTATTACTTTTATAGATATTGTGCAAACAGAGTTGAACATGTAACCTTCTTTCTACTTTGCTGGTAGAGCTAACAACCTCGAAGGCACACTGATTTGTTTTTATGATATATTCCAGAGGAATGTACTTTAGTAGTAATTTTGAGGGAACCCCCCGCTCTAACACTAATTGGACAGCCTAATTTAAAAAATGATCAAAGAGTACTTATAGGAGATGCAGAAGTTGGCTCGTGTTCCTGCAGCTCATATAGAATAAATGGCGAGCTCACTTGGCAGCTACGAGGCTGCACTGATGCACTGTAAGTAGGCTACATGGGACTTTTAGGAACATGGTCAAAGATCATTAATTTCCTCTGTCGAGGGAAGTGTTGCTATAAACGTCTGGCTCTGCCTGCACTCACCATGAGACACAGCTTTGATCTCCACAGTTTTGGGGATCTTCTCGTCACGGGCCCATCCTGCACTCCTCCTGCTCACTTGGGACTTGAACAAGGTGTTCACCAGAGTGGACTTTCCGAGACCACTGTGACCTGAGACGAGAGGGAGGCGAGAAATGTAATGAACAAAGCCAAGAGGCGGTAAACTGTGAAGGAATAAAGTCTCTGGTGACTCACCGACAACCATGACATTAAAGTCAAAGCCCGTCTTCATGGTCTTCCTCCTCATCTGCTCGATGATGGTGTCAATACCGATGTACCCCAGCAAAGTGGATCCACCGCTGGAGCTGTGGGAGCCGCCATGACCTTGACCTCCGTTGTGTGCAGCAGTGTGACCCCCACCATGGCCTGCGGCGTGACCCACGCCGTGACCTACGCTGTGGTGCACCGGGCCGTGACTCCCGATGGCTACCGGGATGGCACTTGGAGGTGGAGCTGAAACGCCGCTGCCTCCTCCTCCTCCGATGCCCACGCCCTGAGGAGGGAAGGGGCTGGAGGGGGATGGAGCCCCCACATTTGGGGGCTTGGCAGGGACGGCCGGTTTGGGTTTCACTTCTGGAGGAACTACGTCTGACATGTCTGCAGAGGAAAAGGAGATAAAAATAACTTTTTTCATTATGAGAAAGTGCTGGCACATCGCTGTGAAGTAGGCCCGTAGGGCCGTCTGAGACCTCTCCTCCATTTTACTCGTTCTGCAGTGAAGAAATGTTGGAGAAGTCTTAAAGGGTTAGTTCACCCAAATCACTAAAATATAACAATCTCATGCACATCTAGCTGCTTTTAAGATTTCTGTCTCCAGAGTAACACTGAGAGAGGAGAGAGGAGGTGTGACTGCTGCAGACACTGATCTTATTAAGCAAACTGAGTATTAACAGATCCACATTAATGTCGTTAGAAAATTCAGTATTTGATATGTGGTTATTAATTTAGCCACGGCACGTGGTGTTTAACAGTGTTTGGACTTCATCTTGACTTAAAGCCTAAAGATTCTGTTAGCTCAGATTCTGTTAGCTCAGATTCTGTTAGCTCAGATTCTGTTAGCTCACTTTCAGCAGAGGACAGAAATTACAGGGAGCGCAGCCTCACGGCTACGTAGTTTGTGACGTGGGAGGTAACAAAGATCAGACTGACCTCCACTCAGTGTAGCAGGAATACAGCTGCTGGTAGTCAGAGCTAACAGTGAATCTAACAGAGCTAACAGAGCTAATGGGGCTAACAGAGGTAACCGTAAATCTAACAGATCTAACAGAGCTAATAGAGCTAATGGGGTTAACAGAGCTAATAGAGCTAACCATGGAGCTAACAGAGCTAATGGAGCTAACAATGAATCTTACAGAGCTAATAGAGCTAACAGAGCGAATGGGGCTAACAGAGCTAACAGAGCTAATGCACTCTGACAGTTAGTCAAGCTAATTTTACTCTTATAAAAGTTTCTAAACTAAACTGTCTGATTTGGACCTGAACCGACAAACAACACGTTTGGTTTGGGTTTAGTTACATTGTTTGTCAATCAGAGAGCAAAATGCTCTAAAGATATCGTTACAGTTTAAACCTGTCAAGAATCAGCCGATATCAGATCAGGTCAGGCTTTGGTGCTCAGTGTACAGACTCACACTGGTTCATCCATAAATGTAACTTTACATTGCTGCAGTAGATTAGTTGATTTATCAATTAGAAGATTTTACATCAAAGAACTCGATAAACTATTAATTATTATTTTTAACTTGAAAATGAGTTAAAAATGCCAAAATTCTCATGTAACAGCTTCTCAAATATAAATATTTTGCTGTTTTCTTATTTTATTATGATAGTAAACTGAAGGTTTTTAAAAATTTTGGACTCTTGGATCTCGTCTTGAGTATTTTCCTGATGAGAAGTCGCCTCTGCCATCAGAGTTTGAACGTGTGAAAGTGTCGCTTTATACATACAAGTCCATATTTTTGCCAAATGATTAATAAATATGATGGCAGTGATGGTGCAGTGGTCGTGGGTTCGAACCCGCCAACCTTCATGTGTGGAGTTTGCCCCCCCACAGTTCAAAGACGTGCAGGTTAATTGGTGACACTAAATCAGCCGTAGGCGTCAGCCCTGTGATGGACTCGTCCATGGCGGACCCCGCCTTTCGCCTGATGTCAAGTGGGATTAGCTCCAGCCCCCCCACATGACCCTGATAAGGATAAGTGGTTATAGAAGATGGCTGGAGGGATTAATTAAGGCAGACTCATCGTTAGCTGCAGCCCTAACGAGGGTGTGACTTACATTACAGGTGAGTTACAGGTGTTCTTGTGTGAACACTAACAGTCCAGATGTTGATGATCACACATCAGCCCTGCAGGGTGCACACATGGCAGCAGCCACAGATCCGGATCCTGCTGCTCCGTGTTGCCTTCACTGTCCATCCACCTGATCATTTCAGCTTTATTTATCAATTAATGAGCTTAAATACGGCAGGTAAAATCACACCTGAACGCACCGTTACAGAAGCTAAAGGTGCTGCTGACATGTTGTTTCCTTTCAAACGTTCAAAACTGTTATTCACGTTCAGGCTTTTTTTTTTTTCACGCAAACATCACGCACACATTCACCGCATTTCATCCGTTTGAACGCACCACAGGAGGCTGAGCTCCATCCCAGTCCAGCACCGCCCGTCGACCCCCTTTGTCTCTCTCCTCATGCCGGATGAAAGAAACGTTTAACGGCTAACGGCTGCTCCGTTAGCCTGTTAGCTGCAGCCAGCTAACGGTCGGGCGGCGTCACCACCACACACACACACACACACACACACACACACACACACTCACCGATTCCCGGTTCAACCGATCCGCGCAGCAGAGCTCGAGCAGGAGACCCGGTGATGGTGAATCGAGAGTCGGTCAGGCTGATCAGGAACAAACGGTGTTTAAACAAATGATAAGATGAGCAGCGGTCATGTGATCAGCTGGGTACCTCTCCTCCTCTCTCCTCCTCTCTCCTTCCCTCCGGCCGTGAGCCTCCCCCCCCTCCGCCCCCCTCTTTTCACCGTTACCAAGGCGACAAGAGGAGAAGGAGTGGGGAGATGCAGCGCGCAGGCGCAGTATGATTTTACCTCAAAGCGACTTTTTTTGTTGTTGTTGTTGTTGTTTTTTTTGGTGCCTTCTGTGATACAATTTGCAGTATAATTACACAAAAGTACTAACAAATCAGAGTACTTCAGTGTCGATTATAAGTCCTTGCATTCATCGTTTCACAATAACACTTTATCGATTTAAAGTTAAAGGTCCAATCCAAGAGATTTTGTGGCATCAGGCAGTGAAGTTGCAAGATTGCAACCAACTGAGTAACCCTCGCCTCACCCTTCAAAGCGTGTGGCCAGAAAACTCACTTAACAAACTTGCTCGATTGATGTATAGTATATATAGTTTACCTACGTTTAAACGTACGTTTAAACGTAGGTAAACTATATATACTATACATCAATCGTGCAAGTTTCCAGGCAAAACACGAAATAAAATCAAACTAGTAGAAAAAAGTGACTATATTCACTTTTTCTACTAGTTTGCTGGTCACGATTTTCTTTTTTTTTCGTGCATTGCTGTGTGGATTCACCGCTTCTGACATCGGCTGATACCAGTGAAGACGTTTAGCTGGTTTAGCTGGCGTAGACCGCTGCCAGGGGCAGTATTTTCTGGACTTACAGATGTGGTAATACTCACTGAGAGAACTTTACCGCCTATAGGGAAACTACGGGCCTCCTGCAGAGCTCCTATGCCAGCGCGATGTTCCCCTGCGTCCACCGAGGAGCTCGTTGCAACAAAATTTACAACACAAAGGATGCCAAGGCGATTCCCTCTCACATAAAGTCATCTGATCAACAGTGTGCTTGCCTCTCTGCCCAAGTCAGATGTGCACACTCACTTCAACGGACTGAAAACTGGTGAAAGTTGGATTATACAACATCAGATCTATCACCAACAAAGCTTCTCTGATCAATGGCTTTAGCTCAGAGCCGGTGTTTGTCTGTAGAAGCATGATGAGGACCCGCTCTATCGGTAAAAGATAAGAGATGAAAGTCTCATTTGATTCTTATTTTCAGGCGATTATACACTAATTAAAACGTACTCATGAATAATATCTGCCTGTCTAATTTCTGCCAGTAAATCCACTTAAACACTGGACCTTTAATGTGCATAAAAATTATTAGCAAAACGTACTTAAACTGTCAAAAATAAAAGTCCTCATTGTGGGGATATTAGCCTACTTAGGTGGAGGTTATTTTAACTCTTAGATCATATTTAGTTTGCATATACTGAGGAAAGGCGAGTATAACTGCTGTGAGTGAATCCTTGCAAGGGGTTACACAGGGTCAGACACATGTAGAGATAGTGCTGCGTGTTATCTTTCGGTTGTGAGACGCTCTGACTTCTTCGTCTTCTTGAGATACAGCAGCAGTTTGTGTTTACAAGAGCAGGCGCCATTACTACAGTAGCAGAGGTCAGAGGATAGAGTCTGACTAACAATGTCAGACCACTAAGAGTAAACACATTTCATTATCTGTAGACGCACTGAGTTTGAGCACAACCTTTAAAGACGCCCTGCTGCCTCAAAAACCTGCTTCACCTCTAAGGACCGAGCACCAGACCTGGGGTGACAGACTTCTCCACAGCTGCCCAAACAAATCAGAGACTGCACCTACCTGTCTGCATTCAAAACATGCCTAAAAATCACCTTTAGTTAGTTTAGTAATGATGATTTATGATTATTATTATCAGTCATAGAGTAGCTGTGTCGCTGTTCTGAGGTCATGCAGACAAAGCAGAGCGGCATCGTGTCCTGACAAGTGCATTGACAAATCCTCCATGAATGTACCACACTGCACAGTATACCGAAGTACTACACAAAGTTTTAGTCCTGGTACTTTAGCAGCAGTCATGGTTAATAGAGCAGCAGAAAACAGAAATACTACAGTACAAGTACCTTAAATGATATTTTAGTTCAGTACCTGAGGAAATACACAGTTACATTCCACTAACGTGTGTAAAAATACCTCATTACAACTCATTAAATCAAACTTTTATACTAGTGTAAACAGCCTGTTGCTGCATGTTATCCCCGCTCTATCTGTCTCTCTGCAGCTGTCAAAAATATAAATAAATAAAAATAAAAAATGCCTCAAAGCGATACAACGCTCCCACATCAACAGGTTCGTCTCCCTGACAACTGAGCAAACTTTATCCGCTGATGAAGCCTGTGTGATGCAGCTGAAAGCTCCAGAAAAAGCCGGCGTGTGGCCCTAGATTTGTGTTTGATTTGCTACAGACAGTTTTACCTCACAGAGCCTCTCATAAGCACTAAAGAGTCTCGAGACATATTTTAACCTCATTATTTGCACTTAGTGGTTTCATTTCGAATCCTCCAGCATTCTCTCAGTGTTTTAAAGTGTTTCTGTGATAGTTTTCTGTTAAAAGTGTCACCGTACTCACACTTTATCTCCTCTCGTCCGTCCTTTTCTCTCCTCTCTGCATGTTTTGTTGGTCCGTTTCTGTCGAGTGCCGCGCCAACATGCCAACTTTGATAGAAGTCTGCTAACCTGTCATGTTTTCATGCCTCTCTGCAGCACGTCTGTTACTCTGCTGATAAGAAGCGGCGTCTTAAAATCCCTCTGCTATCCTCTCTCTGACCACCCCCTCAGCTGAGTCCCCGCCCACAGCTTCAGACAGAAAATTATTTAATTTTTTTTTACTCTGAAAAGATTCAAAACTGAGCGATGAGAGAGAGCCTGTCACGCTGTACTCACCCACATACACTGAACCCGGGTAGTACATGGTGACGTAGTACGGGTCCTCTGCGTCCTCCATGATAAATGCTCTGTCTCCTGCAGAGTGATTTGGCTGGTTTAGTGGACGTGAAGCTGCTGTTGCTGTCTCGTCTGGTCTCTGGTACACTCTGTGCAGGTCAAACACCCCCTTTGAGCCGAGGCCAAAACTGTTTGTGTTGAACGGGCAGCGTGACACTGACGGCGGGCAGCTTACACCGCATTCCCTAGCAGCACATTCTGGTAGCTTTGCTGGCACCGTGCGATGGTCAGACAGTGCAAAAATATCTGTTTGATTCATCAGGTTCGCCTCTTCGTTGCTTTTATTTTGTTCGGGAGGTTGTTTGTGATCTGACTGATGCTTTGAAATGTTACTTTTAGGCGTGGTGGTGTCGACTGAAGCAGCTTTAGAGGCCTCATGTGTGCGCCACGCTGACAGACATGTCTCATATTGATTTATCGCCTCCGTTTTCCGATCGATGTCTCTCCGCTGGCAGCTGTAATCCTTCGACACGCAGTCGGACTGACTTACTGGACTCTTCACGTCTGTCTGAGAGGCTTGTCTCAGAGCCTTCGACCACATCCTGTATTTGTGAGAAGACCTGACATTTGGAGGTCCACTATAGATTTCTTCCTGAGGTCTTTCGAGATGTGCGGCTGACGGAAACGTCGCGTCCACTTTGGCGTCACTGCTGAAGCCAAATCGTCTTCTCCTGCTCTCAATATTGGGCGACTGATTCAGGAGAGGCTCTGTGGAAAATGGCATTTTGTGAGTCTTCGGTAAAGTCGCGCTTCTCTCAGAATATATTCGCTCATTTGTTCGATCACTGGAGACGAACCCTGCAGTCCTCTGAGAGTAGTCTATACGTCTCCTGTGTGCAGCGAGTCCATCAAACACCAGCTGAGAGTCTCTTTGAACAATATTAGCAAACTCTGAAGATGTTTGTGCACCAGGCAGAAACTCCTGCTGCTGTTTAACGTTTGGTTTATAGATGTCTATATTCCTTGGCGGGGGCTTTGGTTTATCTTGCAATGAGCAAGAACTCTGCAACGTGGCAGCTTGTCTTTGGGCCTCAGAGTGAGTCTGGTGTCTGGATGTAATGGAACAAACTCTCCTCAACGTGGGATGAGTGAAATCCAGCAAAGCTTCTTGGTCAAGAACGTCATGCTTTGCCTCATTCGAAGGCCTCTGTTGGCCGGACTCAGGCTCAACTTTAGTGTTCGATATGGTAATCGATCTAGCGCGTCTTTCTTTGCCAACAGGAGACGGCTGCTTGCTTCCTCGGCCGTCCAAACTCGTCCCTGGACACAGGGAAGTTGGAGACGAGCTCAGTCTGGGTGTTGGGACAGTCAGAGTCGGAGATACGCTTGGCTTGGGATGCGGCTGGTGCAGCGATGGAGACGGATCAGTCAAATGTGAGGCGGGGAGATGAAGAGAATCACTTGGCTTTGGTCTCAGAGTGGAGAGAGTGGGAGAGGAATTTGGCAGCGCAGCAGGAAAAACGGAGATGCTGGGCTGCTGAGCAGAGAGAGTTGGAGAGCTGCATGTTTTGGGTTTGGTTCTTGGGAGAGTTGAAGCTCGTTCTCCGTGGTTCCTCTGCGAATACTGACATGATTTAGTCCAAGAGGGACGACTGGACGTCTTAGAGGAAATTGGAAGAAAAGATCTGGAGCCAAAAGAAAGAAGAAAAAAACTTAGCATATTTAAAATATTACACAAAACTGAGCCAGATGAGCTCAAGTTCAATTTACCTGTCAGTGCTGAAGAGTCCCTTCTCATCGAACGACGGGATCTGGATGGGTTTCTTTTTGATGACGGGAGACGAGAGGGAGAGAGGAGGAGGCGACAGACAGACTGATGGACGCTCATTCGCTTGTCTGGAGGACGAAGACACTTCAGGGACGAGACGATCAAAAACACTCGCTCTGCGGTTCATCCTGAAAGTTGTGAGACGTGAAAACAAAGATCAGACGTGAAGGAAAATCAGCCTGTCAGACATCAAACGTTCACATCTGTCAACATGTGACAGATTCAGACGTTTTATTTATGTAATAAATGTCACTGCGTTCAAAAGTTACTCGAGTTAAAGTACTGAAGTGTGCAAACTGTTCACTCTGGCTCATAAGAGGGTCGTATAATTCTATTTATTGTCATTAAATTCTTAACACTAATGCATTAATGTTTATTTTACTGTAGCTTACTGAGCTGTTGTTGGTTTAATCCTTAACAATGCATCATATTCTATAAATTCATCAAATAAAATGATACAAGCAGCTGTTAAATAAACATAATGAAGTAAAAAAGTACAATATTTTCCTCTGAGATGTTTTTTTTGTTATTTGTTCATTTATTTACACTTTAATCTGATTTTTACTTCATTTTATAAATCTATTTATATATTTCAGTGTGTTTTATTATTATTATTATTATTATTATCATATATTTAGTTTTTCCTCACAGAAAATGATGATAGTGTCTCCTCAGTTTGTGTTTTTGTGTATAAAGGAGGTGTGTTGATGACTGAGAAGTATAAATTAGAAAGATGTGAAGTACAAGTACAGAATTACTTCAGACACTGCGATGACTGCACTGTAAATTAAACATAACTAATAAATGCATGTTCAGAGTAAAAACAGTCACTGACCTGCTGTCTGAAGCTCCGTCTCTGTTGTTGACACACCGAGTGAGTAAATAAGCGAGCGAGTGTGAGACGGGAGCCCAGCAGTAGGAAGTGGTGGGCCTTCAAGTGCCATTCTCTCCATTCCTTCGACACTGAAGCTGCTCTGTTTGACTCCCACACTCTCTCTGCTCGGTTCACGGGACGCCGTCTGTGAAGTCTCAATGTGCTCTCAGTCGTCTGACTGATCACGGCTCAGATAAGTGGAAGGAGACTCAGATCCTTCAGTTAAGTACAAATACACACACGTGGAAATACTCAGTTACAAGTAAAAGTGTTATCAGCAAACTGTACTTCAGACAGACTTCATCAGATTATTAATATTGATGCATGAAGCTTTTATATAAATGTTTTCTGATCCGCCGCAACTCTCTGTGATTTACAGAGTTTCCTGATGGACAGTGAAGTAAACTGCTGACAACTGTAGCTGCTGTTAGCTCAGTTTGTTAGCCGTGCTGCCCCGGACTGTGAGCTCAGAGCACCGGGGGAGTGTTAGTGTTTGTACCACAGGAGTTTTGGACCACCGGGAAGAAGAAGAGGTTTACAGGGAACGCTGACACGGGGCGGAGCCAGTGTCGTACCACAACGGGAGTAGGCATTATAACCGGGCTCAGCAGCCTCTATGGACATAATGGCAGAGGAGAAGAGAGCGAAGTTGACGGAGGAAGCTAAGAAGAGAAAAGGAGAGAGTGAGCGAGCAAGAAGCCGCCGGACAAGAGTAAATCTGGGACTGACTTTTAGTGGTTGGTGAGAGCTTGGTGAAATAAAAGGCTGAAAGACAGACGCCGAGCTGGGCTGACTGCTGTTGGACTAGTCAGTAATATTAGCTGCTGTTGGTGACCTTGACTGATATTTGGCTGTGGACTCGCTAGTTTTTGATCATTAGTAATGTAATCAGAACAAATACTCGAGTACAGCTGTCCATATTTACCACAGCGGGATTACACTCTGAAACTGGGGGCGTTAAATTGTTGCTGGGGAAACGTCTCTTTGGTTAACAGCTCATTGATAGCTTATCATGTTTTACCTGAAAAGTAACTGCAGCTGTCGAATAAATGTAGTAAAAAGCGGAATATTTCTCTGAGAGTAAATTACTGGCAAACCAAATGCACATGGTCACAGTGTTTTTACTGTAAACAAATCACAGTAAAACACTGTGATTTTATAGTACGTTGCTTGTCAATAGCTGCCAGTTCATTTCAAATTTCACCACTTTCCACCACTGATGTACAAATCTTAAATATTATTTCAGCTTCATAATAAAACACAGAGTAAATCCAAAGAGTTTGAGGATTAAACTGTTTTATTTTGTATGAACAAAGGAAGCATATGATCATCAAAAAAAGGGCTGTAACACACACACCCAGTTTCCTCACCATGCCGTCAGGTAAAAACAAAAAGACACTTTGAGCGTTACCAAACACGATTTGTTCTGTAATCTTGGTCCATCCTGGATCATTTTGGCACATATTTTTATCATTCTTAATAAAATCACTAATACACCATTTTGGCACAGCGGCACATTAAACGATCCACATGCTTCTCAGCAGCTGCCATGCCAACATCACCAGAGAGAGAGGGTTTAAAAAAAACAACAAACCTCAGCGCCGGCGACAGTCATTGCACTTATGTCATTCACTTCACTAATTAAAATGCACGATAAACTTCATGAGTCATGTAAAGTGATTGTCGAATTACAAAACGTACGTAAAAGTTGGCACGAGTATAAGATGGTGTGAAATTTACATCGTTTCTAAAGGGCAACACGTCGTCCAGTCACCTGCGCGTGGTCGTCTCCACCTTTTGTGCATTTGGCTTTGTTTGATTCACTTTTCTCTGATCTCTGCAGCTTGGAGTGTGTTAGAGATCAGGGAGAAGTGGGAATGATAGGTCAGCTCCCTCCTCCGTCATCTTTAAGGTGTTGGCTCCAATCCCGCCGGTGTCCTGGCACCACCCCCCCACCTGCCACCCTGCCACCCTGTCCAGATGGCCTGCGCGCCCCTGCCTCCCTTCCTTCTCCTCGTCCTCTTGATCATATCAGAGCATTGCTATCGTCATCTCTGCAGTTCACGCTGGCCACCAGCGGGTGATGCCGAACTGTTTTGTTGCTCCACTTGTGGGCATCCTGCAAGCCGGGCTCTAAGAAGTACAGGCATGCTCCGAAGCCTGCCAGCACCAACACCGACACCAGCAGGTAGAGGGGGACGAACCAGTCCAAGAACAGCCACGACATTACTGCTGTCAGGGAGAGAGAGAGGGGAAGGGGATGGGTGGAGGAGGATGGAGGATGGAAAGGGCACAAAATGGATGAGGACAGACATGAATGCAAGATTTTTTTAGGAAAAGGGTGGATGAGTTATTTTCAGGATGTCATGCATGACAAACTGCAGCATCACACAAGAATCATCACACCACCAGCATCCGGCTGCCTGTCACCGCCTCCATCAGGCTGAGATCCACTGATTTCTTTTTAAGACTCTGTGGTTGTAAATAAAGGCATCGCGCTCACCTGCAGACGCTGCTGAATCAGTGTGCCTTCCTGCGTTTGATGGTATGCGATGTGCGGCAGCTGTGAGTCCAATCAATCATCAGATTATCTCCCGGCTCCGACTGTTGCACGCGAGACGGCTCCCCTCCGAAAAAAAGAGAGAAAATCACAGGTGCTCTCCGAGAGGCGTGAGAGACAGAAGCTGCATGCGGGGCTTCATCCTCCAGCTCCTGGCTCATGACGTTCAGAGAGGAGGGGTGGGGGTTGCTATGACAACACCCCTGCTGATGGAGGAGAGGATGGAGGGAGTGGGAGGGAAACTTATATAACTATAATCTTTTTCTTTTTGGGTGGGGGATTTTAGAGGAGGTGGTGGTGGTGGTGGTGGGGTCTCTTCATGATGCTCTCCGCCTTGCTGCTCACTGCGTAAAATCAATTCCACTCCATTTAACACCGAGGCCATCACACAGTTTATGTGACATTGAGAGAGGGTGAGGGTGGATGGATGGGTGAGTGGGTGGATGGGTGTATTTTTGTATGAGCACCACCTCTCATATGTGCTCTGACTGACGGCAGCTGCAGTATTTTATGGAGTCACTCCCCTGAGTAAAAGGCTGGAAAGAGGTTTTGTGTGTGTGTGTGTGTGTGTGTGTGTGTGTGTGTGTGTGTTTCGGAGACAGAAGCTGAATACAGAGACGATGGCCTACATTATAAAAAGTTGTCATCTCGTTTAGTGACGGCCATTTTTAGCTCGTTCTGCACAAAGAGGCAGATTCACGAAGAGCAGGTGAGCTTCGCACAGACACCGTCGTATCAGTTAAATAAAGAAACAGATGTTGTTTCATCTGCTTAACTTGGACCACATTTGTGTATTTTTAAGGTTAGACTGAGGAAGTCTCGTCTTATCCAAGTCCAAGTGTCCATGTCCAAGATCCGTCTCAGATGTTGCATCTATCTGTCTTTCTCTTTGCATGGTCGAGTCTGATTCTTTTGATGAACAGATGACCTGTTTTCTGAAGTTGGAGGATTCTCCAGTCCATCTACGTTCCAACCCTCACCTACGGCCGTGAGCTTTGGGTAGTGACCGAAAGAATGAGCCCCCTCGGCTCCTGGCACGTCCAACTGGGAGGAGACCGCAGGGAACGCCGGGATCCTCCAGGAGGAGCTGGAAGGTGCTGCTGTGGGGAGAAAGACGTCTGGAGCGTCCTGCTAAACCTGCTGCCACCGTGACCCGACCTCCGGATAAGAGGAAGGAAACGGATTGTTTTCTGAAGTGTTCCTGAGCCCACGTAGTAACATTGTTGGAGATCTGAAGTCCGTGTCAAGGAGAGTTTATTCTTTCACAAGAGATAAATCCGAGTTGGCTCCAGAGCCGAACTGAAGACAACTCTACGCCCACTCCGAGAAGCGTTGGTGTCAGCATTTTATGAGTGCTACATTTGCAACATCCGGACGCCGTATCAGCTCATTCTGGTGCCATCACTTACAATCCTCATTCTCCACACTCACACATCTGTGGCGCCGTGGGGGTTTGATTCAGGACTTCTTAGACCGAAGTTCAGTTTGTGTTAATAAAGTTTAAAGCCCACTGCACGCAGACTACATTTATTGTTCCCGAGCTACATGCTAATGTGAATGTTCTCCTTCGTTAAACATGATTCAGAAGAAGAATTAAGTTTGATGATGAAATATATTAGAGTTCATAAAGTAACCACACATCATGCATAGTACAATAAAGCCTTACACCTTGAAGTGATCTATAACCATATCCTTCATACGTCATCATCATCATCATCATGTGGGTTTTTAATGCTGCCTGATGGGTCGAAGGTCACGGACATTCAGTGTTGGTTGTGCAGAGATTTCTCTGATTCTCTGAATCTTTGAATGAGATTCTGGATTGTAGACGGCGAAATCCAGAAATTCATTCAAACGCTCTTAAACCGTTGCACCTCACCTCATCCTGATCATGATACTATCACCTGTTACCAATGAACCTGTTCACCTGTGGAAGCTTCACACAGGTGTGAAAAAGGCTCTTTAAAATTGTTTCACAGAACTTTTGTTTTAAATCAAGGTTTTTATTTCTTTTGTCGTTTAATTGATTTGATTCGATTTTACACTTTGTTGGTTTTAATTTGCTGGAAATATTAATATTAGATTTTATTTCCATCGTTGTGCCCGGCGTTTCCAGTCCATCAGTCTTCATTAAGACGGAGAACAGCGTTTCTAATTTAAGAGCCAGAAAAGAGGAAACTGAAACTCATACGAACAAATCTGTAATCTTTTTTTTAAAACACCTGAAATCAACAAATAAACACGATGAAACGGTCAGTGAAGAAACTTTAGAGTATCGTTAAAATATAAAAACACACAAACAGTATCATGTTAATGACTTCTCAGAGAGACGTGAGAAAAGTGTGCTGAGACGGAGGTGTGAAGTTTCACCATGAAAATGTGTGTGTGTGTGTGTGTGTCCACTATGCTGGCGGTTGCTGTGACATCACTTTGGTCTGCAGGAAGTCAGAAACCGGAGGCGCGACGACTTCAGGATTACTCAGATGGACGTGATGATCGCCCGGTACGCTCACCACCGAGTGCTGAGAGAGAAACGATTGATTAAAATCATGCACGAGTTCAAAATCTTATTCTTATGTTACATTTTTTATTCAGACTGTAAGTAAAATACATTAATAAATCAATTAATAAATTGTCTGCTCATTAAACTCTGTTTATTCTTCATTTTGCACATTTGTTTATTTTTTACACGCCATAAAACTTCAATTAACCTCCCGGGCTTTTATTTGGTGCTCATAGTTTCTGTAAAATAAAGTGAATTAACCAAACCGACCTAACGAGGTGTAGCACTTCATATTAACGAAAGTTTAAACATCGAACAGGCAGGTCTGAATCTCGAGTGGGCGACCCGGTGGACTTTTTTAAAAACAGACCAGGCGTTCACTTGTCGGCGCCATGTGTGTGTCGTTGTTTTGAGTGTTTTATTTAGTGTCTGTAACTTCCTGTCTTCCACTTTTGATTACCTGTTCCAGCCTGATTAGCTTCACCTGAGTCTCGTCAGCTCGTCTTCTTGTGTATTTAGTTCCTGTCTGTTTCTCTCTTGTTATTTTGTGTTTTCATCCCTGCAGGTAAGCCTTTATCTTTCATGTCTGTGTTTGGTTCCACCTTCCTAAACTGGACTTTGTTCAATTTGTTCTCGCCTAATTTAGTTTCTCTTCGCACTCAGCAACACATTCCAGCTGCTGCTGGCTGATCCTGAGGCGTTCCCAGGCCAGATGGACTGTGTAGTCTCTCCAGCGAGTTCTGGATCTGCTGCCAGTTGGACCTGCCTGGAACATCTCCAAAGGAAGGCATCCTGATCAAATCCACGAGCCACCAGGGGAGAGATCAGACTGAGAGCGATTCACAGACTGTTATGAGTCAGCAGAGAAGGAGCTGCAGCACCCTCGTCCAGAAAAAGGGGAAACTGAGGCCTCCTTCTGGAGTCAGTGAGAGGATAGCTTGCCGGTGAGCGTCTGGTGAGCTGAGCACAGCCCGAAAGAGCTACGTGGATCCACAGGCAAAGGCGAGGACCTAGGTGTGCTGATTCTTGACTTAATAAAACTGTTATACACGTCCAACTGGTCTTTTTATTGAATTTAGTTGATGCACATCCTCTGCTCTCCTTCAGTGAAAGGTCAGGAAGTCTATTTGAAGCATTTACCTTCAGAGACCCAATAATCTAACATCCTGAGAGGAAATGATCTAATTTTTATATCATTAGTCGTCCATGTTCTGTTGTCTGTTGCTCTATGAAAAGGTGACTAACTTTATTAACTAAGGGTGCTTTCACACCAGCGCTGTTTGGTCTGCTTTAAACAGACCAGAGTTCATTTGGGCAGGTGTGAAAGCTCATCTGAACTCCGGTCCGTCTGAAAACGTGGGTCTTGGCCCTACAGTGGGAAAGCAAACAGACTATCCAGAGAACCAAAGATCAGCAAGCCAGTCGAGGAGCCGGGTTTTCTTCTTCCTTGTTTTGGACGACACCACCCCCGAACGAGCAGCTGTTGTAACTGCATGACGTTGTCCAGGCGGCTTGGAGATGTGAAAGTGAACCAAACCAAATGAAGGTGTGAAATTTTTCGGCACTGCCCGCCCAATTGCGCCGAGTGTGGTTCGATTGTGCGGGCAATGAGTCCGGTCGATTGGTGTGAAAGTGACAAATAAGTGAACATGAGGCTCACTGGATTTTTTTGTCTCCAGCTAACTGAAACGAGGAATTTGATTTTCTTTCCTGTAAAACTGACAAATTACAATGACTCATGACGGCTGCCCGACATTTTCTCATTATGTTGTTTTTATACCGTATGACTCGTTAACATCTGACTGCTTGTAAAAATCTGTAGTTTGGTTAAGATTAATATTTAATGTTGGGATTTTCTTCAGGTGCTCGTGTCGGTAATAAACAGACAAACACTGAAGGACGACGGCAGACATTTTGACTTGTCACAGGTGAAAAGTAAACCGTGACAGTGACTCAGCGAGGCAGCATGCACAGCGAGGACCTTTTTAAAAAAATATAGCTCACCTAAATGGAATGCAGCCACATATAATGACATTAAGGACGCCTGAACTTTTCCTGCTTTACTCTGCAAACATCTCATCAGTTCTCCTCTGTGCTGAATCCAGACACTGAAAACTGAAGAAAAAGGAACGATCTGATCGTGTGTGTGTGTGAACTCTTTTTGTGCTTTAAAGTTCACGTCTATAAATATTTCTGCTTATTCTGAGACACTGAACTTGTACTGTGGTGCTACTTTTAGATCTGTGCAGCTGCCTCGATAGATTTAATAGAGCAATGCACACACACACACACACACACACACACACACACACACCTGCACGAACAGTGCTTGAAATATGGCCTGCTTTAACCTATATATGTATATAGAAACACAATAAATGCATTGTTTCACTTCACATAGACGTATTTTCACCTTCTAAATTCTCAAGTGTGTCCCTCCTGTCCCTCTATGACAGTTAAATCAGCACTTTAAACATCATTTTAGATTCAAACTCACATTTCTGTCACGATAGCCTTGGAGAAGTGTGGAGGCGAGTTTCTGTCGGTTTGAGTCTGGGTGTGCATCAATACCTTTGTCTGCTCTAGAACAGCAACAAAAGTTAGAATGTTATTTATGCAAACATCAGTTTCGGTGCAGTGATCATCGACTTACAGAACGATTAAAACAGACGCTTGAATCCTCGACTGCAGGTCCAGACTCTGCTCCAAACTGATGGGCACAATGTTATGAAAACACCAAATGAGACACGACGAGCTGAAACCTCGATACGAGTTAACAGAGAGGAGGTGGTGAACGTGTTGGAGAAGTTAACAGTGACTTACAAAATGAACTCGCAGGTCTCTGGAGAACACAAATCCTGCAGAAGAGAAACACGTTCAGCTGAAAGCAAAGTGAGATTATTTTTTCTCTGTGAGAGGAGAAGAAGAGATAAAGACGAACCTCTTTCGGTCTGAAGCAGACCTCGCTCTAAAAGGACGTGAACAGACCGTTCAGACAGAGTCGGGTTAGCAGCCAACAGCCTGGAAGACAGAAAACACTTCCAGACAGCAGCTGATAAAAGAGACACAGAAATCTGACCGAGCACCCACAGAACATTTGGACACGAGTACAGCTTACTAACTTCTGGTTTTCCAGACCGAATGCATCAAATTGTGACAGTGAAATGAGTCATTCTGCAGATCCATGAGTGCTGTGAGTCAAATCAAAGTGGTTCGTGCACTAATAAACTTACATTTCCACAAATACAGTTAATATAAGAGTGATGATAATACAGTGTAAGCGACACGTGATCTCGCCTCATCTTCACAGTTCACACTAGCTAGTAGCAGGTAGGAGAGGTGAGGACCCATGACTTGCGTTATTTAATTCAGTCTTATTTGTTGAGTGTGCCTGACTGTGGCCCCGTCGCGCCCATACATTATTATTGACACTGCAGTACCACAGAGACTTCAATAAAGTTAGTCAAAGGCAGGCTTGAGGTTGCCAAGCAACCAGGGTCAGCTGCAGGTCAGAGCAATTAACTGCAGCTGTGCTCTGTCTGTGTGTGAGTGACTGCTGAGAGACACAGAAAATCTCTAAATGAACCCCTCCAACTAGTGGACACTAATGCCAAACGGTAGGTCGTATCAAAAAGCCCAAATGACTGTGAGCATCCTCATCTTGTCGACCATGTGAATGCTTAATTTCAGTGTCTAAAGTTAAAAAATGTGACCTGGGGAGAGAGAGAAAGAACAGGTGCCCCGTGCTCCTTTGGGAAATTTCTCCTCTCCAGTTTACATGGGAGTAGATGGGGCTGTCGGTGGGTGATCCTGGCACATCAGTGCGTCTCCCGCTAATATTGTAAGTCTGACAGCTTCAGCAGTGATATCGCTGCGTAGCCCACGAATTTTCCTACGTTTATATATAAATTATTTCTGTAGAGTGACATTTGTGGCCACAAGAGCTGTTTGCAAATTTATTTTTTGACAAATGTTTCTGTTATAAAAATTAGGATTATACTGGGGTTCAGATGTTTTAATTCTTGTAGAAGAGTGTGTGTGCTTTCTGTTCTTTGCATGTCTCTCTCCCACTCCCCTTATCAGGCATGTGCTTGCTGAGGCAGGAAGGGAGAGATGATTAAAAAACGGACCAAGGACAAGAGAAAAAGGTTAGGGGAGGTATCATTTTGAAAAAGAAACATAATGTTCATTACTAAGCGGAAGACCAAAAAAGGAAATTGTTAGTGGGAAGATATCTGAGACAGCCCATTTTATGAAAAATGTATAAGAACCAACTGACAGAGCTCCTCAGTGAGCCTTTTCTCTGTAACCCCTTTTGTGTGTTGCACTGTTAAACGCTCCTTCTTGTACAAGAATAATAAATTCATCTTAAACTTTGATACTTTGAATCCAGTCTTCCTTATTCAAGAGTTCTTCTTGAAAAATTCTCGTAACAGTTTCTCTCCACTCTAGCGATGATGTCACACACTCATCACCTTAAAGGCACACTCAGTTAAAAGTTATCTGGTGACTCTTTATTATTTACAGAGACCCAACAATTCCCACCATGAGCAAACACTTAGTGACAGTGGCAAAGAAAAACCTCGAGCAGAACCCAGAATATTATATTCTGTAAATACAGCTCTCTAAATCTGACACACTGGACCTTTAATGTTACTCCATGAGACCTGAGAGTAAAGTCGGTGCAGTTCCTTTAAACTCATCCGACATTAATGACGGTTTATTGGACTTGAATTGGTCATAAACTGGACATTATACCTCTGAACTGCCGTCTCATAACTGTAAAGTCTTCTCTCCTGTCTTCTTTTCAAACTGAAGCATCTCGTCCATGCCCTGCCTCATCGCTCCGGATATTTCTCTCTGCAGAAGAAGAGACGAGAAAATCAAAAAGTGGAACATAAAGATAATTGAACAATCGTTCTGCAGCAATCATTTTATCGTTTCTCTTCATTTCCAAGGAAACCGTCACTATTAAATCATCTTTACTCCAAACGCTTGTCATATTCAGTGATGATGAAAAACTGTTGAATTACTGCATCTAAAGGTAGAAATCCAAAGCAGTCCAGCAGCACGACGGCCTCCACCGTCTCAGGAAACACAGCGCTGAACTGCGGAGGACACGACATAACACATGAATGATACCATGAAGAAAATACAGCAAAGTATCAGTGAAAAGTCGATGAATCTTAGTCACCATTGCGGCGATGTTACCGCCTGTCAGGGAGCAAACAAACCAAAGTTATTTTGTTACTGACTTTCACATAGATTCTGGTTGTGATCAAGAGGCTGTAACTAAAGATTATTGTATGTTTGTCACGATTTTGATGGATCAAATCAAGAAAAATGTCCATGGTAGCATCAAAAACTCACATTTGACATTTGATTTGATGAAATCGCTCACTGTTTCAGCTTTGCTTGAGGTTTTATTGAAAAAAAGCAGTGTCAGTTTATGTGGATTGGGTGTATTATTTATGTTTTTCTCAGTCTGCACAGACTCACCCATACTGTGGCCTATGATGGAGAACTTTGTCCACTGGAGATCTGTGGGAGTAATTTCACAGACACATCGTATTAAATCCAGTTTCACTTCCTGCTGGGCTGATTTAACTGCCGCAGACTCCTCAGGAGATGAAACCTCTTTGCCACAAAGAGATTGGAGTGAAACTAATGGCTGAAAAAGGTCGTGCGACCTCTTGAGCTCACCGTCAACGACTCGGCGGACATCTGCCACATACTCGGGGAAAGAGTAGAAAACTCCAGGAGGACGATGTGACGACAGACCGTGACCTGCCAGGTCCAACGCCACATACCTGCACTCTGAGAGGACGGACGGAGAGAGACATGAACTCAGGAACAACACGGAGAGGAGGGAAGTCCAACAGGCTGTTTGTTCCAGACTTAAATATCTCAACGGCTGTTAGACGGATTGTATTTTTGTACAGACATTAATGCTTCTATGGTTGTGACCAAACACCACAGACTATAAAACATGGACATAGTCCTTGTGACGCCATCCACAGGTTTCTGAAGAGCCGTTCTACTCTGGCCGTCGCCATCTTAGCGGTCCTGCATTTGTCGACTCCTGCTAATCAAAAAAAAAAAAAATCGGCAAAGGCGTGGAGCGTGGGTGGAGCTGAGGCGGGCTGAATGAAGCCCGGTTGCTCAAATAAGCCACCTGTAACAGCACCTACCTGTCAAGCGTCCACGCTCAACACAGCACGATCAAAAGTTTGTCTCGTGTAAACACACTACATGCTTCGAGTCCAAGACAAGACTGAGTCCAAAGAGGTTCTAGTCCAAGTCAAGAAAAACCTCTTCGAAACAGTACAATGAAATATATTATGAGATCATTTTCACAAAGTAAGTGCAGCGTAACATCTCTGTAGGATCAAATCAGGTCTTGTTTTTTACTTTAAGTAGAGAAATTTCACTTAAAAGTCACATAAAGTTGAAGTGAAACTTTTATTGTGGTGTAACAACACTCTGTACACAGGTAAACGACAAAGATGCACCTTTGTCTGCATTTTTATTCATCACACAGACTGACTATTCAAACTGTTTTAAACTCCATCGTCTCTCCGTCCATTCACTGTCTGCTGTGCGAACAGCTGAAATAAAAATAATAAATTATGGAGCTTCTCCTCGACTGCCAACGGAAAATGTAACAAATAACAACACAGATGTCACTTTTTGTTTTTAAAGGAGGAAGTTACTTAATGCTGGACTCAAGACAGATGAGAATATTTGGCGAGAACGATGGCAACAAGTCCAAGACAACAGAAAACATCATGAGTGTAGTACTCATCAGGTACTCTGGGTGAGTACACAGCTGTAACCGTGAGGTTTAATGACCCGTCCCTCCGTCATAGATTACCTCTGGGCAGCAGAGGAATGAGGGTGTTGAATGTACCACAGTTATCAGCCCAGCCGTGCAGACACAGCACAGGGCAACCGTGATCTGGACCCCAGACTTTGCCCCTGATCTGACCCCAGGGGACCGAGACAGAGAGCTCTGCACCTGAACGCAACACAACAAAATCAGAGGAAGCAGCTTTAAAACGCAAGAATCTGACAGATCTGATGTTGATTAATTACCTTCTCGTGTCACTGCAGACGACATTCGAGTGTCTGATGAGTTTTCTCAACGTTCCTCCGTGGGATTTTAAACAAATTCTGGCCCTTCACAGACGACCTCTGACCTTTGGAACCTGAAAGAAACATCAGACGCTTCTGCAACCAGTGATCTTATTGGATATTAAGATGGACAATCCTCATCAGTCATACACGGCAGAGGCGGGTCTTACCTGGCAGCTCTTTTGCTCCCACAGTCATGCCTGACAGGCGGCCTCCTGCAAGGACGATCAGTCTGGGAAAGAGTGAAATCTAACAGCTGCTCCAACGAATCAGATGTTTTACAAGAAGGTAGAGTCAAAAATAAACTTTCAAACTCAAAATTAAAGATAGGTTATGGCCTCTGTTCGTAAATAGAAACAAAATGTGACACAGACACTTCACAAAGACGACTTATGAAATGTTAAAACTGAGACATTTTTATTGTTTTTGTGAAACATAATTTGATGGCAGCAGCAAGAACTTGCTCTTAACGTCTTGTAATGAATCCCACGCTACTTCACGTCATCATCAAACTACATGTTTGTTCTCGGTCCCTCACCGCCTAACGTCACATTAAGATCTTCATGGGAAATGGAAGTGTGTGTCTTTAGTTATAACTTGTGTTCTCCGGTTGGACGTGAGAGAACTTTGGTTCGCAGGAAGTTTGACACAAACGGAGCGACGACTTCAGGATTATTCAGATGAACGTGATGATCGCCCGGTACGGTCACCACCGTGTACTGAAACAAACAGAGAGAGAGATATTAATATAAGATGTGCTGGTCGAATAATCACGATAAAGCACCTCACACGTTTAGTATTTTCACTCACCTTTTTATCCTGCAAACACTGACGAAGTGTTGAGGTGAATTTATTCTGAGCTGGTTCAGAAAGCATTCGATCAGAGCCGCCTGCTGCTCTGGAACGAAAAAGTCAAATGTCAATAAATAACTATAAAACCACATATTAAGCACTAACACGGACTTGTCCCCTGATCTCGGTGAGACCTCTGAGGTCTACTGATCGAGGTCTTCTGGTGGTTATGAAGGATTTAAAGGTCCAGCATGTAAGAAAACTGTAGCCCAGCTCTAGTTACGGCATTTTGCATTCGAGTTTTGCAGCCAACCTACGCACTAGAAAGGTAAGTTGTATATAACTTCACCCTCAGGAATTAGCTATAGAGACCAAAAAGTTTTTGTACCAGGCTGTAAACATGTTTATTTCTGCTGTGAAGTTGGACATTATAACATGGGGACTTATGGAGACTGACTTATTCTGGACCCAGCCTCGAGTGGACGTTTGAAGGACTGCACTTTTTGGCTTCACTTCACAGCTACAGGGATTGCCAGTTTCGGTGCAGTGATCATCGACTTACAGAACGATTAAAACAGACGCTTGAATCCTCGACTGCAGGTCCAGACTCTGCTCCAAACTGACGCGCACGATGTTTTTCTGAAAACACCAAATGAAACACGACGAGCTGAAACCTCGATACGAGTTAACGGAGAGGAGGTGGTGAACGTGTTGGAGAAGTTAACGGTGACTTACAAAATGAACTCGCAGGTCTCTGGAGAACACAAATCCTGCAGAAGAGAAACACGTTCAGCTGAAAGCAAAGTGAGATTATTTCTCTCTGTGAGAGGAGAAGAAGAGATAAAGACGAACCTCCTTCGGCCTGAAGCAGACCTCGCTCTAAAAGGACGTGAACAGACCGTTCAGACAGAGTCGGGTTAGCAGCCAACAGCCTGGAAGACATTAAAGCTCTTTAATACTTTGAGTATTGAGACAAAGTGACTAAAAAACTGACTTCATAAATGATGATATAATACCTCTGAACTGCCTTCTCATAACTGTAAACTCTTCTCTTCTCCTCTGTCTTCTTTTCAAACTGCAGCATCTCGTCCATGCCCTGCCTCATCACTCCAGATACTTCTTCCTGCAGGAGAGGAGACGCGATGACGTGACAAAGTCAAAATTAACTGAGTGGAAAGTACAGCAGAGCTCTTTATTAAAGATATGAGATATGAAAAAGAATAAAACTGTAGCCACATGAATGAAGATGATTCGCTAAAGTTGATTTTAATGAGCACTGAGCACTTAAATGTACTATAAAATATTTTATATACACGTACAAACATTTAACCACGACTGCAGCGTTCACATTTTACATGATGTAATCGAAAAAATGTAAATTGTTTAATTAAATAAGCTGATTGTAGGATTTTAATATTTAATAGTGAAGACCTGAGAGCAGCAGAGAAAGCTGATATTTTAAAAGGCTTTACTTAAACTATATTCATTTGTCTATTCATACATTTAATCTGTTTTTTATTCTTATTGTATTCTGTCACATTTTACTGTCTTATTTAAGCAACATTTCATAACAGAGTGCTTTATTGTCATTATTGGCACGACAGGTCTGTAACAGCACTGAAGTGCTAATACTGACGATAAAGCACAGCCTTGAACATTTCCAATAACTCCACAGCGTTGTAAAGTCCAGAAGTCAAAAAGATCGACGTAATCATTTCCAAAATGTTTTTATCCAATGAAATATTCAGCTTCAGTCAATAGTAGTCGACCTTTAGTCTTTAAAAACTATAATTTCTCTGCGCTCACTGAACAGTTTGATCTCCGACATCTCGCACACAAACCAGGTACACACCTGTATTAACGAGGCGGACTAACAGCTTCATAAAATACAGAATATTCGTTAAAGAAAGATGAAATTCAGATGTATACTACTTTACTAAAGGTTATTTATTTACATTTAAAAGCTGACCACTCAGATTGCTTGTTGTATAATAGTTAGTTTTTGTTCATAAACAGGATGTTTGTGTTATATTTTGTTTATATGAAAAGTGCTAAACAAATAAAGTCTGATTGGCTGATTGATTGGTTGAAATATTGCAGCCAACACTACACATGCATAAATGATTTCCTTCGTTAAAACAACATTTAAACTTTTCTGGTCCTGTATTTCACCACACAACCTCTACAGTGATTGACAGAATGGTTCGTACTGTATCTGTAGGTAGAAACCCGAAAGAGTCCAGAAGTACGAGAGCGTCCACCATGTCAGGATAGAGAGCGGTGAACTGTGGGAGACAGAGTATGATGAAAACACAGCAAACACAGTCACTGTATGAAGTGTTATAAAGAGGAAATAAGAGAGAAGACACTCACTAATGCAGCGATCTCTCCACCTGTAAATAAAAAGTGTGATTTTGTTTCTCTGTTTGAGACATTCAAACATTCAGATGAACTCTGAGGTGCAGCTGCTCTCACCCATACTGTGACCGATGATGGAAAACCTCTTCAGCTGCAGAGCTGTGGGAGTCAAATTCACAAATCTCATCACGAGCCAAAGAAAAGTCAGACTGTGATTTCATCAACAAATAGATAGAGACTTTAGAAAACTCACACACCGTCAACGACTCGGCGAACATCCGCCACGTACGCGGGGAAACAGTAGAAAACTCCGGGAGGACGATGTGACGACAGGCCGTGACCCGCCAGGTCCAACGCCACATACCTGCACTCTGAGAGGACGCACGAGAGAGAGACACGACAACACCTTTATCCCAAACACAGAGCCACGACTGTGGGGAACCTTTTTTTTGTTTTGTTTTGCAACAGTGGGCAACTAATTGCTTTATTTAGTTCGGCTGGGTTGATACAAATATTAATAACATTTGTTTACATTTGAAAATCAGTGCGCTTCTCTGTCGCCAGCTGTTGTCTTCAGCTGAACATCCCGTTGCCATGGCAACCACCAACCGACAGTTGGTTCTGCAGCAGTTAAACTGACATTGTCTGCTTGTTTTGCTGATTGTTGACCTGTGAGTTGGTAGAATTGAGTTTTTCTACGAGTAGCTCATTGCATATGTTTTTTTGGATTGTCAATCTTTGTGACAGTAAACTTGGGTTCCAGTGAATGTTTGTATGTTTTCTGTTGTTAGCTGTTGTCTTCAGTTGAACATCCCGTTGCTATGGCAACCACCAACCAACAGTTGGTCCTCCGGCAGTTTAACTGACATCGTGACGGCCGCCATCCTCGTTAAAACATTATCTGTAGCTACTTATTTTTATGTATTGCGGCTGTTTATGTTGATTGTTGACCTATGAGTTGGTAAAATTTAGTTTTCCTACAATTAGCTCATTGCTAACCAAGCTAGCCACTATGCTAGCTGTCCGAAGCTAATGCTAATACAACTGTTGATTGATTACTGTTGGGATAACTTGTGTATTTTACTCTTCTACACTTGATTAATTCACTTTTTTTTGCACTTTCTATGAGGTATATATGACCTTTCACTGGCGATACTCCATGTTTCTTCTTTACATGACAACTATAGTTTATATTTTTGGGGATTCCAGTGACTATGATTTCTGTTGCCAGCTGTTGTTTTCAGTTGAACAATCCGTTGCTATGGCAACCACCAACCGACAGTTGGTTCTCTAGTAGTTTAACTGACATCGCTACAGCCGCCATTTTGTCAGACCGCCATCCTCATTAAAACATCTGTAGCTACTAGTTTTTATTTATTGTGGCTGTTTATGTATTTTTGTGATTCCAGTGTAATTTTTACAGCACTAACTAATTATATAGTTACTTTCTTTGATTTGTAATCACATTCAGATCTAAAATAATAACCAAATTACAAACATCTTGCCAGGAAACATATCAGAAAAGTATTCAATTAGAATACAGTGTTTTCCAGTGTTCCCTGAACGTCTCATCACCTCAGTAATGGATTACCTTTGGGCAGCAGGGGAATGAGGGTCTTGAATGCACCACAGTTATCAGCCCAGCCGTGCAGACACAGCACAGGATGGCCGTGATCTGGACCCCAGACTTTGCCCCTGATCTGACCCCAGGGGACCGAGACAGAGAGCTCTGCACCTGAACGCAACACGGCCATCAAACAATAATCACTTCACTCATTCTTATTAATCAGGTGTAACAGACACGTGACAGTTAAATCTGATGTTTGCATGTCAGCAGCAGCCACAGGTGTTTACAGTTGAACACCTGTGGACAGGTGTGACCTCCACCTGTCTGACTCTGTTACCTTCGTTAGTCATTGTAGTTGATGTGACACGGTGTCAAACACTCCGTGAAGTCTCCAAACAAACATAAACAAAACGTTGACAAAACATCCTGGTCTGTGTGTAAACGTCATTTCCGTGATCTCCCGGTGCCTTTGAATCCCTCAGTGCGGTCTGTCAGGCAGCGCCTTAACAAGGCCACTTTATTAGGGACACCTGTTCAGTCCACTGTGATCCAATACAACAAACCTGCCATAAAATCTACTGTTATGAAGCATGTTTCAGTTTTTGTTTCTATTGTATTTATGATTGAGTTTGCAGTTGTGTTATATAGCAAAAGTGTCCATTATGTTGCGTCTTTGCCCTGTTAGTTAACACAGATACATGGTGTGACAGTCAGGTACAAATGATAGGAGCTGTAGTTGTTGCTATATCTCTGTTAGGAAGACTTTACTTTAACTTCCAAGTACAGATACCTGTTTATGCTACAATCAAGTCAGAACTCTCCCGGATCCTGTTTCAGCTTCTTCTAAAGACTGATCAAAGAAACTCTCTGTAGAAAAGAGGCTTGTGAACCACAGACTAGTCAGAAGTAGGGCAAGAACTGTTCTTCTGTGGAACACCCTTCAAACATTCAGCTCAAGTGAAAATCCATCCTAAGCCCAGCATTAGATCAGCGCTGCTCAGTCAGATCCCCCCTCCAAAGCCGAAAAGAGTTCACGCTCCCCCCAAAAAACCATGCACACTGATTGAATGAAGCATTGACAGTCCATGGAAGGGGAGTTTAATTCATGTTTATTTCCAGAAATGCATCAGATTCATTCATCCCATCCAAAAGTTGGACACTTGTTATGATGTATACATGCTGTAAACGAGGTGCTGTTACAGTACTCGAGCCTTGATCCGTCCTCTGCTTCTCGCTGTGGCACTCAAGCCCAAGAAGCCTTTTCTCCCCACAGCTCACTAACCTTTGAGATTAAACATGAGGACACACACTCGAGAGAAAAGTGCGCAAATGCTAAAATATTAACAACAGACAGCAGACATCTAAGACATCTGATGCGCCGCAGTGCATTTCAAAAACATTCCTCAAAGACAGCAGGTACAAGGTTACTGCTGAGTACACCTGCAGGGAGGCGGGAAGCCAGAAAAAAAAAAAAGAGTTCAGCAGGCTGAAGAACAGAAAACTGAGAGGAGTCGGACAGAGGCGGTGATGATGGAGATAAGACGGCAGAAATTCAAAGGTCTGGGCTGCCAAAGTCCAAAAACTGTTCAAATACCATGAAACTTAGTACGCAGTGGACACTTTATTGGGTACACCTGTATAATCTAATGTAATCCAACACAACAGCTCAGCCATAACATGTACAAAGCTGTACTGGACTACATTATCCTTAGAGGGGTTTCTAATATAGTCTGACACATGATCTGTCCATCACGAGTCCAACAATGTAGTGCAATGTTAAATAATCAGTCAAACATATAGTACATTTTATGATTAGTTCAAGTGATCTGTCACACGAGTGTCATTTATGTTTAAAACAACATTATGTAAGCTCCGGTTCTGGCACGACACCATCAGCCCCACTGTGTCAGATTCTCCTCCCTCTGTCCTGGGCCTTAAAACTTCCTCCTCCGGGTGTTCCCAAACTGCTACACCAAAACTCCTTCAGTGCTCCGGTGTAGCTAACAGCAAAGGTCAGTCCCAGATTTACTCTTGTCCGGACTCTCTCCTTTTCTCTTCTTCCCTCAACGTCGTCTTCGGTGTCTTCTCCTCTGCCATTATGTCCATAGAGGCTGCTTTGCCCGGTTACATTGCCCACTTGCCCAGCTCTGGTTCTGGCATGACACTGATTATGCTCCCCAGGCCTGTAAACCTCTTCTTCTTCTTCTTCTTCTTCTTCCTGGTGGTCCAAAACACCCGTGGTACAAACACTAACACTCCCCAGTGCTCTGAGCTCACAGTCCAGGCAGTCCGGCTAACAAACTGAGCTAACAGCAGCTACAGCTGTCAGCAGTTTACTTCACTGTCCATCATAAACTCTGTAAATCACAGAGAGTTGAGGCGGAGCAGCCGGAGGACATCAGAGGGAAAACCAGAAAACATTTTCTCCATAAAATATGATCCAGTTTCACCAAAATCAGTGAAATAGTTGGTGGTGTGTGACTTAGTGCCGTAAAGCGTTACGTACTTCTCCCGACCCGGAGCCCAAAGTTACATAGTGTGAGAACAGACGTACGAATGACAGAGACACCGTTCATCTGATCACAGGTCAGTGTGGATCAGCAGGAGTTAAACTCTGTTAGTTTATGGTGACAAAGACACAATGTGTTGCTTTAAATACAAACAACAACAGCATGAAAAACTAATAGAGACCTGACAGATTCATTGAACTGAGTGAAGTGTTGCAAATGACACAAACATCAAAAGATACAAACTGTGCTGAAGCCACATTTTGGCTGATCTCTCTCTTCAACACTTTCCCTTCACTCGTTTACAGACCATCTGGAGCTCGATGGGAAACATGGCTCATAATGCCTCTGTCACTTAAATACACATTAAAATCTATTAAATAACTCAGGAGTCCAGTCCAGCAGAAATAACATGAGCTGATACTGAGCACCACGGTGAGTAGAAACAGTGTTTTACAGTACTGTCATATGACTGAAGGCCAAATTGATGTTTTCTTTGTGTTTGCTATAACTTCGAGGTCTGTTCATCTGTTAGGTTTGCCGACTGCGACAACACTTTAGTCTGCAGGAAGTCAGACACAAGCGGAGCGACGACTTCAGGATTATTCAGATGGACGTGATGATCGCCAGGTACTGTTATCACCGAGTGCTGAAAGGCAGAGACAGAGTCGATTAGATGTGATGAACGAGGGGAAGCAAAGACACATTTACATATAATCACCTTTTAACTTGGCAGTTGCTTATTTACACATCCAGCAGTTTCGGAGCAACATTACTCATTAACATGCAGGTGTAACGCCTGTGACGGCACCCACCAGTCAAATTCTGCATAACTTTAACCCTTAACCTGTTGAAGGTTATCATAAGTTCTAACTGACTGATGGGGAGTCCCAGTTTTAACCTCTGAGGCCTTGAGAGGCATGACTCATGGACACACCCCTCCATCCAGTGGGCCGCCAAGGTCACCCGTGGGTCGTTGACTCACCTTGCCTTTATGTGGGTCGTTTGGGTCACCAGTGAGTCGTTTGGGTCACCTGTTGGTCGTTAGTGTCACCTGTGGGTCATCTGTGAGTCATTTGGGTCACCTGTGGGTCGTTAGTGTCACTTGTGGGTCGTTGGGGTAACCTCTGAGATGTTGGGGTAACCTGTGGGTCGTAAGCCCATCCTGCCCTCATGTAGGTCATTAGGGTCACGTGGATGTTGATGGTTGAAGTGATTTTAAGACTGCACTGTATGTGGCTGACACATGTTGTTTCATAGCCGCCCTCCATGGTTGGGGTTTGGTTTTCCTGGTTAAGGTCCCTTCAAACCATCAGTCCCTGGCTAAAATATGAACACTGCTGTCCTCAAAAGGAGTGTCCCTGTAAAGATGTTTATTTCTGCTGTGTTGGACATTTGAACATAGGGGCTTGTGGACTCGACAGTCTCAAGTCGCCGCTTTAAAAATCACTAGAATTCGGACATTTGTTGCACGGTGAAAGTCTGACGTCAACTGATCTTTTCTATTCCCAGGTCACTTGGAAAGAGACCCTCAGTGGAGACGTTTAGCTGATGTACATCCTCCGTTTTCTGTCATCAGCAGCACTTTACTTACAAGTTTCTGTATGTAGGTCAGCGCTGAGGTTCACAGCTAAAATATTCTGCTGCCTCTGAGACATTGAGCGAGCTGTCTGTCTGTCTGTCTGTCTGTCTACTACACACACATCGGCTTAACGTCTAAAAATAAACATGAAGATGCAAGCACACCTACTTTGCACAAACAGTCTGTGAAAATACACTCACATTTCTGTCCCTGTAGGCCTGCAGAAGTGCTGATGTAAATTTCTTTTGATCTGGTTCAGCAAATATTTTCTCAAAGCCGTCTTCTGCTCTGGAAAGACAATGCAAAGTTTGTATGCATATTCAGTAAGGTACAATTTAGTTTAGTACACGCAATAAAGAAACATGAGGTGGAGGAGTATCTTACAGAATAACTTGAACGGAGGCTTGAATCCTCGACTGCATCTCCAGACTCTGCTCCAAACTGATGCGCACAATGTTTTTCTGAGAAAACAAACAAGAAAACACACTGAACATGCAATTTATGAGCTCCTTTGGGAGGAATAAAAAAACAAAGTGATGAGTTGGTGCAGTTCAGCAGTAACCCACCAGATTAATACGAAAGTCTCTGGAGAACACCACTCCTGCAAGAGAAAAGTGCATTATATGAGCAGCATAAGAGAGATTATTCAGAGGGCGAGCTCATTATTTTCTATAAGGAGCACTCATAACAAACATAACAAACAGAGAAGAGGAAGATAAAGCTTTACCTCCTTCAACTTGAACCAGACCTCGCTCTAAAAGGATGCGCACAGACTGTTCAGACAGAGTCTGATTTGCAGCCAACAGCCTGAAACACATAAAAAGGCAAAGTTGTACAGGCAGGGCGACGATTCTGCAAACATTAACGGGTAAAAACACTGTAAATATGCAGATGTAACACCTCTCTACTGCGTTTTCATAGGTGTAAACTCTTGTCTTCTTCTCTTCGGTCTGTTTTTCAAACTGGAGCATCCCTTCAATCCCCTGTCTCATCACTTTAGGCACTTCTTTCTGTAAGAAAACAGACAGGAATGATGAGAGAGGCAATTCAAAGACAGCACAGTTTAATATACTGAGTAATATGAATGACTGTCACTGATCCAAGGAACAAAATCATGTCAAATGCCATTACATTGGTGAATAAACATTTCTTAAATGGATATACTTACTCATTTTCTCACAGTCTAGAGCTCCTCAGATGTTACCACAAAGCCTGCTGGAGTCTCAAACTCAACATACCTATGTGGGGTGGCACTAGAGACATTGTTCTTCCTTAAGGGAGCTCCTATAAGACTTTAATGTTTGTTTGTTTTTCCAGCATAGATTTTAACTCTAATAATAATCTAAATTTGTGGAGGAATGGGTGGGTTGTTTGGGTCACCTGTGAGTCGTTTGGGTCACCTGTGGGTCGTTAGTGTCACCTGTGGATCGTTAGTGTTACCTGTGGATCGTTAGTGTCACCTGTGGGTCGTTAGTGTCACCTGTGGGTCGTTTGGGTCACCTGTGGGTCGTTAGTGTCACCTGTGGATCGTTAGTGTCACCTGTGGGTCGTTAGTGTCACCTGTGGGTCGTTTGGGTCACCTGTGGGTCGTTAATGTCACCTGTGGATCGTTAGTGTCACCTGTGGGTCGTTTGGGTCACCTGTGGGTCGTTAGTATCACCTGTGGATCGTTAGTGTCACCTGTGGGTCGTTTGGGTCACCTGTGGATCGTTAGTGTCACCTGTGGGTCGTTTGGGTCACCTGTGATTTTAACTCTATAATCTAAATCCCTCACTGATGGCGCTTTTACACCACATATCTCATTCATACACATTCATACGCTGATGGCATTGGCTGCCATGCAAGGTGGCAACTGCTCATCAGTTTTAGGAGCTAGCCATTCATACACATTCACACAGTGATGGTGCAACCTTCGGGAGAAATTTAGGGTTCAGTATGTTGCTCAAGAAAACTTCGACATGCAGACTCGAACCACTGATCATCTGATTAGTGGACGACACACATGCAGTTCAACATCTGTATAGATGTATAGAGACAGATAGATAATAGTGGAGATATATATGAGTGATATGAATGCAACATGTGCAGCAGTTACTGTGTCTGGTAGTTGTGCTGATAATTAAATAATAGTAAAAGACTGTGGAAGAATCTAAACTAACAATAAATTCTGAACATGAACAACAAACACAGCTCTGTATTAACTGTGATCTGTTTGTAAAGACCGCTGAAATATCTGATCTGTCTCATCTGACTGCTGACATTTCTCTGTGGATTACTTTTGCTGCTGAGATCGTGGTTTGTTTTTAATGTTGTTATAAAGTTCACTTTGAGGCAGAGACAAATATCTTCACTTCTCCGCTGCTCGCGTGTGTTGTTGCTAGGCTACATCACATACAGCTGTTATCTGATTGGTGGAGCTTTGAAATGGTCGGCAGCACCTGAGGTCAAAGGTGTATATACAGTTTATATATATATATATATAAACTGTAATCTGGGTGTAAAAGCTGATAAAATACCATATCTGTCGGTAAGAATCCGTAAGAGTCCAGCAGCACCACAGCGTCCACCATCTCAGGATACAAAGCACTGAACTGTGGGGAAACACAATGAGGATGAACACCAGAGTGTGCACCGAGTCGGTATGTGTGCTGATGAAACAGCCTGTCATGACACTGCGTCACTTACCAGTCCAGCGATGTTACCACCTGAAATAAAGCGGAGTGTAAATGTAAATACAACATGTCACAAACGTTTAAGGCGGCTCTAATTCTGCCGTGAAGCTGCACTCACCCATGCTGTGGCCTATGATGGAGAATTTATTCCACTGCAGAGCTGTGGGAGTTAATTTCACAGATCATCAACCAGCTTCAGTATCTCATCACAGACATGGAGACTGTTTTCATTGAAACGACATCATCAGCGCTGCAGTGCTGACGCAGAGGAGTTTAAATATGTCACAACACTGATCTAAGAAAAACCTTTAAAGCAACATTGTGCAACATTTCTCTGATAATCTAACGTCTGTTAACTCCTGTTGATCGACACTGACCTGTGATCAGGTGAATGGTGTCTCTGTCATTCGTACGTCTGTTCTCACACTATGTAACTTTGGGCTCCGGGTCGGGAGAAGTACGTAACGCTTTACGGCACTAAGTCACACACCACCAACTATTTCACTGATGTTGGTGAAACTGGATCATATTTTATGGAGAAAATGTTTTCTGGTTTTCCCTGTGATGTCCTCCGGCTGCTCCGCCTCAACTCTCTGTGATTTACAGAGTTTCCTGATGGACAGTGAAGTAAACTGCTGACAACTGTAGCTGCTGTTAGCTCATGTTAGTTCGGTTTGTTAGCCGGGCTGCCTGGACTGTGAGCTCAGAGCACCGGGGGAGTGTTAGTGTTTGTACAATAGGCGTTTTGGACCACCGAGAAGAAGAAGAGGAGGTTTGCAGGCCCGAGACTTGGGGGAATGTTGACGGGAAGCGGAGCCAGTGTCGTGATAGAACAGGAGCTGGGCGATTTAAAGGCTCAGCAGCCTCTATGGACATAATGGCAGAGTAAACCTGGGACTGACTTTTAGTGGTTGGTGAGAGCTTGGTGAAATAAAAGGCTGAAAGACAGACGCCGAGCTGGGCTGACTGCTGTTGGACTAGTCAGTAATATTAGCTGGCTGCTATGTATATTTACCACAGTGTTGTTACACTCTGAAACTACACAATGTTGCTTTAATAACTAAATAACGTACACCCTACTATATCTACAGAGAACAAAGGATAAAGTTTGATTTGATTACACGTTGTACAACTTTATAAAACTCACACACCGTCAATGACTCGGCGAACATCCGCCACGTACGCAGGGAACGAGTAGAAAACTCCGGGAGGACGATGTGACGACAGGCCGTGACCCGCCAGGTCCAACGCCACATACCTGCACTCTGAGAGGACGGACACGGAGAGAAAGACAGAGGCTCAACAACTGATTCTTAAAAATATTCATTAAGTATTCATCAAATTTTGAGTGTGTTTGAGTCAAAACTGTGACGGTGAGAGCAGTGTTATGTTTTAATAATTACCTTTGGGCAGCAGAGGAATGAGGGTGTTGAATGTGCCACAGTTATCAGCCCAGCCGTGCACACACAGGACAGGACGGCCGTGATCGGGACCCCAGATCTTTCCTCTGATCTGACCCCATGGTACCGGGACAGAGAGCTCTGACACTGGAAACACATTAATGAACACTGACAGTCAGGAAAGATCCTGACCGATAGATATCTACTGATATTGACCCATTGCAGATATATCGACATACTAACATGTGCGTTGTGTGTTTGGTATATATTTTAAATGTCTGTGGTGATATATAAATGTCTCTGCACTGTGACTGACAGCACTGTGTACTGTTGTTTTGAGTCACTGGCTGACATTAAATTAAAGTTACAACATGAATTCTGTATAAAACTATGATTTATTATTGTTGCAGTGTGCAGCTCTCACACACACACACACACACACACACACACACACACCTGTAATCCCCTTCAATGAGCTGTCACGTGGTCATGATTCGTGTAACTGACACGTTTTAATTAAACATTAGTCATTTACCTGCTTGTTTCATGGTGCTGCTGTGCAGCTGTCTGACGCCTTTCAGAGCCTGAAGCATCTTTAAAAAAACCTCTGATGAACAGAAAGTTTCATTCAAACATTAAAAAGTTACAAAAACAGAAAATAAACTTTAATTTAACGTTTACAGCCTTCTCTGACGTTCACTGCCGTCTTCCTGGTGTTGAAAGAACCACGTGATGCGTGAAGCTGAAGCTGCTATTGGTTAGACGGACATGCGCTTCTACAGCGTGGGACCAATCACAACGAAGAAGAGAGGAGGGGCTTACCTTTTACCCACTGCGATGATTGGTTTAACCAGCAGAGGGCCTGATGGTCCAAAGAAGAGATCACAGGTCACACAAAGACACACACACACACACACACACACACACACACATATATATATATATATATATATATAGAAACATGGAAACATGAGCTGTACAGGAGGAAATATATATATATATATATATATATCCACACTTACACTGTAAAAATAGAAACATATACAAATATATAAATAAACACACACAGAGTACAGGAAACATTATGTCATCTGCCATATATATATAAATATATATTTGCACATATATTGCATATACTGAGAGAGAGAGATTTGCACACAAGAGAGCAGTAAATATATATATATATATATATATTGTAAATAATAATAAATAAATAATAATCATAAACATATAGAGAGATTGTTTACATCAAGTATAAATACAGCAATGAATGGGAAAGTACTACACATGAGGTTAAAAAAGGATATAAAGCAATAAAAAAATACAATAAATAAATAAAAAATAAAAAGACAAATAAAAAATAGATTTAAAATTGTTAATAATATAGAAAACTAAAAAATATACAACATATATATATATATAATAGCAGTTACAACCATAAAAATCTGAATAGAATGTAATCTTACATTAATTATTTTTAAAAACACAGTAAAAAGGGGAGTATGACACTGTTTATATCAAGAATTAACACATCAATGAAAGGGAAGCTGTAAAAAAAAAAGACAGCAACAAAAAATAAAAAGTAGGATTTTAAAAGACATTTAATATATAGAACATAAACAAAGCTAAAAATAAATAAAAGTGAATGAAAGATGAGTGAAAAATGCAAATTTAACTTAAAGAAAAGGCAGTTTGCAGCCACGAAACTGATTTGAAATAACAAAGAGTTGGAGCAGATCTCTGAACTCAGCGCCTTCATGTTTCCTCCTCTCCTGTAGAACCAGCTCCCAGTTCTGGTTCTGGAGGCAGACCGTCCTCTCCCACATTTAAGAGTTGATCCGTCCCATAGTGATGCTTCCTCAGTACTGTGTGTACACGTGTCCTTTGTCAGTGTATAGTGCATATTATAGTACATTTATACAGTTTTTATTTCATTATATTTTATTTATATCACTCCAGATTTTTCATTTTATTGTATTTCTTTATATTTTATTTAATCTTCATCTTATTGCAGCCGTATCCTTCATGCTGAGCTGACCTGTTTTTCTCATCCAACACATTTCACTGTACCGCTGACTGTGTGTTAACCTGCGCGTGACAAATAAAACTGAACTTAACCGGCGTCTGCAGATGTCCGTCTACTATGATCCGGGTTCTGATCCAGGTTTTTCCTCGCCACTGTCGCCAAGTGTTTGCTCATGGTGGGAACTGTTGAGTGTAAGTAGAGAACAGCGACAGGATGATGCAGGCTGATAACTTAAAGGAGCTGAGGAGGATTTAAAGCCACCAGACAACAGAAGAAACTGAGGTACGCTTCTCACATCAGCAGGAATACCCTGATGTTTTTGGGGAGGGTGGGGCTTTTCTACTGATGCATCTTCACCAAGCAGCAACAGCTATGAAGTGAAGCCGACACAGGAAGTACCAAAAACTGCAGTTCTTCAAACGTCCACTTGAGGCTGGCTCCAGAAGTGAGTCAGTCTCCATAAGTCCCCATGTTCAAATGTCCAACTTCACAGCAGAAATAAACATGTTTACAGCCTGGTACAAAAAACAGTTTTGGTCTCTGTAGCTAATTTCCCCGTTCATGACAACTGTACTGAGGGTGAATTTATATACAACTCACCTGTTCAGGTTATATTAAGGCTTAAAGTTATGCAGGATTAAGAGCGTGGACGCTTTGATTGACAGGTGGGTGTTGTTACAGGTGGCTTGTTTGAACAATGTTTGACCCTCACAGAGACTTTTGTACAAACTCTACATAGTATACCAAAAATATACACATCTATAACTTATATAAAATCTCTACAACAGCCAAATTTGAGCATTTTATTACAATATTATATATAATATAAATATATATATATATATATATATATATATATATATATATATATATATATATATATATATATATATATATAATATTTTTGTTTTGTTTTGTTTTGTTTGTGTCTGGTGTTCATTTTAAAGAACTCTGTAGTTGCCGTCCTGAAAAGTCCAATACAAATAAATAAATAAATAAAAGATCTTATGAATAAAAAAATGTTTAAGACATGCAAATGAAATCAGACGACCTCCCGCCGCGCGTGCAGATGGTTTTTAAATCAACACCCTGATGGGAGAGCGTCGAGCTGTGAAGGTGCCATGACTTCTTTAATGTTCGCTGTCGATGACCCGAGAAAAACTTTTATTTTCACGCAAAACACGACAAGTGTGCGATGTGTTGTTTAGGCCCGACTTCCTCCTCCTCCTCCTCCTCCTCCTCGTCTCTGTGTCTTTGAGCACGTGTGCATTTTCATGGGAATTCCAGATGCTTATCGTCCCAAACACCGCAGCTATCTCCTTAAAACAAAACATCTGAATCCACTGAACACCGCTCTGTGCATCAGCTGTTGATATTTGTTTGATAACTGTCCATTCTTACCATGAATCAGCTGTTTTTAATCAGCTTTATGCATCTATATACTGTATTTCTACCTGTGTGCAGATTTATTCAAGAAGATTTATTTTATGGGTAAATTCTGTTTTACACACTCAGGCCAAAAAGGGCTTATAGACATGCAAATGTGGAGAGACGCTGCAGTGATAGGCAGTCACGTAGCATCGTCCTGGGAGCAGTTAGGCGCTGCCAGCCGATGCTCCATACTGTGGCCTGAGGTGAACTTAAACTGGCTCGAACCCAGCCGCCCTCTGGTTCCCATGCCAAGTCCCTATGGACTGAGATACTGCAGTCCCAGTGTTATTTTTATATGTGTTTAAACCACTGTCCTGTCTCTATAGAAAACATGTATCAAAGTTAATAATATAGTCTATAAATCTTGACCTAAACCATCATAACCTGAAGAAAACAGCGTATCTACATGAGTGCATCGTGTCTGCCTTAACTGTGTTTATTTTCCTCATTTCAGCCGCTCCTCCAGCCGCTCTTTATCACACTGTGCAGATTTATGTGATTTTCTTTGTATGTTTTAATTCTTTAATTAAATAAGTTAATTAAAACATATAAAGAATGACACAGAGAGTGGTTTAACCTTTTGGAATAAGTAAATTAAGTGTCGCCTGTTTTGTGCGCAAACCATCGTCCTGTTTCTATAGAAACAACAGCACATTCACATTATAGTTCCTATAAAAACTTGATTATCACATGAAAAACTGACCTAAACACACCTTAAAAACCATCAGAATCCTCCATTCTTCTTTATCAGACAAATTGTGCATCTTTATATTATTTTTTGATATGTTTTAATTGTTTTATTGGTCCCTCTGGAAAGCAGCATTAATGCTGAGTGAATTAACCTTTTGGAATAAGTGAACTAGATCAAAATGCTGCTGGTTCTGTGCACAAAGCCACCGTCCTGTTTCCATAAAATACATAAAACAACTGTTGCATAAAGCAGAAAGAATATAGTTTCTATAAAACGTGACAAAAATCTACCCAAATACACAGGATAGCTTTTGACGTGCACATGTGGAGAGACGGTGCAGTGATAGGCGGTCACGTAGCATCGTCCTGGGAGCAGTTAGGTGCTGCCAGCTACCAGCTACCACTCCACGCTCTATACTGTGGCCTGAGATGAACTTGAGGTCACTATAGACTGAGCTACTGCAGCCCAGTATAATGTTTTTATATGTTTTAATTGTTGTTGTTGTATTAACCTACTATTAACAAACAACAGTTGTATAAAAGTTAACTATAAAATCTGTTTATTGCATGAAAAAAATCGACCTAAATGCACCTTTTATGTCATTTTTTGATATGTTTTAATTGTTTCATTTGTGCCTCTGCAAAGCAGTATTAATACAGAGTGGATTAACCTTTTAAAGTAAGTAAATCCATCCAAACTGGTGCAAAATGTTGCCTGTTTTGTGCACAAAACCACTGTCCTCTTTCTGTAAGAAAACATGAAGCTATAATCTATCAAAGTTAACAACATAGTTCCTATAAAAACGTAGTTATTGTGTGAAAAATCGACCTAAACGTGCCTAAAAGAACCCATCGGAACCTGCAGATAACAGGTTTTCATCACGAGGAATAACACATCTCTATGCATCACGTCTGCTTTAATTGTCCACTCCTGCAGCCGCTCTTTTTCAGACAAATTGTGCAGATTTATATTATATTTGATATGTTTTATTTGTGCATCTGGAGAACAGTGTTAAGTAAATTAAACCAAACTGGATCAACATGTTTAGTGCACAAACCACTGTCCTGTGTGTCACTCAGTTATCACATAAAAAAAACACGTAAACACACAATCCAAAGAATAACATCTCCTCCGAGTGCGTCATGTCTGCCTCTGTTGTGTTTATCTTCTCCTTTCAGCCACTCTTCCTCCTCTCCGTTCATTGCCATTTCTCTACCTGTCCACCAGATGCCATCAGACTTTCCCACCTGTCCGAGTCACCTGACTCCCACTCCACAGCACTTTCTCCTGTCCTGGAATAACCCCCTTCCCCTTTTCTATTCAGCGTGGATGAAAGGAGGGACAGAGAGGCAGAAGGGGGCAAGAATAAGGCAGACATTGTGACTGAATGTCTTTTCCACAATACAATTCAACGGGCTCCAAAAACCGAGCAGAAAGTTGACACCTGGCGATTTCGAATGGCTTCAGCGACCGACAGTACAGTGCCACTTTATGCTGGGTCAAACAACACCGGGCTCTAAAGTCACTGTGGAGCAGCTTGGCTGCCTGAAATAAAGTCCTCTGCTCTCAAACGCAGTGAAAAACTGAACAAGTAGCACGTCCACGTCACATTTCAGACAGATCATGAAGTCATCCTGCAGACAAAACTGCAAAAACAATAAAGACATGAAATAAATCTGCAGGTTTTTAGTCTCATAAATGTTTTTTTATTTTTATTTTGCCAGCTGTGTCCAAACTAACACACACACACTCACAGTTTGTGTGTTTGCATATTCTGCTAAGGATGTTGTTTTTTTTGTTGTTTTTTTTATTCAAATGAGATTTTCCGGGGGCATATAAGAGTCCCCCGAGTCGTAATCACATCAGAAATGTTCCAACATTAAGTTTTGAAGTGTTGTGAAGAGATTTGATAGAGGTAGCCGGATGGGCGGGCTGGAATAATTTAGGGACAGGACAGAGGGAGGGAGTATAAAAGGTCAGCTTTAGTTTGGTGGAAAGTCAGGTCACGAAGAATTTGGTAAAGACACAGAGGGATAAATAACTACTTGACAAGTAGGTACTGTCTTTATTCTTTGTTTGTTTTTTAACTGTTTCATTCTTGAATCTTAGAATAAATTAAATTTATTGTTAAAATGTGTTTAGGCTCTAATAAGAGAGAATAAATGAAAATAAAACAATAATAATGCAGATTAAAGCAGAATTTGTTGATATTTTTGTATTTATGAATTCAGAATTTGTTTTTTTAACGCATTTTTTAAAGCTTTTAACGTCCTGTTGGAAAATGTTCTTAAAACTGTTTTAAAGGTCAAATAAGAAAAAAAAAACTTTCTAAAACATCAATATTAATGGATCTCAAATACAAATAACCACCCTCGTCTCTTGTTTACATGCTGTTTGTCACCACTTGACAGCTTTAAGAGCATCAAATCCAAAAGTGCGTCTGCTTTCACTTGACATAAATTATGCACTGAGGTCAGAGGCTCGGTGAGGGCAGCTGAGATAATGTATCAGCTTCTTTCTAGTGATGACTTACCCTTGAATGCAGCAGCTCTTGGCTGCTGTCCATTCAATTAAACGGAAGAAACAAAGCCGGAACAACAGCTTAAGACTTATTTGACAGGAAAACTTTGTTTGTCTTTAATTGTTCCTTTTATTTTTCGGTAACTTTGTTTTTATTACTCAGATCAGTGTCCTGCGTCTCCTTCTACAGATCATGACTGACTTTGACATGGTTCTGAAGTTCTGGGACCCAGTGGAGGCCGACTACAACGGCTACGGGAGCCTGGTTCTGAACCGGTGAGTAAAATTAACTCTTCCCTGTAGGTCAGATGGTTCACAGGGCAGTAAGCCAGTATTTATTTATCACTTGGCCCTCTCAGCTAAAACACACGAGGGAGGACGTGACCTCAGTTTCCTCACCGGTCGCCCTGTTGATGTTTTATCTCTTTATTTCATCAGTTTGTTCAAAGAGCACCCCAACAGCCTGCAGCACTTCCCCAAGTATGTCGGCAAGTCCTCGAGCGAACTGGCCACCAGCCAGGAGGTTGCCAACCACGGCGGCATCGTGCTGAAGAAGCTCGCCGAGCTCCTGAGGGCTAAAGGCAGCCACGCCGCCATCATCAAACCTCTGGCCACCACCCACGCCAACAAGCACAAGATCCCCCTTGAAAACTTCAAGGTGAGGTTGATGATGGACATAAGAACAATGTTGCACCTGCTGCTGCATCAAAACTCTATTTTTATAACTGTTTTCCTCCACAGCTGATTTCAGAGATCATCGTGAAAATCATGGCGGAGAAGGCAGGACTCGATGCCCCCGGGCAGCAAGCCCTGAGGAACGTGATGGCTGCTGTCATCGCCGACATCGGTGCCAACTACAAAGAGCTGGGCTTCGACCAGTAAACGCACGAGTCACGTCGGGGTCGAATGACATCTTCCCACGCGCGTGACCTTCTTGAAAATGATCCTATTCATCCTCTGCATACGTAAATGAGCTGATTTGCAAATGAAATGAAATCCATTAGAGATAAAGAACATATTAAAGTTCACAAAGGTTGCTTTTTTTTTGTGCAGCATTAGATCAGATTAGACGGCGATGGCTTTTTTTTTTTTTTCCTGTTTGTGTGTCCACTCCTGTAACAACTCATTAATAAACATTTAAGCTACATGTGATTGTAATCTCGTTCAGGATTCTTGTCTAACAACATGCTGTAAACTCCTGTCACATAACACCAATAAAAATCTATCGCTGTACTCTAAACACCTTGCAGAGTTTTACTTCTTTAATATTAAAAACGTAAGAACAAATCACGGAGACACACTCGACGAGACGCCTCCTGTATCCTTTACGCTCAGGGTAATAAGAGCTGCAACTATTTGTTCGATATAAATAATAAAGTATAGAAAGTGTCTTTGTTCAGGTATCTCGTCTAACATCCGATCCAGCAGTTTGTTTCAGTCAGACGTAGGAATCAGATCAGGACTCAAACCCTTGACTTGAAGTATCTGGACGCACACACATCGAAAGCATCAACACATGCAGATATGGGCGCATACCAAAAAACCTCCCACTTGAACACTTCACCAAAGACTGTCATGCGATTATCTCTTAGTTCTCAGTCACCTGATCCAATGTGGGGACGTGACAGCGCAGAGAGCTTGGCAGCAGACATATCAGGAGCCTTCATCACTCCTTTTCAATTTCCTGCAAAGCACCAACCGCTCCTCTTCACAAAAATAAGCCCACCTCAATCAGCCATGCTCGTTTCTCCCGTCCCTCCTGCATGAGGTCATTCAGTGTAATCTACACTTGTAACCACTGAAAACAAAGCAGTGTTTACCCGCAACGTCACGTCACTGTCGCAGTTTCTAATACTCTAATAGATGGATAGATCTAATAGAGTCTAATACATGTGTGCAGACGAGATAGCTTCCCGTCGTGCATTAAATTAGAGGTCGAAAGAGGTGAAAGGAAACAAACAAACTCATCAGGGTGATCATGCGACACCTTGGAGGGGGGTAACAAACCCAAAGATTCAAAGATCTGAAGCCACCGCAGGGGTGAGAGGCGATGATTCGGGGACGATGCATGAGAAAGATGATTTTATCGACTCCGTTAAATGTCACAATTCATAGATAGAAATGGAAAGATATTGAAGAGGTGCGAGACTGCAGCCAGAAAATGTTTGTGCTCTGTTGATGTCAAATATTGGTCAGTGAGCCAATTTCGGGCCAAGACTAAAATATCTCGACAACTGTTGGATAGATTGCCATAATATTTCCAACAGACTTTGACGATCCCCCGAGGATTAATCCTCCTGACTGAGGATCCTCAGACTCTTCCTCTAGCGTGCCGTAAACCTCCAAAGGGGTGCCGACAAGGTCCCCTTTGGAGGCCACTTAAAGCAAAACATCCTTCCTTCCCACCGGCAGCTGCATTTATCTCAATAAATGGAAAAGACGTCGGCATTTTTCTTTTTTGGCGGAGCGTCTGTGTGTGAGGAGTCAAAGATACTGACGTTATCAGGCATTCCAACGTCCCACTGACCTCTCTTGTTGTCCTTCCAGTTTTTTTGTTGACACCGTGCCATAACTGTGTTTGGTTAACTCGAGTGATGGATAATTGCCATGATTAACTATTAATAGTGTTTGTGTCTGCATGTGCTACTGCACGCGAGCAAGACGTGACACCAGGCACAATGCTTATGGAGACACACCCCCACCAGGCCAGGCCAGGCCTCCCCTACATCTCCTCCACCACCTCCTCCTCCACCCGCTGAAGTCAAACCGACTGTTGACTGAGCTGGTATTTAACAGGACAGAGGACTCGGGTTACTCTGTCCTGTCTGCGACAAAGAAGACATTATTGATTTGCTTTTGAATGAGGCGGTCACAAGGCTGCTTTCACACGTATTCTGGATATATAAGTACTAATACCAAAGCTACCTCTTTTACAGCAACTGTTTTTTATAGGCCTGGGATTATTCTCATCACGCCTCAGGTTACTCTGTCCCGTGACAAACGAGGCATTTGTTTTGAATGAGGCAGTCAAAGGGCTTCTGGACTTTGTAACAGTGTTTACACTGTAGAAATAAAAACAAATATTTTATATACAGCTGCAAATAGTGATTATTTCCTTAATTAATCTATTGATTTGTAAAAATATTGAAATAAATGCTTGTTTTGTCTCAACTTGCTCATTGTGGGAACTGTTGGGTCGACCAAGCAGCAACCTCCATGGCTGTGCCATGAAGTGCTTAAAAACTGCAGTTCCTCAAACGTCCACCTGAGGCTGGCTCCAGAAGTGAGTCAGTCTCCATAAGTCCCCATGTTCAAATGTCCAACTTCACAGCAGAAATAAACATGTTTACAGCCTGGTACAAAAAACAGTTTTGGTCTCTGTAGCTAATTTCCCCGTTCATGACAACTGTACTGAGGGTGAATTTATATACAACTCACCTGTTCAGGTTATGTTAAGGCTTAAAGTTATGCAGGATTAAGAGCGTGGACGCTTTGATTCAGCCCGCCTCAGGTTCACAGACGATCTGACGTCTTTGCCAATTTTTAGATGGTGCTAACATGGTGGCCACCGATTTTGAGCTTCAAAGCAGCGTAGGTGACGTCACGCATACGTCGTCTATTCTTTATACTGTCATTAGCCGCCTCTAGCAGATGTCCGTGCACCACGATCCGGGTTCTGCGTCTTAAAGGAAGTTTTTAAATTTGATTTAGTCCTAAGAACACATTAAACATAAAAAAGAGTCCATTAATAACCTTTTGTTCAGTTCAAAGTTTCAGAATAACCAAAATAACGACAAATGTTCTGTTATTGATCACAGATGTTTTATTTCATTGAGTTGACACAAACAAACACACACACTACACATAGAAAACATACAGTACTGAATTATGATTATATACACTATATATACAAAATACAAAAACATGCTGCTGCTTTGACTGAAGCTGTACGGCATCGTGTCCTTGTTGGCCTGCAGAGGCTGTGTTCATATCGTGGTCATGCATGCCCACACAGGTGTTTTATATCAGGCTGATTTAAGGCCTGTGTTTGGGAGTGAAGCTGTGCAGAGCCAGGCTGGAAATGACTTGAGGAGAGAGATGTCAATCAAACACAGACTATAAACACTCACATAGTGCAGAGAGCAGCCAAAATACTTAAAATCGCCTGTGTGGGTCACCCATGACTGTGCAGTCTTAAATCGATGAATTACAGACAGAAGAACGGTCATTTAATGTCGCGATGAGCCGGTCTGTTAGAGGTCAGCGACAGTTCAAAGGTCACCGTGTCAGTTAAATTATCTTCTTCAAACTAAACTTAGCTCGATCGTTTGCTGCAGACACAAACAGGAAAAGCCCAGGTGTTACTAATGACATTAACAACCCCTCTGTTCTATTTAAGTGTCCCGATGAGTCATGACGGGGTGACAATGAGCCAGCACCCTGATACTGAAGCAGCTGGTTTCCCACATAACACGGGCTGTTTTCTTTATCTGTCAGGCGACACGACTGTCACTGAACTCCGGTTATCTTCGATTCAAACACAGGGCGTATTGTTTAAAAAGTCAGACGGAGGAGACAGAAACTGCAGCAGCCAAAGCACAAACATGAAATAAAACGTGTTTACTACAAATAAATATGTACACACAGAAGGAAACGGCCGCAGGAGTTAATCAAAGCTCGGCTGGTCGATGTCCGGGGGCACCGTGCAGCGAGTCAGGTGGGACAGGTAGAGAGCGGTAGCCATGGGAACGAGGCCGGCCGCCACCTTCAGCATGGTCAGCAGCCTCTCTGTAGCATTGGTCACACCGTCTGACGTCTGCAGGGAAAGAAACATTATGTCAGCCACATGATACACAGGCGCGATAAGCATCCCCTTGAGGGTTTTCGACAGGGTTCAAAGGAAATTTAAGGTCTTTATAATATCTCGTAGAATGCAATTCAACACCTTGTGGCCTCTTTTGTGATAATAAGAGTCACAAGGATGAAACTAGAGCTGAAAAGTCAGCGGGGCGATGTGACGCAGAATTATTTAATATTAGGTCACACGGCCTTTGGTGCTTCCAGGAATTATTTAACACTTCCTCAAGAGTAGATTAGATGGATATAATAGTGTGTAATTTCTCCTGACAGCCCACAATCTGACACAGAATAGGACTGCAACGATTAGTCGATTAATTAATTATTCCATCAACTATTTTAAGCAGAAAATGACAAAACTGTGCTTGCTGAAGCTTCTCTGATAAGATTTGAAGTTTTTCTTTGCTTTACATCGTAGTTCAACTGAAAATCTCCAGGTTTAAAGACACATTTTTCACTATTTTCTGATATTTTTTTAGATGATTAAGGCAATAATCTGCAGGTTAATCAGAAATGCATATCTATGACGAGCAAGAGAAAGTAATTAAAAACTTTTTAATACCTTCTAAGGTGAGTAAACAAACTGATTCAAAGACTTTGAGACCTGCAGATTCCTCATTTTTGTCTTCAGTGCGACACATTTTACGCCTCATGGGACTGCAACGATAAGTACTAGACCTCAAACTATTTTGATAATGAAATAATCGTTTTAAAAACTGTGCTGGTCCAAGCTTCTCTAAAGTGTTTTTCTTTGTTATACGTGACAGTCAGCTGAATATCTTTACAGTTGAGACTGTTGCTCGGCCAAAACAAAACATTTGAGAATGTCAGGTTGTGCTGTGGGACATTCTTTAAAACGATTTTATAGATAATTGGGCCAAATATCTGCACATTCATCAGTAACGGAGCTCTAATGTCTATGACAAGCAAGAGAAAACTTTTTAATACCTTCAAGGCGAGTAAACAAACTGATTGAATTATTTTTTAAAGACTTTGAGACCTGCAGATTCCTCGATTCCACCGGTGGTAAAGATCAATATTTTGTCTTCGTGTTACACTGCAGTGCAACACATTTTACACCTAATAGGACTGCAACAATTAGTCCATCTATTTTGATAATCAAATAATCGTTTTAGTAATTTATTATGCAAAAAAAACTGTGCTTGTTCAAGCTTCTCTAATGTGACGATTTGATGTTTTCTTTTTTATACAGACAGTTAGCTGAATATCTTGAGGTGTGAGACCAAAACAAAATATGTGAGGGCGTCAACTCGCGCTGTGTTTTCACTATTTTCTGACATTTTATAAATAATTAAGACAGTAATCTGCAGATTAATCAGTAGGCAAGGCAAGCGAATACTCAAACTTTTTTATAAAGGTGAGAAACAAACAGATTTTCTCGAGACGTGCAGACTCGTCATGATAAATGTTTTGCCCTCATGCTACACTACAGTGCGACACATAACTTTGGGTTTAAAACCGGTGTGTGACAAAAGCGGATACAAACCTGATCCTCTGCAAACAGTAAGGGCAGTGGAGCGACGCAGCCAGCTTTCTGACGGCGTCTAGGCGCTCTGTGGGGACTGAAGCGTTACGAGCTACAACAGAAAGAACAAGAACAAGAGGGCGCCCAGTCAGAGAGAGATACAGAAGAAGGCTGGTCATTTCCCAACAATCAGAGAGAGATGGGGTATGTAAAATAAAAAAATGGGCCATTCTTAAATGATTTGTGCTCCATTTCATTCCCCTTTGCTCCTGATCTGTCTTCGTTTGTGTGATTCAAGGAGCTGAGGACAGCAAACAAACACTGACATACCATTAGTGACCATGAAGCAGACTTTTCCAAGGAAGTATCCAGGGTCCAGATATTTCAGGGAAGCTTCTGCTGACTGGAAACTATCACCAAACAAAACAATATATATCACAGGATGAACCGTTGGACAGCACAGTAACCACTCCTGATAAAACGTACAATAAACTGCACAGTCCAAACTAAACTGAAGAAATCAGCTTCTTTTCCTGAACTTTAAAACTTGAGTGCAAATTTAAACTTGTGTGCGATTCAAGAGAAAGAAAACACTTCTTAATGCAAACAAAACAGCTGAGAGAGACGACATATGAGCAGAAGTCACTGTGTTTCAGTAAAACAAACTAAAACTGCAACTCTGAGCACACGTTACACCTTCGTGTCTGAGTGGTTAGGACACAGGTGAGCAGATTAAACTATAAGTATGTGACAGGTTTGAAAGTTACCTGAGCTCCGAGGTCAGGTTGATGATAAACACCACCAGGTCAATCCTAGGACGACTCTCCTCGTTCTTCACGGGCAGGGGCAAACTCTTTGCTAGTCTCCTGCTCGGTGTGATATACATACTGGACGTCAGGCTCTCTATATGATGAGGGTGGGGGTGCTCACGTCGTATAGCGTGATGGTATGTACACATGTCAGGGATTCCCGTGTTTACATCATGTTCATGTCAGCAACACGGCTGCATGAGGGTTAAAGATACTGTGCACTGACAAGACGGAGCGTTCAGGAAGAGTTTTCGGGTTGTAATTACGACATAATGTTATTGACATTACCGAACGGAAAGTGGCAATTACAACAACTCTGATAGACAGCAAACGCAGCCTAACAGTCTTGATAACACTTCCTCTTGTTGATTACAGTAAATCTAAACCAAAGAACGTTCACCAATCATCACCAAGCTTTCAAAAATGTAATCATCAGTAAATAAACTGATTAAAGAGCTTGTCAAGCATACAGAATGAAATAAATGATATAAAATAAGTCCAGCTCCAGTCGAGTGTCTTTATGACCATTTCCTGTAACATGACGCTGACGTCAGTACTCACACGTTCACAGTAACGGAGGCCTCCTCCACCAGAGCGTCTGCTAAACTCTGCTGAAACTGCTCCTCGCTCTCCACCAGCTGCAGGAAAAACACGACAGGTCAGCACAAAACTGCGTTTAAAAAAAAAAAAAGCAACGTGGTTTCATATGCAGCCGGACGACGAGGTGGAAGGTAGTACAAAGCTTATGCTCGATTCAGTGTCACAATGTGTGCAACTTTCTTGTACCTGAGTATATGTCAGAGAGAGATTATGTTTGACTTCACCTGACAGCACAAACCTTCATTAGATATAATGTATTCATATATACAGCAGACAGAAAGTTATCAGGTGCAACATTAAAATGTTACACCTTCTCTGACTAAGACTGCTCTATGCACAGTTTCACATGGTTAGAAGTATATGTTCTTCCTTCCCTGATTCTTTTTTAATCAGATTTACACTGTAGTCACTTTAAATGCATCTACCTCATGCTTTTTGTATATCTCATGTGCCCGTTTTGTTCTAATACTTGTAACTGCGGCTGCAATACAAGAATAAACGCAGTATTTTTGTCTCTCTCTCTCACATCATGTTGTTTAATCTGTATATTTTGAATCTGGGGATACATTTCATCCTGTGCTCTGTTTTAACTTTCTCTGTGTGTCACATATAAGTTCCAAAGACTTTTGATTTTATACATTTACATACAAGCATCTCTAAAACAGAAAAATAATGCTTCTCTTTACAGCATATTATCCTTAAGATTGCACAAATGTCCCCCTGAAATCTCTCCAGTTGTTTTGAGATTGTTAAATTTTACAAACACTGAGAGGTGTTTGTAAAAACATCTCTCAGTATAATGCAGTCCAGTTTAACACTACCGCAAACTACAACCTAATCTGGGGGAATAATAAAGTCACTCACTCACTCACCTACCTACTTTTCTTTCTACCTTTCTTCCTACCTACCTACCTACCTACCTAGGAAGTGGCCGGTCTGTGTACATCTTAGCATGGACTGTAAGATGTGTATCTGTCCAGAGCAGACAGCCAGTAGCAGCACATGTGCATTAAAATGAGGGTCAGTCCAGGCTGCTGTCATTGCAGTGTTAGCCAGTGTTAGCTCATCCTGTTAGCCTGTTAACCGTAACGAGCTAACTCCCTGTAACCGTCAATACTTTAAACTAACGAGCCACAAACTCACCAAAATGTTCGCTGTGTTCAAGGCGGGAAGTTTACTAAACGGCTTCAACAGCGACATCCTGATGTAAACGTTTAAAACTGTCTTATTTGTATCAGTTTAGTCGATAAATCCGCTGCTGAAGTCTGTTTATTTCAAACGCGTCATGTTTACTCCCGCTTCTTTTACAAACGTGCGTCTGACGTCATGACGCCTTCCCGTCACACACACACACACAGGCTGGTGACGGCATGACGTTGTCTGTCCGTACATACATACACACACATACATACGCAGTTACTCTCTGCCACCTACAGGCCGCTCGGGGTTCTGCAGCTCACTGCGTCAGGAGCAAAATGCTGCATCAGGACTTCTTTTCTTTAAAATGATCTAAAAACAGCAGCAGGTAACGACTACACACACTTTATTCTGATCTGTTAACACGCTACAATTAATATTTATTAAAATAGATAAAAATATTTTTTAATAGCAGTGATAAATTGCATTTCTGGGGGGTTAACTTCTGTACATTTTTGCAGTGTTTGCTTCATGTGTATTAATATCCAATATGCATGTGTGTAAAGTTAAAGAGGCAACAGCACAAGCTTTTGAACACCTTTGTTGTCATTGTCATACATATTTATATATATTTTTATCTGTATATAGTAGTTTAATGTTTGTCTACCTGCCTGTCGATATCTGTGTACATACATAGAAATCAAGTGAAACCGGAGTCAAACTGTATGTGTACACACACCTGATCAGCGATTCTGATTATACTACTGTATGCATAGACAGAGGGTAAAGTTAAAGAGAATGCTGTATCGTCACACTGTATTTGAATGGAAGCAGAAATTTTTTATTCACGTAATGGTGGCACAGCAAAGTAGATTCCCGCAGTACATCCAAGGTTGGATCACAGCAAACAGGACACAAGTCCCCGGGGCCATTTGACTTTCAGTATATAAAGATCCACTTCATCTATATGCGTTCGCTTGTCAGGAACCGAGTGGAAATATGTGGATGACTTCTTTCAAGGCGAGGGAGGGGGAGACAAGTGAGTTTATTTTAACACCGCATCCTGAATTAAGAGGGCAGGCTCAGGGATGTGGATCGGATTTTCCCCAAATGAGATTGTGATGGCCTGAAGGCAGCGAGTAAAACACAAACATCAGAAGTGCCTTCAGTCATTCACAGCTCATTTCAAACATTACTGCAACCGGTTATGCCACGTTAATGAGTCCAACCCGTGTAAATGAATCCACAGCGACAGACTGACAGATTGTTAATGAAACAGGACAAACAGTATCAACATTTAACGTCCAACTAATGATAAAAATAAAAAAAATAACAGCACTTCATGTGAGTAAAACAAAAGAACAGAGTCAAAGTAACGCTGCTGTCTTTCCACTCACTCATCCCTCATCACTGTCAGAATAACTGTACATAAGATGGCATAAAAAATGACTATACTGCTTCCAGGTCGCTCTAGCCTCACACTTCATGTCTTATAAAAGTTGGTTTGCATGTTTCTCTGACCGCCACTACTCGAGTTGTTCCCTCATCCCCAAGTTAAGTTTCCACCGTCCACACCTGCTAATGTACATGTCCCACTTTTAACATGAACACACATACAAAGCCGACACACACACACACACGCGCGCACACACACAATCTCTCGCACTAACACGCTCGTCTCCATGCTCTTTTTTACTAAACAATATATCCGATTCAAAGACTTTGGAGGGGTCCCTTCCTGTTCATATCTCCCCGGACTCTCGCTCCTCCGAGCTGGAGCGCCGGTCCCGCTCGTAGGACAGGGACCGCTCTCGTTCCCTGCCCTTGGCTGTGTCCGCGGAGGGGGACTTCTCCCTGTTCTCCCTGTTCTCCCTATTCTCCCTGTCCTCCCAGTCTCTGTACTCCGCCCTGTCTTCACGCCATCCGTCTGCTCCCGCGCCGTCTCCACAGTTCTCCTGGGACAGCGAGCGCTCTCGTTCGCGGGTGTGAGATGATCTGTCTCTGGAGGACCTGGAGGAGGAACAAACAGCAAAACATGAGAAAAGCACAGGGTTTCCTGATGGACAGTGAAGTGTAGCTGCTGTTAGCTCATGTGAATTGTTCTCCTGTCCTCTTGATGTAAAGTTTTAGTTGAAGTGTCAGCGGTGGATAAGAGCCACACCTCTTCTTTTTGTGCCTGTGAGAGTGAGAGCGTGAGCGATGTCTCTCCTTGTGTCGATGTTTCCTCTCTCTCTCACGATCCCGATCTCCACCTTCTTCTCTGGAACGAGAGGAGTGGTGGCGTCTTGAACGATGGGAGGACGAACTGCCTCCGTCCCTACAAAGAAAAAAAAAAAGATTTTAAGTAAAAAGAAATACGATAAACAGATTCTCAGATAACTGCTTTGATACATCCTGATGTATCCCGACATCAGTTTAGTAAGCAGATGACGGCATACACATTATCCTCAGTGTTAAACACACTGCATCACTCCTGCTCTTTTTCCCTCTAGTGTTTTTATGATGTCAACAACAGTGGAGCATCAGATCTGTGTCAGCCTCTGTCACCACCAACATCAGAAAATAAATGGGAGAATGGACACCTGTCTGGGGCCCATTTCTAACACAGATTCAAAATCAACCCAACACGTTCACTGGGAAGACGAGGATCGGATCAAGAGATACTTTAGTTTTAGAATAATACTTTTTATTTGTACCTGCTGTTTTTATTATTTATTTGTTTGGTATCTGTAAAATGTATTGTAACGCCTTTTTGGTCATCCATAAAGGAAACAATAAAAATCAACCAAAGAGGCTAACTGTATTCAGTTACACTTACAGGAATAAGATGTAATCAGATTATCAATACATCTCATAAAATCTGGGATTACTTTGCAGGATTAAAACTGTAAAATACAATAAAGAATGAGAGATGATGATAATGCACACACATTATGGCACACACCTCCAGGAGAACACGAAGCTAACGTTTACAGAGTTGCCAGTTTGTAATCATCACGGCCTCTGAAAGACGTTTTTTCACCGAGAAGAAATTTCAGCAAAAAGAGGAACAACGTCACGGTTCAAGTTATTAATAAACTGTCATCATACAAGGAGTCGACATCTGATTCACATAAACATTCAGAGGTAATCCAAAAGTTATGGAACATAAAGTTACATTACTTTGAGATGATATTTGGATTAGGTTACTGATTACATTCTCAAACAGGCAATTAGTAACTGTATCACATGACCCTGACAACTCTCCTAACCCTGAACAGAACTGTCTTTATAAAATAGAAAGGTTATGTGTCAGTTAGTAGAAGATATTTGCAAAATGTCGGACAACTTCTTCTGTATTTTGTTACCGTGACACCTCGGTGTTAATATGTTGTAATGCTAAAATGTAAAACACACATCATGGCCCAACAATGAGAACTACAAATCCCTGCCAATCTTGTGTAGAATTCACACACGTGTCTATATGATGTCTGATAAGTTTGCAGTAACGTGTCGTACGATGAGTGTGTATCCTGTTAAAGTGTGCGTTAGGTCGCTCACATGACTGACAAAGACAGAGCAGAGGAGACGTACCTGTATCGTTCTCCACTTCGAGATCTTGACCTAAAACAGAAAATAAATCAGTTTCTGTTTCGGTGACCTCTTTCTTCGTACGCGGTGAACGTTACACGGTATCTTCTTACCTCCTGCGCTCCCTCTCCCTGTCTCGTTCTCTCTCCCATTCTCGCTCTCTTTCACGCTCTCGTTCCCGCTCTCGTTCTCGCTCCCGCTCCACCTCCCACTGTCGCTCTCTTTCGTCTTTTTCACGTTCCTCTCGTCTTCTCAATCGCATTCGTTCTTGTTTCTCTATAACGGCTTTCTGTGTGACACGAACAAAAACAGAACGAAAGTGAAAAATGCTGAACGACAGAACTGAAATTTCATGCAAATTAAAGCAGCTCTGCAGCTGCTCGTTTCTTACCCTTAGCTTTTCAAGCTTCTCGCGGATTTCGATGAAGCCGAGGTGCAGTTTGCCCCCAAAGTGGTCGGCCAGGCGACGATCATTGTCATGAAGGCCCAGATAGGCAGAGCACACCTCGCACACCCGTAGTTTTTGTTGTTGAAAGCTGGAAGCTGGCATCGAGTTTCTGTACACATCCTGCAAGAACAAAAGTTACGAGAATGTGAAGCTGAGACAAAGATACGAACAGCCTGCATGACAGAGCCTGGACCTGGGTGTAACCCACGCTAGGAAACACGACACCTGACAAAACATTTGTTGTCTGTCACCGTTGTATTTCAATGATTACTAATGTCATAAAATTTTCACAGAGAGAAACTAATATTCCTGTTTTACTGGTGACATGTCAGTAAAAAAAAGTTGTTTATGTTCTGACCTCTGCTTCTTTCTTGAGGGCCCGGGTCTTCTCCACCATCTCCAACAACTGCTGAGCTTCGTCTACGTTCCCCTCGCCGCCGAGCTGCTCAGCGCGAGCCAGCAGCTTCCCGATCTCCTCGTTCAGCTCGTGGACACGTTCAGCCTTTTCATGGCAGGAGAACAAGAGACTAAATAAATGAGCTTCAAGTTGTAAAAAATAAAAATGACTGCACAGATTCTTCATGAAAAAAAAAGATGTCTCAGTGTGAGTCTGCATTTTCCCAGGAGATGAATTACTCCCTGCTACAAAGAGCACAGCATTATCATCAGTGAGTTTGTTACCTTTGCAGCCACTTCAGCGCTGATCTCATCCTGCGTCTCGGCCAGTCGCTTCTTGGCCAGCTCGGTCCGGCGGTCGCAGTCAGCGATGAAAGACTGAAGGTGCTCGGCCGCCTGCGAGAAAACACCCGAGACAAATCAGTCTTTGTGTGTGTTTGTGTGTGTGTGTAATATATACTGTAAACTCTGACTGAAATCATCTTTCCTCAGACAGACCCATCCATGACTGACAATTCTTTCACCCCACATGTCCTTAAAATTACACCTCCGACTTCTTAAACAGTCACAATTCAGCAGCACCACTTAAACTAAACTCTGATATTTTCAGGAAGTAGCTCAAGCAGAAAGCCAGAGTGAGTCTTGATTATAAGTTCAGGCCATCAGTTTCAATTTTCTGCAGCCGTCAGGTGAACCGTGAAGGAGATGAAAAGCATCCAGGAGAAAGTCGAGCGGCCGGACACTTTTACACCGACATCCAACCGACGTGCTCTCCTTGGTGTGACCTTAAAGCAGCTCTGTCAGTCTGAATAACTGTCAACTGTATCGATGGATCCAGGAGAGCTACTTGTAAGATTTAGGATGGTAATGATTGATTAGTAATTGCTGTTATTTGTAGATTAACAGGAAATCTCCAAGACGAGGGCGTGAAGTTTAAATGAGGATATGTGCTTTTGGACTTTGGCAGGTACGGAGACAGAAAATACATCTGCGAGGAAAAAAAAGGAGGCGCGTTGGTGTTGATACAAGTATGGGTGTGAAGACTAAGCGCGTGTTCAGACAGGAACAGGGAAACCGGACGCCGGCGACGTTTTTTCAATCCATTTCAGTGGAGGGTCGTGTGTTTCTGCACCGGCAGCCCGCTGTGCAGGGAGAGAAGTTGAGCCAGATTCAACTTTTGGGAAAACGGAGCAACACGTCACACTATACAAGCCAATCAGACACTCAGATCTGTCAAACCTCCACAGACAGCCTGAAATGTCTCTGAAGCAGAGACTGTCCAGGTGGATTCACGGACTAAACTCTGATAATCTACCTGTGTGTGTGTTCAGACTTTGTTTATTTCATGTACCAGCTTGTAAATCTGAGTCCGACTCGCAATTTATGCCACAAAATATAGTGACATGAAGAAGTTTAATTTGATTTGTGCCCGATGATTAGAGAGAGCGAGAGGGAGAGAGACACAGTAACAATAACAGAGAGCGAGCGCCGGCCTCGCTGTTAATCAGAGAAATAAAAAGTCATTTCCTGATTGTTTCACAGCGGTTACATTCAGCAGGTATAGACACGCCCACAGCAACCCACCTCAGCTCCCGTCACTCCCCCACCACCGGTTACCGGTTCCCCTGTTCCTGTCTGAATGTGCGCCAAACTAAAAAAACTGTACTGTACTGTCTGATTTCCTGTGAGTAATGCCTGATTATAAACCTCTGAATGATTTAATGTGCAGTCAAACTGCACTCCATCTTTTTGTACAAAAATCTATCAGACGTAGGAAACCACAGCTATAATCACGGCTAATTTATGAACTCCACTACAAATCCATGACGTCCAGCTCGAGTGAAACATCTGTGAGTTTAAAAAACACAAACAAAAAACACTTCACAGAAGTTTATAATACCACGAGGCAGAATTTCACAACAGTTATCACAATCGTTCCAGGGAAACGTTCAGTGTAACAGGAATCTGCTTGAATAAGTGATCCTGAGCCACGTTACTACATCGTGTTCCTGAACATAAACCTGGCAGGAAGAGCTTGAAATGTATTTACTCACATCCTAATATTACAGTTTAAGTAATATTATAATCAAGTATAATAGACAGCAAAGTGTTATGAGTTGACTGTGGATTGTTTACGATCTAAAGATTTTTGTATCACTCAATAACTACGGTAAAATCATAGAAAACTACAAATACTCTCTCAAAAACTACATCACCGGTTCTCAAACCGTTTGGTACGCGACCTTCCTGTAGTAGAACTTGAAGGAATCTCTGAAATATTTTGAATGAAATTAAACTGGAAAGTTTTGGATTTCCTGAAATATTCTGCGTCAATATCATCCCGATACGTCGTCACGTTCATTCACGCAGCGCGCATAAATCCATGATTAGTTATGAGCTAACATGTGGCGTTAACTTAGTAAAGTGGAGGTAAAATTAATGTTTCAGAAACACCAAATTGTGGCTCCAGACAGGAAATATCAGGAAGAGAAGTGCGGATCAGGAGTACCATTTTTTTCTACAAAACACGGCGGTTCTGTTCAGGATTCAACAGTCAACAATAATTAATCTTACTTATAATAAACCTGCCTCCTGTGTGAACGGTCTGTAGCTGAACAGGGTCGGCCTATGCTGCTGGATTGTCTGTCAAAGTGGTGGTACTCTGAGGAACACAGCTCTACATGATTAGGTGTGTGTGTGTGTGTGAGACTCACATCCAGTTCGAAGAAGTACTCCTGCTCCTTGGAGGCGATCTCGTAGTCTGCTCTGAGGGCCAAGTCGTGGACTTTCATACACTCTCCGAGGTCCATCCTCTGCAGAAATCAGAAACACATCATAGTTATTGTGTTTGTATGCTTCCTCATCTATGATGTGTGCCGATCATTCCCTGACGTTAAAATGTTTCACGGCGTCACGTTAAGAGTCTGTGAACATGATGTCCTTTAACGCTGCAGGAACAGGTCGTAAACATCGACTGTACCACTTTACTGCATCCATACCATCTGGATACGTTCAGCGCAGTCACAGAGTAATGAGTCACAAGCACATCTTTATGTTAATTTTGTACTCCGGCTTATTGAATTTGAAAACAAACAGTGATTTTCAGGTTAAAGTGCTGACTCTCTCTTGCTTAAATTTCAGGGTGTTTACGCTCATCACGGTCAGATCGGGAGCTCCCTTTTAATTTAACAGTCTCCCTGATTACAGAAAGTAATTGGACAAGTTAGAAGCTACACTCGGTTGTTTACAGGCAGAATCTGGCTGGAGTCCAATGACCCAAACATCAGCTGACAGCACTGCTCGCTTGTGCTGCTCTGGCTGGTACTGCGGCTTCTCGTTTTCTGGCTTCGAGCTCATCCTAAGACAAGACGTGAAACATCTGAAGTGCGTATGCACTTGTATGTATGTGCACCTCATGAGCTGGAGTACACCTGAAACCAATGGCCACAGCCATCCTGACTGCACCGTATATATGACACATGATAGTGCTATCTGTGTGTATGAACATGATACTCACGGTGCCGGACAGGATGTCGTGAGGACAAGAATCCAGGAGGTGACTTTTGCAGACTCGCTCATCTGTGAATTTGATTCTCTGCCTCATGGTGTCTCCTTTAAATAAGAACAGACATGTTAGCTTCTTATTTAACCTGCAAGTCAACTGAGCAGCTCAGCTGTAAAACCTAAAGTCTGATAACATGACAGCCATGAAGACAACAGCACGTTAAACATGACAGAGTATGTTGTTTAAATGTTATTAATATGTTTCAGGAGACTCAAACTCAAAAACAACAGGTAGCTTAGCCGACCGGCTATCCTCATGTTAGCTCCTTCCCCTGTCACTGTGTGGCAGGTTGGTTAGCTTCAATGCTAACACCAGCTCCTGTCCCCCGGTTGTTTTTAAAAACAGACACCGACCTCAAAGCTCACAAACCCGGCCTGTACTCACCGTCTCTCCCGGTCCCCATGAGCTGGTCCAGCATCGCTCGCATCTGTGCCTGGGCCGACATGTTTTAGCTAGTGTGTGTGTGTGGATCACTCCTCCTCACACACATGCAGCCTCCTCACACTGTAGGCCTCGTTGGCTTCCACCGCCAACCAACCAACAACCAGCAACCACCGGCAACTTTTCCCACAAGGAGGAGAAAAAAGCTCGAGTCCCGCCGAGCCAGCGAGCCGGTTGTGTGTAACGTTAGGACAGATTAGTGGGTATCTCAGCACTTTAACGCCGGCTAAATGTGACTTTGTAACGGTGGCTGACTTCGTGCAACGTCTGTTTGAAAACTGCTCTGGAGTCGGTCCCGGTCGTGTCCGTGTGTGTCGAGTTGAGAGGGCGGTGAGTGAACGTTAGAGAGGGTTAGTTAACTAAAATGATCTCGGAATAAGTAACCGGTTCTTCGGTAACGTTTCCCCTAACTGTATCTCCAGACAGTTAGCGTGAAGTTGGCAAGTTTTATTTCAACGTCCTGCTCTCTTCCGTCTTTCCACTTCCCCTCCGTGCGCGCCGCCGCGGACCGCGCTCTCTCTCGTGCCTCCGCCTCGAGGAAGTGCTGCAGTTGGCCTCGCGCGCTTGTTCAGTTAGAGATGACGTTACACCGGAGGCGGTTAAAATGTCAGGAAATAATAACTATTTTAAAATTTTTATTTTATCCGCTTGAATAATATATATTTTAAATATCACATTATTATTTTATATTGTATATATTTTTATTTTATTGCGTAATAAAATATTTCTTATCAATTTGCTGAATTTTACAGTCAAGTTCTTTCAGTCTGGGCCTTGGTAGATAAACACGCGGTGTATTATCATCATATTCAGACTTTCTTCAACTATCTACGGTACCATGTTAAGTTGCTGATCATATTAGGTCATTTTAACATACAGAAATCTAATGGACAAAAACATTTTAAATTAATTAAATTAAGTTCCTGTATTATTATTTTTTTTTTTTGTATTTTTATTTATTTGAAAATTAAATAAGTTAAGGTAGCTATAAAAGAGGTGTTGAGACCTCTATGAGAATGATTAAATTATCTGGATGCTTGTTATTTGGATGCACACCTCCACAGTTTGTCCTGTAAGAACAATGAAGATGATGGTGGAAATCTGTCCAATCCAATAACACTCTCACACTCTTGTTTCTTAGACTTGTTTTATTGTTAGAGAATAAACACATATGTAAATTGGCAATATAAATTTGAATGAGGAAGTCGTATGTATTTTATACTTTATACTGTATAAACATGGGTATAACTGATTAATGAATTAAAATGTTATGTTATTATTTATTAAAAATATATGTTACTGTCAAAGATTACTGTCTAGTACAGAAGTGTATTGCTTCCAGAGAAATAAAAATTAATCAGTATCATGTTATAACGTGATAAATTGAAGTGGACCCGTGGAGTCTTTGGTGTCCCTCCAACGCTACTAAGCGTCCACGCTCTTAATCCTGCATAACTTTAAGGCTTAATATAATCTGAACAGGTGAGTTGTATATAAATTCACCCTCAGTACAGACTGACTCACTTGTCATCGGTTGTCACTTGGGATGGCAACGTAAATTTTTAAAGTCAGTTCTTCCACAAATGACTTTATGCCGTATAAGTGATTAATGAATCAAAATGTTATGTTATAATTTAATATTTATTAAAATTATATGTTACTGTCTACGTCATGACCCGCCCTCATACGTCATCCCGTTCCCGCCCTTAGAGACGGTCACTGCCCTGTCTGTCAAACATACTGGGGAAAAAATGGCGACGAGTATACTGCGGCTCCCACTGCGCCTTTCCCTCAAAAATATGGGGCTAATGAGCCGCGGCACCGGCTCGAAAACATCAAACATATCCCGGCTGACCCAAAGCAGGACCGCGGTATCGACGGGTTCGGGAGCCATCTTACCAAAACCGGATAAAGTGAGTTTTAGTTCCCACTCGGTTACCGAGTGAAAAAAACCGACAAGATATATATATATGTGAGTGACACCCGTGGGCGGGACTTTATGTCTGGATTGACAGCAGCTGTAGCGAATAGAAATACAGGATGCGCCTTCGGTTAGTCAGGGCAGCCAATGAACGTGTGTGTTTACACGAATGTTAGGCGTACTTTACTTCCTGATTTAGCCAATGAAGTGGACATTAAAATAAACATTTAGAGGATTAGATTAAGTTTTGATTGCATTTTATTAGTTTGATTTAAATGTTACACATTTTAGAGTAGAGGAAGGAAGGAAAGGAAGGATAGGCTGCATGCTATATTACAGTATAGTGTCCAATGCGTTTAAATTAGCTCACAGCTGAACAGCTGAAGGCCTAGGAGTTGTTTTAAAACGACTATACTGTGCCATGTCAGGATAATCATCATTATTAGCCTCTAATCTACCTTTTCTTAGACACATAAAACAAGGAAATGTCTCTAAAGAGCCAAATCAAAGAGATACGTTGCAATATGATAATTACTCCATTTATGGCTTGATTAAGCTGCTACAGGGCAAACATGAGCTGATGACCTTGTAACCTCACATTCATCCCTGTCTTTCTCTGCTAGAATACTGCCCTTTTCAAGCTTGTGTTGGGGTAATTTGACTAGCCACATCCAGTCATCCATTTTCTGTGACCGCCGATCCTTAACAAGGTGGCTGGAGCCAATCCCAGCTGACACTGGGCGAGAGTCAGGGTGTACACACCCTGGACAAGTCAAATTAAGCACATTAATGTAGGAATATATTCTATAGAGATAATTAAGGCTTTTAAACTTTGACACAGGGATCATCTCCAAACCGGGATGTCAAGTCAGTAATTGCGTAGTGAAGCAGGACCCACCATAAGATGGTACATGTGGTGATATTGTGCTTTAATTCAGAGCTTTTCCAATAAAAACAAAAACTGATATTACAGCATGCAAAGTTTTGGACTTGCAGATGTATGTAAATGCAGCATACAACCCTTGGATAATCTTTTAGTACAAATTTCGCCTTCGTTGCGCCTGATATCTGCTGAATCCGACAGTTCGTGTGTGAATATTAAGTTTTCATGTGGCCACTCCTCTGTATGTTTTCCAGACACCCTTTGGTCTTATCCGTATGACAATTGTGGTGGTGCCTTTCCTGTATGTGGGAACTCTGATCAGCAAGAACTTTGCCGCTCTCCTGGAGGAGCACGATATCTTCGTCCCCGAGGATGACGACGACGACGACTGAGCTAACATCAAAAAATAAATGGTAAAGTCAACATTAGCCGCTCCTTATTTAACCTTTAAACTCTTGTTGGTTAAGGACGCACAATCTTATCCATGTGTGCAGGGCGTGTCAGCTCCTTGTGTGGTTTGTGTGGCACGTTTGCAATGATGATAAATGGTGACATTTGTTTTTATTTACGTCCACAGGGTGCAAACCAGCTGGCACAAGGAAGACGCTGGACGATGGGACACTTTGACTCCGTTTACCTCCGCCCATCTCCGCCCTCTCTCCTCTGCTATTTATGTTGTTTTCACTAAATTCATTTTTTAAAAATATCATATCATGTGAGGCATTCTGGATGTCAAGTTATGCCTTCACTCTTGTTTGCATGTTTGTGTCTGTCACTCAATAAACAGAGTCGATTGCACACGAAGAAACTCTTGTTGTTGTTTAATCTTAACAGTCTTTGGTGGTTTTCAAGTACACGGTAGCTGCCATCATTCTGACTCTTCTCCAGCGATTACAGCAAATATTAATATAAGTTAAGTTTTATTAGAGGTTGTCCTCGTTGGTCAGGTCTGCCTCGCTCCCTCCTGAAGTGCGGCGTTGGCCAGTCTCAAGTGTTCGTTGAGGGAGCCCATCTCCAGCTGGCTGCGACCCCTCGTGTCACTCAGCTCCACATAGGCCTCCTTATAACGCTCAATGGCGGCTTCTTTCTCCTAAGATAAAGGTCGGGACAAACATGGAAGACACATTAGGGCCAAACAGCGACGAGAGTGTAAATTAAAGTGCATTATTTTTCATCATTTGTGTAGTTCAGGAGGTCGGATCATGAAGCATACCTTGGTGAGAGCCTGCACTTCATTCTGTAGACAGCTGATCTCTTTTTTAAGATACTGCACCTCGTTGTCTTTCGTCCTCAGTAATGTCTGAAAGACAAAATGAGGAAAATTACTGATACAAAAGATATTACTACTATAGAGATACTTTGCTGATTAAGATTTTAAATATTTATTTATTCACTCTCATTCACACCTACGGACAATTTAGAGTCACCAATTAACCTGTTCAGTGCAGCATGTCTTTGGACTGTGGGAGGAAGCCGGACTACCTGGTGCAGATAAGATTTGCTCCTAGAGTAGCAATAACTATGATATATTATAACAGCAATACTTTTGATTTTGAACACAGGACTTTTACTTGTAATGGAGTATTTTAGCCTCTCAGTAACCTCTCCTCCTGAAACATGCTCTGTGCTTCAGGCAGTAGATGGCAGTATGTGTTGCTCTACAATGTGACCGACCACAGACGCTCAACACAAATGAGGCCAACCAAGAATAAAATAAATATTACCGCGTGGCAGTGTTTCAACGGGGGAGTCATAACCGGGGACATGAGGCAAATCAGTAAAAACGCTTCAATTCATTTGTTTTATTAAAGTGGGTTCAAACTCCCGCAGCACATACGTCAAATGTTGTTGTCTGCCTTCCCCGTGATGACGGTAATGACAATATTTGTCCTTCAACTTCATATTTCAGGTGCAGTAAACTAAACTGGGTTGGGATGCATCAAGAGGTTAAAGATGTTTTAGTATCACCTACTTTCACATGAGTTCAGATTACGTAGGATCTAATTCAGTCACAACCGTTGAACTTATTTCTATCGATACCTCGACTTCTGACGCAGAGCGCTCAGCGTTGCCAGGAGATACCACGTCCGACCTCTGACCCGTGATGAAATAACGCATGCGGCTGATCTCTTCTGCCAGTTTGGCCTTAAGCCCCTGAAAAAAGAGTTTTAGCTCAAATTATAGTGTGCAGAAACATTGTGATGTTGCATGCTTATTACTGTTGCAGCTTCATGTGTATCTGAACCTGGTTCTCTCTTCTGAGCTGCTCCAGCTCTCTCTCCTTGCAGCCGAGCTCGGTCTCTCGGCCCTTGCAGCTCTGCTCGGTGAGGCTCAGCTGCAGGCACTTCTCGGAGTATCGTTCTGACAGCACATCTAATTCGCTGTGGAAGACGTCCGCCTGGGGCCTGACGAGCACAAACACACGAGTTACGGAGTAAATTCATGCAAGGGGTCACGGTCATGGAGTGTAGAACATCTTAAGCCTGCAGCGAGAGCCCCGTGAGATGGAGACGCTCTCAGTGTGATGAACAGAGCGACTGTGATAAACTTACATGTGGTCTCTGGATGAAGTATCTACATGTGCGGCTCCTCCAGCCAACCTCCTGGCCTTCTCCACCTCTCTCTGCAGCTCCTGTCTGTGGGCTGCTCTCAGAGCCTCCATAGCTTTAATGAACAGTTAGTTAGTCATGTAAATAGTGAGTCAAACCGTCCCTTCTGAGCCACCGTAAGCCTGATACTTTACCTTTAGCAGCCGTCTGGCTCTCCTCCTGCAGCATCCTGTCTTTCCGCTCCTCCAGCTCTCTGACCTCCCTCGCATGTTTCTCCTGTAGCTCCTGCAGTGCTTTCCGATGGGCTACCTCCATTGCCTCTAGTCTGGCCCTGCAGGGCGCCCCGGGGCCGCACGGGCTGTCCACCTCTATCCCCATGGCTGCACGCTCCCTCTTAATGCTCTCCACCTGCTTTCAAGAGAGGGCCTGGGAGATGGGTGGATTTAAAGCGGGAAAGGGTTGAGATGTGCATCATTTCCTTGCATTGTAAACATCCTTATTTAAAGGAGTGACTGTTAGATGTTTCTTACCTCCTTCTGGAGTGCTTCAGCTGTGTTTGTTTGAATGTTTTGGGCTCCATTCATGGATGGAAGAGCTCCCTTTGAGCTTGACATATCAGTTTCTGACTGTTCGGCCTCTTCGGGGCTCGATTGATACGTCTGGGAGCTAACCAGAGTCTGTGCGGTGTTTGACTGATAAGCCTGTGCTCCAATGAGAGACTGTGCTGTCATGCCACTAAATGACAGCGTCTCCAACTCTGCCCACTTCCTGCTGACCACTGAGTCCAGGGTCTCAATAACAGGGACAGGCACACTCCCCCTTTTCAGCTCCATGGAGTCCCACCTGCTGCCCATCTCACTGAAGGGAACCCCCTCCTCAAACCACTTGTTCCTCTCCTCCAATCGCTTCGCTTGCTCGCGGTCCCAGCCCTCCCCTTCCTCCCTCTGACTGGCTGGAGATAAGTCTGCGTCCAGATCCCCGTCTACACTCACTTGGTCATGATGGTGGTCGGCGGCCCGGTGGGACTTTGCAGCTGTGCCGGCGGAGGTGGAAGTGGTCGGTTCATAGCCAGAGTCCCTGCAGGTGAACCGAGCAGGGGGTTGGCATGACGACGGTCTCCGGGAGAGAGGGTTCTCTTTCTCGCTGCCGGTGTCTGATTGGCTGAGGTCAGAATAAGGGAAAGGCAGGAGGGTAGTGTTACACATCAGAGGAAAGATGAGAGAGGGGGTTCACTGCAGGCAGACCACCCAATCACATTGTCTGCATTTCTGCAGTGTTCAGGAATCTCCAGGTCAAAGCCTGTTTTTTAATTAGAGGATTTTAGAATATTTGGCTGAATATAACATGATAAACATCAACATGTAGGACGTCCAAATGATGATCAATGTCCATGATCAAATGATAGACTTATTAATTATTTTACTTGTGATCAAAAACTGCAGAACAGCTACTGAAAGGACCTTCAAGTAAGATTATTTATTAGTGAGATAGATTATTTAGGACTGTTTATAAGAATAAACTCCGAATCTCACCAATTTATGACTTATGACTTATCTGGCATCTTTCCCTCTTTCACAGATATATATATTATTTATATATAATATTTATTTTATTCCAGGAGCTGTAAATCTGAGCAGCTAAAGTAAATATATAGATATAATGTGTTTTTTTGTTTTGTTTGTTTTTTGTATTTTACAGTGTTATAACTTAAATATTGTGTCTTTTAACTTTTTTATGTTTACTTTAAATCAATTTAATCTTCATGTGACCATAAATAAATATATTTTTACATTGTTTTGTTCCTTTGTCTATATGTCTATAAGATTCTATATGTTTATGTTCACAAATGAAATGTAAATTGTGTGAAATGTATTTAAATATAGCACAGTATTGAAATGTAAGTACCGTACTTAAAGGTCCAGTGTGAGAAACTGATCATAATATGCTATAACTATGTTTACAGTCCTGTATAATCATCTGAAAATAAGAATCATTATGCTTTTTGTTACCTTAGAATGAATCTTTCATATCTACAGAGGGAAAGGTCCTCTTCCACAGAGTCCGCCATGTTTCTACGGTAGCCCAGAATGGACAAACTCACCACTAACTCTAGATAAGATGTACTTGAGTACTACTACTCAATGCAATTACAGATTAAATACTGCACTTTTTACTCCACTGCATTTATTTGACAGTTTTAGTTACTATTTTCTTTACAAATTAAGACTTTAAGTACACGATGAGCTCATAAAGTATGATGCTCTGAATATACAACTCTTCAAATTTGCTTCGACTGAACCAACTACAACAGTCAAACCCTGTGTAGGATTTAGTGGCATCTAGTTGGTGACGCTACAGATTGCAACCAGCCGCAGACCCCTCGCCTCACCCTCTCCTTCCAAGTGTGTAGGAGAACCTACTGTTGCTGCAAAAACGCTAAACACCCTATGTGGGTTAGTGTAGAAACATGGCAGTTCAACATGTGGAAGACCGTCTGCGTCTGTAGATATAAAAAATAATAATATAAAGGTTCTTATTTTCTGGTGATTATACACTAATGAAAAACGTAGTTATACATATTATCATTAGCGTGGGAAGTGGCGGGCTGTCTGGGCTGCAGCGGCTATCTTGTTTTTCTTTCTTGATTTCAGATATGTGAAATGTTTCGCCCATGGTGATCTCCCGCTGTTCAGACAATGGATTGGATTTAAAGACCTCGGAGTTCTCAGCTCGAGCTCAAATTTTGTGTCTGGACTTTTATTTAAATGACTGTGTGAACGTCTTCAACACCAAGAACACTGCCAAAGCTGCATTTATGGTTACACAGGCCAGAGCTTTAAATGTACGCCGACCACTGAGATATCATGCGATCGGTATAGTTTTATATAAAGCATGGTGATATCGTTTGCGTCTGTTCACGTTGTACTGCTTCATGCTTTGTTTGTGGCTTATCGCAGCCAGCCGTGTGGTCAGCTACAGTGCAAGTTTCACATTTAACTCATTTAACACTGTCAGCTGTTTATAATATGCACGTGTGTGTAAGCTGTAAGTATCATTTCAATGTTTTACTTGTAATGGAGTATTTTTACTTTGTGTTATTGCCTCTTTGACTCGTGGACCTGATTACTTCCTGCAGCGCTGTCTCCCAGGATAAAGTCAGACTCACTGCGTGTTGTTCTGGATCGCCTGCTTTAGTAACTTCACCCAGTTCCGCCGTATTCTCGAGGTCATAGCAGAGAGGGTGAACACAGCTCTCTTTGTCTGCAGGAGATCAAACGACAGAGCAAAGACACACACACACACACACACGAACTGTTAAACAGGAAGCAGCCAAACATCTAATTGATGTGGAAATGGGGGGAGGTGTGTGTGTGTGTGTGTGTGTGTCTGACTGTCCATCTGCCTGATGCCGTACTGTACAACACAATGAGCAAGTACAGTAAATACATACTTGTATTTGGAGCCCATAGTTCTTCTCTACGTCGCAGTCTGACACATTCACACAGGATGTCAGGTTGATCTCTCCGTCCAGATCGTCCGACTGCAACACAGCAACAAATAAGTTACCAATAAGTAACCCAAAGACCAAAAAACCTGGAAACGTTCTCAGAAATCGTCAGGTCGTACCTCCTCAGCCTCCGAGTCTCTGTAGAACCTCAGCGAAGTATCACCCAGAACAAACCAGTGTTTCCGCCACTGGGCAAAAAAAACACAGTAAACATGAACATTCAATTCATTTGCTGAGTATGTGTCACCGTCATGACATCTGTCGGGGTGTGAGAGTGTGGTTCCAACAGGAGTTAGAACAGAAAATGACAAATATGAGAAGAACGGCTTCATAAATTTGCATTTACCTTGCCGTGTTCATCCAGTCTGGACATCCATCCCTTCGAGAAGTAACAACGCCTGCAATTAAAGTATCAAGAGGAAGCTCTTTGAGAACGTTCTGTGGTGGTTTCTGTCTCACACTTCGCTGTCAAACTACAGGAAACGGAAACTGTCAGAGGCAGACGCGAGTCATGTGTCTCTGTGAGATTACTACATCGTTCTGCAGCGTGCACAGAGGAGGCAGGCGAAACTTTGAAGCCTGAAAAATGGGAAGCGTGCTCCAGGGTGGGAACCGTGATTGTCATTGTTTAACGTGAGAAAGAGGAAGTCAAAAAAGATCATTAAGCAGGCTACAAAACAACATAAAATACTCACCATAAAGTCCAGCGTGTGTTATGAGGAGGAGAGAAAGAAAGAGACATTGAGAAAGGTGCATGGTGTGAGATGAAAAGAGGAGGTCATGAATACACCCATCACACTTTAACTCTCATTAATATCTAGAAATGTTCTGCAGGGTGTCTGAACTACTGCAACTTTTTGCACGGTTGCATGTGATTCTCTGCAGTGAAATAACATTTTGAATGTTTTCTGTGACCGTCCCTCTCTCTCTCTCTTTGTGTTTGTTGACTCAGCGGCTTTATGCACTGACACTGCAGGATGCAGTGGCTTGAACCATCCTCGAATCTATTAATAAGGATGATAAATCATGTGAACACGCTGCCCTAAAACATAAGAGTGCTAACTAATGGAATTTTTTTTTTGTGCAAGGTGCTTCAGTGAGATGGGCGCCTGAGGTAAAAGAGCTGAAATAAATATCAGGGAGCTACTTTAGAATGAATGTATGAATGACCCATTTTTCCTCCAAACACTCATGTGATTTATACAGATGCAGAAAGTCACGGGACCGTGCTCACCTGCGTCTGCGGGCACTCCTTCGCCTTTGAAGATCTGTGTTTTCCACTTTGATTATCTGAACTCTGGCAGAATAAAGGATGATCAGCTCTGTTGTTTCAATGCGGACTTCACTGTGAACTCGTCTGCTGTTGTCACACCGTACCTGCGTGTGAACGGACGTGGTCGACTGTCTTCGAGATGATCGTCCGTTCTCGGATTCCCGACATTTCTCTCGCCTGTCTCGGCCTCTCTCTCTGCCTCTCCCCCTCTCGTCTGACTCGAGTCTTGAGCTGTGGATGTCTGTTTCATCTTGATACCTTCAGAGACAAATTCATTTAGAGAAGCTAAATAGAGGAAGCACACAAACACAATTATAGACACAATTAACATCCTCTTTTTCTCTCTCTGAACTTTCACATACCTCTGCAAAGGCCATAACTAAAGCAATTACTTTGCTACACTACCTCCAGGCGCCAAAGGAACACTTTAAAGAATCACATGCATTGCAGAATTGATGCATGGACTTCTGTGATGATGCTAAACCATGATACTGTACAGCACTACTGACCTGTGGGTCCGTAACTTCTGATCCCTGCATGGGCTGGGACTCTGGTTCCTCCTCCTCAGCCCTGGAAACTCTTCCTCCGACTCCAGGTGGATCGTTGGAATATCAGCCAGGACGATGTAGTCGTCTATAGTCATCGCCACCTCAAATATATGAGAAAACTCAGTCAAGCTAGCAGCTTGGTTCTCCAAGGATTGTAAATATTTGAACTAAATTTCATGGCAGTCCATTGAATAGTTGTTTAGATATTTCAGTCTGGACCAAAGTAGTTGACCAGCGACATTACCATCTCCATGTGCCTAGCTTGGCTAAGAGTAAGTAATACTTGATATACGTACCTCCTCTACTTCCACTGCAGCCTTCTTAGGTTCAGAGATCAGTAAGGCCTCCATGCCTCGCCTCACGTTGCTCCTGCTTCTGTCACCGCCGACTGTATTATTCCCCTCATTGCCCTTATCAGTTTCTGTGACTGCAACATGTGACGGCGATCCACCAAGCACCTGAGAGTCCGCACCTCGCCTCGATGAGGAGGAACCATGGGAGGGTGGGAGGCTGAGTAAAGAGTGTGAGGACCCCTGCCAGGAGCCTTGAGAAGGACTCAGCCTGCTATCTCTGGAGCACAGCTCCCTTTGTGGGGTATGACTTTGTGTACTGTAGCCATTCCTGGGCGGTGATACTTCACGGCTATTGCGAGAGCGAGTGTTGGCTGAGCTGTTAACAGCTGTTCTGGATCGAGAAGATGCTCGAGATCCCTCATAAGACTTCTGCTGGATGGCCGAAGATCCACGTCGGGAGATAGACTCCAGATTCCTGTAGAGCTTCTCAGAGTCCAAGCTGTGTTTGTTCGAAGCTTGCGATGGACTCCTCGACTCTCGACTACATGCCTTCTGAGCATCGTAATCACCGTTCTGTAAATGTAAAGAGTCTGGGCGCCTGTGAGAAGGGGTGGCCCGAGAGGGTGAGATCGTCCGAGATGCATTGGACCCCCTTCTGCGGGACGGACTGGACCTGCCGGATGTATGTCGTGAAGGACCATGTGATGGAAGCTGAGAAGAGTGATGAGATGAGGTGTGAGACCGAGCCTGACTCCTGGGGAGGGAGCTCCCTCGCTGGGTTCCCACAGGAGATTCAGGTAACTTGTAGCGGTCTGGACTCACGGAGCAGTGACGTGATGGTGAATTCCTCTCAGACTCAGTTCCTCGTCTAAAATTGGAGTGGTACGAGTACCTTTCTGGGGATTCACTTCTCCAAGTTTCCAGCATGTACGTCTCTGGGTTTCTCCTCTGGGAAGGTACGCCAAGGTTGACGTTCCTGTAGGGGACGCAGGCTTTGGGCTCAAGGACATAGTTGCTTGGAAGAGGATGCCCCCTTTCATAGTAACGATACCGCGGTTTGTTGACTTCCTCCGTCTGCTGCTCACCATCACCTCTTCTTTTTGGAGAGAAGTAACCACTCTCCTGTTCCCTGTCTCCTCTGGTCTCTGAAAATCACACAAGCACCTGAGGTCAGTGCCTCCAAATGGAGCCTGAGAGAGAGTCTTATGGTGCATTGTACATCGGTGACTGTACCTGATGCCCGACGGGACCTGTCCCTCCTCTCGTCCATCAAGGAGTTTTCAGTGCCACGGTGGGGAGATGGATCCAACCGGGTCATATCTCTTTGGGCCACACAGAGCCTCTCCGGGCTGGGGGATCTGCTCCTCTCTGGACAGTCCCAATGATTTGGAGAGCTGAAGGAGGGTAGTACAAGGTCGAGCAATGAATAAAGCAGCACCAAATCTTCACAAAATAATCTCACAATCATCTCATTTTAGGATGCACGGATGAAAACAGTAAAACAGTCTTTTTTAAATTTTATAGTCCGATTATCAATCTAATTATCAAAAGCAGGGCTGCAACAGAAAAGAGCACATCCATTAGATTTACCCTGTTTGCCCAACATGTCATGGTCATGTGAATGCTCCTGAGTGAGCAGTCCATCCAAAGAACAACACTCACTAACATTAGCCTCTGCAATGCTTTCATATTCTGCATCACAAACCAGCTTCAGATGTGAGCGTACTGTGTGCAGCGTGCATACAAAACATTACATGACATTTGAGTATTGAAGAGAGAAACACTCAAACGCCTCTTTCTTCCTGCTCCTGGATTTAGGACTGCCAAAATATGAATTTGTCCATAATACAAGCTTTGTGCTGATTAATCTACTGCAAGATGACATAAGCGTGATTTGACTCGGGCAGCTGAACAAGCTGCACGACACAACATGTTTCCATCCAAATGTAACGCAACTTTTAAACCAGATTTCGAGTAAATGCATGAATCTATGATCTATGTGGAGCGATCATGGGAGCCAATGAAGCCACGCGGAGACTGTCGGAGCGGAAAACAGCTGATCAATCTTTGCTATCAGAACTTAAAGGAGCAATATGTAACAGTTAAAAATCGGTACTGCAGTCCAAATTCAAAACACTGGAGAGAAAACTTCAAAATGCACGTCAATCATCTTATAAAGTTACAGAGTTACAGAGCATTCATTTAGTCGTTGAAGGAAGTCCCATAGTCTCCTTCGAGCTCTGTTTTTGGTCTCCACCACCTCCAGAGGGAAATATCTGTCTCTTCACCTGCTAAATGCTCTGCTAGGTTCAGCAGCCATGAGCTAACTTTGTCTGGGTGATGTTTAGAAGGTAACATACAGGAGTTTATCAGAGCTATTTAACCTGCTCTGGTTGAAAACAACACAAAGAAAACTGGTTCTTGATGAGTTCTCTGGAGAACCTTTTTTTCCCCTTAAAACCATTTTTTGGGGAACTGAATACAAAAAAAAAAAGTTCTTTAAGTCACATTTTTTATCTTCAATAATCTTGCAGTAACTGGTTCTTTGAAGAACCAACAGGTAAAAGGTTCCTTGCAGAACCGAAATAGCATCACCATGAGCAACTTGAACCTTTATGTTTAAGGGTGCAGGGTAATATTTCTAAGTGACCTTTTTTTTAAACTATATTCAGTCAATTGTCAACATAAAAATATTGATTAGTGCTCCAGGTTTCAGGTCTAAGCTCTAACATTAACCCTACAGGCCAAGGATTGTGTTGTTTGATGGTTTAAATGTGCTCACGGTTAGAAAAAGTAGTTTCTAAAATCAGGATACAGGATACAGTCACCTGGATTGTATGTCAGTGTCACAGATATTAAGTTCCCACTCAGGACTCAGACTCTGGACCAGACTCCATTCGTAGCTCCAACCACCACTGACGTCATCACTACTGGCACTTGTGGTCACCTCAGAAAGGGCACGATCATCATCATCATCATCATCTGCCTCCTGGTTTGTGGAGCACAGAAACACATTTTTAAAACATTTCAGGTTAACTCAGAGAGAATCAAACTGGTCTGTGCCGTCAGAGTGTGTCATACGAAAGACACGGGATCAAAACTGAAGAGTCAGAATTGCCAAGTTGATTGTAGAAATGTTTTTTTGTGGCAATATTTAGCCATAAATTGGACATCTATGTTGATTTCCATCACCTGTTTTCAGCAGGATCACTGAAAGAAAGCTGAACACAGCACCTACCTGATGCCTGGTCTCTTTTAACCCAATAACAATCACCACAAAGCAACATGAGCTCACCCCGCAGACACTAATATATAACCAACTAACATCCCAAGTCAAAACTTTAAGACATATTTCACTTACTGTGACTCCTCACTGTCCTTCAGCCAAATCTGCTTTCAAGGCTTTGAGCCTGTCCTCCTCCTCCTTCACCTCCTCTCCTTCCCTCTCTCCATTCGTTATAGAGCTAAGCCAATACTTTTAGACTGCACAGGACGTAACTTAAGCTAGTCTCTGGTCATGCTCATCATTATTTCATTGCTCTAGTGCTTTTGCATTACCAGAACCGCCCACTCCACTTCTTTCCCCATCTTTATCTTAATCCCTTCTTCGGTTCTATCGACAGACGACGAAAGTTCTGCTTGTTTTGGTTCTCGATCTTTTGACTGGATGAAAGTTTAAAGATCATCTTTTGTTTCCAGATCAAATTAAAGTAATTACAGTAATTCATCTAACAAAATCGAACTTTCTTGACTTTTATTCCACTGCACAGCTTAATGTAAGTGGTCCAGTGTTGTGTGTGTGTAGGGGACGTGTTTGCATGTGTCATACGGTCATCAGATTACAACCCATTCCCCATGGATTGTAATGAGCTTTTCATTAATTAATGATACAGAATCAAATGCCACCTCGTCGTGTTATCCTTCTCCCACCTCCACAGCAGTTTCACTTGGTGACTGTGTTATAGGTTGACATCATCGCCTCGGCGTGCGGCTTTTATCGCACCTGTCCTATTGAACGGTAGCAAGTCATTAAAAAGCACTTGACCCCGGTCATTCACGTTGTCATAATAGAGTTTGACCTCTGCATGTTATATGTGTAATCTTAGCTGCATGTGTTGCTGTATTAATAAATGTTACATGTAACTATGATTGCATGAAGCTGGCTGTGAACATCAGGGCCTGAAAGTTTGGATTAAAGTAAACGATGACACCAAAATCGTTCATGGTTACTAATCCAAGAAACTTTAGGATTAAAAGTTCAATCTCTGTCTGCAGAAACGTTTGTTTCCACATCTTCCACATGGATTATGTTTGTGAGGATGCTCACGTTTTACTCAGCCTTAGACATCCGACACACGAGTTGAGCATTAGCATCAGCTAGTTCCAGCTGAAGTCTGTTTCAGGTGTAATTTCAGCCGATAAATTCACAATCCCTGGCTACAAATGTTTTTGTGAGAAATACTAATAGTATGAATCATGTAGAATGAATTTAAACAGTGATTCTGTCACCATTATCATTATTTACTGCAGAAAACCGGAATGACAGTTTATGAGGAGATCATGAAAAGTTGTTTTTGTGCCTTAAACAGCAGGAATCATAAAGTACTGGTGGATGTTTTTTGTTAGATCAATAATAAAACTTTGATTAACTCTGGTGCAGAATTATCTATTTGCATCCAGCAATCCGGTCTCCTGGACTTTTAGGTGGTGGATGGTTTTATCCTGTTTGTGTCCAGTGTTGCTCAGAGATGGGAACATGACGAAGGGCTAAAGCTGTTTCATAAGAATAAATAAATGTTTGGCAGATTCTGTGATCAATACTGTGACGATCGGTGATCAGACGACCTGGAAAGTCAGTGTGTGACTCGGTGACGTCTTTGGATGGCATCAAGTTACACATAATAGATACAGGCAGACTTTATAATCCTGTTTGCCTGATCAGTAATCTTAAATCCTGATGTGGTGGAGGTGGACAGTTCGCTTCTGGAATAAACCTCCTGAATGACTGATGGACGTACCCACTCTTGCGAACCGTCCTGTTGAGCAGCAGCAGCGGCAGTGGCGGTCGTGTTGCTGCCGACGTGCATATGATCAGGCCTTAGGCAGGAGCTGCACCGGGTCGGGTCAAAGGTGTTGGGTAGAAACTGATGGCAGTATAAGTCCACAGCAGGGGGCGCCATGTCGATCCTGCTGTCATCTGCGGTGTGTTGGCACCTTAGCAACAAAAATAGCATTTGATTGATTTATTTCCAATAAAACTGGTGTGGATTAATGAATTTCCCAGGAGACTCTTGGCACAGATCATTAGCATAATAAATGACAATAACACCATCAAAACAATTGAAATCTTATTAGTTCTGATTAGACAGGCTCTGAGGGATTAGAGTCTATATTTGAAGAAATACAACTAATGTTTTTACTATAAATAGAAGTCACTGAGTCACTCCTACATGTCAGTGTAATATAAGTTACTCAAACATCGCGTCGACTGAAACACACACCGCTATTGGTGGGATACCTTTACACAGAAAAGTGTGACAGTGTATAATGTAACCATTACATAGAGGGAATCCTCCTGCAGAAGGTATCTACGGCAAGGTTCACACACAAATACTGTATTTAAGGTAAGACACTCTTACCTCATGAATGCGTCCCAAAAGTCTTCAAAAACTGAACATCCACCACTGAAAGTTCAGTTTCTTCACACCAGGATGGAGCCACGCTCTGCTGTGATCATGGAGGCTTCAGGGTCTGGGGGTCTTTATCAGAAAACAAACATTCATTGGTTCTCACGTTATCCCAATGTGGCGACTGCGTCCTATCAAATATCGTCATCTTTGGAAAGTGAAACTAAGCCCCGACTCCTCTTGACAGATGTCTTATGGACGGTGGTGGGCTTGATGGGCAGATGGTTGCTCTGACAGTGCAGCCACAAAGAGAGGGGAGGACATATGTGTTACAACGCCTGGGAACGAGAAGCAAAAGGTGGATTTAAAGCAACATTAGAGCTGTTATAATACAATAAAACCAGCTGATTATCTTTGACAAGAGTGAGACAAATCCGCCCACAGACAGAAATGTAAGTTGTGGCCATAAAACTTTGACACTAGTCACCGAGGAACAGCTTTGGATGGAGCCACACTAGATGTTCTTCCTTCTTTCAGTCTTTATGCTAAGCTAAATTTCCTCCTGGCTTGCTCTCACCAAAATGTCCTCTTACAAACTGTTAACTTTAAAATAATAGTTTGAAATTTGGGGGGAAATATGCACTTATTTGCTGCTAACATCAAGGTAACAACTGGGTAATAATGGAGCAATCAAAGGAAAAAGACGAGGACCTTCAAGGTCTTTATCAAGTAACACTTGTGTGTAGGATTTAGTGGCACCTAGTGGTGAAGTTGCAGATTGCAGCCAAATGAATACTCTGCCACACCCTCTCCTTCCAAAAAGAGAAAAACAAGATCATGTTGGTAAAACTGAAGAACATCAGCGGTAAAATGGATGAAGACATCTCAGTAAAAACATGATCATAATAGAGTGAGTAGTAGTGTTAAACCCCCCAACAAGTATTGTCCTCTTGATTGGGCCCCTCTGGTTGGCGGGGTCGAGAAGGTGCCGCTCAGGAACCAATGAGGGACTGGCGACCACACACCTAACTTTGCACAGGGAACACACACACACACACACACCACAAGCCGTATTAAATATGCCGTGACAACATCAAACGTATTTTCTTAACTAGAAGAGAGTATGAGACGTAAAGGACTCACATTTTTTAATTTAATTTGATTTGATTGACAGATTATGACGCTTTCCATACAGATCAGGTCTACACCGTACTCTTCATAGTTTTATTTACAGAGGCAGTTAGTGTGTCTGTGTACCGGCTGAGGTTATTCAACAGCTCGACTTTATTTTCTGCACCAAACTCCTGTGAAAGTGTTGACATTATTAGTCGAGCTAATTCCCATCGGTGACAAAGTGCTGAGGCTGTTTTTCTGCAGGGATTTCAGTGTTTGGACGAGCCACAAGAGGGGGCCTTTAGTCTCTGCAGAGACATCAGCGTGTGTGTGTGTGTGTGACGGTGTGTGTGTGACTGTACAGTACGCAGATATACACAAATTGAGGACAAACATGCACCTTCGAACGCTCACATTCTCATTTTTTCTCTCAATCTATCTTCACTTCCTGTGCACACACACACTAACACACACACACACACACCTACACACACAGGTGCATGCGCACAAACATCGGCTTGACAAAAACAACATCATCAAAAATTCACAGAGATGGTGTTGTGTATTTATGAGTGTGTATTTATAAGTGTACTGTCGCCTGTTTCAAGATGATTGGTGAGAACTGAGCGCTGAGGCCCAGTTTACTGTGCGTGTGTGTGTGTGTGTGTGTGAGTTCGTGATGATTAATTACACTTTTGTAAAGCAACATTTTGTCATGCAACATTATCAAGTGAACCTGCTAAAGACACAGGAAAGTATAATTAAACATTTTTTTGGCGGCTGAAATGACAATTAAAAGGAGATATTTCTGTCCTCCGCTGTGTGTCACATGGACTCTGTGGCTACATTCAGCTGCTCTGGCAGCAGTTGCTATAATGGGAGAGTCGAGCCCGTATCCATGGAAATGCAGTTAGAAAAGTTCAGCTCGCTCAACTTAAAACAAACAGGAAGGGAAATGTTTTAATGACTGTATTAAAACAGCTTCATGTAGAGAGCTGTGACATCTTCTGCTATTGTTAGAGCTGAAATGGAAATTAAACTGGAGAAGATTATTCTTTAATAACTGATACAGACATGACGTCATCAAAACTGAGCTGAAATCCTGTTGATCCGCACTGACCTGTGATCAGGTGAACGGTGTCTCTGTCATTCGTACGTCTGTTCTCACACTATGTAACTTTGGGCTCCGGGTCGGGAGAAGTACGTAACGCTTTACGGCACTAAGTCACACACCACCAACTATTTCACTGATTTTGGTGAAACTGGATCATATTTTATGGAGAAAATGTTTTCTGGTTTTCCCTCTGATGTCCTCCGGCTGCTCCGCCTCAACTCTCTGTGATTTACAGAGTTTATGATGGACAGTGAAGTAAACTGCTGACAGCTGTAGCTGCTGTTAGCTCATGTTAGCGCAGTTTGTTAGCCGGCCTGTGTTAGTGTTTGTACTACAGGCGTTTTGGACCACCGAGAAGAAGAAGAAGAAGAAGAAGAGGAGGTTTACAGGCCCTGGACGTGGAGCTGGTGTCGTGCAAGAACAGGAGCTGGGCAATGCAAGGAATGTAACCAGGCTCAGCAGCCTCTATGGACATAATGGCAGAGGAGAAGAGAGTGAAGAGGACGCTGACGGAGGAAGCTAAGAAGAGAAAAGGAGAGAGTGAGCGAGCAAGAAGCCGCCGGACAAGAGTAAATCTGGGACTGACTTTTAGTGGTTGGTGAGAGCTTGGTGAAATAAAAGGCTGAAAGACAGACGCCGAGCTGGGCTGACTGCTGTTGGACTAGTCAGTAATATTAGCTGGCTGCTACGTCTGCTGTTGGTGACCTTGTTGATGTTCGACTCGCTATACGTAATGTAATCAGAGCAAATACTCGAGTACAGCGGTCCATATTTATGACACTGCTTGATCTTTAACTCACTATTGTTCGTGTGTTTTATCCGTCACCCTCAGGGAGTCACAGACTGCCACGTGCTCGGCTTTTAGCTGGTTGGTTTTACGTCAGAGTTACAAACATTACCGTGTGTAATCGATTCCTCCTCCCTGCATCACTCAGTCTACTGGAGCTGAAATAACATGTGACGAAAACAACAAACACGCCTCTGTAACTCATGATAATCACAGATGATTCATAAAATCCCAATCAGCCGTCACCTCAGCACAGAGGGCAGCGATCGACCGAGCACTCCTAACCTTGATCCTCCCTAACCCAAAGTATTGATCAGTGACCGGTATTCCCGCTCAGAACTGAACGTCTTTTCACTGTCAGATCAACGAGCCCACGCATTTTATAAATCTATGTTTCATGTTTTATTTAAAGCTGCAGGTCGTCCTTCACAGACCTGCAGTGTTACAGGCGTGCTTTGACTGGCAAGACATTCACCTGAGAGTATATAAAAGCCATGATCAGCATTTATAATCATTTATAAGCAGTATACAAAGTAATAAATTGTTCATAACACACTGTAATGCAGTTCTAAGCTTTCGCCTGCATCTCATGGCCTTCATTCATTCATGACGAGTGTTTACTGTACTGATTTCATGTTTTATTGTCACTTGTGTATGATGTGTTCATATAAAGCCTCCTCTGTGTGCTGGTGTGTGCTGCTGGGCGTGGCCTCCAGTTTTCACTCTCACCTGTCGAATCAGGACCACACCTGCATCCAATCATCCAATCAACCTGCACAGGACAAAAGACCGCCTCAACCACGGGAATCTGCTCCTTTAAATCCTTTAAATAAATAATACTTTTTCAGTGTGCAGTTGGTAAATGTCAGCTATCTCTCTGTTACAACATGAAACACTCAGTGTCTGTTGTGAACAATACTTTTGTTACATAAGCCCGTCTGGAGAGAAATTAAAGAAACGCTTTCAACACTTATTTAGACAAGAAGTGCCAAAAAAAAAAAAAAAAACAAGCTGCCAAAAATGAGTTTTACAAGTTTTACAAAATGTTCAAGAAGTCTGCGTTCAGGAGAAATCAAAGATTTGGAGTCGGCTGGAAACAAAATACTCAAAACAACAAAGCGCACGTGACACGATGACGTGTTTTCCGTGTACGGAGCCACATACACAGTTTTTATTTGGAGTAAATTTATTCAGCCGCTGGGAGTGATTGCCCCTCTCGGCCTACTTTTCTAAAAACATGTTGACCTGGATCAGCTCTCAGAGTGAGAAATGAGGCGTCCGTCTGCTGCTCGGTAAATTGGCTCTCATGGCATCCGACGGGGAGTCATGAAGCGAGGCCACAGAGGCGGCCCACACCACAGAAAATAGCTCCCATCATCATCTGCGCATCAACTTTAAAAAAAAAAAAAGAAAAAAGAAAAAGGAGGGCTGACGGGAAGAGTTATTATCGTGGCGTCGAGGGCTTTTGGTGGTGCTTTCCGTCACTGACCTCCTCAATGGGAAGAATCATCTTAGCTTTTTAATGCTCCTCCACGTGTGATACGTAGAGATGATGGATGGCTCCTGACGGAGACAGAAATGCAGAAGTGCCTCCAGCAAACTGTGCCACTAAAATGCATTAATATCTCACCGCCACCTAGATCAGTGCTATTTCTATACACAGATGGCCGTGTTGGCAGCGAGGACGGTCTTTCCTTCACCTCGCTCCGCTTCATGTCCCGCTGCTGCATGACTTAACACTCTCTAATTAGAGGGTTTTCTATTAGACACACACGTCTTTGACATTTATAGCGTGGCTGCAACACGGGCTGTTTTTATCGCAGAGTCACAATCAGGTTTGCAGCCAAGGAGGTTTTTCATGTACCAGGAACCTGTCTTGGTGTTTGGTGCATTAGGAACATGCAAGCATGCAAGATGTTTTTAAGACGTAGTGATCCGAAAGATGTCAAATAATAGGTGAGCGTTAATGTTAACGTGTCCGGGGTGGAGTTCGGTGTCGGAGGGAGTCACGGGTCTTAAGTGAAATAAGTGTTTGTGAGGTTTTGATCCTGTCCATGGTCTGAGGGGTCAGCTACAATCTCTCCTGCACGCCTCAAGATCCAGGAGGAGTTCAGGTCAAGAGACCTCCTCAGCCAGACCAAATGACCCCTCGTCCTTGGCGGTGGCAGCAGCGTAACAGATGGTGATGGAGGAGGAGAGGATGGACTCCATGATGGAGGTGTAGAAGTGCACCATCGCTGTCTTTGGCAGGTTGGACTTCAACTTGAGGTCCCGAGAAAGACGTGGTGATGGAGCAGGCGAGGCTGCTTCTGCAGCAGCGTTTCTCAAACATTTGACACCACCTCAGATTTTGCCACCGTCATGACAGTGTGACGGTTTTTGAGTTTGTTTTGTGTTTCCTGTTTTATTCTGTAGTTCTCCCCTCTCTGTGTCTTGTGTATTTCTACTTCCTGCCTGTGTTTTCCCGCCGGTTTTGATTCTGCTCCACCCTGATTCGTTTCACCTGTCCCTCGTTAGTCTCACCTGTCCCTCGTTAGTCTCACCTGTGTCGAGCTGTCCTGCCTTGTTCATGTTTCCTCTGTCTGTTGCTCGTACTGCGTTCTGTTTTCATGTTTTACTTCCTCGTTCCTGGATTTTGTTTATTGGATTTTCGTTTTTCATTTTTCCGTGGACTGTCAGCCGACTTTGCTTGTTTTTGTGTGTTCATCCCTGTCAAGTCAGTTGTTAAAGTTACTTTTCGCGTCCTCTTGTCTGCGTTCGTCTCCACTCCTTGAACTCCCCGTGACAGACAGACATTAAAGTACAGAGCAGACAGTTCACACAGGAGGCAGGTTTATTCTAATGATCACAACATTATTGTTGACTGTTGCTGCACGTTCAACCAGAGCTAATTTACTGTTAAAGTGGTACTTCTGATCCGCACTTGATCTTTCCCGTTCGAGTTTTTGAACCGTTCATGTCACCTATACTAACTCTGCTCATAACTAATCATGCATGTATGCACGCTACGTGCTACCTGCATGAAAGTGACGACGTATCAGGCTGATGCTGAAACAAAATATTACAGGAAACTTTATTTTTGAGTGCCGTACTAATGCATTATTTACATATCATCGTACTATCTTCATGTGCGTCCCACGTTCTCAAGTGTAAGTGCCACCTCGTATTCAATCGTAAAACTTTGTTTTGCATGAATCACGGAGCTGCTTCGTCTTCTACTGGCCAACGCAGCAGCAAGAACTTCTCTTTCATTCACACTTGTTACATGGAGGACTTTATGTTCCTTCGACTGTGAGTTATTCTCAGCCCTCAGCTCACTCCCTCAGTGCGCCCACCTAGTTAATCCCCCCTCCTCACCCCTGACCTGTGCCCACACTCAGTCCTATATTGCAGCACCCAAACCTCCCCTCCTACGCAATGCAACACCCACCTGTTGTCTCAGGAAACTAAAAAGAAAAAGGAGTTTTAAAAATAAACCGTGCGGCGAGAGAGGGAGAGCATGTGTATTTATGTGTGAGAGAAAAGAAATAAGGTTTCCATGGAAACTAAAGAGTTGTGTCTAATTGGCAATAACACCTCAAAGAGATCTGAAATAAGAAAGCATAAAGCTGGCCTCGCACGGCCGTATGGATGTGGCTGACACGGCGCTGCCACGCTCAATCAACACCGCTTTTTTATTTATTCATGTATTTTTATTTATTTACAGACACTGATGGTTGCTCAATCTGTCCAGGGTGACAAGAACAAAACGGTTTTGGCATCAGCAGCAGCATCCAGTCCCTCTGTTCGGTCTATTTCTGGGATGAGCGGTTATCACACACTGAAAAGCAGGAGAGATTATTTTGGCACACAGGTAGGACTCCAGATTGTTGCAGCACCGACCAGGCTGCCAAAAGAAAATCCCTCTTTTCATGAGAGCTAAGACCGGCCGGACTTAAGCGCTGCTGCAGATATTCACACACGTCATCCCAGAATGCATTATTATTTAAATTAATCGTCGAGTCTATAAAATGTCAAGAAAAGTTCTTAACTTCAACTTCCCAGAAGTGACGTCCTTGAATTGTCCGAAACCAAAAGATAATTCAGTTACATCTCTCGGTTCATCTCCGAGAAGCTGAAACCAGAAAATATGACATTTCTACTTCATTAATAATCAAAGAAATCTCAATAAACTAACTGATTTGTCGACTTGTGCTGCAGCTCTCGATCCTTTGTGACTTTCAGGTCAACAACGAGTGCTTAATCAGAGTTACTTTGACAAACGAAGGATGTAAACACAAATCACTGTTATGCAACCTGCATTAGACATTAATGTTACCTAAATAACTCTGACTTAATCGCCTCCCTTGGCATTCAGCTGCATGTAAACTTTCTGAGAAGGCAGAAAGAGGTCAGCACCGCTCAACCTCTGGCTAAAAACATCCCCGATGTTGAACTTTACATTTTTTCTATTTCATTAAAACTATTTGCGTGATGACAAGTAAAGCCACGAGATGTGAAGTGAGTTAAAAAACAAAAAAAAACTGGTTCAAGCCTTTGATGCTTTTCCAATAAAGTCCACGTTGGCTCGTCACAGTTTGGCTGTTGCTGGTTGCTCGAGGCGGAGATGCAGGACAGAGAAGGAGGAGGTTGCAGAGATTGTAGCAATTACTTTCTTCCGCCTCTCTGATTATCTTCAGGAGACCAGCTATTCGCTCATCACGGCTGACAGCGTGAGCAATTTGTGTCTTCCAAAAAAATACAAAAAAATTGTAGAACCCTGTAGTTGACTGTGGAAACGATTATTCAGTCAGTTTTGGGTGGTAACTGTTCAGTCGTGATTATAAATATGTAAAGAATCGGACAGAAGTGGGATGAGACGTTTTATAAGTCACAAGTGAAAAGTTCAGAGTCAAGTTAACACCTAAAAAGTCCGACTACAACTTTGTGTTCACACTTTATAATAGACCCAACAATTCCCACCATGAGCAAACACTTGCTGTAGCTGTGAAGTGAAGCCAACACAGGAAGTGCAGTTCCTCAAACGTCCACTTGAGGCTGGCTCCAGAAGTGAGTCAGTCTCCATAAGTCCCCATGTTCAAATGTCCAACTTCACAGCAGAAATAAACATGTTTACAGCCTGGTACAAAAAACAGTTTTGGTCTCTGTAGCTAATTTCCCCGTTCATGACAACTGTACTGAGGGTGAATTTATATACAACTCACCTGTTCAGGTTATATTAAGGCTTAAAGTTATGCAGGATTAAGAGCGTGGACGCTTTGATTGACAGGTGGGTGTCGTTACAGGTGACCCAGGCGTCATTCGATGATCCACGTCTTTGTTGATTTTTGGAAGAAGCAGGAATGCCAACATGGTGGCAGCCAGAGGCGTCACACTGAGCTCCAGACTTCTGCCATGACCAGATGAATTTAGAGAGAGACAAACATGCACAACAGCAATAATAATAACGACAAGTAAACTATAATCATGATCAAATATGACTAATTCTACAATTATATTATGAAGCTAAAGAACTGTAGAGTTTTTGTTTCTGTGTGTTTTATTTTGATTCTTGTATCTTTAATCTTTTACAAATGTGAAACCAAATAAATACTGTCCATAAAAATCTTTATTTATTGTGCAGAAAGAGGAAAAAACACATTAAAGATGACTATAAACCTACAGAAAAACTCACATGTTAAACACATATTGATGGTGTGCATGTCCACGTGAATTTGACGTGCATTCAACACGTATCTCTGTTTTCTTCTGTGAGGATAACCTCGCAACACTGAACATGTTTAATAGCTGTCACTGTAATGTAATATAATGCGATATAAACACACTGTAAAAATCCCTCAGAGACACTTTGAAGTCCCTGCAGGAATCCTGCTGGATGACAGACGTCTTCACTGGTGCTTTATCATTTTATTTTTGAATGTCAGTATCTGTCTGAGTGGGCTGATGTATAAATTATACAATCCACATCTCCACACTCTGGGGAAAACAATAGCATATATAAATAGGAACATAATCAGATCTCTCTCTCTCTCTCTCTCTCTCTTTCTTTCTGTGTGTGTGTGTGTCTCTCTCCCACACACACACACACACTGGCAGGGATCGGGGCAGATGCACAACCAGCAGGCAGCAGGAGCGACTCCGCTCAGCGACTATGGAGCACCGAGACAAAGCTCAGACTGGAGACATGTACAAGTTTGTGGAAGAGCAGAAATCCTGGAGCAGGTTGATGAAGAAGGTGTTTGTCTGCTGAGAGGACGGTGCCAACAGTGAACCTACTCAAATATCTTTTTCATGAGGATGAAACCAACGTTAGTGTTGAAGTGATTCAGCCTGCAGCAACACCGAGGTGAGTGTTTATATCTTTAAATTCTTCTTTTATTTGTGGTGATGAAGGAAAAAAAAGGCATTTTTATTTTGTTATTTTTGTCCAACTTGTTAACTTTAAATCCAAAAATTACAAACCTGCACAGTGACAAACTCTGTGCTGTCAAACTCAGAAAACATAATGAATACTGTAAATAACAGGTGGAGTGGAAACAGGTTTAAAATCATTTTCAAGGTTGGGGTAGTATTCATCTCTGCCTCCACCACCACCACCTCTCCACCTCTCCAGCTCCCCAGCTGTCGATTATTCCTGCAGGCTCTGGATTGATTTCCAGCAGCAGGACAGCAGCTCCTGTGGCCTCAATGAAACAAACACTAACGTCACAGTTTGCAAACCGCCCCGTCATAACTTCTGTTTGCACCTAAGAACCATCGATCGAACCATTTAAGACTTCCTGCTGCAGTGATGCATGTGCAAAGATGGAAAACTTCACTTTTATCTTGTATCTTAACAGTGGTGTGAGACATCTCAAAGAGATGAGGCAACTAAATGAATATTTTATCTGTCAGACTCATTTGAAGTTATGCCTCTTTGAAAATATTACTAATTTCTGTAGCAGAAGAAGTATTAAGATCTTTTACTTCAAAGTAACTAAGTAAATGTCATATACTGCAGTAAAAGAGTAAAATATTGATGTATCATGATCATTTTCTTTGCAACATGAGCTCAAATTTGTTCAAACGTCCGTCTCCATTTTGTTTTTTGTTTTCATCTTTACCAGGAACTCTTTTTTAGATGGATAAAAAATGATAACAAATAAATATAACGTACTTAAATATAAAAAAAACAAAAGCACTCGTGCAAAATGAGTGTCATGTGTTTTACAGGAATATTACAGATGCTTGAACATGAAGGAGTTTTCAAGGACTCACAGCTGTGCATCAATGACAGTGCATCATATTTTATGAACTAAACACAAAGTTTGACTTGTTAAGTCTTAATTTGAAATTCAAATAGATTATAAAGTTCTCTGGAATGAGGTGCAGGAGACTTCTGAAGTGTCAGCCTGAGATTCTGTTGAGGCACAGCACTTTATCAAATGTATTTACTTTGATTCCTCCACTGCATTTAACAGTTTCTGCCCCAATTTAGTGTGTGTGTGTGTGTGTGTGTGTGTGTGTGTGTGTGTGTGTGTGTGTGTGTGTGTGTGTGTGTGTAGGATGAACCAAAGTTCTTCAACTCAAAATAAGTACCTGCCTGTTACGCACACGAGTCCCTATTTTTGCCTCGCTGTGAGGACACAGTGGGGACCCAGAGCTGTCCTCAGAGACATACTCAGAGGCCTTCATATATTTATATATTTATATATTTATATAAATGTTAGATTTAAGAGAGCGTGTTGAGCAGAGATACGAAGAGAAAGAGGAGAAACAAAAGAGCGTGACCAAATGCTAAATCTTCACACATTTCCGTTTTTCTAGGAAAGCATTAACACCGGGACGACGGACAAACACAACAAAGAGAGTAGATTTTCACGCTTCTGGTGTGTGTGTGTGTGTGTGTGTGTGTATAAATGGCATTACATGTTGTAGTAACATCACATAACGTCATAATCTCTTCATTTTAATCTTTCCTCACACGGTGTCCAACGTGGAAGACCTCACACCTGTAAAACCGGATATTTTAAAAGCATACCAACGTTTCTTTCTTTCTTTCTTTCTTTCTTTCTTTCTTTCTTTCTTTCTTTCTTTCTTTCTTCCCTTTCAGATCTCAGATTACACAAAAGGGTTTAAGCCCAGGTCATGCAGCAACTGGCGTCCAACTTTCATATTGTTGTTTGGATTTGGAGATTAAGGGACGTAGTAATCTGGTCTTCGTGCCTCCTTTCTTCTTCACTGGATTATGCTGTAATTCACGTCAGTTTAGTCGCTCTGACGTACTCGAATAGAAGCGTCAGCACGCTGCAATAATCATAATAATCTGAGCTTCTTTAACAGTTTTAGGTTGCATGGTTAACTCAAAAGGAGAGTCCTATTTACCTCTCTCCTCCTCGTCCTCCTCCTCCTCCTCACAAGTTATCTCACATGATAAACCGCCGGCACACACACACACACAACACAGCGAATCAGCCCCATGGAGAGAGGAGCGATGTTCCTATGGAGACGGCTAAAACAGTAACTATGATCAACCATTAATTACTGCCACTCTCTCCCCCCTCAGGGCTCTTGTCAGCTGAGAGAGAGAGAGAGAGAGAAAACCAGCCAGACGTAAACCAGGCGATGATGGATCAGGATCTCTGATGAGTCACAACACGAAAACAAAAATATGAAACCAGCAAAATGGAACAAATTCCAGTCAGGAGCTAAATCTGTGAGGCCTTTTTTTCTTTAGATTACGTCAGAGAGGAGTTCTCTGTGAAGTTTTAAAGTCAGAATTTGTGTTTTAAAGTTATTTTTAGCCTTTATCAGACGGGAAAGAGGGTACACAGAGACAGAGACAGAGACAGAGAGAGAGAGGATGCAGCAAAGGCCCGCAGGCGGTGGTTGAACTCGGGTCACTGCAGCAAGGACTCAGCATTCCCACATGGGCTGCACGCTGTACCGAGGGAGCTACAAGGAGATCCAATAATTCAGGTTTTGTCCAAACAATCCCAATGTCGGGTCTAATTTATCAAGCTTTTTTGCTGATGCTTTAAGTTGGAGATGGACCGACATGATGTCACCCTGCAGAACTTTTTAGGACTTCGCATAAGCCCGAAAATCTAAGCCAGTAACTACGTGGACATTGAGAGTGGATGGATTTGTTGGACTTTGTAGTTTTTGTTGCACACATTATGATGCATTTTATTATCAGGTATTTCTCCTATTTTTACCAAAACGTGGACCAACACCTCTCTAATATTTCAACAACAATTAAACATTACATGTTCACTCAGCTGTGCTTCTTGCAGGCTTGTGACGTCCACCGGCTTGTCATCATAAATGCTTTTAATGGATTTTGTTTGCACGACACTGACGATGATTTATCGTCTGTAAAATGCAATAAAATAACTCAACATAATCAAACTTTATCACCTAACCGCAGAACATCAAATCATCTCCAAAACCAAAAACAACATCACAAGCAGATCTGTCCAACGCATCGTCTCAGTTACATATAAAATAATGTTTTCTGTTGTCCTCTCTAGTGGAAACTGTTCAAAGCTTCAATGAAAAGATAAAAACAGAAATCGATTTTGTGAATATGGGTCATGCACAAAGACCGAGTTTGATATGTTTGGAGAAATCCAATCTTAATACGTCGTTTCAAAGTATTTAGACGTACATATAAAGCTGGAAGATGGTGTAAAATGGTGTAAATCCATGTGGAATGGACCAAATGTTTGGTATGACACCGAATTAATACTAATAACACTCCGACACAGACATAAAACCAACATGTTAGACAGCAAAGTTTGCTCTTCTTCTGTATCAGCTGATACAAACAGACTGTTGTGTTGTCCTGACCCCAAACATGCTGCCGGCGTCGACACGAGGCTAACCTGCGTGATCCAGCATATTGGCTGCCTGCTGTCTTTAAGAAAGGTTGTGATTTCACAGAGAGGACACGACACTCTCCTCTCCTCCAGCTGTGCTGTGCGAGTTATGAAGCCGACGTAATCATCTGCCCTTTTGGGGATTATCCCGTCCGAAAATCACCCTTCATCCGGCCAATCAGCAGCCAGTTGGTAACATCTGTGCTCGGCGTAACAGGAAAGAGAGTCTGGAAGCAACATTTACGCGACGTTTCTTTTCACTTGTGCTTGTTGTCGACATCATACCACCTCTCATTAATGCAGGCCTGTCCCGTCGACTCATTTATGTCAGCCAAAGTGATTCACGCACAATAAAACATGAACCACTTACGCCCTTTTCATGCGATCGGCCTTCTATTATGCAACCGAGGTGCTTTTTGGTTCTCCCGGTTCGAAGCTTGCTGACATAATAAGCTGAGTAAAATCACCCTCCAACCCTGTCATTGGGCCAAACAGCAGATCAATTGTTCCTCTAACAGTAGATAACCACGGATTCATCTCTTTTTTAGACCATTGTCCCTTCCACTGCCTGTCTGGTTTTCCACTCCTGGTCGGGCCCGAAGGTCCCTAAGGCTAATCACTAGCAAGGACCTGATCAATAAGCTTTCATTACACAAAACTGTCTGGTCTACTCCATGCATCAGGGCACGCTAGTGACATCCAGACTGACATATCTCAACATGCATTGGTTAAATTACCATGATATTTGCAGCACACATTCGTGTCACCCCTAAACGATAGTCAAATGATTTTGTTGATCTCTTGACTTTTCATCTGGCGCCATCATCAGATCAAAATTTCAACTGTTATTTCTCTTGAAGTCATAGTAAATCCTCATCCTCAATCTCTCTAAACTCAACCGCTTGCAGCAGACACGTGCGTGGGAATGTATTTTAGGCAGGGGTATGTGCATTGTGTATATTATAAACAACTGACAGATGTTACGTACAGCTCCGTAACATAGTGCCACGAAGAAAACGTCTGCTTACGTTGAAACAACTGACCACACAGCTGGCAGCGATGAGCCACACATAAAGCATGAAGCAGTACAGTACGGACATGAAGCCTTAATCCAATCAATCCAATCCATTCTTTGAATAGTGGCAGATCACCATTTCACATGTCCTAAATTAGGAAAGAAAGATAGCTGTAGAAAACTGCTGCTACCATGTGAAGCTACGACTAGGGGGGCTGCAGCCACGAGGTTTCTACCTCTTAAAGGAAGCTTTTCCTCTCCACTGTCACCAAATGTTTGCTCATGGTGGGAACTGTTGGGTCTCTGTAAATAATATTATAAAGAGTGTCATGAGATAACTTCTGTTAGATTTATATAAATAAACTGAATTAACTTGGACAAAGGTGACCAACACTACCTGCCGACTCTCTGGTCCATGTATCAATCCTTTGTCAATCCTTACAAGTCGTCTTTTGATGATTGAAGAAATTGTGTCTTCTTCTTTGTTCACAGAAAATGAATCATGAGAAGGCAGCGCTGGTAACGAATGCAAGGCAGACCTGAGCTCATACTGACTCCCAGTCCAGCACCAGTACTTTAATGGTTGGAACTGCTCGCCCCAACCTACGTTACTGCCCTTGCAGACACAGCCTGATGATCACCGGTGCCATGGGAGCGGTGCGAGTCAACAGGTGAGACACAATGGGAAATAAAACTACGTCCACAGAAAAACAACTGCAACCACATAATTACAGCAAATATTAAACATTTTACCGATATGTTCGACACTACATGGTTTATACTGGTCAGTAAATCAATATCTGAACTGGATGCTTAATAGATCAGCTGCAGTTCATCAGGTCAACTCTTCAATATAACATTTAACCTTTGACCTTCTGGACAACCCGTTTATTAACATTTCAAGCTGCAGACTTGCAGTTTTTCAACAACTTCTTAACACTTATACTTATTTATACTATGCATTAGTTTTTTTCAACTGTAGAATTGAGTGCGTATTACCCTTTTTAAATAACGTTTATATCTACAGACTTGATAGCGTATTGGAAACTCTACAGCCTGGCAACCCAAGTTGTTTATGATTTAACGGTTTATAATGACTGACCAATAAAGGATAAGATAAATGGATTTATAAACCATTAATAAAGACTTTAGTTACAAGTTATAGACCCTTTAAAGGCTGATGTCATCTCTCGAAACACCAATTGTCCATTCCTAGTAGTAGATGTAGGTCTGTAAAGTTTGGGATTTCTCGATATGTTGAAGCAGCGTGCATGAGACGAAATGTTCAAAGCCACACATCATTAACTGAGCCAAGGTAGTGTTATATATAGGGTTTATTTGTTAGTTCTCACTGTGAGAGCCTTTTCTTTTAGCTGTTTGAAGATATGGACAAGCATGCAAGCTAAGCAGCCAGTTCTTGTATTACAGAGGGTTTACGGGGTTGTTCGGTGGCCCGAGATTTAACACTTTCAAGCAAAGCGAACTCATTGTATCCCCCTCTGTTCTTACAGATACAGCATCGTTTCCACAGATGAAGATGCCCTGAAGATCTCCAGTCTGGGCCTCCACAATGGCCACAGTCCTTTGACCCAGCAGACGTTGTCAGGGGCTTGTATGCGGGGTGAAGAAGGTGGAGGAGATTGCTCAGGAAATGATGAAGGAAGAGGGGCTTTGTCTTTGAGAGTGACGAACGAGCCGATCGTGCACAATAGCTGCCGTGCTTCACCCTCATGTCGTCTTGGCCTCGATCTGGGAACCAGCCGCCTGCGCAGCCGCTTCGTGAAGAAGAACGGCCAGTGCAATGTGGTGTTCAACAACATGGAGGATAAGCCACGACGATACTTGGCTGATATTTTCACTACATGTGTGGACATACGCTGGCGCTACCTGCTGCTCATTTTCACCACCACCTTCCTTCTGTCTTGGTTGCTGTTTGGACTGATCTTCTGGGGAGTGGCGCTCGCTCATGGAGACTTTAACCTTCGGATTCCCGTGAAGGAAGGGAATCCTCGAAGCAATGCAGAGGAAGGAAAAGACGACTGGCGGCCTTGTATTCTCCACATCCAAGGCTTCATTGGGGCGTTCCTCTTCTCCATAGAGACCCAGACCACCATCGGGTATGGTTTCCGGTGTGTCACGGAGGAGTGCCCAGTGGCCGTGGTGACTGTGGTCGTCCAGTCCATCGTGGGCTGCATTATTGACTCCTTCATGATCGGCACCATCATGGCAAAGATGGTGCGGCCCAAGAAGCGAGCGCAGACCTTGCTGTTCTCGAATAATGCCGTCATCGCCCTGCGAGACGGTAAGCTGTGCCTCATGTGGCGCCTGGGGAACATGCGCAAGAGCCATATCGTCGAAGCACATGTGCGCGCTCAGCTCATCAAGCCACATGTGACGGCGGAAGGCGAGTACCTCCCTTTGGAGCAAACGGACATTGACGTCGGCTATGACGACGGCCTGGATCGGCTTTTTCTGGTCTCGCCGCTTGTGGTGGTCCACGAGATCAACAAAAACAGTCCTCTGTATAACGTGAGCCGCAGCGACCTGCAGAAGGCAGACTTTGAAATTGTGGTCATCCTGGAGGGGATGGTGGAGGCCACAGCTATGACCACTCAGGCTCGTAGCTCCTACTTAGCCAAGGAGATCATGTGGGGTCACCGCTTCGAGCCTGTGGTCTTTGAGAAGAGTGATCGTTACCACGTGGACTATTCCCGCTTTCATAAGACCTACGAAGTGCCATCTACACCTCACTGCAGTGCCAGGGAACTGAGCCAGATGGCAAGCCGTGGCAGGCAATCCTCATCCTCCAGCTCGACTTACTCCCGGTCTCCATCACCGTTTGCCCCGAGGGCAGCCCGCCACCTGCTGGGTCCTCACTCCCCCAGCGCTTTCTGCTACGAGAACGAGGTAGCTTTGTGCTGCGGGGATGACGAGGACGAGGAGGATGTGAAGGAGGAGGCGGGGAGTCTGAATGTAAGAAGCGACAGGGAGGTAAAAATGAGAGATGACGTTCATTTGGGTTTCAAAGAGACGTTTGTGGAGGAGCAGACGGTGGAGATGCTGTGTGTTCTGGACTCAGAGAATCAGATCAGCCTTGACAGACTACAGCCCACCATACCTTTATACATCAGCAGAGAGTCTGGAGTTTAATCAGTGGTAACAGCCGACCTTCCATTTGTTTCTTTGTCTGTGTGCATCCAACCAAAGTATTCAACTAGTGTAAAGAATAAAAGATGGAGGACACATTTTAAACTGTAAATCTGGTGGAAGACATGGATACTTTTGCAGCTTTAGCTCATAACTCGCTCTGGTTTCAGGTATCGCACACTTTGAGTTGCAACATCAGCATCTAGACGATGCACACTTCATCGACTTTTAAACATGGTGACCGGGTATTTCTCTCACATCATCTTTGAAAACAGGTACCTTGATTGCTCTTCTTGTTTTATTCAGTATGACCGTGCAATCTTCAGCTAAGTCAAGCTTTTTATTCTTGATTTCAGTTTTTTTGTAAATATGAAATATGTTTTCATTTTAAAACGAGTATGCATCATATACAGATAAATGTTATGAGAGAAAAAAATCTATTTATGTCAAAGAAAGCATGACACAAATGCACAACTTCAACACACTTATTTTCTCTGTGTAAAAATAAAATGATTTCTGTATTTTAAACTTCTGTCTTCCTGCCTGAGTTCTGTCACTTTTCACACTTAATAAATAAGTTTGTTTGTTTAAGCCATGAAACATGTACAGATGAAGAACAAGCACTTTATTCTTACTTTTATCAATTATAGATACAAACACTTTGCAACAGTGTGTTGTTTTGTATGAATAAAGCACCCAATAAACAACAGTGTGTACTGTTTAACGTCTGAATTGTCTCTGTTGAGTCTCTGTTGCGCATTTTCTCATTGGTTTAACAGTCCGTCCATGCTAATTAACACCTGTTTCTCATGAGACGAGATCACACACACGTCTGGTTTGTCGACTTTGGATCAAAGCGCGGTGGTTTGCTCGTTCTCTCTAACAAGCAAAGCAGGCGGCTGCACCTGCAGCCGTCTAAAAGCCTGGGTGGTCTACACTGTGTGTCAATTGGGTTTTAGTCACATTAGCAGTCCATCGGTTGGTTGAGTGGTTGGTTGGTTGGTTGGATGGTTGGTCCACCATTTTGGCTCCAGACTGAAATATCTTACCTACTTTGCAATGGACTGATGGAAATGGTGCAAACACGTTGACATGAATTGTGTTGAACTTTCATCATTCTTTTGTCATCATCAGGTCAAAATGTGTCTAATACTTTGGTTTAAAACCAAACAAGCTTACCTGCAAACTAAACACAATCCCATTAGCTTAGATTGTACTTTCTATTTAGTGCTAATAAGCAAATTTTAGCATGGCAACACACTAAACTAGTGACCATCATGACTCTTAGTATTGCCTCGGAGCTGAGTCGGGCTCAATGAAGCCTGGCTGCTAAAACAAGCCACCTGTGACAACACCCACCTGTCAATCAAAGCATCCACGCTCTTAATCCTGCATAACTTTAAGCCTTAATATAACCTGAACAGGTGAGTTGTATATAAATTCACCCTCAGTACAGTTGTCATGAACGGGGAAATTAGCTATAGAGACCAAAACTGTTTTTTGTACCAGGCTGTAAACATGTTTATTTCTGCTGTGACTCACTTCTGGAGCCAGTCTCTAGTGGACGTTAGAGGAACTGCAGTTCCACACTCCACCTCTTTGGATGCAGAACTGACAAGATGGAGACGACCAGAGTCACGTCACAACATCAACAGATACCACGTCCATGTCGCACACAGTCTATGGTTTGTACATCTGATGCAGTGAGAGAGTCGATGACATTTCCTGTGTCTTTTCTCACTGGTTAGATGTCGTGTGATGTCATGCACTTCTGTGGACAAATCAGGTGACAGGTGATTGGTTGTTTGTCAATCAAAACTGATCAAACTACATCCAACACAGTGTCAAACTCTTAATTAATAAGGCTGCAAAAATTCATTTCTCTCACGTTGATTATTGTTGACTTAAAGGTCAGTAGGTGGAGATCTGTTGAAGATGGCCTCCATAGTGTGCACCGTCCAAACAGCAAATGTTCGCCCTAAACTGTTTAAGGTTAAGGACAAATACTAAATTTCTATTTAAGGAGACCCATATAGACACAAACCTGAAGAATAAGTGTAAAAATGTCTCTCTGCGATGACCCAAATTCTATAATTTCTCTCTGGTTGTGTCTAAATTCAAAGGTCCCAGAGAGTGAAGGACAGATACATAAATAGAAAATAGATGAAACGCACAAGTTAATTGCAGATCACCCAGACAAACTGGGCTGAGCAACAGCAGACGAGGGGTGAAAGGTGAAAGGCTTTGGGAGGAATAAGAGGGACAAAAGGACAAGTGTAGACGGGAGGGAGCGTAGCACAAAAAAAAACACCGTCAGGAGGCAGTGACGTCCATCCGACTGTGGAGGACAGACTGTTTGTTTCTGTTGTACAAGCTCCCCCATGTGGTTGAACAGTGACACCACAGTGAGCTTTGAGTCCTGGAAGATGGACCGACCCTGTAACAAAATCAGCATCAGGAAGGTTTTTTCCAGTTTTCCCTGATTTGTCTTGATCGACACTTCAAATCTATTCAAACAGTGACTACTTTCGGAAAGTGGTTCCAACCTGAGTGCCTCTCCAAAGGGGGTAGAAGATGGTTGACTGGATAAGAAAAAAACATTTGGCATTTACGACAAAAAATCTGCTCAGTCTCATCTCCTCGGGCTCATAACAGTGATTCATTATGCAGTTTTAAGAGTCTAGAAGGTCAAATCACAGACTTAATGTGACCAGAGGCAACGGGAAGCAGACACTTCTTTTGTTTTAAGGGGTCACGAGCCATAAAAAGTGGAAGACAGAAGATATCCCCAAAGACCTGAAGGTGGTACTCCTTGGTTCAATCCCTGAAGATGTTAAATGTGTCACAGCGAGATCTGCCAACATGTCTATATAACATCAATATGGGAACTGCAAAGACTCACATTTATAAAGAGGTGGAGTCCTACAACGAGAACTGTCCTTACCCCTTTTAAAGGTTATAAAAAGGTTCTGCAACCGTGACTTAAAGGCTCGTGACTCTGAAAAAAAGGTTATTTAATGAAGGCATATGTGCTGGATTTGAATATTTTATTGTTCTGGCATTAAAACTGGGTAGATATCTAAAGTATTAAGTTAAAAAAAAGTGGGATATATTGAGGATATAAACTCAAACAACAGCACTTTTTTTCATCAAATCATAACAACGGGGCTGTGGGCAGGTCAGTAATGTTCATAGATTAGGTTGTACCATCTTAAAACTACACTCACATGCTTATTTTACTCCAACCCAGACTGACCGTCCTAAAAAACTGTGAGATGATCCTTAAAGAAATGAGTCTAGTCTAACTATTCAGGAGCAAACGGGGCCAGATCCGAGGCCGATGCCTCGATACTCCTTCTAATATGCGTACGTGTTGACGTAAAAGAGTACATGGAGCACTTTCAATAACATTTGGATCACTATGTTCCCTGCACTCCTTCGAATATTACCATTAAACCTGTTTGAGACTCAAACCCAGCACTGACGTCTGAGCCACTGTTCCTCATTAACATAATTGATAATTACAGCGATGTCGTGCTGTAATTCCTCCTCCTCCTCCTCCTCCTGCCTGCTGCTCCTTTTTCTTACCCTCACACATCTTTACAATCCTCACAAGACCAAAAACAAGGTGACAACGTCTTGGCTTCGAATCACTCTGCATGAGGGTGAACTCCCTCCGTCATCTTCCTCCTCTCCTGTAATCTAATCAACCGATCTTTTATTCGGTTAAATCTCGCCTCCTGTCCGCTCTAACAAGCCATTTCCCCTCCGTGAAATCTACCTCTCTCCCTGCTGTCATCTCATCCTTCCCTCCTCTCTCTCCTCTCTCTCTCCTGGCGGGTTTCTGATGCTGGTTAATTAACCGGACCGTCACACCCCCCTCTGTCATCAGCGTCCGTGAGGGAGAGCAGCTGGGTGACCTCTGCGACCTCTGCCCAGGCTGCTAATGGCTGACTTGGATCTGGCCTAATAAGCTGGTGTGTGTTCATCTTCATGTAGGTTAAGTGTGTGAGTGTGTGCATGTGCTTTCATGTGTGTGACACCCCCCCCCCGGTATATCTCCGTGCCCTCTCTGGCCCTCTCACTGGTTGTTTGTGGCCTCGGGCTGTGCGACCAGAGCCGGTGACAGTGTGTGTGCTCAGCAGGGGACAGTATTTAGGCACTGGTAGCTGTGGTCGGGGGATCTTTGAGCTCCATAATGAGCTGTTGTGTGTTGTGGAGCTGTGAAGCAGCTCGCTGGGGGGAGAGGGGGGGACAGAGGAGCATTGTGTGCCGGTCACCGCAGCTCGGCTCAGCAGAGGAGGTCTGACTGAACCGGGCTGGGAAGCACCACGGGGCAAACATCTTCTGGATACTTCTGTCTGTCTGTCTGTCTGTCTGTCTGCCTGTCTGACCTCTTTTATCAAGTATTTCTTGTCTTGTACTTCTTTTATCGATGCAGTCATCCATTAACGTCCCGCTGGTCCAGTGGACTAAGATGCTGAGCTTGTACTTACAAATGTTGAGATCTTCGTGGCATGTCAACGCTCCTCTGTCTCCCGTCATTTCTCTCATTGTTTGCTATCAAATGAAGTCAAAACTGCCCAAAAATTGCTCGATAACATATATTAGAGGCTGTGTTACCACGTGGTCAAAGCGGTAACTAAGAGTAAACAACCTCAACGTGTCATTTTTACGCCTCAGTTCATGGACAAATTACACAAACAAGGCACAGCATGTTAATAATTAAACTTTAGACAAATACAAGAGTGGTATGGAGAAGTTATCACATGATACTTTCCATATAGAGCAGGTCTAGTTCGTACTCTTTATAATATCATTTACAGAGACCCAACAGTTCCCACCATGAGCAAACACTTGGAGACAGTGGCGAGGAAAAACTTCCTTTAAGAGGCAGAAAGCTCGAGCAGAGCCCGGATCACGGTGCACGGACATCTGCAGAGGAGGGAAATGAAGATGACAAAACTGGTTTCATAAAGGCGAGTCCTGATTTCTCACCAAAACCTGATCCCGCTTCAAGACCCGTTAACGTTGCTAAATCGTGTGTTCAATCAAAGAGCAGGAGTTCAGAACGGACATAGCGTCGCAGGTCGATCCAGCCCTGATTTAGTCAAATGAACTCCTTTAATTCGTATCTGAAGTTTGAATTTGCTTTAGTACGATTAGAAGTGTTTCCTTGCCACTGTCGCCATGTGCGTGCTCATGGTGGGAATTGTCGGGTCTCTGTAAATGATATTTTAAAGAGTTCAGCCTGGACGTGCTCTGTATGGAAAGTGTCATGAGATAACTGAATGTCGTGGTTCGTGTTTTTGGCGGTTTGCTCAGTGCATTAAGTGTACATAACCCTGCTTTCTTTACTGAGTGGCAGCCATGGTTGGACTGGATGTTGCCAAAAACAAATCAAGGATGTAAAAACTCAAATTCATCGTGCGAGTTGCACAGCTTTAACTTTAACACCGTCTTACGGAGATCTCTGATTTCTGTTGTTGTTGTTGTTGGTATGTTACCCACATGAGCAGCCCACCAATTCGAATGCATTACACTGACTTTAAATCAGATTACCGCATGCCTTCCACTTCATCCGTCTGTCTGCTCCGAATGTTTGCAAGCTCGAAAAACACCTGTCTGTCTGTCCTCCTCCCTGTCTGTCAGCCTACGAGTCCGACAAACGGATCATCTGTCTCCTCTTTACAGGCACGTTTATCTGCCATCGTCATATAAAAGAATAATTAGTTTGCTCATATTTAATCAAAACAAAATAAGAAATCAAACTGACAGACGGGAGGAATGTTATAAATCACCATATTTCTCACTATCTCCTCCCAAATATCCCATCCATCTTTCTGTCCTGTTGCCTTTTATCTCTCCCTCTCTCTCTCTGCTCCGACAACAACAGACTCTTTCATGTCGACATCTTTTCCTCCGACCCCCTCGGGCGCTCTTCCCTCTTTCTCTTTCGTTCACACAGACTAATTAAATGTTCTGAGAAGAACTCATGATTGGAAAGTCTGCGCTGCTCTTCTCTCTCTCTCTCTCTCTCTGTCTCACAGGAAAATCTGATAAAAAAATACATTAAAAAAATCCATATTTGAGTTATTGTCCCCGACGGAATTTGAATGATATTTTTTTAAAATCAAGACACAGATCTTTTTGTTTCCATAGAAAAATATCACTTTATTTGTGGTTGTAGATCAGACAAATATGATAACAGAGCAGATAAAATGTTATGAGTTATTTCCACTTTCACATTTATATTCAGCCGCAAGGAGAGAGAGACAGAGAGAGAGCGTGGATGACAGGTGACATGTAAATTATTTTAACAGTTAATCATTTATTTCTGCAGAAGATAAACGGACTGTGCTTCACTTATTAAAGGCACAAGTTACAAATTGATTTAAACGAAGAAGAAAAAGACAAAGACAGATTTTAAAAAAGTATTTTTAACATATAAAAACATTCATTATTGAAGCGTTTCAGGTGTTTGAGCCACAAAATAAGTCATGAAATAAAGAAATGAAGCACAAATATTCACAAACAACAGTTTAAGACCATTCATGCCTTATTCAACTTCACAATAAGTGCTAAAATAAGCAGACAGCAACTAATCTATCCACTTTTTTTGTTGTTGTAGCTACACGTTAGACGATTAATCAATGAATCGAGCAGAAAAGGAGTGAAAATAATGAATTTCCTGGAAGATTTGATGACCACATAACCAGCAGATTCATTGATACTGAAAATAAAATGAAAATAAGTCCAGAGACTTAAATGAAGCCTGTGATACACTGTAAAAACTAAATCTGTATGTTTTACAGTAAACTTCTGGCAGCTGCCAGAAGTTTACCGTAAAAAAAATATGGTGACCATGCAGGAGACATCACGGTGTGCTTTTTTAAGGTTATTAATCTACCTACTCTGGTGGTATACTATCCTGGGTTTCTGGTGTTTTACTGTCGCCATGTGACCACAATTTAAAACATTTTCTTACCGTATTTTTAATCCGTGTAAATTAAGGTTATGTTCTTGCTGAATTGTAAACAGTTTTATACTGTAAATTCTGTAATTCAAACAGCATAACACCATTAATTTTAGTGTGATTACGTGTTTGTGACATGACAGTAGTTCCCCGTTAAGTTTTATATTTTGTGTTTTTTACATATTGTCACAGTAAAAATTAAAGATATGCACTGTTTGTTAATTTAGGGTAGTTCCATGTATCTACTACACTGACATACTGTTTTTTCAGTTTTACAGTCTTTTACTGTTTTTTTTTTACGAACATTTCTTACAGTGTGTGCAGAACTAAACACAGAGCTGCAGAGTTCAGACGGTTCAGACGGTCCTGTCATTTTAATGTCTAAAAGAGAGACGTGGAATCACAAACAAACAGAGTCTAGCAGCGTGCTTTCATGTAAATATAGTTAAATGTGTGTAAAACATGGTCGCGTTCTTAATGTTCTCGTGTTTAAGTGACGTCTCCAACTTGCTGATTTTGTCTCCGCGAGAAGAATTTTAAGTGTCGCTAACAGCCGACATATATGCATGACTAAACAGCATGCTGGCATGTATGACCGAGGGGCAAAACCGTCATAGAGTCACAATATGAATGCCACCATTGTCCATGTCACCATCATCCCCATCTTCATCATCACCACTTTCAACATCCTCCTGCGTCTGAGTCAGAGGCACAAATCTATTTATGACTCTTTGTCTGGGTTTTTCTCGTGTTTGATTTATTTATTTTGCATCTTTTCTCATCGACACTACAAAAAACAAAAACAGTCTAAATCTTCATCTCTGCTGCTCATTTTCTGTCCTTTCTTTCCTTTCTTAGGCTGAAGTTGTAGCAAAGAGATGCGGACACAGCAAACCACCGAACAATAGGCCATTCATGATGCCCTGCAATGCAATGATGATCCTGCTCTGCCCTCCACCCCTCCCTCCACCCTGCACCAGCCTCCACAGCTGCACAGGAATGTGGTCCAACAAGTTACCCGCTCCCCTCCGCCTCCTCCCCTCTTCCCAGCCGCCGCCACCACCACCACCACCACCACCACCATCGCTACCACCGCACACCACCTCACCAGTGCTGCCGCCATCGCAACCGAAGCCCCTCTCTCCTCAAATAAAAGAGACGGAGAAGGCAAGAAACTATAGAGGGGGGGAAACTCTGCAGATGGAGCACAAAGAGAGGATTCATGCTCGGTCACATACACTCCCAGAGAAAAAAGAGGGGGACCCATTTAAGTGTGGTGCAGCTGCACTAATTTACTGAGTGAAAATGGGTGAAAAAAGGAGTGGCAGAGGTCAGATAGCAGAATCATTTTTTATTCATCCCCATGGATGGCGTGTCACTGCATCATCCACGCTTACAAAGTGTGCACGATGGAGAGAAATCCAGTGATAAAACACCTGGAGGACCAAAAACACCAGTTTGTTTCAAGCCTCGTTTAAAAAATGAAAGTTCCACTGCCTCTAAACTTCACTCACGACCCGCTCAGAGTCCCAACGCGACCTTTCTCTGTCATACGTCCACGTGTGAATACTTCAGACAGCATCTCGTCCTTACGTTTACAGAGTCACGAGTTACTGTGTGATCCTCGGCTATCATCGCTCGATGCTCTCTGCCTTTCCTGGTCTCCTGACAAATCACTGAGACGTTTGATGAGATGTAGAGCTCCGTGTAAAAAGCACGCACATAATACTGGATAGATTCAAGCTGCCGGACCAAAGCACATGTTAAAATGCTGAAGAATAGACTCTAGATAATCCTCCCGTTAAAAGCCTTTCTATCTGTTTGAATCAACTTGTTCTTAGTTTGTGCTGCCTTGAAAAGGAGATTTTGAAATCTCAACGGGATTAAATAAATGACACAAATGCAGAGACACACCTTTACAGGTTCATGTTGAACCTCATGTCATCACAAAACTGTGAGCCAAAGATACAATTCACACGGGCTTAAAAATATACGTTCCAGTTACAACTGAAGTGATTCTCCGTGGTGATGCCAAAGGGGAACTTTTTACCCATTATGTCTCCAAAAAATACTGATGATCAAGTCCTCCCTTTGTTGGAGTTTTAAAATATTCAATTTTAAATGCAACAGCTGGGTAAAGTACTTTAAAAAAGGCTGTTCAAACTGTTTCTCTGTTGTTTTTATCAGAATCAGGTCACGTTGCTGCAAAAGAACCCGTCTGAAGTCTAAAGAACCTTTAAAAACAAAGATTATTAAACAGAAAGAGTGACTTAAAGTTCCCCAAAGAACCAAAAAAAAAGGATCAAAATGTTCAACGTGCCACAACAGACCGATCAGGTAAACCAACTGTAAAAGTTAGATGCATAAAACGTGTTAATAAAACATATAATTGAAAGTATAAATGCAGAATAAAGTCTGCAGACAGTGTGCCACACACACACACACACACGTCTGTCAGAGACTTACAGTACCTAGAGCTTACTGAGAGCGACTTGAGCGTCACATGACTGTCTTATCAGGTATGAACCGTCGTTATATTTGAGTCACATGAGGTTCAGTTTTTATTGATAATCTGCCTTCAGAGCTGGAAATCCCCGACGCTGAGCACAAACCCTCAGAGGAAATGGCATTTATGAATTAAGTACAGTGTTTTTTCACGAACGCAGAGGACGAGCAGACGACGGATGAACCGATCCTCGAGAGTTTAGGGACGAAATCTGAAGCTCGGGGTGGAGAAAAAACACTTCTGACACATAATTTCAGCTCCTTTTGTCGAGTTCGTCACCATTCGGAACAAGTGACGCCATTCATTTCAGACCAAATGTGCCCATTGACATGGGAATGAATGCTTTCCACCAATTATACATCAGTTTAATGCAGAATGTGACCCAGCATGTGAATATTTGACCGCTGTGCATGCTTCCCTTATCTGCATCCCTCTCACACTATCTGCATCTCTCTGTCTCTCCTCTCTCTCTCTCTCTCTTGCCTTCTTCTCTCCATCCATCATCAGATTTCAGGAATTTCCCCTGGGAGTTGTTCAAGTATTAAGGCCAAAGCAAAAGGGCTCCTCTCTCCCTCTCCTTCTCCCTCTCCTCTGCTTCTTTCTTTGTCCTTCCTGCACCTCATCGTCTCATTTCATACCTGCAAACATCCTCCAAATATCCACCAGAACTCATCGTGCTCACACATGAAAGTGTGCACCTGAAGGCCGACTCTTTGACCTCCTCCCTCCTCCCTCCTCCCTCCTCCATGACCTTTGACCTCCCCTGCTGATCATGCGACCTCCTTTGTCCATGACCGTCTTCCTTCACCCGCTCGAACCCCCTGCAGGAGCCCGCAGGAAACGGGCCTCTTGTGACCGAGCGGTGTGTGCGAGCCATGGCGAGGCCCATTACTGCAGTCACATGGCAGGTTAGCGCAGGGACTGATGTGACCATGTGAGCTCTATTTTCTAACTAGTTTCACCTCCTCCTCCTCCTCCTCCTCCTCCTCCACCCACACAACAACCTCGAGGCAGATGAGAGTTTCACACAGGACATAAATATCTGAAAACGCACGGCGGATTTAGATTCCAGGGAGAAGTTACTTTAAATGTAACATACATGAGCTGAATAAAGGAATGAAGCTGCTTCCAGGGCGACAGGTGGAGGCTCCACGAGTTGTTGATCTACGAGACGTGTCAGAGCTGCACTTTCTTTAAAAAGTCTGAACAGTTTTAATAAAACCTGTGAAGCGGATTCAGATATCACGATTATGTGCAAACAGCCTCGTTTTGAAGCAAAGTGCCAGAGGAAGAAATAAATAAACGATTGTCTCTTTATATTAAAATCAGTGCTGGGTGAGCACATCATTACAACAGACTGTGTGTGTGTGTGTGTGTTAGACTGTGAAAGTGAAGTTTTAGTTTTAGTCAGATTGTTTTTCACAAACAGGCAGAAAAAAAAAAAACTTTTTCTGTTCTGCAAGTTTGTTCTTAAAAAAACATTTTTTTATCAAGTTATTTTCAGAATTCAGTGTATGTAGTATTTGTTTATAATAATTTGAATCAAAATGTTTCATTTTAAATGCAACATTTTGGTAAATAACCAACAAAACAAACAAACAAAGAGCTCAAACTGTCAAACTGTCACAAAAACAGGCCAGAAAGCTGCAAAGTGTCGAATTAAAGAAGACTTCATTATTCTAAAGAACCTTAAAAAGAAAAAACTGATTATTAAACATGAAGAAAGTTCTTCAAAAAGTTCTTCAAAGAACCCAAAAAAGGTTCATGAGGACAAAAAGTTTCTCCAGAAAACTGTAAGAAGTCAAACTTATCAACTTACCTTAAATCTAAATTTACAGACCGGAGAAGGATTGAAAATATAAAATATAAAATAAAACATGTGAGATATCAAACATTTAATTTAAGAAACACGGAGGAAGTGATCACAGTGAAGAAACAGTTCAGTTTTTATCCAGATGAATTTTTTTGTTTCTGTGCAACGAAATAAAACGTTTTTTTTTTTTTTTGAGGCCTGTTTAATTAATTAAGAAACAAACTTAAAGTTAAATTTTTTTGTTTTTGTTTTTCATTCGTTCAATAAATAAAATTCAATAAGTTCAGAGTTTATGAAACAAATGTTTAGCTTTGTTCACTTTGTTCTGTTACATGTTGAGTATTTATAATTAATAATAAACGTAAACGCGCCACGATGTCGTGAAATCATGGAAAGCTGCAGATTTTTTTTTTTTTTTTTCCGTTTTTAAAGATCAAGTTCAAAGTTTATTTCACAGTTTGGACTCAAATAACGAAGAAAAACTAAAAACAAGAAGCCAAATCTTATTTTACTTCATCCAAATGTGAGTTTTGTTCAGCAGAAATAAAAAATTTAACGTCTTTTTTTTTCCCAAAAGAAACGAATTCAAACACCAAAGCACTGCTCGCTTAAAGGTAAAAAAATTTAAAAATAAAAATTTGTGGAAGTTTTTACAGCTGATATATAAAAAATCCACCACGGGGGATAAAACTGGATTAGTCCTCCACAGTTCGGCTTTGAAACAGAGAGAGAGGCGACGGGAAATAAATAAAACAAGCCGCAGAATTAAAGTTAAAGTCACGGACGAGTCGCTCATTGTCATAAACTGAGTTTCAAATAAGAATAAAACCGTTTTCACTCCGAGTCCTGCAGGTTAGATGCAACACATTAAAGGGAAATTCACATACTTTAATTTTCGCTGGATTTCTTCCAGTTAAAAAAACACCTTGCCCTGTGTGTCAGACTCCCTGAGGGGTCATCATGCACATCCATCCACACTCTTCCTGCAGCTCTTCTGGACGCGCTGCATTATTATTATTATTATTATTATTATAAAACCAATCCCCTCAAATCAAACCAGTACAGACAAAAACACACTCACTTCATCTCAAGCCTCGGAGGCCTCTATAGCATCAGGATCCCCTTCGAGTTGCTGGTTGGTTCGATGGGGTGCAGCATCAAGGAAGGTGTCCCCCACCCCTCCACCACCACCACCACCACCACCCCAACAACATCACCATCACCACCAACACGCTCTCTCTCTCTATACCACCTACCCCTCCTCATCATCAGCATCCCCCTGCCACCATCAGCACCTCCGCAGGCCCAAATCCAGGTGCCGTGGAGCCCATTTAGAGACAGAAAACGTGTCGAACCGGGGGAGAGCTCCATGTGTGTCCCGCTGTCTGCTGCAGAGTGTTTTCTATGTGTGCGCCACTGGTGTCTATGCTCGGACATAAGGGGAAGAAAGACGCACACATCGCTCTCTGTTATCAATTTTTTCCATGTTTGCAGCACAAAACTGCTTTTTGTTCCCCATTTTTTTTTTTTTTTCATTTACGAGGGTTAATGGATAGAGGCTTGGGCGTTTGATCACATGGCTACAATTCACCTGAGATGGAGACAAAGAGAGCAAAGAGAGAGAGAGAGAGAGAGAGAGAGAGAGAGAGGAGAAAACCGAGAGTCAGGCTCAACATGAGAGGCAAACGGACACACAGGGGTTATTGTTGCATTCATTTAGTGTGTGTGTGTGTGTGTGTATCAGATGCTGCTTATAAGTCGATTCTCTTCCTTCCCATCAGGCCATGCTTTGACGGCACAAATCGTGGCCTTACAAGCGTGGCAAACAGCGCTGCAGCCGTTTTACGCACAAAGACACGAAGCGAGATTAAAGAGCCTCGGACTGACTGATGAGATGAAAAGACTGAAAACAAGCTGGCTCTGATAGTTTTTAGTGTTTTAACGTGATTTAGACTCTCTGGGTTTGAAGTTTGTGTCGTTTTTTTGTCTCCAACAAACACAAACACACAAAAACAGCTCCACCGGTCAGAGAGAAGAAGCTCCATTAGATCATCAAATGTCTTTAAACTTAAAGCTGCTCTGATCTTTAAAGTCAAACTGGTGATTTCTGAAGCTGTGGCGAACTCCTGATGACTCACCGGAAATGAGGTTTCATCCAAAAGTTCCATTTTTTAAAATTTATTTTATTTCATGGAACCAAAACTCAAAAAAAAAATCTTCCCACAGCACTTCCTGTTTTATCTTTTTTTTTTTCATCTCTGCTGGTGTTGATGAAACTTGTTCTGTCAGTAAACACAGAAGGGAAACATTTTAATTTAACACTGATCATGACTGATGCGTAACGAACCTCAGACATGTTCAAACATTCTTATAGCTGAACATCAAATAATGTAAAAGAGGTGATGTCATGTGTTTCTCCAAACTTTAAAACTTTACATGTTAAAAAGAAAAACATAATTAGTATGAGGATGGCACGTTTTTACCTACTTTACCTGAACGCATCACGTCCTTTCGAAATAAAACTTCCTTTAAAAAGTTAATAATAAATTCATGATGAGTTAAAACAGACGAAGATGAACATGCACTTTTATTCTGAACATTTGGATAGATACAAATTGTGGTCAGGGAGAAAAATATCGATGTTATGACATAACTCATCCTTATTCTGTTTATATATGAAGATAGATTTACATATTTATAAGTGTATATATAGTTTAATGTTGTGTTTGCTTGTTTTTATATCCATATAAACGCATACCTGGTCAATAAAACGGATTATTGCTCGTTAACCCAAACATAACCTCTCACACAGACCTCATTAATATTCATACTTTGTTCTTTTACTTTTAAAATAACTCAGAGTTCATTCACTGATCTGGTTGAATTTTTTTTAATTTTAAAGCCTCAAATTCAAACATTTTAAACTTTATTTCCTCGATGTGAATCCGGTTAAATCAGAGTTTCACAAATCAGAGCTGATTTTTTCTTTTTAAAAAAAATTTTTTTAATTAAATTTTTTTAGGAACGTGACCACACGAGGCAATAACTCTCCTCATGATTGTTTATTTGTTTGATATAACATGTCAACACGTCCGCACAAAGCTGGCCTTCTCCTGCCTCTAAATGGGCTCACTGTGGAGTCATTTAAGCCACTCCGATGTAAAAATCTCACCTCTTCTCTGTTGGAAATGTTGCAGTGACGGACAGACAGGGCATTAACGAGTGCGTTACCTCCCCCCCACGTCCAATCAGAGAGCGGCTGGGTAATTATCCGACCAATGGGAGGTGTCGGTTGGTGCCATAGGGGGCGGGGCCTGAGCTGTGTGCTGGAATGCTGCCTCTCTGGGAATGTTTTCCACTTTCAATCACTTTTTTTTTTCTCCCCAGTTCTTCTCACAAGGCTCTCTTTAAGCTGCGCTGCCACACAGAGCAGCCATTCATCGGGCTCTACAGTCAGCCACACACACTCCCATGTTGAACCACTGGACAGTTAAACTGGTAAGTTATGTAATTTTTTTTTTTTTTTTTTTAAAAAAGCTAAATTTAAAAGATAAAAATTGATTTTTCATATCAGAGTTCACGCGCCAGGTGTGTTCGTATTATTCTCTGATTGGAGCGTCAGTTTAGCTTTGATTAAATGATCCAATCTGCGGGGATATTACGTTTCTGAAGCGGGTTCATCTTAATATCTGTATTATTATTATTATTTAATATTTATATTATCACTGGCTGGTGTACACGTGCAGTTTTAGTCACATTCAGACCGATAAATTTAGTTTCGGTTCATGTTTGCGTCACATGAAACTTTATTTTTAATCTCTGTAAACTTCATCAGCACCGAAATGTTCCTGTTATACTTTAATGTGATTTTTTTTTGTAGGTGTAGCTTCTTCTGGATTTCCAGCCAGCGGTGGAGGATTGGAGGGTTTGGACACTTTTTACGCAGCAGCATGGCTCTCCCTGAGACGCACTAACTGGGATCAACTCTTAATTAAAACAGTTTAATTACACAGAAAAAAAAAAAAAGTTTTGGACTCTCCCTGAAATAAATTTTGTGTTCGAGGGTTGTTTTAGTTGAAAGTGAAACAAAAAAAAAAATGTCCGGTGAGGAGCACAGCCTGTCCGAGGCGGAACTGAGTCCCGGAGGGTCAGACGACGGTCACTCACTGTCACCGACTCAACCCGGAGCGCAACCCGGCCAGGACTCACCTCTGACCGGGCCGCCGCAGCAGCTGGCCGCGCTGTGTGTCGCGGATGGCAGCGGGGATGATGGAGGCAGATCCGGAGCCAAATCAGAAGAAGAGGAAGATCGTTTCCCGATCGGGATCAGGGAGGCGGTCAGTCAGGTGTTGGACGGATATGACTGGACACTTGTGCCTATGCCGGTGCGCGTAAACAACGGAAACAAAGCAAAGCCCCACGTAAAGAGGCCCATGAACGCCTTCATGGTGTGGGCGCAGGCGGCGAGGAGGAAACTGGCCGACCAGTACCCCCACCTGCACAACGCGGAGCTCAGCAAGACTCTTGGCAAACTGTGGAGGTTTGTATGGGGTGGTTGTCCCAGTAAAAAAAAAAAAAACAGTGTGGCCATACAGTGGCACATTTCCTGTGTAGTCTGTGCGTAAAGGATAAGTGGGGATGTATGCGGAACTCAAGCGAAAAAAAATGAGCTCAAATTGGAGATTTTAAAGAAGAAAAACGGCTAAAAACAGAAATCAGCTCGGTGCTTTTTGTTGTGATTCTTCATTATGATGTTTAATGAGAACTAAAGCGGCCTAAATGGAGACTTTTACCCTCCTCTTATCCTGTTTTTATCCATTACGCACGGGCTGAAATGCGACAATATTTATGATTTTCACGCACATCCTAAGAAATTACTTTCACATTAACCCAGAGACTAAAACCACTCCTTGTTTTTCTCCCCCCCAGGCTGCTGAACGAGAACGACAAGAGGCCATTCATCGAGGAGGCGGAGAGGCTGAGGAAACAGCACAAGAAGGACTACCCGGAGTACAAGTACCAGCCCCGGAGACGCAAGAACGGCAAACTAGCTCCTGCCAGTGAGTCTGATAGCCAGGGGGAAGGGGAGGCCAGCCACTCCCAGTCACACTACAAGACCCTGCATCTGGAGCATAACGGTGGGGCTGGATCTCCCCTGGGTGACCTACACCACCACCACCATCACCACCACCATCCTGCTGGTAGGTGGCTCAACAGAGGCGGAACCATTTTTTTCATTTCGAGATATTTGCTGATGTCAAAGTTCACCTGACCATGTTGTCCCTTCTCCTTTTTCTTCCAGGTCAGGGTCACAGCCCACCCACGCCCCCCACCACCCCAAAGACAGAGCTCCAGTCTGGGAAACTGTCAGATGCTAAGAGGGAGGGTGCAGCAGGAGCGGCCGGAGGATCAGGGGGGTCCAGGGGAGCCCTCGGGGTGGGAGCTGAAGGTGCATCCGGTGGTCCATCATCATCGAGCTCTAAACCCCACATCGACTTTGGCACCATGGACATCGGCGAGATCAGCCACGAGGTGATGTCCAACATCGAGCCATTTGACGTGAACGAGTTTGACCAGTACCTTCCTCCAAACGGCCACCCGCAGAGCGCGACCGGGGCCCCCTCGGCTGGATCCTCGGCCTCGTCTTACGCCTACGCCCTGGCCGCTGCCAGTGGCCACTCCGCCTGGCTCTCCAAACAGCAGCAGCAGCCTCAGGCCTCCCCGTCTTCCTCCGACCCCTCCAAGGCCCAGATCAAGAGCGAGTCTGCGTCTGGGAGCCACTACGCCGAGGCCTCGTCCTCTCCCTCCTCAGGCACCCACGTCACCTACACCCCGCTCAGCCTCCCTCATTATGGCTCCGCTTTCCCCTCACTGGCCTCCAGGGCTCAGTTTGAGTACGGAGAGCACCAGGCACCTGGGGCGTACTATGCCCACTCCAGCCAGGCCCCTGGGCTGTACTCAGCCTTCTCCTACATGGGCCCTACACAGAGGCCTCTGTACACTACCATAGGAGACCCCTCCAGCGTGGCCCCCTCTCACAGCCCCACACACTGGGAGCAGCCTGTTTACACCACACTCACAAGACCTTGAGGGAGACCAGCTGAGCAGAGGGAAATATGGGAAGTGTGTGAGTGGATCTGTGTGTCTGTGTGTTTGTGTACATGTGTGTGTGTGTGTGTGTGCCGTGCCATATTGATGTTATATTAGAAGTTTTTACTTTTTTTTTTTAGCCAATATAATGCAAGACGCATCCACGGGGCCTTACACAGTTTTAAAAAAACACAAACTCACACAGTGTAAAGTGTGAATCATGGGTCAACAGCCAATCAAAACATTAAATAAAACCCTAACAAACGTGTGCCATCGTAAATTTATGAGTTGGGATGTACAGGAAGTGTGTGTACGAGCGCTTAGAGCATCGACGAGTGACTCTGATTTGACCCGGAGACGACGGAGAGGAGAGAGAGAGACAGACAGACATAATCAGATTTTTATTAACCAAACTAAAGCAGATGTTTGTTTTTGTTTTGTTTGTTTTGATGTTATTGTGTTATTTTATATGAGTAGTAAGTTTATTGTCGTTGTTGATATCCTATAGGGTGTAACTTTATTGTGACTGATTTGATATTACACTAATACATCTGCACCACTGCTTTGGGAAAAGCACGTTTTTGTTTCAAGAAGATGTTCTCTGGGTTTCTTTTTTTTCTTTGTTTGTTTGTGGCCAGAAAAGGATAGATGCAACCTGTTTTGTTTTTCTTTGTAGATAGCAAACTCTGTATTCCTGTCCTTTCATTAGACTTCACTGAAACTGAAGATTTTTAAGCTTTTAAGGGGAAAAATAGGAAAACTAGAGGGAAAGAGAGCTCTTTAAAGATGTGTTTCAGCTTATCGCTCAGTCTTGGACACTTACCTCAACTCTATTCATTTTGTGCCAATAGCAAAAGGAGAAATACGACTCTGGATACCTGATAAAATGATGCTGAAGGTATTCAAAGATTTCTTCCTCTTCAGTCGTCTTTTATTTTTTTGTGCCTAACTTTTTTTGCTAAATCACATCTGATTTATAAATAACTGAGTTAAAATCTATAAGTACAAAGTCTCAACCAAATCTCTTCAGATAATTGGCCAGCTTTGGGTCCTACTTAAGGATTAGAATCACATGTACGACCGTTCTGCACTGCATGTAGGCCAAAAGCATGTTTTGGTTTTGTTTTTTTCTTCGTCTTTCCCCATGTTTGTGCCCAAATAGCTCCTCTTCCTCTTCAGCAATGTGAATAATGGTCATTACCACAGGCTTCACCTTTATTACGTGATGCATACTTTTATCATTTTATACTGACCCTCTTACCATGTAGTTATTATTTTTATGTAAGTAATAATGCATCGTGTGTCACACCTTTGCTTCTTTCCATTTTGTATAATTCTGGATAGTTTTGTAAAGTGTCTGCTATACATTCACTTGAGTATTTTGCTTCCATACAAGAAAAGCAATGTTGAAATATTATTGTTGTCATCTATTAAATCAATTTATTTATAAAAAAAAAAAAAGTGTAAGATTGTTATTTTATGCAGCAGCGATGCTTCAGAGATAAAACACAGAGCCGTCAACAAGTGAAGGGTGAAAATGATAAATTAAAAACACGCTGCTGACGTGTGAACTGTAATAACAACACAATCAGCGCCCCACCAACCTAAGCTGTTTAGTGTGTTTGTGTGTGTGGTAGGCTAAAATTGACTACTAATTCCCCACATTTAATCGGCTGGGGACTGCGTGTTACTGAGAAAGACAAAGAGAGCCATTCAGCGACGGAGAGGGACAGAAAGAGAGAGAAGGGGTGGGTGTAAAGAGCCAGAGGCAAGGCCAATTTCAGCTCAGTAACCGGCATACACTTGGACTTTTGTACATGGCTTTCCTTTCACTCTGCCCTCTCCTCTCTCTCCACCTGAGGCTCCCTCCCTGCCTCCACATTCAGCTGCTGTTAAAACCCATTCAGCGGGCATCCAAAAATCAAAATGTCAAGTTCATTGTGCCGGCTTTGTGTTTGCGGGAAATACAAAACAAAGATCTTTGCAGAAAATAAAGGTGACATTCAAAATGAGGTATGGCATTAATTTTTTAGGAGGAAGGTAAAGAAACACCAAAAATGACAAGAGCTACACTTTATGAATTTTAAAGAGGGTGCCAGAGAACTGGACAGGATCATGTTGTGAGGAGAAATGAGGCGAAACAAACCTTGAATTGCACAAATCAGTAAAGATATGAATGACGACACTGAAAATAAACCCCAAGGACACTTGTGGATTTATGATGGAGCAAATTTTTAAAAATACATTGATACATTTCTAGTTTTGATCTGTTTTCACGGTCAAGATCAACTCACAAAGAGAACATGAACCACTCACGTCTGCTTTTACAACATATACTGTGTATCTAATATGTCCAGTTTGACTTGACATGAAACACATTTCTTGTCTGCAGATGGGACAGTTTGACATATATGACAGGGTTTGTTACTTTGATCTGTCACTGATGAATGAAGAAAAAGTAAAGAAAAGATTAAACTACTTGCATCACCAGTGACTCAATCACAGGACTTCACTTCTCTACACCTCTGAAGGAGAAATATTGAACCGTTACAGCTCTATATTTCTCTTATAGCTATAGTTGTGAGTTTACTTTGCAGATCTTCCATATATTTATATATTTTTGACCTAATGTTTGTTATGCACCAAAACATGAAGGGGGATTCTTTATATGTGAAAATAAACATGTTACTGATTCTGACAATATGCTTTCAAATGTAATTGCACTGTTATAGATGTTTCTAATCAACAGGATATTAAATTAGTTAAAATTAGATCCCTTTTAACCAGCAACAACATTAACATGCTGCAGACAGGCTCTTATAAGCCTGTATAACTTTGATACCTGTTTATGAACTTCTACTATTTTATGACTTTTACCTGTGGGTCTTATTTCTATGTTTCTTGCTTTTGCAGGCTTTCCTTAATGTTTGTGATGCACCAAAACTCCAAGGGAAAACCTGCAGAGCTGTTTCTGTGTCTGATTATGAAAACATAGGATCATGTTTTAAAATGTGTTATCGAACAAACAGTATATAAAATAATCAAAGCAGCAACTTTAACATGCTGTTTACATGTTAATGTAACACTAAAAGTATACCCACAGAATAGACTCTTATATCGCTCTGAAAGGGGCAATCTTTTGTTTTTGCTACCTGCTTATGTCATTTTCCCACTACTAACACTTTTTATTGCTATTTTCTGCCTTTAATCTAATAAATAAATAAACGAAGTCATGTAGTTACATAAAATAAGAATGATTACCTGTTAATTGGTCTTTTTATATCCGCGTATGTCACATTTCCAGGTGAGCGGTGACGCTGCAGTTCATACTCCTCACCGACAGGCGGCGGTGCCGCGGCTAAAAGGAGGAAGACGTGACGTCACTCCAGAGGGCGGCAAATCTGCAGCGGCTCACATAAACAAACTGAGAGAAGAAGCAGGTCTGACACCGTTTGAACAGGTGAGAGCGACTTCATTCGGATTTATATTAACGTAAACTACTTTAATGTTTCCCCACAATGACTCATTTAAACAGGCCGCAAAGGAAACAGCCAGTTTAAACAGTTTGTAGCGTCACACGGGAGAAGAAGAGCAGCTAACGGCTCTGTGGAGCCAACATGGCGGCTTGTTTTGGGGCACAATATAAAGTTATTTAATGAGTAAGACTTTAATGTGATAATATAAACCTTTTAATCTCTGTCTGTCAGCTGTCATGGACCTCAGCTCCTTTGAGAGAAACACCTCCGCCAGCTGCAGGCTGGCCTCTCGGATCCCTGATGTCTGCCGGACGGAGGACTGCTGTCTGGGCATCGATGAGGCGGGCAGGGGGCCTGTGCTGGGTGTGTTTACTTTATCTCTCTGAGGTAACGAGGTAACGAGGAAAGGAGTCTTACAGTGACTGAAGTGTGTCAGGAAGCTTCTTGTTTGAGTTACAAACTGAGTAGCAGGTCTAATGACATCGCCTCATCCTGGGTGTGCTGGACAGCATCCCTCCATCTTAGTATTTATGCACACCTGATCTGAAGAGAGGTGTGCGGCGTTTGATTGGAGTTTGCATGTCAACATGAAACTCAAATTCCTCTCATGTGTTCACACATGTTGTCAATGTTCTGTTGCAAGACAAGACGATGATCTGATTGACTGTCAGCCTTGGTTTAAAGGCTTTAATACTCACTGTATTACACCACATACTCAGAGTCTTCATGTCTTGCGATGCAGGGCCCATGGTGTATGGGATATGTTTCTGTCCGGTTTCCAGAAAGGAGGAGCTGAAAGGCCTGAAAGTGGCAGGTAAATCTGTTGTCCTGTGTCTCTGCAGACGGCAGTCTGCTATCCTCCTCCTCCTCAGCATTATTATAATCGTGTTTCTGTCCCACCCTGATCAGATTCAAAGACTCTGACGGAGGCGCAAAGGGAAAACCTTTTTGAAAAAGTGGACGGAGCCAACAGTTATGTCGGCTGGGCTCTGCAGATTCTCTCACCAAACACCATCTCCACCAGCATGCTGCAGAGGTATCAGCACATACAGTATCACACTCACAGAGACTCTCATAAACTGCATTTACTAATACAGCGTCTGCCTTTGTCAGGACGAAATACAACCTGAACGCTCTTTCCCATGACACAGCGATTGGCCTCGTACAGTACGCCCTGGACAATGGAGTACAGCTCAAAGAGGTATTTAAACATGTAAAGGTGCACAGCTGATGTTTTTGTTGTGTTGTCGGGCGTCCAGCAGACCCACACAAGCTGTGTTTTGTGTTGTGGTGTCTGGTCCGACTGATGACATGTAAAACATCTGGGACCGACTTGAATGAAGCTTCAGTGTGTTTGAGACAGCACACTATTAAACTTTATTTATTGTTTCCATAGATGTGAAATGTGCTTTATGTTCTGTGTGTGACTGAAAGTCACGAATACACGCAGCTGATTCAAGAGCGAGAGATTCAGCGTCAGACTTCTTCCCTCTTTGCTCTGTCCTTCTTGGTTTTCTGCAGATATTTGTGGACACAGTCGGCCCCGCAGACAAGTACGAGGACAAACTCTCAAAGCTGTTTCCGGGTATCGATGTGACCGTGAGGCCAAAGGCCGACTCCCTCTTCCCCATCGTCAGCGCAGCCAGTATCTGTGCGAAGGTTTGTGACCACCAGCAGCTGGGTCGCGGTGTCTTTCTGACGCCATTCACATTCTTGATTATTACTGTTTGTTAAACTTGTGTTGGGAGGAGTGAAGTCTCATTTCACGTCTTTGTCTTAAGGTAAAGGAAGACCTTTCAAGATTTTCCATTGTTGAATAATTTCATCGCTGTGTGCTAACACTGCGGTCTTTAGTCAGCTGAGTTCAGACTGCTGGAGTTGTGCGAGCAGTGCAAGATGAGCTGATAACTGCTCTTCCTTTTTTTTCCCTTTAAACTTTTCAACCCGAACAATCAGGCCTCTGAATCAGGAACAGCTTTATCGCCAAGTACAAGTACATCACATACAAGGACCATGCTTCTGTGTTTTAGTGCATTATTAAAGAAAAAAAGCGGATATATTGTCTTCACAGTTGTTTTAACGAGTGTCCTTGAAAGTTGAGTGCAAACATTTTAAGCCTTTGTTGATGTCCTGATGCTTTCTGCTGATCTTCAGGTGGCCAGGGATCGTGTCGTAAAGGGCTGGAACTTTGCTGAAGACCTCGGAGACGTGGACCCAGAATACGGCTCCGGATACCCCGGCGGTAACGAAACAATCAACAGATATCATAATTCACATATCATGATCACATCTGTGTGTGAGAAATATTTCTTTAGAGACGGTTCTAGATCATTTTTGCTGTGTTTTCAGACCCTAAGACTAAAGCGTGGCTCCTGAAGTTCCTGGATCCCGTGTTCGGTTACCCTCAGTTTGTTCGATTTAGCTGGAGCACGGCCCAGACTCTGTTGGACAGCAAGGGTGTGACTGTCCACTGGTAAAGAGCCTTCAAACTTTATTTTGACTGAAGTTCTTGAATGTATAAAGGCAGATTTTAATGAAACCCAGCATTAAATCCTGATTTACAGTGTCTTGGTGATGAGAAAATGAGTCTGCTGTTTATTAACACATTTGTCAGATAAGAATTAAAATAGTTTCCAGCTTTTGAAAATTGTGTGTGTGGATAAAAATACTTGCATGTGTTGTTGTTTAAAAAGCCACAAGCTCTTTGATTTCCAGGTCACACTTAATGCCTGTGCAAATCATTTGACTTTAAGAGACCGAGCGTTAACCACAGTGTGAAAATCCGTCCTTAAATCTGTCCTCAGGGACGACGACGAGGAGGACGGGGAGAAGGCGGCGCAGCAGCAGAACAACAAGTCCATGTTGTCCTACTTCAGCGCGTCGGCTGGAGGTAACAACCAAAACCCGACCCACCAGACACACCGCTTCTTCACCGACCGGAGGCTGAAGAGCCTCGACACACTCTGAAGACCACACACACACACACACACACACACACACAGGAAGCTATACTCCAAGTCTGTGTGAGATTTTCACTCGGTCTTCGAGTCTTTGGCACAGACGTGGATGGACTTTGATCAAACGTTACAGATGTGATGTTTGTGTCACCAAAACAGACTCTAAATGACGATCTATCTTTATTTGTCCTGTTTTTTTTAATACATAAAATTAATGTTTAATACTCCCGTTTGGCTTCATTTGTTTTAAGATTCCACACCTCACTTGTAAAAGAAGCAAAAACACACTGCTGGAAAGTGTCTCCGTCTTTAATGACAATACTGCCCCCTGCTGCCGACGTGACAGAACACACGCTGACGTGGACGAGAACAGAATATCCAACACAATATGACAACCGCAGAACGAAAACAACACAGCACAGCTTGTGCCACGTACACTGAAATCATTGTTTAGGCTGGTAGGACTGTGTGTGTTACTCCGGTTTGGTGCATGTGCTGTACCAAAATAAGGGATACAAACATGTTTCTCTACAAAAGGGAGAAAACAAACAGCCATACGAGAGCAAAGCTTAAATAAAACACAAAAATCAAAGATTAATTTAACAATTACAATCATTTTAAAGGTCCAGTGTGTCAAATTTAGGCGCTCTCTTTACAGATTATGGCATAAATGGAATGTAATATGCATTACTGTGTTTTTATTTGTGTTTAATTGACTAAAAATAATCTACAGACGTTGCATGGCCTCTTCCACGGAGTCTGTTATGTTGCACTGCCAGTAGCCCAGAAAGGGCAGACCAAACACGGGCTACAGATTGGGCGTTTCTCCTTCAAGCTTGGTACAGAAGGGCAAGTGGAGGACAACTACACCGCTAGATGCCACTAAATCCTCCACACGTTTAAAATATCTGAACCAGCAGCAGCAGCAGACACTTTGAACGAATCTTCTTCAGTTTTACACGTTGAGACTACTCACTACAAGTATGAGGTAAAAAGGATGAGGTATGAAGGTATTACTGCATACTGTTCCCCTCTTTCAAATCTGTATTAACCCAGCAAAACATGTTCAGCGTCCCATCCATCCATTGGGACACGCAGTCTTCTCCTGTTGTTGATCTGTCTCACATCCACTGAGAGCTTCATCTTCTTCTTCAGCACTTGAACAGACGTCACATTTTGCCCACGGGAACACAAAAGGCTAAGAGGGGGTGTTCACATCATCAGAAAAATAAATATTTCATTGATTTAACGAAGGTAGACTAAACAATAAAGGCATATCCGTCTGTCCGTCGCCGCTAGTTCATATTTTTTCTGGACTCCTGGATCCTCTTCCCACAGTTCATGGCTAAACTGGAGACCGCGAACGAGGACAGGATCACGATCGAGCCCCCTACGAAGTGAGACGATGCTCCTCTGGGGGTCACTCTCAGGGCTCTCCTGTGGAAAGAATCTCTGTCGAAGGCTGCGTTGGCGGACATCGTCTGGGCCATAGACTCCATGGTTTTGTTGCCTTTGCTTAGACGTATGGAAGCTGAAGTCCACAAGCTGGTCTCGGTCTTGGTTAGACGTTTGGGTGTTCTACAACCTCGGCAGGAGGTGTGTGGATGTTTGCGTCCTGAGCAACACGTTGCAGGTTGATCTGTTGTGTCTTCTGTCTGATTCTTGGCCCTTTTATAATCTCCCCGGGGTTCTGGTCTAATCCCTCTAAGAGGCCTGGTCATCTACTGCGTCAACAGGATTAAAAATAGTCACCCGTGCCAGAAGAGGACTACGGCGGTGATCTGTTTCAGCCTAAGACTGTTTTCTTTAAGTCTATTAGATCATCCTGACATTGTTGTGTCGTGAATGGAGTTGAAGCAAACAATCATGTGTAAACATGTAATTAGGAAAGGGCTAACGATGACACTGTACGACAGGCGAGTCAGTCATGAGGGAGATTTCCACACGCCTTCATGTGTCAAAGCTGTTTCTCTTCATCACAACTGAAAGGAAAGCTCCTCTTTCCTCTGATATGCTTTCTATAAATATTTATCACATCCAACGTGATAAAACCAAAAGAAAAATCTCAGTTTTAGCAGAAAATCAGAACCAAGGTGCACACGAGGTGAAGCGAATTAGAACCTGCTAATATTTGGCAGCTCGCTTGTTTTTCCATTGATTACGAGCTATAATTGATACCAGACGAGCTGCCAGAATGAGTCACCGCAGACTCCCGTCCAAGACCGGATAGTCTATACTGTATTCTTCACGTACTGTTTGTTCCCGTAGATGAGATAAGAGATTAAAGCTGTGGAGAGAGGCCGAGAACGAGGTCAATCAAAGATGCAGGCTGAGAACATTTGATTAGGAAACAGCATGAAAATAACTTCTCCTTCTCCTTGTTAATGTCTCCAGTTTTTCATTAAAGACTAGATTATATTACAGCGTTATGTATGGCAAACACTGTGGTATGTTCCACAATGTTCAGAGGGAGGTGAACGGAAAGATAACGTTGGGTGACATTCCTCATATTAGACGTGAAAATACGTCGTCAGGAAATGAATCAGCAGCATTTCTGAAAATGGATTAATCGTTTTAGGCTGTTTATTATACAAAACATGCTGCAGTTCAAGCAACTCAAATGTGACAGTTTGCTCGTATCGCTGTGGATTTTGGACTGATCATGTTCAACCCTGGGATTTTGGGATAGACCACTTTTATTTTATAGCCTAAACAAATGAGCGTTTATTTGAAAAATAACTGACAGATTGATTAAAAATGAATAAAATTATTAGTTGCACCGTCATCACAAACCATTATGTCACGGAGAGGGACAGAAAAAGACTATGAAACAGGTCAAGAGGTCCAGCTCTGTCCTGGACTGCCCCCTTAGACTCCACAGAGAAAGTAAGGGAGAGGAGGATGTTAGCAAAGCTGACCTCCATCATGAACAACTCCTCTCACCTCCTGCATGAGACCACTAAGAAAACGTCTGTTTGTACCGTCAGCAGTGACTTCTCACTTTCCAAGGGCAGCTCCTCCTCAGCATGACCCAGGTCACGAGGGGTCAGCAGGTCTCTAATCCCTGAGGTCGTTACACGTAGTCCCAGTTTCTTTTTCACGGCGTCTTTTTAATTGTGCTAATTGGATTTTTCCTCTACTGACACAGAAAGCGTTTATGAATGAATGTGTGGCGGCGGTGATTCAGTCGTGGCAGTAGAAGATGCTTCGACTAGTTCTTTGTTCTGATATGACTATATTAAGAACTCCTTAACTTGTTTGCAAATGAACACTGGCTTCTTGGTTTTGTGAATGTGTTGCAGGGACGTAAACTATTTATTGTGCAGCATAAAGCACCGGATCTGATGAACTTGTAGTTTAAAAGTCAAGATAATGTCACTGATTATGTTGCGTTCAGTAGAAAATCACAGACAATCTGCAGCATCGTATTAAACGTGTCAGATGGCCAAATGTATTTTGTAAATGTCATCATCTGTGTCAGTGACCTTTTGAGGATTTCTTCATTAAACTGCAGGAATTTCCGCTTGCCATTTCACACTCTGATTCTTTAGCATCAAATCTTCCCGGGTGCAGATTTAAAGATCATTCAGCATTTTAATAATTATTACACTCGCTATGTGTCGCATATGTGTGTATTCCCACGCCTTCTGGTCTAAAGCTGTGACTTATCTGCGGATCGGCAGTGTGAACTGGTCTCCACAGGCGCTGTTGTACCTGGCCCTCAGATTAAGTTATCTTTGTCAGGCTCCCTCAGGTGCCCTGACATTTCTCCTCTTGGCCCGTTCAACATATGGTGGCTCATTTTAATTGGAATAGCATATGCTTTCCACATGGTGTCCCTATTGCCTCAAAATGAAGTCTGATCAAAAATGTCAGTACAGAGTGGAAGACTTAAAGGTTGCAGCAGAGCAAATATTAACTTAACTCGTATTTATTTTATTATTTTGAAGATCTCTTTCTCTCTTTTTCTCTTTCACAGGTAAAGTCGGATTTAGATTTGCAGTGTTCAGCAGCTGCATCAAAGTCACATGCAACATAGCCGACTAAAGTAGAAGTAACAGGTGCTGGCATGCCACATGAAAAGTGATGTGAAAGTAACTGGATCTGGACCTCAGCTGGGAAGGCGTCACTCAGCAATAACCACAATTTCACAGCATTACCTCTTTTCTGTGTTACTGCCTGTCGGTGCTTGTATTTCTTCTGTATTCAATTTTAGATGCAGTAATACACCCTGCCACCATAGCTAGCTTCACATATGGATGTTATAAGGTTAGAGGTCCAGAACAATGGCAGCAAAATGCACTTATATAAAGTTAAACTGTTTCCTGTAGTGTGAAATTTTGTAGATTCAACATCCAATAATATAATTTAACTAAAAACTGCACAGACTTACAAACCCATTGTGAGGAAGCTGCAAGCTAAACACACTTCCAGTAAAGGTTGGAGATCTGAGTAGTTTTTGTTGTGAAACTGTGAACAAACAAATTCACTGATGGTACTTACACAAAATTGGGAAAATGCAGAAAAGATACCATCAACAAGAGTTAGAGCACTAAGAGTGTGTAGACAGAACCACAAACGTCTACCTGCTGGTGGTGCTAGAGGAAAGTCAAGGGATCACCTAAAGCTATTAGGACACTTTGCCAGAGAATGTCTGTGCCAATCAGTGCAGTAGATGTTGAGCTATTCCACTGGATAAGTGAACATTTAGACCTGTTGACGGAGGATCTTCAAAGTGATTTGAATCTATCTTCTAGAAGTAGCAAGCACATCTCAACATCAAGTGTTTGGGCTGAGAGGCATAAGGAGTGGAGATTTGACCAGCGATGAGTCCAAATTTGAAGAAAAAGAGAAGAACTGCTTGGGCCAAGAAACAGAAGGAATGGACACCATACTTTTGTCTGATAAGTCCAATTTGAGATTTTTGGAGAAGGTGAACAGATGGTATCTGCATGTGTGGTTCCCACTTCGAAGTGTGAAGAAGGTTGTGTGATGGTGCAGGGTTTTCCTTGATAAGGTAACTTTTGACTGGTACACACACAGCAGTTAGCCCAGCAGTTATTTAACAGTTACCTAGAATGTTAACACATTAGCAAGTGTTTGGATGGGGACGGCACAAATCAGGCATTCATGGTTGAATTACTGCAAAGAAACCACAACTGAGGGCGACCAACAGCAAGAATAGAACTGCTTTGGCTAAGAAACACAAGAACTGGACAGACTGATGAGGTAAATTTGAGATTTTTGGTACCAACCGCTGTCTTGTGAGATGCAGAGAAGGAAAATGGGTGGTATCTACATGTGTGGTTCCCAGGTGTGATGGTGTGGGGGGGTGCTTTTGACTGGAAATGTACAACAGTTAGCCCAACATTCATTTAAGTGTTATCTAGAATGTTGTATTTGCGGCACATTAGCCCCAAACAGCTAACACAGTGGCTGGTTAACAGTAAACTCAGAAACAGACGCAGTACCTGCAGATAATGATCCAATGAGGGAATTTGAGAAGTAGATAAGAGACGCTCGCCAGTATTTGCACGGTCACGGATCTGGTAAAAATGGTGGATGTAACTGTCAGTTAAACTGCCAGCCGTGGGACTGTGCCAGTAGGTGTTGCTATAGCAACAGACCATTCAACTGAAACCAACTGCTGGTCACAGAACAGATTTCACAGGACACAGTGCTTCACAGTATGTACGCTGCTACGCTCTTTAAGTTTCATATAGGTCAAAAGTACGAACATGCAGATCATTTGTGAGAACTTCCATCGGAACATTTGTTTGTGATTAAAAGCTTTGATGTATAATATATCATATATATATATATATATATAATACATGCGAGAGGAAGCTGCTTTCTATCTTTACCGAGTCAACAAGGCCAGAAACCCACTTAACCAATCAAGCTGCACATACATTATCTCTTCCCTCTTGAACTCCTTCCCCTCATCTCTCCATCTTGTGTTAGATTTCTGTACGTATGATGAGGCACCCCAGAGACCGACGATCATATAGTGTTTTATTTAGAGGAGCTCCTCTTCTCCAGACGAGGCTTTTAGCACAGCCGTAGTCTGTGACCCACTTCTGCGCACAGACGGGGCTAGAAATGAGGAGAAGGTGGGAGGAGAAAAGGAGGTGTCAGGGGGTTTTTTAAGGGAGCAGATTTGCGGGAGAAGGAAGAATGGAGTTGATGCATGAATGTGGGAGATGAGGAGGATAAAAGGGAGACGCAAGTCGGGAGTTTGAGGATAAAAGGAATCGAGATCAAGTGAATTGTTGTTGCCTCATGTATGATTTTCTAAATATTGTACTTCAGAAGGCTTTAGCAGTAATTATTGTACAAAACAGGCGTTTTCACAGCAGAGAGTTTGACATCTCAGTGTGCTTTACCTGCCTCGACAAGTCATAATGTGTGCTGTGAAGAGTTTATGGAGTGTGAATGGTGGCTACTGCGTTTGTCTGATAGAAGTACACAGCAATGTACACAACATCGAGTCGGTAATTAAAACCTGCAGATGGTAAACAATGTAAACACGGCTCCTCTTAACACAATCACAAACACAAACACTGCTGCAGAGTCAGGTCATATTCAGGCTTAATGCCAATTAGCAGCAGCTAGTGAGATATAGGAGAGGCAATTAGCGCCTTCCTGTATATGAACTGTCACAGCAACAAGAGACAAAGTGAGAGCTCCAGAAAGGCCACTGCTCGACCTGAAGGAGCTTCTTTCAAATGACTAAATTAGAAGCACTGCTGCTGTTTGAATATCTCAACATGATCGTTTTGTGACGCCGAATTAGATTATTAATGGGTGATTTTTTTTTTTAAATGCACTTCGGGGGCACAGTCATAATAAATGAGTTAGCAGACGCAGCCTGAAGAACATTTGGAGTGAATTATATCGTAATGCGTCCGTGTTGTTTCGCTGTATTCAGCTGAGTAGACTACTTCTAATCACATTACATGAAGAAGAGCTTAAAGTATTAGTAGCTTCATCGATTATTCCATTTGTTCTGAAATTGGTCGGTGATGGGTGAACTTTTTAAACTCTGACTTTGATGCTGGCAAAGCTACTTTGATAACACAATACAACGCAAAGAGTTTTTCCTGTGACTAGATCAGTCAATTAACAGAACATTTTTAATCAGTCTGAAACAACTGATTAATAATAACTGATTCATTGTTTGAATAATTTAAAACTGCAAAATTTCACTTGTTCCAGTGTCTCAAAATGTGAATATTTTTTCTTGCTGTGATCGAAAATTACTCATCTTTTTAACAACAATTTGAAGAAGACAAAAGTAATCATAGGGAAGTGCATTTCTCTCTCTTTTGTGACTTTTGATACGCCAAACTATTTATTTATTAAGTGAACCAGTTACTCAGTAAAGAAAATAATTGTTAGTTTCAAAAAACGTATACAAAACAACCTCAAGCTATGGCCCCCAAATAACCACACAATTAAACCAACAAATACAGTCCAAAGACAAAATATGTAATGTTCAATCTGGTAAACTTTATTGTTTTTTGTAAATATACACTTATTTTGAATTTGATCGATGTTTTTATTTACATTTCACACAGCGTCCCAATCAGCATTGTACATACTGACAAACTACTTGCACAAAAGTCATACAACATATAACATATGCCATACAGTACATACATATACGCTGACCATTAGGTACACTTGTACAAACCAATGTGAATGAAGTAGTACACTGCTCAGAGAGTTAACTCAGACCTCCATAATAAACATAAAGTATAATAAATTACCTGAGTTCAAGTTAATTCATGCCACAGTTGTTGTATTGGATCACATTAGATTGTGTAAGTGTCGGTGAATGCGCACACATACAGTATATCTGAGGGTCATGTATGGTCAAACCTCCCTTTGGCCGCCAAACTAAACTCACTCTTAAATTAAAGGTACAGTGTGTTGGATTTAGCGCCATCTAGTGGTGAAAAGTTGCAGATTGCAACCAGATGAACACCGCTCACCTCACCCTCCCATTCCAGGCATGTAGGGTAAACAACAAGTGGCTGTGAAAAACAGAATCTAGAGTCCGTTTGTCCATTCTGGGCTCCTGTAGAAACATGGCGGTTCAACATGGCGGACTTCACGTTAGGGACCCGCTCCCTGTGTAGATATAAAAGTCTCATTCTAAGGTAAAAACAACATAATGGTTCTTATTTTCAGGTTAATATATACAAATAAAAACATAGTTATGGTTATCATGTTTTATTTCTTAAACGTTACACACTGGACCTTTAACATGTCACGTCATAATAAAATCTGTCAGAGAAAACAAAACAATACTTGAACAAATATTTATTTCAGATGGATTTTTTTTATAGTCCTTGTTTGTCCTCAAACCACCTGCACACACACACACACACACACAGCAGTCGATTAATGATCATAAGCGGGGAGCATTTCACTTAAAACAATGCCTACATGTTACAGTTTGTGTCTGTGGAGGGAATGCTGACTCCTTTATATCAGCCTACACACACACACACACTGAGCAGATGTGCTACAAAGGGAGGCACTTGCAGTCCATGAAGAGATGTGAGCTGACGTGGTGGGAAATGGGATCAGCGTCGTCTGGCATATTCCAAAATCGCAGCCCTGCCAAGCTTTTGGCTGCAGAGAGATGACCCCATGTGACCTCCCCCCTTCCTCTCAAACAGGGTGACGTCACCTTTGAGAGCTTTTGCATGGAGCAGCAGTCGGAAAAATGTCTTTACGCTGCCGCCTCCTCCCGTCCCCAGAAAAAACCTCACAGCACCTAATGAACAAAAAAAAAAAAAAAGATGTAAAATTCATGTGCCTTCATTAATTATTGAATATTAATAAGAAAAGCAGCATAGGCTAAATGTGCTACAGAAGTCAGACAAGCTAGTAACTGGGTCACTCCGTGAAACATCATTTTTCACCTGCTGACACCGATGCACATTTAGCCGTGGCTCCAGTTTATTCTGATGCTTTCTTTAGATCAGGACGAGCTTTAAAAAAAAAAAACATGTTTATTATAAACACGTTCACCATGATCCAAAGCACTTTACAGGCAGGGTGGACGTCAACCATTAGCACTGGTACTAACAGGACGTTTTACTGTAGTGTTGTAAAAAATAATTGAAGCATGCTGGCATGGATACATAATTTATAGATTTAAATGTATCCAACACTAAATAAATCATCATTTCCACAAAACACATATAGTCTTAGAACAATTCCTCATGGCTTAAGTGTGGGGCTCTCTTTGATTCTACACATAAATTTCAGTTTATTTGTCTGGAGGAAGACTGTGCCGTCTTTTTAAAACAGATTTATAATGTGTGCTGCGGCAAAGTTTAACAAAGCACGTAACTTTGTTGTTATCTCCGCTTTGGCTTGAGGTATAAAATATGCCAGATAAAGTTTGAGTGGGCGTTGAGGAGGCTGTGAGGGTCTAATGAAAAGACGGAGTGGAGTTGCATCATGGAAAATGTAGGATCCAGAGTTTTGGGAGACTGACTCATACTAGAGGCTAAAAGTGTTTTGCAGCTGTCTCTTACGGGTTCCCTACCTTTATTGAAATTGTTTACAAGTACAAACAATGGGGGACGATGTTTGATGATTGAGATTTTATATAAATACAGACGCCAATGGAGAACCCGGCTCAGTATCATCTGTAATGTGTACTCCTGCATCCCTTCTTTTTAACCTCCCTTACCAAAACACAGAGATCTCTCACTCAGCTTACATATTAAGCCACCAAAAATGCATCCGATGACCCCCCACACGTGTTCTTAAGGCGTTTTTTAAGCGCTGCCACATGGAAAGAATTCCTGACTGTCTGTAGGAAGTTTAAAACAGCTGAGATAAAAGTGTGTTTTTATCAAGGAGAGGCTGACGGAGCTGAAACTAATTAAATTCTAGACGGACCTAAAATGAGTCTGCAGCTACTTTACATCACCATCATCATATATAATATATAATATAATATATTAAATGAGCATTTGAAGCCTTTTGTCATCATATATGATGATATATTTAATGTTTTGGAGGATTTGGCAGTGTTGTAGTCAAGACCAAGACCAGATACCAGGTAGCTAGTGTTGTTTGTAATTTAGGAGTTGATGTCCACACAGTTGTGGTCTTAACCAGTCTTGAAATAAGTCCTCTTTATCTGAGAGCGAGACGAGACCGAGGCCTTTAAAAGGTGGTCTGGGATTTGGACTGTTGGCAAGAACTCAACTTTTATTTTGAAAATCTAAAATAGACGAGGGACTTCTGGTCCATATGTGACATGGTTGAGAGTGAGAGACTTGAAGTGGTGGTTGCGGAGGAAGCGGTGGGGTGCTATGGTTGAACTCTGAGTGATCTGTCAGCAGTAAATCACTGGGTGAGAGGGACTAAAGCCTGCCAGCCCCGTCTGCTCAGAGAGGGAGAGAGACGAGGGAACATTAAGGCCAGCGATGCTAAAAGCCACTAAGTCTCCCTCTTGTCTCCCGGTCCTGGAGCTGGAGCCAGACCAGCTGCCGGGCCTCTTGTGTGTTTTTCTCTCTTCACATTGATCGTCCCGCCGGCCACCTTTGACCAACATTTCTCTTTTTTCTGCTTCTTGTGGGAATGTTTAACAGCGACGCATCATCCCGACAAACAGTTAAATGTTTCGGTGTGATCAGTGATTACTACAGCTGAGTGGCATTGATCATTTTTATTGATCACATCCACATCTGTTGGTAGGCTCAGTGGGGACAGCACGGTTCACTCGGTATGAACATTAGACCTGCAGGAGACGTGCAGTTCCAGTTAATATGTCAACACAGCTTAAGATCTTTCTCTTTAAAATCACCATGGTGGGAATTTGTGTCCATGCCAGCGTTCATTCATTAACATTTGGATCAGGGATGCAAGTAACTGAAGGGTGAGGAGCTGTGAAATGTTATGTGGCAGTGAATCCCATGTGTGACAGGTGTGATTGTTGAATAATGCATAATGCTTGATGGCATTTTTCATTGGAATAGCAATGGAAGCATGACGGCGGGCTGCGCTGACTGTTAATTTAGTCAGACAGCGTCCATTAACGTCTGCCAGGCGCATGGACAGCACGAACACGTCTTGACAAAACAAAGTGCTCCGTGACTTTGAAGTAACTAAGTAACTCTCTGTGCAAACACTCTGCCAAGGTCAGGTTGGGTACCAAGTTAGCAGGATTATCCAACCTGCAGATATTACTTCATCGCTCAAACAGTTTCCTGTTCAGAGGGGCCCCCGGGCCTTGTGGATGAGGTCAGGAAGAAACTGGATATAACCGGAGACACTCAACACCACGATGTAAATGGTACAGCTGACATCATTTTCACAGACTGTATATATAACATGGACGTCGTATCCGTGACGTCGCCCACACGTTTATGAAGAGCTGTTGTGAAGCTCAGTGTGGTGAGGCAGTCCTGCAGCTGATAAAGACGTGGATCATCGGTGGACCTGAGGCGGGCTGAACGACGCCTGGTCGCTCGGCTGTAAACATGTTTATTTCTGCTGTGAAGTTGGACATTTGAACATGGGGACTTATGGAGACTGACTCACTTCTGGAGCCAGCCTCAAGTGGACGTTTGAGGAACTGCAGCTCCCCATGTTGGCTTCACGTTGCATGTTATAAATCATATTAGATCTGACTAACTAACAGTTATTTTCATTATTGATTCATCTGTATTATTTTCCTTTGAAACATTAAATAGTTCCAGTTTTTTTTTTTTTTTGGACTTGGCTGCACGAGATGAATTCTGTGAGGTAACACCTTCACAGCTTTGAAAAGCTCTCCGGTGGCTGAAGGGTTAAACATCGTTTGGTAGTAGGAAGTGGGTGGTAAGAGCTCTGAGGATGGAGCGAAGCCTGTGTAGCAACCACGGATCATTTTCCGCGAGAAAAGCGACGTTACACCACAGCAGCAGCAGCAGCAGCAGGAGGAGGAGGAGAGGACAGTGAACGCATCTTCTACCTGAAAGAAAAGGACAGATCTCCGCAGCAGAGGACGGACTCGTCTCACTGATCTCACCTCTCTCTTTTCTTTTTTTTATTTATTTATTTGTGGACGCACAGAAGCTCTGACAGCGCGTGGATGTGTCATACAATCCATATTTGCGTGGCAGTGTGCAGTATGCATGCATTGAGCCCAGCGTACATGCATGCACTGCTGCCTCCACGGCACACACACTGTGTTTGAACGTGGACACACTGTGACATGTAGCGGATTGCTGCAGCGGAGTGTGTTCGTGCACCGACAGAAGGATGACAGGAGCTCGTAGTTTGTGTCTGTGGTGTGTTTGGGCTGAAGATGTGTGCAAACTTGTTGGCTTTATCTAATCCCCGGTGTGATAACCTTCATCGGGCTGCTCGGGGGGGTTCTTCTCCTTTTTCTCCCAGCTGGACTTCACCGTGCAGCATCGCGTCTTTTCAGCGCTTCCCACCACAAAGCAGCCCAGTCAGTAGTCTCTGTCGGTCCCTGCCAGGAGGGGTACATGTTGGCTGGGGTCGGGCACTTTTTTAACTCTTTGGTCCTATTTGATAGTGGAGTTTTTGGGGGTGGGTGGGTGGTTGCACCACTAGAGACAGCGTATGATAGTACGCAGCACACTGGCTGTAAAAGCACCGAGCAGTCCGGAGACAATCAGCGGATATTTACGCGCTCCTCGCCGCTCAGTGATGTCAAAAGCAGCTCGCAGTATTTCGGTTTAGAGGTGAATTGGCTCGCTTGAAGCCACGCGAGAGTGGGGCTTGTTCTCGGCCCCCCCTCCTCCCTCCTCCCTCCTCCACCGTCACCTGGAAAAAGAGCCACGAGACCCCTCCGACAGGTGTGAACACAAGACACGCGCCATGGATGATTCTGGGATCATCCGAAGACGGAGGCTGCAGGTGAGAACTTTTATATATATATATCACCTTTATGTGCATCATCATCATCATCATCATCACTGGATGAATACTGTACAGTCAGTCAGGCCATGTTAAATTTCAAAATAAGAGCACCGCTAGCACATGTTCTTTAAAGGATAGTCAGTGTGATCGTCCTCATGTGGATGTAAAACATTTATTTTATTCACAATTAACAACTAACAGCTAATTTGGCAGGTAGACAACAAACAACCACAATACAATAAATACTCCACTACTACACATCAATATAAGATTAATAATAGACAATCAGTCTTTTATAACATAAACATGCTCCTTTAAACACATTTGATGTGCTATGAAAGACTTCTCCAACCTCAGGGTTTATAAATGGGTACGAAGAAGCACAAAAACACCATAAAAAGACGATAATAAACATGTGACACTCGTAACATGTTATGTAATAGTGTAGTATACGTAATCTTAAACAAGTGAGAAACAGGCGTGGCTGTGAAATGAAGCAGGAAGTGCCGCAAACTGCAGTTCCTCTAACGTCCACTTGAGGCTGGCTCCAGAAGTGAGTCAGTCTCCATAAGTCCCCATGTTCAAATGTCCAACTTCACAGCAGAAATGTTTACAGCCTGGTACAAAAACAGTTTTGGTCTCTGTAGCTAATTTCCTCGTTCATGACAACTGTACTGAGGGTGAATTTATATACAACTCACCTGTTCAGGTTATATTAAGGCTTAAAGTTATGCAGGATTAAGAGCGTGGACGCTTTGGCTTGTTTGAGCGACCAGGCGTCATTCAGCCCGCCTCAGATGATCCACGTCTTTGCTAAAGGAGGTGGAAGAGGCACGACTACCAACATTAAGCTTCAAAACGTGACGTCACCAACCTTTATACTGTCAGTGGTCAGAAACTTTGTCATTGTGCACAATGGCTTAATACACCCAGAGATATTGAAGGGAAAGATACTCGGCCTGTTTTCATTGTTTAAGCGTCACAATAATGTGTATACATGAGTCTGAGCTACTTGAAGAGTACGTGAAGTACATTATTCTACTGCATTTGCGTAATGTAGGCTCTTCACTTAGCCTTCATCTTGTACATTACGGCAGACGCAGGAAGGCGCTGGTACAGTAAAAGCTTCCTTCGAGGCTTTCCTCCGTGGTGTGGTTGCTTGTGTGAAAGTAATCCATCGAGGCAGGCAAAGCTGGCTTAACACAGGGTCATTATCTGCCGGTCCTTCTTCGCTTCCTCCTGAATTAATTTACAGTAAATGTACCCCGCTGCCCGCCGTGCCAAGATATTACGCTCTAGATGATAAGATCATCTTTTATAAAATATAGACAAGCGGAATTGGACGATTTCCTGCGCAAATGTTGCTCAGTTGGTAGAACATGGCGGTATCGCTGCCAGGTTTTCCCGCTCTTACAGGTGCTGGATTCCTGTTGCCAGGCCTGGCGGATTAAAGCGGACACCAAATTAAAGATGTTATGATAAATGAGTCGGTCCAGGGAGCGTTTCATTCCAAGGAATACAAGACTATCTGCTCCCTGTACCGTACAGCTGTACCTTTGGTGAACTGTTTGTTGAAGATTCCCTCTCAGCGGTGTCTTAGTGACATTTAGATTGAGGCTTTCGATAATCGTTGCCTTTGTGTGGCCGTTCGAAGAGCAGAGAGAGCTACGGTAATTTGTCAGGTCTGTAATATGAGTATTTTTTTTCTTATCTTCTCCAACTAATGATTCATTTGATATTGATTAGTCTGTATTATTTTCTGGATTAATTATTTGGTAGAAAATATCCATTAAGCGTCCAGTGTGCCTGATTTATGTGGTTCTATTGACCGAATATGACAGCGATGGATTATAATATGTTTTCTTTAGTGTATAAATAAGAATCTTTATGTATTTGTTACCTTAGAATGAACCATCATGGGATATCCACCAATGAGTCCGCCATGTTGGACCGCCGTGTTTCTAAACACTTGCTGTGTCTCAATTCAGATACCTAATACTTCCATTAGTACTCTTCTATATAGTACACCATGTACTTCCTGGTGTAGTCTGCTAATTTCAGCAGTGTGTTGTTGTCTTAATTCGAGTACTGGAAATGACCCAATATTTTACCACTTCTTCTTCCCTGAATTGCAACCAGGAGGAGCATTAGCGCCAACATTTGATTGCCAAAATATTGCAACTATTTCTTGATAGAGCCTTTCTCTTTTTGTGCGTCGTTTCACCTTCATGCTAAAGAGAACGTGAAGCTAGATGCGACTGTATCCTACACACTGGTCCTTTAATATCGCATAATTTAAATATTCAATCTGCTTGTTTTTGTTTCACCACCAGTCTAAAACCTGGTGGTCTCAGAAAAGCAGCAAAAATGTACATCCGATAAACTGGAACCAGTAGATTTCTCAGATTTCGCTGATGTCAATTAATGCTGTAAAGTTATTTTTTATATTGACTGATTAGTTGCAATTCTATGAAATGTAAAAGAACAAATGGTGAAACTTCACAAGTCCTGAGAGCCCGAGGCAAAGAAGAGCAACAGATCTTCACGTTTGAATATTTTCTGCCTCTGCTGGAATAAATCACAGTAACGACTAATTGTTTCAGCCCGACTATAAATAAGCTTCTGTGAGTCTATATAAACGTGTTCTGTGTACAGGAGCTGAATTCTTACTTGTGAGTTATTGCTCACATCAGGCACAGATACACAGAAGATTTCTTTTATCGGTAAGATGAAGAAATCCAGCTCTGAGCTGAATTGAACGTTTGTGTGTTAGAAGGCGTTGAGTCGCTCCGCCGAGCTCACTCGTCCTTTTGATTGAAACATTTTCTCAGAAGTTGATTGTAGCGAGTGGAAGCTGAGAGCAGGTGCAGCCCGGCGGGGGGACAGCAGACAATTAGACGTGAACATAAAGGTTTTAATGTATTGCAGAAACACACACACACACCTACACACACTCACCCAAAGAGACGAGCAGCTCACTGATGAGTCAAACTTTTGATATTAGTCAGACGCTGAGTGCACGTTAATGTGCGTGTGTGTTTGTGCATGACATTCATGCCTATATGTACATATCAAATCGAAACCCACCCCCTGCCCTTACTCTCCATTTCCATTGAAGTGGTCGATATCCATATCTCAGACAGAGGAGGTCTAAATGCTGAGGATGTGGCGCAGTTGTCAGGCCCATTAGCAGGACTAATGGTGGCCTAACAGCCCTGTGTGCCCTCAGGGAGGAAGACCAACCACCAGCAGCAGGACGGGTTGAAAGGCCTGGAGGCCGAGAGGAGGAGGAGGAGGAGGAGGGGGCAGCGTAGACCTGAGGCAGGCAGCAGCTGTGGGCTACAGTAGACCCCATTTAAAAAGCTATTACAATATGTGGATCCCTTTACTGCCTGGATCTACTTTCACACCAGAGAGACAAAGGAGGGCGGAAGAGGGAGGAGTGTGTGTTTATGTATGGCATGTTTGTGTTTCATACAGATGCAGTGAGGACACTGAGACTGTGACAGAGTGATGCTGTTACTCTTAGCTTTAACTATACACACGACTGTTACTGAATTAAATTAGTTTCAGGCTCTATGTTAACGAGTGTGTAACTTAGAGTGGGACAACTGAACACCGACAACAGACGTTATACATCACTTCACTATTGTAGGAGCTGGTGATGATTCACCTTATTTTACCTGTTCACTTAGTGGCAGGGTTCAGACAAACAGGACGAGTTAGGCTCTCGTCTAGTTTCGTTACGTTATGCTAAGTTAATTATTTTTTAATTCTTTTAATAAACACCATAAAACGCGTCTGACATGACTGTGGAAGTCAGTCACCTGCTTAGCCTCTTACGTCATATCACTCCACCAGTCTTATCCATCACTTACTTTACAGGCAAGATGTGACATATTATGTAGTTCCTGTTCTAAATGAAGCAACAAAATACAAGAAAAATAAGGTATTCTACAAAGTAAATCTTACCTAAATATACCTGTATATAATATATATAATAATATTCCTCCCCGTGTGTCCTGATTTCAAAGTTTCACAGCATCATAAATGAGAAAAATCATGTTTTGGTTTAGTCTATGACGATAAGTCCATTTTTTCACTATTTTTGCTTAAAAAAACTCTTAAAAAGTTAAAGATTTATCAAAAAAGTCACTGATTTTTTTTTCTTTTGCCAAATTGATTAATGGACTACTCGTTTCAGCTCTACACCGTATCTCCCAACCCTAGTTTCAAATACGATGAGAACAATCAAAAACTGTCAAACCTATTAAATGCATCAGTTCATTGTCTCAGCACAAACCAGACTGACACTTAGTCCAGTCATATATTGTAAAATGAATTTTAAATCAGGCAACATTTGACTATTAAACTAAAAGAATCTGAATGTCCACAAACCTGATTGATACTGAGTTTCTAAGACCGATACAGACACTGTGTTGACATTTAAAATATGTCTTAAATTCATAAAGAGCTGTGAACACACTGAGGCACAGGAAGAGACTGTCCTCCGTGAAGAACGATAGCATCGATCTTTGAGGCAGTCCCCCGAACGGACATATGTTCACGTTCGAGTGACAAAGCTGTCGAGAGGCCGCAGTAATTATGACGGAAACAGACGAGGGAGTCAGGCGATGTTACAGGGCGAGTGGGGACGAGGTCGGGACGGATCAAAAACTTGTTTCTTATACTCAACTTTGGTTTATTTGAACCGTTACCACGATCGTTTCTGAACTCAACCACGTGGAGCGAAGGTCGCCTAATGACCCCAAAATGTCACCCTCGTTGACTTCCTTCACTCGCTTTATCACTTCAGTCTAAACTAATTGTGGCGTTCTTCTCCAGAGGACAGTCTCTCTCTCTTTCACGGCCACCTGCAGCCACTAGTTACCCTGATTGATCCTTCCTGCTGTCGTCCTTAAGCCACAAAGTCTTTCTCTTCTCTCCGCAATAACCGTATCTTTCATTATTTACCTCTCAGTTCTCCTTCACCTCCATCACCTGCTTCATCTGCCCATCTTTCTTGTCCGCGTCTCCTCATTTCTCACCTCCCTGCTCCTCCTCGCATCTCCCTTCGCTCACAGCTGGCACCATTTTCAGGGCATAACATTTGGCATGGGAGTTGTCATCGTCATTACACGGGAAATAAATTACATTACAGCGCAGTACATTCATTTAGCAGATGTTTTTGTCCAGAGTGGCTTGTATTTTTCTTCCACCAACACACACACGTTTTTCTCCTGCTGCTCCTTTCTGGTTTAAAGATTATATCTGTGCTTTTATTTGACAGTTAACAACAAAAGACCTCTGGCTTTCATACACGACTGTTTATATCTAGTATTAAATGTGCACATCTGAAACATTGAAATCTGACGTGTACTTTAATGTTTTAGTTTGGCCCATGTCCCATCTGTTACCATGGAGGGAGGGGCGGGCTTTAACAGTACGGACAGCGACCTCGGGGCTTCGTTTTTGTTGAGCTGTCGTGTCGTCCATCTTTGTGAACTACAACAGGTCTGATGCTGCTTCATGAAAAACACAATAAATGATAGTAGATCACCTACACTGATCTGTGGCTCTCCGACTGTATTTTAGGAGAGCGCGTGTGTGTCATCGAGATGAGTCGACGATGATCCCGCCGCCCCGAGCGGTTGTAGGTGTTTGTAGCAGCGTACTTGCACTTAACCCATATGCTCATCCGCTCACACACAAACAAACACAAGTCACATGACGTGTCTCACCCCTCTCTGTTGTAGGAGTATGGAGTACACACACACACACACTACCATAATTTGTCCAATATTTTGTTCTGGGCAGCGTGCCCATTTCCAATATGCTAAGCACAAGGGATAAGAGTGTGATCACTGCAGAAGATCCAGCTCTGTTTGCCAAGTCCTGTCACTCACTGCCATGCCCACTGCTTTGTTCTGCATCGCCACGTCCTTCTCATGTCAGTATTATTTTAGGTTTTCTACCCAGAGTGCAAAGAGTACATCAAAGCAACAGATCTGGGACAGAATATATTTGGGAATAGCTTCAAATGTTTTGAACTACTTTAACTTGAGCTTGAATTATCATGCCAGACGCCTGTAAAGCACAATAGCTCGAGTCCAACCGAATCCCTCAGACAAAAGATGCACAAATTAAGGAAAAAAATAGCGCTCCATGAAGTTTGAAACAAGAAATGTAGGACAAGAGTGTGAGTCAATTACTTTGACCCTCGGTGTATTGTCCAGTGAACTGACACTATTAAAGTGAAGAGTACACTGGGTGACATTTTCCCTCCCAGTTTTGGCAGCAGGAACAAAACAGAAGCCTCGTGACTCCGCTCCAGACCAGCAGCATATTCTCTTTTTATTCTAGTCTTTCTTTTCTTTGGTTTCCAGTTGGCCTTCGAGTTTGTCCTTGAGTAAAAGGAAAAAAAAAAAACATGGCAATAACTGTGACACACCACTCGTCTGACAGAGAAACTCGTCTTAAATGTCCCCTTTTCATAACAAATCGTAGCAGCTGAGAAGGATGTGAATGATTTGTTGCACGGAGGACGTGGATTAAATGTGCAAAAACACATATTTAGTGTCGCTTTGAGATTCAAGTTTTTGCGTTTTGCATCCCTGAAATGCAGCAAGAAAGAAAAACACCAGAAATGTGTGTGTGTGTGTGTGTGTGTGTGTTTGTGTGTGTTGGGGGGTAGTTATCACACCTTTCTACTGTCGCCACCTGTTTCCTCACAGGCGGATATCGACGCGTTGTGTTGTTAGTGTCGTGGATTTATGTGTATTATGTGAGTGTGAGGACACAATAGGACAAGACGTAATTATAATCGCATCACATATAATGATTATCCAGGCCTGTGATTACTGTAATATTTCTGTTATGACCAGCTTCACTTATCTTCTACATGCCAGGATTTTCTTAACTGGAAACAAAAACTGCATCTTTAGATAAATATAGTATTAAGTATAAATACTTTGATAAAATATATAAAGGTAAACATCGTTTCTGTGATTACACAGTTTACTTTTAGGATCCACAGATGAGCTGATTTGAATTGAAACATGTTTTTCTTGATTAATCCATGAATTGTTCCATCAATAAAAATCGTTAGTTCCTTACAGCTCAAACTGACCACAAATGTGAAAAGTTGGAGCAAATATTTGGCAGCAACGCTCGATAAATAAAACACGTTTAACCGTCAGGGATGTGCTCACAGATTTATTGCAAGATTGCACTTTTTTATTGATGATTGAAAGTCCAGAAATCGTCTTTCATAAATCTCGTGAGGGATGGCACTATTTCACTGCACAGAAGCTACATAAATGTCTTATAGATCTGTTATTCTGCAGTGTGCCTGGCTGTGCGTTACAGTCTCTTCTTTCTGGGTGATATCTGTGTCACACTGGGTCCAGATTGTTGTTCAGGTACAAACACGAGTATTAGCTTTGTGTGTTTCCAGACCACAAAACGACCTCTAAACTCTCCATTTGTACTACAGTAACTTAAATATCCTTCCTGATGTAAAAGCATCTGGGTCGATGTTCTTTGCCTTTACCTGAGAGGAGTGTATTCACAGTTCAGGTCTTGGAAGCTGTCACGGTCAGAAATGCTGCAGCGATCAGTAACATGGCAACAACAACGTACAGTAGCTGTCCGTTGGACTGAGACGGTGGAGTGGGAGCAGGTGTTGGGTTTTTTTATCCATTAGCCACCCCCTTTCACCCCTACACTCGGACACGTATACGAGACTCCTGGGGGGCCTCGCTCTGAGTCAGCCTGGTCGAGCTCACTTCCTCTTCATGATGTAACTCATTAGCTGTCCCAGAAAGAGCTCGCCGTGATGGGTGATGTCACTCCCATTGAAAAAAAAGCAATCACTGTCCTCTGAATGGAGAGACGCTGCCAGGCCAACATCATGCAGTGCATAGTGTGTTTTAATAGATGCATGTCTCTGTTTAAAGCAACATTGTTGCCTCCAGTTTCAGAGTGTGGTAAATATGGACAGCTATTATCTGCTATTATCTATTTGTGTACACATTGCTCATAAAGTGTGTTCGTTTGGTAGCATTTGAGGTGCTACTTGGAATATTTTGTAACTTGAGAGCCAGGCTACCGCTTTCCTTCTACTTCCAGTCTTTATGCTAAGCTAAGCTAATCGCCTCCCGTCTCGTCAAAAGGAAAGCGCATGATTATATTTCCCAAAATGTCACGCTATTCTCTTAATACAGCCGTCTGTACAACTTTTTATATTCATGTGATTACTGCGCAACTGCTGCACTTGTTCAGTCCCCAAGAGGGATAATTATGATTTCTTCAACTTGCCTTTTGAAAACAGGTTCTAACTTATTACAATGCGTCTCTGCAGCCTAGCAGGGTTTCCGCCGCTCGCTGCCTCCCCGTAGTTTTTATATTAAGTTGGATTATTAAAGTCTCGCAGCGCTGCAAAGCAAATCGAGACGGTTTGGGTTGGTAAGCCTGTTTTTCGAGATTGTTTGGAGACGAGAGCTCCAGCTGTCAAGTCATGTTTCATCAGCTCGTCATTGTTTGGGTTTTGTAATGCTTGTTTACTCATACAAAGACAAAGAGGCTGTGTGTGTGTGTGTGTGTGAGAGAGAGAGAGAAATCTCAGCACTGCCCTCATCTAACATAAAATCTGGAAACCCAATCGCAGTCTCTTTATTTTCCTCTCACGGTTATATTTGTTTTCACGTTCTGACCTCGCCGTGATTTGTCGCTTGGATTCCTTTCACTTCTCCAACACGGCTCCGTCGTTAAGCCTTCCCCCCGAAAGTGAAAAGAAACAAATGATAAATATCTTTTTTAGCTGCGCCATCGGAGCGTGGAAAATAGCTTGATGAGCAGCGAGGCGCAGGCCGACAATAGAAATTGACGGTAACCTGATCTTTACCTAAGCCGATCAAATTGGGAATAGACGGGCAACAAGCGGCGCACGGATTCATCCCAGCAGATCTTAATCACATCAGAGTCTTTGCTGTTGTTGTCCCAATGTCATAAATATAGCAGCAACATTTTTAAAATTGACTTTGGCTCCTCTCAACCTGGTGGTTCCTGAAGCTCTGCAGTCTCCGAGCACTTAGGGGAGAGATCAGTTTTCAACGCTGCTTTCCACTTACACGAGACATTAACAGAGAAATCACAAAACTGACTATGGATTAATTTCATCCTACACGACTGGTTGAATCATTTTATTAACAGAATATTTGGCATTAGTTGAAACACGGTGTTATATTTTATAAACCACAGTGTCCATCAGGGATTTCTTCACTCTCCTTTCTTTGGAAGGTTTCAGTGTCAGACATTGATCTCACCTTGAACACAGCAGCTCTGTGTGTGACTGCAGTTCAACACTAATATTATATTTGAACTGTTAAATTCAAACAACTAACTTCCTGTTTTCTGTGTGGGATGCTAGCATTATAAGATAACGATATTAGTGGCAAATGATCTATCATGTGAAGTGTTTCACTACATATATCAACATGTGGTTCGACCATAGACTATAAAACATGTGAACATGGTGAAGCTCATTGCTATATTAGCAATCCAGCCTCTCCTGGCTAATCTAATCTGGTGGAGCTGAATGAAGCCTGGTTGCTCAAACAAGCCATCTGTAACCACACCCACCTGTCAATCAAAGCGTCCACGCTCTTAATCCTGCATAACTTTAAGCCTTAATATAACCTGAACAGGTGAGTTGTATATAAATTCACCCTCAGTACAGTTGTCATGAACGGGGAAATTAGCTACAGAGACCAAAACTGTTTTTTGTACCAGGCTGTAAACATGTTTATTTCTGCTGTGAAGTTGGACATTTGAACATGGGGACTTATGGAGACTGACTCACTTCTGGAGCCAGCCTCAAGTGGACGTTTGAGGAACTGCAGTTTTTGGTACTTTCGCATTGGCTTCGTTTTACAGCCACAGAGGTTGTTGCTTGGGTCCAAGCAGACATCACAGGATTTGTACTTTTCTTTGTTTTAGTTTAATTTGATTGACAGACTAAATTGATCTCATTCTCAAAGGGCTCGTCCGGGATTTGAACCCGGGACCTCTCGCACCCGAAGCGAGAATCATACCCCTAGACCAACGAGCCACACATCGATGTCACGACATTGATCTTTAACGACAACGACATATAAGCGAAGAAACCGCTGCGTTAGGACAACGTCCTTATGATGTGACACACTCTCTAATCTGAACTTTGGTTACTCCTGATGATTTTTTCGAACATTTGAAATAAAATATTTTACTTCTTAAATACGTGTCTTATGTAACGACTCAAGAAATCCATTTATGCTGCGAACAAACAGACTCGAGGGGTGTTTGACCTTCAGTGAATTACATTTAAACACTCCGTCTATACACAAGAAACAGTGAAGAGGTTTATAGAGAACAGCAGTGAATAAATTATTATGATGATTAAATGAAAACAACACAGTGTTATTAATTTCTTACATTTTCTGTTCATTAGGCAATCAGAAAGTCTGTTTCGGTTTTTAGGCATTAAAGTAATTATTATGTTTCAGTCCATTATATTTCCCACAGATGTGTTGATGTGTTAGCTAATCTGTCCGCTCTCTCTCTCTTTTCTTTCTCTTCCTCCCCAGAAGGATTTACCTCTGCCTCGGAAAAGTAGCAGGTAAGTTAAAGGAGTCATATTATTCCTCTTTTCCACCAGTTCACACAGTTCGACGACATGTTTGTGAAATTCTTTGGTCAAACGCAGCAGACCTCTCTGTAATGCTCAGCGATCAGACGGCAGGTTTCGGTGTCTGTCCCTTTAAATGGAAACGAGCTGCTGGCTCATTTCGCTCGGCGTCAGGTTACCGTGACAACACTCAAGCTTGAGCGCCGGGAGAAACACGGCTGGCTGCTGAAAAACACGTAACCGTTACAACCTTTATATGTTTGAGTCAGAGTCAGACCCTGAGCCCCCAGACAGACCGTTACGTTAGCGTGAATCACGGAGAAAATAAAGCTGATACGAGACACTAAATAGCTGTTAGTGCCAATTAGCATGAGCTAACTAGTCGTTAGCGTCACAAGCCCGTTAGTGATGTCACTAGGGGCTCAAAATCGGAACAGCGTGTTCAGAGACAGTATGGCTGCAGCAGCTCACGTTGTTTTTAAACACTGTAATATGTTAATATGTTTCCTTTAATATACCAGAATTCATTCACATATCTTGTTTTTATGGTTTACGTTATGCAAACCAGACAATTTTTTGTCATGTCAGGTCAATGTTATTGATATAAACTAACATAAAGCATATGACATCCTCATTTGCGTGAGGAAAAATGAAAGAAACCTGAGGAAGAGCAACAGAGGAGGGACCTCTCTCCAAGGACAGACAGACATATAGATTGCTTATGTGCAGAATACACCAACATAGTAAACTGACACTCAGTATGACAAAATTATAGATTGTAAACATATATGAATAATGGATCGACTTCAGGACTCTTGGAGTCTTTCCAGCTTTGTTCGGAGAAGTCGCTGCGTAAAGATGACATTTTTTCCAGCGGGAGCCTTGTCTGCAGACTGCAGCATGTTCCACCTTCGCGGGAAGCCCTTTCACTCTCGGAGCGTCTCCGTCGGCCCAATCTGTTGCACCAGTGAGCTATGCAATGAAAGTTCAGCAGCAGGAGAGCCGTGCTGCTGTGACCTCAGTGCCCGGCGTGGTTCTGGGAATGTTGTAGAGGACAGAACGGAGCGGTACGTGATGTGTAAGACACGAGTTAAGCCATCAAATGTTCAGTGCACTCAGCGGATGACATTTTATGGTTTAATATAGGGTACGGTCACATTAAAGTGTATCCTAATACAATAATCACATGCCCATAATGTAAATTTAAAGGGTAATTATCGGTTCACTGGCTGCAGACATCCCTTCTTTGCATCTCTCACTGAGAAATGAGTATCCGTGTGATCTTTTCTTGCATCTTTTACACAGACTGTGGACTGTGGAGTTTGTCTCCCATCACTTCTGTTGAAACTGCTTCACAAAGAGTATTTCTTTGTGCCCAGTCAGAGCGAGTATTGCTTTGGGACGGACTTGAAGCTAAAAATATGAGTCTGTCCTTTAAAAGCAGCAGCCGACAGAGGAGAACTACGAGAACACTGAGCACAGTCGGACACTCAGACATGTAGTTAATGAATCTCCTTGAACGTTATTAGAAAAGAATAGAAAATTCTCTTTGGTCAGTAACTCCAACTATAAAGATTTGGTTTAGTTTGTTAACTTGGCTGGATTCAGACGAAGCTGATCCCCAGGAGGTCAAATTTGGCATCACAGCAGCACGAGAAATAGAGCAGAGGCGTACTGTAGGTCCAACATATGAAGAATTTTATCACCGTCGATACTGTGAGGAGGGACAGACGTGAGACAAAGACACACCGCATGAGGTGAAGGAGAAGGTAGGTGACGGTACATGCCTCTGTTTCTAAGAACAATAGGAAGGTAGTGACTGTTCGACTCGCTCGTTGTTCTGACCTGTTTACACCGTCAACAGTTGCAGCAGCAGCGGCAGCAGCAGCAGCGGCGGCTGTGATAAACGGCCCATGGAGGCAATTCAGGACGTTTTTATTCCATTTCCGGAGTTTTAAGTCAAATCTGAACAAACAAACATGATGCAGATATTTCTAGAGTCCGTGAAACCTCCCGAGGAAATCTGTCTGATGTCTATAAATCACTCTTTTAAGTTGTTTTTTTCGGTATCAAAGTAATATTTTGTGATATTTTTCAGCATATTCACGGTCACACTAACGGCTAATTCAGCATATTTTTGACATACTTTAAACAAAAGAGCCCTCAGCTATCCGACTGACCGTCTTGGGGGGCGTTTGAAGTGTTTTTATAGATGGAAATGTGGAAATCTGGAGCGGCTGCGGCTCAGGCGGTACAGCAGGTTGCATAGTAATCATAGGGTAATTTTTCAATCTCCAATGCTACAAGTCCAATTGAATTGTAGCACTGTACTTGGTCATAATACTGAACTCCAAATACTGAACCTGACGGCTGTGTCGTCTGTGTGTGTGATCATAGACAGTATAAAACATCATCCACAGGCTCAGTGTGGTGGCTCTGGTTGCCGCCATCTTGGCACTCCTGCCTCTACTGGTTCCTCACTAAGTGTTTAGTGGCCGGTAGACCAGAAATGTGTTGTGGGAAGAGCGCCTCTCATGCTTCATCTCAGCTCTCATGGTCCTCTTGAATGAAAATGGTCAAATCAAAATGAACAGTTGGCTCCTCCAGAGACGTGAAGTACATTTAGCTGCTGAATTAGAAACCTCGGGAGTCGTTTTCTGCGCCGTTTAGGAAAGAGTGAGATTAAATGATCCTGAGAGGTTTGACAGAACTGATTAAAATATCTTAATTTGTCGTCTAGACACGTTAAAAACAATCACGGCAGAAAAAAAAAAACGCGCCGAAACCAAACCCGATATTTGTCGTCTCTGTCCGTGGTGCTGAAATTAAACTCCCTCTCTCTCTTTTTCTCTGTATCCACCATGAAAATGTAACTTTTCTTTTACCTGGAGGCTGACGTGACATTAGTGTGTTGGTGTTAGCTTAGCGTTAGTCTCCGGCAGCTTGTCTTTTGCTGCTTAATTACTGTTAACGCCCTGACAATATCCTCTCTTTTCCTGGGGATAAAGTGTGAATTTGTCTGTTCTGCTTCTCTTAAAAGTTGGATGTGGAAAGCCGTCGCTGGCTGCCGGTGCTGCTAAAAGCTCTTCAGAAATCAGGCAGAATTTAGAAAAGTGTCTTATGTCAGCTCAAAACGCTGTCTGCCTTTGAACACGAAGGGGGCGACGAGGCGGGGGTGTAATTTTCCACAAAATGCTTACACTTTGCCATCATCATTTCGAGTGTTGGAAATCCTTGAAGTTTTTCTGAAACTGGTGCAGTCCAGAGCTCGACTTCTGTTCCTCGTGAGCAGAATGTGAATCACCTGACGCGTCATGTGAGTGTTTATCGCGTAAAGGGGTGCACAGAGAGTGCAGGATGGTGTAAACGTGAAGCATGGCTCTAATTCGCTCTGTTTATTTAACTCCATATTCTTATATTTGTGTGTGTAGTTGTCTGTTTAATATTCTGCATGCATTTTACTCTGCAGAGCTTCTGTCTGGCTGTAACAGCCTGATGCTGGCTTAGGGGGTATTTAACGTGTATGTGTGTAATTACAATTTACTACCTTACCCTACTTTAGTGTGTGTGTGTGATTTAGCATGCACACATGCATGTGTGTCCCTGACTGCTGTCATTGGGTGTGTGTTTGTCCCTGACCTCTGACCCGTGTGGCGGGGTGGCAGATGTCACTGCGTGACACAAAGGAAGCCGGAGCTCTCAGCCGCTCCTCCCTCCCTCCTCTGTTGGATTTTCCTACACCCGTCCTCCTGTGGGTGGAGCTGGAGTTTTGTACTACGGGTGTGATGACGGAGCGTTTGTAGCAGGATGAGAATAAAGTGACCTGAAGGACGACGGAGGCTCACAAGCACTGAAATCCTGAAAGGAGGTTTCAGCCGGAAAAAACTCACATTACACACAAAAACAGACCTTGTGTCCTCTCTATGATATCATGCTGCCCATCCCTGTCTGTGACCCCCCGCTGTGTTTCAGTGATATCACCACCCCTCCTCCTCCTCCTCCTCCTCCTCCTCCTCCTCCTCCTCCTCCTCATCCACCTCCTCCCCTGTCTCCTCTCTCCCATGTATATTTTATCCATCCAGACTCCCACATTAGAGACGTCATCCATTATTGAATTACTCCCCTCAGCACTACTGTGCAACTGTCACCCAACGTCAGCTTTAACATTCGGTGGATTTGTTTCAAAGGGAAGCAGACACACACACACACACACATGCACACACAGAGAAATGACGTCTCTCTCTTCTCTTGGCCGACCATCGCTGAACATTTCCTGTGATATCTAGGGCAAAAAGATGATGTATTGGCGTTGTACTTAGAAAATAAGAAGTGTGTCTCTGTGCGTATTTTAAAGGATGAGGCTCGTGTAATTCTATATTTTCTTACTGTCAACAACAAACCCCCCAAAAACCAATAGTGTGTTAGTCCATCTGTCAATACTCTCTTGTTTCCTACATGGTCTGTAGCTCCAAGACATTAGTAAGGCGTCACAGATATATAGTTTCATTCATAGTCCAGTCAAGCAGCTTCTAGTAAATATGATGTAAACAGGAGAAATTAGTGTATTTGTGTGGGGACTATTTTCAGCTGCGGATTAATACACGTGCTGCTCTGCTGAGTTTTTACGATAAAAGAACGGCGTCTGCGTCGACTCAAAACGTGCTCGTGTTCGCTGTAATGAAGGAACGCGTCACCCGGTGCAGCGGTGTGGATCATTGATGTGTTTTTAAAGGATAAGTCTGCTCATTAATATTTTCTTATTGTCAACAAATCACACAAAAATCAAGAATAGATGTATGTATAATAACTAAATATTGTCTGTGTACATATCTTGTGACTCTGTGCCTCAGTCAAAGGACACACATTCTCCTTCTTCTCGCTCGCTGAGATCCTCGTTTGTTTTTATTCTTGTTGTTTGTGATTGTGGCGTGTTCTAAGCGTGTTCTGCTTTATTGTAAAGCACTCCGTAGCTGTGTTTTTAAAGGTTTATTATCATTATTATAATGATGAACATGGACACTGTGGATTATTTTGAGTTGATCCCACAAACACCATCCTGCTGCCGTCCCCAACAAATCTGCTGTTAACCCCTGTTTGAGTAAAACTTCAGCGCTCAGCTGTTTGAGGAAATTATTATTATTATTTTTGAGCTGAAAACACTGTTTGAAGATTTATGTCAGCGGATGTACAGCGTGGGGACGTCAGAAAGCTCTGAGAGACGAATGCATTGTTGGTTTTGAGTTTTATTGACAATAAAAAAATAATATTGTCGCGTTATCCTTTAATAGCTTTTGGACAACAATGGAGGCCAACGGTGACACAGAGGAATCTTGTATGAAGCTGACGATAAAATGTCATCATATTTTTAATCTTTTAATGTTTTTTAAATAACGTCAGTGTCGGTGTGACCGTGATCGCTCCAACAATATGGTGTGTGTGTGTGTGTGTGTGTGTATCTGTAATGTGACTGTGCATGCGGTATGTACGTCTGATAATGATTGTGTTGAAACATTTATGAGCTGTTTGATTTGTCAGAGCACAAAGTGACATCTTTAAATGTGTTAAAGGTCCAGTGTGTAGAATTTAGTTGCACCTAGCGGTCTAATAGCTGTATTGCAACCTCCTCACATCACCCTCACCTTCTTAGTGTAAAAGAGAAACAACACTTTAAAGGGCTCTGACTGGAGTCGGTATTTAGTTTGTCTGTTCTGGGCTGCTGTAGAAACACGGTGTTTCAACATGGCAGCCTCCATGAAGGAGGACCCGCTCCCACTGATGTTTACATAGTTATGAATATTATTTTTTTATGTCTGCCTTATTCTGAAAACAAAGGCCTCACATCTTACACACTGCACCTGTAAATATATTAAATATAATGTACACTAACATTAAACAGAGAAAATAGAAAATTCTCATATTTGAGAGGCTGAAAGCTGAAAATATTTCCCTGATCTCTGTTTTTATTTTTCACTTTTACTCAACTGATCAACGACGTGACTGATGATTACTGTCTGAGGCTGTATTATATAATACACAAGCCCAATATATATACATATATATATATGTGTGTATATATATACTGATCAAACCATACAACTTATTTGGTTGTGAGCCAGCTGTAACGTACACAGAATAACACACTCCCATGTGCCCTTCCCCCCTTCCTCCCTCCCTTCCTCCCTCCCTCCCTCTCTCCTCGCGTCTGTCTTGTCATTCACATTAGTCCTCACTTCGCTGCTCCCTCGTGTCTCCACCTCTGATTGGCTTTTCACTTTCTCTTCTTTCCTGCTCTCTCTCATTCATACTATATATACCTGCACTGACCCTCCTCCCCCTTTCCCTCCCTCTCTCTCTCTCTCTCTCTCTCTCTCTGCCCTCCCCCCTTCCCCTCTCTCGCTCCGTCGCTCCACACTTCCTGGCTTGGCACGATACCCTTGAGAGCAGCCCCACAATCCTCTCTCCTCTTCCGAGAGGGATGCTCAGCAGGCTGTTCCCCTCTCTTGCTCTCGCTCTCTCTTCCTCTTCCTCTTCCTCCGTCTTTAACTCTCTTGTTTCCTCCGTCTGTGACATGGCTGACATTTTCCAAATCTTTCTAATCATTTAATCTCTCACGCTCATGCATGTACAGAGTACACAGCCAGACATCGGCGAGAGTGTGTGTGCAGTGTGTGCAGTGTGTGCATGTGTTTAACTGGCCAGAGGAGGCTGACATGCCGGCGTGGAGCGTAATCGCTGCCTCTTGACTGCCTGTGTGTGTGTTTATTCCTGTGTGTGTGTGTGTGTGTGTGTGTGTGTCTGTGGAGGCTCAGCTGCTCTCATGTTCATCTGCCAACACAGCCTCCGCTGCTAACATGTTTCGACGCACAAAAAGGTAAACGGCAAACAATCTGTCTCCGTGCAGTCTTTGTGACCGGTGTGTGTGTGTGTCTGTGTGTGTCCTGCTGTTGTTAGTGTGTGTGTGTGTGTGTGTTGAATCATGGGAGGAGGGTTGTTGTGTTTTTCCATGATGTTTCCGTTGTCCCTGCCAGCTATCACGCTGTCTCACAGTTGTCTCCCTGTCTCCATTTAGCTCCAGCAATATGGTGTGTGTGTGCGTGTGTGTGTGTGTGTGTTTGATGTCTTTTACATGCGTGTGTGTGTGTATATATGTAATGTGATTTTGTGCATGCGGTATGTACATGTGTAAGTGTGTGCCTGCAGGGCTTTAAAGTACACTGAGGTTTGATAATTTGTGCTCGTGTGTGTGTGTGTGTGTGTGTGTGATGGATTTGTATTTATTTATATCCTCGCTGAGCTTTATTGTAGTGATGCACATGTGCACGAGGATTTAACCTGCTTTAGATGAACGCTGGTGATGTTTCGCTCTTTTACGCACACATGTCCAAACACACACTGGGAGGTGTGTGTGTGTGTGTGTGTGTGTGTGAGCTTGGCCGGTAGCCTGCGTGCCAGAGATATCATTATGAAGTGAAGGCATTATTGTCAGTGTCCGGGGAGTGCTTGTGTAGCAGGCAGCCAACAGTGGGCAGTGCTGGTGTGCCGTCTGCTCGGCACAAGTCCTCGCTCTTCGCCTCCTTTCCTCTTCACCTCTTTTTTCCTCTTTCCTGTCCCCATCATCATCCGCCTGTCCTCCATCTTTTCCCCTCCTCGCTTATATTTTGTCTTAATTCTTCCCTGTGATTCGACTCATTTCCCCCTCTTATCCTCATTGACCCTCATCTCGTTTCCTCTCGTTTCCTCTCCTCCCTCTCCTCTCCTCTTCTTTCCTCTCCTCTCCTCTTATTTCCTCTTGTTTCCTCTCGTTTCCTCTCATTTCCTCTCCTCTCCTCTTGCTTCCTCTCCTGCGATGCTTCTTTTTGCTCACGGGTGGATTAGTCTGACTCTTCACCGTTGAGCAGCAGGATATTCTGTATATGAGCAAGAATAAAGGCTCCCTCATGATGACAGTTAGCCACCATGTAGAGTGTGTGTGTGTTTGATTATGAGAGAGGACGTGTGTGTGTGTGTGGAGGTTATTACATCGTCAGTGTTGGTGTGGATGAGTACTGTCTGTGGCTGTATTATATATATGTATATATAGTTATCAAACCTTAACTGATTTGGTTGTGACCAAAATGTTAGCATCAGATGTCACATTACTGACTTGAATATCTGGTTAAATATCTGGTTGCAGGTGTGAGTCGGTGTGTTTTTTTTAACCAGGTTTCTGTTTAAATACCTGAAATAACGTGAATAACACGAGCTGAAGAGATTTTAACATTTTGTGCTGCGACATGACATCAGTAAATACCTCACTCATGAATTACGATGTCTCTACAGGTGGCTACTGTTTGGACATTAAAGATCCAGTCACGTGAGGAAGAGCTAGGAAATGGCAGCGCCTTAGATATTCTCCGTCCTTCGCCGACAATTAATAACAATTAAAATATGTAAACTCTAGTTAATGTCGTAAGCAGTCGGCGCTCCCGCACAACCCAAAGTTACACGGAGCTATAAGGTCTGCTGTACAATGAATCAGGGGAAACGAAGTGTACAAACACGCTTGGAGACCTCAGCTACCATGGAAGCTAACCCTGCTAGCCCCTGTATAATTACATGAAATAATTCAGAATGAAACTTTTAGAGACAACATGGCTCCTCTGCCACGCAGTCTAGATGTGACCTTTTTGCTGTAGTTTGTCCTTCAGGCTAGGAAGGAGAGATTGAGGTGAGGGGGTTGCAGTCAGCAACTACCATGAGATGTTACTAAATCCTACACACTGGACCTTTAACGGTGCAGTGTGTGTAAAAGGGTCGCAAAACCTTCAACAGAGCCCCTTAAATGTTACACACCGGACCTTTAAACCGCAAACTGCGGCTTGCTGAAAGAAACATGTAAATATCATAAAGCACGGAGTTTATTTTCTACAATAATAATAATAAAAAATCCCAAAAATGTTTTGTCGAGGGATCCTGAGGGTGAATCCATCGTCCCTGCAGCACTGATGTAATGTCATACGATCATTTTGGAGGCTGTTGAACTGGAATAAGACCTAAAACTGTATTGCATTATAAACATCCTCCCCTCTGTGTGTGTGTGTGTGTGTGTGTGTGTAACGCAATACAGTTCACACTACATCCTCCACATTGATCACGCACTCGAATTAACACCTCTATAAAACAGTTTCTACAAAAACTGAACATTGTAACCTTCGTGAAGGTCGGATTTACTGCGAGGCTGCATCAGTTTCAGCTGCGCCGAGTGTGTGAGGAGAGAAAACATTCAACACTAAAGACCAGAGAGGTGTTTTGTTGAGGGGAAAAATAATAAAAGCAGCAGCATGGAAGATTTTCAAACAATTCCCAGCACTAATTTATCCCTGATATTTCTCTCATTCTGTTTCTTAATTATCTCTCTTTGCTGCTTCGTATTGTGTGTGTGTGTGTGTGTGTTTGTTGTGTTTTCTTGGCTAGCTGTGGCAATTAAGGGAGAGATAATGCTTTGTGCCCACTCCCAAACAGATTGAGCTAAAGGAGGACAGTAAAAACGAGTGAGCGCAGACAGAAACAGCAGAGACACAAGAAGAAGGAGAAGGAGTGGGGTGGGATGAAAGGTTGAGCCTGAGGTAGAGACTCAGCCTATATTTAAGAGCAGCCGACCGGGGTTAACCGAGTCCGTGACAATACACACCCTCTCCGTCTGTTCTTCTACTTCCTTCCTTCCTTCCTTCCTTCCTTCCTTCCTTCCTTCCTTTCCTCTCACTTGTTTTTTTGCCACTTGAACGTTTTGTTTTGTTGTTTTGGCTTTTGAGACACAGGAGGCTTAATAAAGACTGAACAGACATGAGTATATATATGAGTATATACAGTATTATCCCACTCAAAGAACTTATTGCTCAGCAGGGCGATCATAAAACCACGGTTTGATTTATTCGGCCTCTCTTCCGTCGACTCGTGGCACAACAGATTATAATTACACTGAATATATCACGGTTACACAAAAACAACTCTCACCTTGCCGCTGTAAGTTTCAGCTCGTACACGTCTGCCATCTGCCGAGGTCGCTGTCATCTTCGTGACAGGTAATTCCGGCTATTTTAAGCTTCAGTGCCGTATGCTGTATATTATAATGACGGACCTGATGGCTCATAAGTAGGTAGTTACCACAATTATCCACGTTGGCATCAACAAATAAGCCATCGCTACCATGAAGCGCATACTCTGCAGGTGCTTTTAGAGGTTACTAACATGCTTCATGATTTTATCTGCATATTTTTCATACATGAGGTTGAAAACAGGAACGCGCTTATCTTCCGTCCTCGCAGCGCGCCACATGTTGCAGGTTTGCTGATATTTGAGCTCAGCTGGTCTTTTTAAATGAAGTGAGAGCTAGTATAGGAAAAGGAAAAAAAGCCTCCTCTTCATGCTCTACTCGTGTTGTTTGTACCATGACAGCGCCATCTGTTACTGGCTGCTGTTCAGCCTGGCCTTAACCAAAACACACACAGACTGTTGGTGGTTTATCTTTGATATTGCAATGACACGATAACACAGCTTCTCATATACCGCCGCGTGTTGGAAGACAACCTGGCAACATGAACTGCATGTGAATGAAATTTCAGTCTCCTGAAATAACTTGGTCGTTTTCCAGTTAGATATAAATCTGCTTAGAGGTGATATTCAAACTGTGCATTGAGGTTTATGTAATTATCAGTCAGCTTATTTCATTTATACCGACCATGAATCTGAAGGGATGATGTAACATGTTGGCCTACATTGCTAATGTGAGCATAATGGATTCATGCAGCCTATTTGAATATTGATTTTTAATTATTATTCATGGGCGTAATTAGAGTTAAAGAGGAGCTCTGTGCACATTTTGTTCCTGCTAACAGTTTGAATACTCGAGTATTAAAGTTAATTCTTGACCTTTGAAATCATCTTAACACTCATGAGTATTATAACTTACAGTTAAAGCAACATCGAGTTTACCTCCTGTTGATCCGCACTGACCTGTGATCAGGTGAACGGTGTCTCTGTCATTCGTACGTCTGTTCTCACACTATGTAACTTTGGGCTCCGGGTCGGGAGAAGTACGTAACGCTTTACGGCACTTTAAGTCACACACCACCAACTATTTCACTGATTTTGGTGAAACTGGATCATATTTTATGGAGAAAATGTTTTCTGGTTTTCCCTCTGATGTCCTCCGGCTGCTCCGCCTCAACTCTCTGTGATTTACAGAGTTTATGATGGACAGTGAAGTAAACTGCTGACAGCTGTAGCTGCTGTTAGCTCAGCTTGTTAGCCGGACTGTGATCTCGAGTACAGCTGAACATAGTTACCACAGTGGGATTACACTCATTTACAGTTGAAACTGTTTCTTGCAGCTTGTTTCAATGTAATACGTATTAAAGTATCATAATTTAACGTCTATCAGTGTCACAGCAGACGTTATATTGAGTTAAGCACCCTCCTGCCATCTCTATTTCAGCTCTCCTCTAAGAGATGAAGCTGGCCTCGCTTGTGAATCCATATGCATTATCCATAATCAGATTAAATCATTTTTAATGTCTATTAGACATGCAGCGAGACTCTCCACTCATGCAAATGAGCTCCAGCTGAATGAGGGAAGTGTTTTATTCTTCGAGGTGATGGTTACGGATCATTTGCTGTAAATAAGGTCGCGATGGGAACGATGAAATGTCATGATCTCCTCAGGTCTCTCCGCGTACAGTGACTACTGCAGAGAGCTGAGATACAACAACAAAGGGAAGGTTTAGAGACTGATGCAGGCAAACAGGAAACCAGCAGACAGTAGTGACACATACAGAGAGATCCAGATAGGTCTTTGCTCTGCCACAACTTCCTGCTGCATCACTCTGCCTGAGGATACACTTTCACACCTTTAGAGGACATCTGACAACACCTTCAACTGCAGAGAAGTGATGTGACCGAAAATAGACGTCGGGATGGTTGTTGTGTCTTGTTGTGTTCTATTTATGTGCCGAGCCGTGGTGTGTTCCAGACCACTGAATCTGTTCATATCACGAGCTGAGCTGGGCTCTACCTGAGACTGAAACATTCGTAACATTTTTAAATCATCATCATATCATTACATCAGACCTGGTTAACCTGTGTGTTAGAGAGCAAAACCAGGTGATTGAACCAACTCCACTCACACAAATAACAGAAGAAAGAAATCAGGTCCACTTCCTAGATTTGAGAAAGAGAGAGAGAGACTCACCTTCTCAGGTGTCACCACTTGTTTCAAAGCTGCTCTTTGGGCTTGTGATGACACCTGAGTCGGTACCACTAACTGATGAAGCTCACAGAAAGGTAGCTGTTGTTTTATTTCAAGGTCAAAAAGGATTCGCAAATATAGAAATAAGATCAAAATAAAAGGAGTAGCTCACCATTAAGATAATTTTACATTCTTGCATAAAGTTAGGTGAGCAGATTGATGCCACTCTCATGAATCTAGAGCCGGCAGACAGTTAGCCTAGCTTAGCATAAACACTGGTAGCAGTAGGAAACAGCTAGCCTGGCTGTCCAAAGTTTCGAAGTCCTCCTACCAGCTTCTCTAAATCTGAGCAGTGACACAATCTTAATTAATTTCATCTGCTGAGGCTCAAACAAGCCACCTGTAACGACACCCACCTGTCAATCAAAGCGTCCACGCTCTTAATCCTGCATAACTTTAAGCCTTAATATAACCTGAACAGGTGAGTTGTATATAAATTCACCCTCAGTACAGTTGTCATGAACGGGGAAATTAGCTACAGAGACCAAAACTGTTTTTTGTACCAGGCTGTAAACATGTTTATTTCTGCTGTGAAGTTGGACATTTGAACATGGGGACTTATGGAGACTGACTTACTTCTGGAGCCAGCCTCAAGTGGACGTTTGAGGAACTGCAGTTTTTTTGTTTTGTTTTGTTTTTTGGCTTCATTTCACAGCCATGGAGGTTTCTGCTTGTTTTGTAGCCACCCTGCTGTTACCTCCTGCTTACCGTCCTTATGCTGAGGACGAATCACCTCCTGGCTCTGCGCTTAGCAGCGTGCAGACTATCAGAGGAAAACTAGATGTTCAAACAAGTGTCCAGGGGAGACCAGATGTGAGATGGGGTGCTGTTTATCAGTCAGTCCACTGATAAAATCAGCTGTCCAGGTGAGACAGTCAGATACAGCCGGTATGTTTATCATCCTCTGAATTGGTAATTTAGGCATTAAGCTGCCTCGTCTGCCAGCCGACTCTTTATTCAGTAATACAATGAGCTGACTTGCGAGCTCATTACATAATCAGTCAGTTACTGTGTTCAGGAGTCACAACACAACCTGCTACCTTTTTTTTTATTGATTGAGCTCGCACCGCGTTCTGTTGTAAACTGAAGAATTGCCAAAATTGCAGCTATCTAAAAGTCTGACACGTTCAGTCTGACCTCCTTTCTCTGCCTTTTATCTTTAACTCCATTTTTCCGTCTTTGTGAAGTTATAGTTGTTACTTTTTTTGGTCGTCTTCCTTCTCTCCTCTCTTTCATGGGGAATAACAGCAAAAGCCTCTATTTGTGTCTCTTTGTACGGCATTGCATAGCAACAAGAAAGCCATGTGACAAACCCCTGCAGCGACCCCTAAACACCAAGACGTCCCCGTCGTACTCGTTCCTCAGAGTTTCCTCCTCGTCTTTTAGCCTTTCTCAAGTCCTACATCACCTGTTTGCTTTCATCTGTTGCCCGTCAACATCGCTCAATCATCCCCTCAATCTCCATCCGAATGCCTCACGCTTGATAAACTCTGCCCACGTGGGTTTGATCTGGCCGCTTTCCAGAGTTTGGGATCCATCGAAATCCTGCCGGATGTTTCGGACGCTGGCAGTAAGATCAGCGGACGTTGCACTCGCAGGAACCGGCCTGTAGCGTTTTATCGCGTCCATTTCCCACAGATGTAAACATCCACTCACCTTTAAGATGTCCTGAGAAAGAGAGAGGTCACATGACAGGAGGTGAGCTGGGGATGGATCGATGGTGTAACCTCTGTGCCCGTGAGTCAGCACTTAGAGCTGAAGATGACACAACTGACTGAGAGACGACACACACACACACACATAATCTGCTCAGTGAAACACATTCAGCATGCACATGTGCGCCCTCACACCTGTCGCAGGCTCACATGTGCATGCAACACACACACGTTGATGCTTGCATCCAGAACATCCTCCACCAGACATTCAGACGTCCTCTCGTGCTGTCGGTGTTATCAGGCCGTCAGCGTCTGGATCGACTCCTTCCTTTAATTGATTTTGCGTAATGCGGAGCTGTTCTGTTTAAACGGCTAACGGTCACACACGCTGTTGTGTTCTTATCGGCGATCGCCCGCTGTGATGAATGTGTTCAGCTGTCTGGTCAGAATATAAAGACCCGTCAGAGGCCTTTTTTTGGTTTGAGGACAGGGCGAGAGACGAGAAGAGAGGACGACCTCCGCGTGAGAGGTCGAAAAACAAACTGAAATGTAATACTATTATTTATAAGTACGATTAATAAATGAGACTTATATGTGAAGTAAAATCATTGAAGGTCATTCAGAGTCTCAGAGCTCGACCTGCAAAGTCTCTGTTAGCTTTGTTTGAACATCTGGACGAAAGAACGACGCATCCGAGGATCTCATGGAGCGACATGAAATGATCTCAAATCTCAATCTCAAATGTTTTAAATCAACTCTATAAGCAACAGGTAGCCAGGATCAGTGTGATGTGTGTCCCAGTGTCAAGATCCGGACACCTGACGGTGAATACCTGTTGGCTAATGGTATACATCAATAGTTTGAAATGCTGTACATACATCCAGAAGAACTGGATTTAAAGGATTTAAAGGAAGTCCTTTAAAACCTTGCGATGTGCAGTTATCAGTGAAACAGACTGGAATGTTTCACGGTATTATATCAGTTGGTCTTCTGCAGCCTCGTGGCTACAAATGTGAGCTTAGAAATAGAAGATTGTTCAGATGAGAGGAATCAAGATTTTTTAAAGTGGTTGCACTGAAGAAGTTTTTAAATACTCGGGAACAGAGCCTGTGGACAGAGAGCAGATAGAGCAGAAGATAGTGTGCTTAAAACATCCGGCAGAAAGGTTCAGGGTAAAATGTCCAAAGGACAGGTGAAGGTTTCAGTTACTTTCTCAGTTAGTGTGTGTGCAGAGGTTTGATTAAATGAGACTGCACAGAGCTCCTCGACAGTAATCAGAGAATCCGGTGGAGAAACGAAACCTCTTATTCTTATAAACTTTATATATTAATATTTGTAGTTTTCTGAGTAAATTCTGAGCCGGACGCGCCGAACTTTCACATAAATTTGAAAATCTTTTCTCATAAGAGTTGACAAAGACACTGTCTACTACAACATTACTGTAGTTTGTTCAGTTTGCATCACATAATCACAGCAGATAAACAGAGGGACTCGGCCGGCTCTCACTGCCCAGACGGAGGCTGTTTTCTGGGGGAGAGTTCGACAAAGAGTCGGCAGGGAGGACTGACCTGAACTATAAGGAAACATCTATTTAAAGCAGTTTGAGTGCCGTTTGTTTTGTTTTTCAAGTGTTGAATAAAAGTTCAGGATGTTTGAATGCCACAAATTAGCTATCAAAGTAAACAGGAAGTTGATCGATTATTACTGAGGTTTAGATGTTAGCACCGTCACTGTGAGCATGCTGTCTTGTTAAAGACCGTTGTGCTTCACTTCCTGTTTGTGCAGACTGTTTCCTGTTCACCTCTGAACACCGTCTGAAGTTTTATCGTTAATCTATCATGGAAACGAGATGCTTTGTTCTTTTGTGATTGAGCTCGGCGTGATCAGTTTCAGTTAATCACAACGTTGGTCTTGTTTTTGTTTTTTTTCCGACGGCATCATCATCGTCTCTCTTATATTACGATCAGATTTATTGCTGACATCTGGGTACACGGTGACATTGTTGAAAAGGTGTCAGATGGGCAGAAACATGAGCGGTCAGACGATCGGACGGGTTTTAAACAAACCTTCCACGTTAGCTACATTTATTTTAAAAAGAAAACAAAGACGGGCAGTTAAATGACTTGCTGCAGTTGAGTGTGCATGCACATTTAGACTCCTTCAGTTTAATCTCCACATGTAATATCTTGCTGACCCCTCGTCGTCGTGTTCTCAGTGATTACCTCCGTGAGTACTATGCTATCGTACACAATAACCTTGTACTAATTAACCAGCTGCAGCCTATTTTTAATACTGATACAGACACTTTATGCACTTGTTACATCCTAACTCATAACCTGCAGCTGAGCACGATGGAAGCATGAAATGTGGAGTTTTAATGTTTCCACTGATGTTGTTTGTATTAATTTTATTGCTGTAATGAGTGTAGACAGTTTGGGACAGTTTTGGGGCAGTGCTAGCGACCCAACACTGTGTGTTTGTGCACATTCACAGGCGTGTGTGTGTGTGTGTGTGAGAGAGACTAATGGCCCGGTGCCAGCCGAAGCCCTGCAGGGGGATAATTGCTCGTCAAAGCTTCTGCACGAGTCATTACCACAGATTTAACCTCTGACCCTCCAACAGCGGGCTGACCGGAGCGCGGTAGCCAATGACAGCGCTGGGTTTCGTTATTGGGAGCAGAGGAGGCGGAGGACGGGGCTGTTGGCTGTCACATCTGTGTGTCTGTGTTTGTGATTTCAGCTCTGTTGGTTACCTCTGACAGTCTGTTTATATTAATCTCTTAACATCGCAGAGTAACCATGCAACCTGTCACCTACCAAATACCTCTGTATGCCACTGATTTGTTCTGCCATCGTGTCCTGCAGGTTTAGGCTTCAGGTGAACTGTGAACAGTGATGTGTTATATAACAGGGTTTACTCATTATTGTTCAGTCTGTCGCCACCTGATGAAAGTCTGCTCTGTTTCCACCATCTCCTGCGGGAAATATCGGGCTCTTTAGCTGCTAAATGCTACACCCTAAATGTGTCTGCTGTTTGGTGCTGAGCAGCTGAACCACTGTGGTAACTTTGTCCAGCTGTACTCGAGTATTTGTTCTGATTACATTACTTCTGATCAAAAACTAGCGAGTCCACAACTTTGCTAACAGCCAAACATCAACCAGGTCACCAACAGCAGACACAGCAGCAGCTAATATTACTGACTAGTCCAACAGCAGTCAGCCCAGCTCGGCGTCTGTCTTTCAGCCTTTTCTCTTCTTAGCTTCCTCCGTCAGCGTCCTCTTCGCTCTCTTCTCCTCTGCCATTGTGTCCACAGAGGCTGCTGAAACCAGAAAACATTTTCTCCATAAAATATGATCCAGTTTCACCAAAATCAGTGAAATAGTTGGTGGTACCCAAAGTTACATAGTGTGAGAACAGACGTACGAATGACAGAGACACCGTTCACCTGATCACAGGTCAGTGCGGATCAACAGGAGTTAAACTCTGTTATTGTGAACTGCTAATATAAATATATCTCATTATGCTGAAACATAATTCAGCTGCCATTGTTTGTTTGTTTCTTTCTCGCCTCACCTCTTCCTCCCTCGCTCTTCTCTCCTGTCACTGTTTGTCATTACGGAGTTTGTTTCTTGAGACCAGCTGCATGCAGAAACCTCCTGCATCCTACAGAGAAAACAGAAAACAATCGACTCGCCGTGCACCTTTTGACACACACACACACACACTTTGTTTCTCGCTCACGTAATAAACTTTTTTTTTTCTCGCTCGCAGTTTTCTCATCAGCTCTGGTGTCCGTCAACACTCGATAGCAGCATGCACCGCTGACCTCCATGAATCACACTCTGTTTGACTGACAGCAGCACGCGCCTCACCACTATACTCCTCCGTCACACACAGATTGAGCCTCCGTGATGGATTACACAATGGATTATGATGGATTATAAGGCTGGCGTTCACATAAAAAAAACACAGTTTGGCTCAGACACTGACTCACATTGCGTTCACGGCGGCGGTGAGACAATAATTTTCTCATTTTGTATCCGCTGGCCTCGGATCAGTCTCACCTTCGTTGTTTTATTTGTTTAACGCCGGTTGTCTGTCTCTCGCCGTGTGCTCTGCTGAAAAAACAGTCGGAGATGTCACTGTTCGACTGTGACTCTAAATCTGTTGCCATGGTAACGTTGTATATTCCTCTCATCCCTCCTCTCCCTCGTCTCCTCTTCATCTTTCTCCTTCTTGGTCACTTCATTACATACAGGGAGAATTTGTTTCTTGATTGACCTAACTGGTTCTGAATGGGTTTGAATATTTAAAAAGGAAAGTCTCGTTTTCAGCGATGCTTCGGCTTTCTATTTAAAATTCATTTATGCGCAGATAGTGGATGACTGAATGAATCCAAATATCACCATCTGCCCGAAAACAGAGGAGGTGGAGGATGATATAGTGCAGGACTGTTTGGCTGCAAACTGAGTGTGTTGAGACAGCTTTAGATTTATGATTCAAAGATGGCAACGTGCAGCATACTAACTCTTTCTATTTTAAAAACACACACACACACACACGGCTTCTTTATCCAGATTGAGTCAGGATGAGCTCAGGCTGCATGACCATAACCGTGACAGAATGATTTAAAGTCACATACAAAGACACATCCCCACCTCTCTTATCTTCTTTGCTTTGAACCTACAGCGTGTTTGTCGTAATTCCTTACAGCCGCCTATAGCTCCGGTCCTGTAACCTTCACCGACTGCCACCCAGGTGACGGCTAATTATGAGGCCGGGGTTTCAGGGTGAGACGGGGAACACGGCAGGACAAGACAGGTTAATACGAGCCTCTCTTTAAATGTGACGTCCTGCCTTTCTGAAGAGTTAAAGGAGGAAATATATCAAAGCATTGCTAGGAATAGTTTCCATGTTGTAACATAGATGCATCTTTCTGTACATTTACAACAGCAGTTAGCAGTTAAAATGTGTACGCTCAACACACGTGTAGACCGAGCGGCAGCCTCCACCTCTGTGAAATGAGGCCAAAAACTGCAGTTCCTCTAACGTCCACTTGAAGGCTGGCTCCAGAAGTGAGTCAGTCTCAGTCAGTCACATGTTTACAGCCTGGTACAAAAAAACAGTTTTGGTCTCTGTAGCTAATTTCCCCGTTCATGACAACTGTACTGAGGGTGAATTTATATACAACTCACCTGTTCAGATTATATTAAGGCTTAAAGTTATGCAGGATTAAGAGCGTGGACGCATGTCCATGCTTTGTACTGTCAATAGTTAAGACACATTGTTAAATTATATGCACTATATGCAGATGATACTCAAATATTATGACATGACAGTACATCATCAAACAGAACAGAGTTCATCCCTCCAGTGGAGTTGAGTTGATAAAAGTCATGGTGACGTATCACCAGTGCCCTCCAGAGGGTTGCATGTTTTCGTCCCTCGTATCGGCTTTGTTTCCTGTTGTAGCACGCAGCTGTTTTCCTTGGAAAGCTCTGACGCGTTCGCTCTACACACCAGCTGCTCAGCACTAAACAGCAGACAGACAAAGTTAGAAACTAGCTGGTGGAGCATTTAGCAGCTAATGAAACAGGTGTTTCCCTCGGGAGCCGGTGGAGACCAAAACAGAGCTATAAAACGAGAGTTATTAGCAGAAGGTGATCACGCTGCTTCTGTCGCATGCGCATCTCAAAGCTTTCGCAGGAAGTAGCAGGACTCTAACGTGACCTTTACTGGTGATAAATATGTGGCTGTCTGCTTACAGTACAAACGCTTTGGGCAAGATGCAGCATTCATTTAAGATAACAATGTTATAAAGCATCGTGGCTGCAAGAGACTTCTGGCTTTATAGGAAGATTAGATCTCTTTGCCCTGCTGGGTTTTCTTTCTGGTGCTGTCTTTAATAGTTTAGTCGACTCTGAAGCGAGAGGGAGAAAAGTAAAGTTTCTTGACTTGCTACATTTTACTTATTCATCAGTCGGAGTTAATTCTGAAGAGAGAAAACAGAATACAAATGAAGCAGGATCCAGAGGAAAGATGGAAGACGTGAAGGAGACGCAGAGGAGTTATCAAAAGGTGGCGAGGAGAGTTATTTTGACAGGAAATCATGAGTGCAGAGAAACGAGGCAGGTGAGATGAAATCCCTTCTCTCCTCTGTAACGCGTGGTTCGAAACATTAGGCGCTCCACCTTTAGGTGAATCACTGCCATTTGCTGGTGGAGTCGAGCTGCTGTAGATGTGATGAATCATGAATCAAAAGCTCTGTAGTGAAAGCTCGACTAGCGCGTTGCTCGAGTGATTCAGCTTTTGATTGCAATGAAACTGTGAATTTGAGAGACTACAGGTTAAAGAGCGAGTGAAAGGAAAGACGACTGCAGGCGGATCATAACTGTGGGTGAAGAGAAGAGGATGACATGAAGGGAATCGGAGCAGCGCCCTCCCCTTCTGTTCTCCTCTGTTCTCATCTTCTGAGTGCTGTAGCGAAGGACGGCGTTAAGCCACTTCCAGCCCCTCCGTCCAAAGCTAATGCATTTCCTTTAAATATTTCAATATGATCCTCCTCTGTTCTGCAAGGTTGAGCACGAGCTCTCCCCGCGAGCTGGCGCCCGCAGAGGCGAACTGCCACCGATAAAAAGCTGCCGGGGGTTTGACGTCGCCTCAGAGTGCTCGAAACAACTCCCGATATACTGTTGATCGTAGATCGAAGGAGATAAATCTGCATTTATTTCTATACGTTTATGAGTCACTGCACCTCCTGCACAGATGTGCAGCAGCATGCAGGCTGATGCAACAAGCAGCAAACTTAAGCACTGGTTGTCAGATGTGGGTTATGCTCTGCAGAATCCGGTCTGACAGGAGCTCCAGTTGAAGGCTGATCCACACATGAAGATAACACCTGAACAAATCCACTTCCCGCTTTTACGAGCTGTTATATAAGACAAAAAAAAAACCCTGTGTGTGTGTGTGTGTGTGTGTGAAAGACACATCCATGCTGTGGCAGCTTGTGAACGACGCCTTTATGGTTCAATAATTCCAGTTCTTCATTATAGGTCTATACCCGTCCTCCCCGGTCCTTTTCTTCACCTCCTCTCCGTCGCCTCATCACTCCTGTCATTATATTTCATTGGCAGCAACCGTCGCGGGGCCGGACCTGGAGGAAATTAAAAATCTTTGTTGCTTTGTCGCTCTCTCCTGCGGGTGGGCGGATGTCAATAAAGTCTTGCATTATGGGGCTGCCACACACACACACACACACACACACACACAGAAAACATACTTTACTCAAGATAAAAGCATACACACTGATACTGTACTACGGGCTATACATTTACTCAGTGACAGGTCTCAAAGCCAAACAAAGACACGGTATATTCATTAACCCGCGGGGTCACTCAGCTCAGTGTTGTTTGCGCGTGGTATCGATAGAGCGTTAAATATAATGAAGACAAATATTGATGTGCTCTTTGTTCTCGTGTGTGTTCTAGTTGCAGAACCAGTAACCGGAAAAGCCTCATCCTGACCAGTACGTCCCCCACGCTGCCACGGCCGCACTCTCCACTGCCCGGACACATAGGTCAGTATACGACGGACCGTCGTGTTTGGATCTTTACTGGAAAGATGAAAAAAGTTGAACCACTCTGTACTTTAACTGTTTTATGTTTTTATTAGTGACTGTGCTGCAACTATAACTTGTGCAGTCAGTGGTCAGTTTGGCACATTGGGACATGAAATCTGTGTGAAAGTAGTTTACACTCAGCCTCAAAGATCAACCTGCCACCCTCTGAAAATCTCATTCAATTATGACGTCTGTTAAAGGTGCAGTGTGTCAGATTCATGTCTTCATTAGTCCATAGCCACCTGAAAATAAAGAATGAGCCTTTTATATCTACAGACACCACCAGTAGTGAGTCGAGGGGGTTGCAATCATCAACTACACCGCTAGATGCAACTAAATCTTACCACTGGACCTTTTTAAGTGAACTCCAGGATGTGTCAGTACATTGTGACATCACGAAGGCTCGGTCCTCGCTGCAGAGGCCCGGGGTTCGGCTCCAACCTGTGGCCCTTTGCTGTGTGTCGGCCCGCTCTCTCACTCTCCGCCGTCCTGTCTTCTCTTCAGCTATCTTTATATTTAAAACCGCTAATGCAGCGACACGTGACAGCTCACAGTGACAGGCCTGGAGCGCCACAAGATGTTTTTTATTTACATTTTTATTGAACTTTCATGCTTCATCTACTTTAACTACATTTTTATATTATATATATTACATTTTTATATATATATCTCTATTAAAAATTCTATTACATATTCAACTGCTGATGACATGAGTCTGTGCCTCCTGAAAATGGAGAGAAATAGGAGCATCAGGATGAGACCGCTCTGTAGATCGACACTATGACTGCTTGAATTTAACCGTAAATGTAGAACAAACTCTCTTTTAGCATTTTAACCGCAAACATGTGAGGATTTTATGAGTTTCATTTGTCCATCAACATCACTGCAGAGCGTTTAATGTAAACGTATAACAGTCTACGAGAGTGTCACATTTTCACTCGGTTGCATGGTTGCAGCTGCCGGTTGTCGTAGCAACGCAGTCTTGCTTTTTCTTCCGGCACGTGAGTTTTCGAGGTGCAAAAAAAAAAACACGGCTATAAATGCTGAACCGTCGAGCAGAGCAAAGATTTGTCACCGTAAACAGAGCTCGAACAAAACGCTGACTCACCTCGGCCCTCAGCACAGTCTGAGACAACCGAACCTGGGTTGCCATTTAAAAACACACTGGTGCCGTGGTGTGAAGAGGTCAGCGAGAACGAGATTTTCAGATGGTTAAGTTGCTCCTGAACGTGATCTGTGATCGTCTGTACAAAGTTTCTTGATGTCAGCTGAGAGGAATGACGTGCAGTCACCTAAAATCTCTCTGTCCGGCCCTGTAACCTCTCAGTTTCCTGTTGTGTTGTTGTCCGTATGTGTTTTAACAGGAAGCAGCCCGTTGGACAGCCCACGCAACTTCTCACCGAGCGGACCTGCTCACTTTTCCTTCGCCTCTTCTCGCAGGTTGGCATCCCTCCTTTAGTCACACGATAAATCACACGAGCGACGTTACAGGAGCAGCAGTGTGAAGTAGTCGAGGGGAATTTGTTGATAGGGTTATTTTTACACTCACACACACTCGGTGAAACTCTTCAGGGAACACACACACACACACATATATATATATATATACATACATGCAAAATGCAAGTGCACACCGCTGGCCTGGTCTTTGTCCTACGCCGCCGCTCCCGCTGAGTGTCTCTGTGACTCGGGGTGTGACAGCAGGCTGGAGATGAATGAGGCGAGGTGCCAGGATTTTGCCCAAACGCGTATCCCTCATCAGTCACTCATGGGAAGGTGTCAGACTCTGGCATGGCTGGAGGAAGCCTGAGGGGAGGAGTGAGGAATAAAAGCAGCAAAAGTGTAATTGGATAGATTGAAAGGAAGCGAAGGTGGTGAAATAGTTTCGTGTTGTTTCGAGAGACTGAAATAGAATCTGATATTCTGGCTGTTGAAGCGATAGAAATAACAGTTTTTATCGTTTTGGATTCAAACATATGTTCTCCATTTTCCACTTGTCATTTTTCTCAGGGCTGACGGTCGTAGGTGGTCTTTGGCTTCTCTGCCTTCCTCGGGATATGGCACCAACACGCCCAGCTCAACGGTAGGTTAAAGAAGAAGAAGAAAGCCACGCACTCGTAGCTCCTAAACAGCTGGTTCATTATGAATTCATGTAGCATGGATGGATTTTGACACATGCACGGTGGTGCAGCAGCTAGCACTGTCGTCTCACAACAAGAAGGTTCCTCATTCGAACCTCGACCGGGCCTTTCTGTGTGATATTTGCACGTTCTCCCCGTGTCTGTCCAAAGACGTGCACCTAACGGGTTAACTGGTGGCTCTGTGTGCCCTGTGATGAGCTGGTGGCTTGTCCAGGGTGCACCCCGCCTCAGCTGGGATCGGCTCCAGCCCCCCCACGACCCTGGATGGACGTCCTCTTATGGACAAAAGACAGAAATCACTACTGCCAGTCCCCAGGTAGTTAACAAGAACCCAATTTAACTTGTTAATTGAGGTGCTAACTGTAACTTTAGTTTCCCCAAATGACATCCTGTGGATTGGAGGTGCCGCTCCAATCAGGATCCTCCATCTTCTTCAGAAAAAGATGGAGGATCAGCTGGAGCCAATCAGGAACAAGGAACCACAAATGCAGTTTATTTATCGCCGCGTTGCCGCGAAAGGCCTCCAGCGTCAGCGCGATGACTCGATTCCTGTCAGAGCGTCGTTGAGAACACGTTGACACTGAACCCCGATTTGTTCCTCGTTTATGTGAATGTGAAAGTAAGTGAGTCAAGCATCTGCCAGATCAGAATAGGTGTGTGTGTGTGTGTGTACCACACGGTGGCTTGAACTTTTCCTCCGTCTGTCGTGTATTATTACTGCAGCAGCCGCTGCACCTTATGCTCTCTCAAATGTAGGATAGAGCTGACTAAGTGTGTCCTTGTAACACAAAACTTGTGGCTATCAAACAGGACAGCGCAGCACAGCGGAGCGCAGTGCAGCAGCAGCAGCAGCCTCCCGAAGAGTAAAATGTGATTTCATTCTGGTGTTTTCACAGAGAAACTCCTCTCTTACAGTGTGACAAATGAAAACTCATAAAACTCAAAGGCTGCACTTTATTACAGACAAACAGGAGAAAAATAACTGACACTAAAGTGTGAGCTCTGCTCTTTCTGCTCCTGATAATTCAGCATAAAAAAGTAGATTTTTCATGCGTTGCTAAATTGATGAGGTTGCTTTTGTATCCTTTGCATGAATATGTATCTCACTCAAAGAATTTATTTGCATATATTTTCATGCTTAAAAAATCGCAGCCTGCTATTCTGCTTGTAAATTCATGTTCTAAAGTTGCACGTTGTGCCCGCTTTGAAAAGATTACACGCCGCACTTGCAGCTAAATGCACACACACACACACACCGGGCCCTGTGTTCTTTGACTTTGTACTTGCTGCTGCTGCGAGCCTCAGCCTCAGAACATGCATCACATGTAAAGCGGAACTAAAAATAACTAATCAGTTGCTAAGATATGATCGACCCGATTTATCTGCAGCTTGGTCACACAAATCTGTGTAACTGTAACAGTAACTACTCTCCGTCCGTCACTCCGTCCTCGGGTGGAGCAGAGATGGATGTGTAAAGAGGGGGGAAAACATCGTGGAGACAAATAGAAGCAAGCATGGGTGGAAGAGAGACGACAACGATGTTCGCTTTTCTCTGAGGCCGCTCAGCGAAATGAACTCTGCCAAGGCCCATTTGGTAAATAGTCCATCTGAGAAATGGACGTTAATGTACGGCGCTCAGGTTGACTCATAATCCACCGCGCCGGTGCATTCCTGTGCCATCTTGAACACAATCACTTCCTCTGCCATCTTTGCTTTTTTTCACACATGGTTTCACTCATTGACTGTCCTCGCAGCAGCACTGATGGAGAGACACACCCCGCAGGCGACTGATTGATCTCTTTTTACTCGTAAATGAGGTTTTTCACTCTCTCCATACTCCTCTCGTCCTCCTCCTCCTCCTCCTCCGTCACTCCTCTCTCCCTCCTCCTCCACTCCTGTCAGGTTTCAGTGCTCTGTTGGTTCTTACATGGTGCATTACTCGCTTGATTAGTTACAGCAGGACCTTTGCATACTGAACAGAGCAGATGAAAGGAGGAGATGTGTGTGTTTGTGTGTGTGTGTGTGTGTGTGTGTGTGTGTGGAGGAGTTTCTTATATGAAGAGGTACCAAATGTATGCAGAGAAGCTGCAGAGATAGTCGGTTAGGTAAACAGTTGAAGGTGTTGGTAAGATGAACAGGTGAAGAGAACAGCTGATCTCCGTTAAATGTAGGTGTGATGTTCACCTGTATCGTGGGTTAATATCATAGTGAGGAAGAGGAGGATCATCATCATCTCTCAACAACAAATGCATTTTCTATTTAAGTCCTGACATCACCTCTCAGGCAGTTTAACGACCATCTGATGACCTACATGAGGGCAGGGCGAGTCGATGACCCTCGTCCACACCTTCACTCAGGTGAATGAGTAGAAACACTGGATGGAGGCGTGTGTCCATGAGTCACATGTCTCCCCACAGAGGTTAAAAACCAGGAACTTCCATGTCTGTGTCTCAAACGTCCACTTGAGGCTGGTCCTAGAAGTGAGTCAGTCTCCATAAGTCCCCATGTTCAAATGTCCAACTTCACAGCAGAAATAAACATGTTTACAGCCTGGTACAAAAAACAGGCTGTAGCTAATTTCCCCGTTCGCCTACGTCTTCGCTTGGACCGCCAAGATGGAGGCGACCAGAGCCACCACACTGAGCTTCACAACGGCTCTTCAGAAACCTGTGGATGACGTCATGGCGACTGCCTCCATGTTTTATACAGTCTGTGGTTTTCAGACAGATCAGGCAGCTGTTTCCAGTGAAAAACCCCCTCTGTATGCTACCTGCCAGTCAATGAACATCAAACTGACGAAGATAGCAGCACTAGCTGGTGAACATAGCTGCTTAAAAAAGCTTTCAGGGTTCGGTGGAGACCAAAAACAGAGCTACAAAGGAGAGAGAATAACAAGCTTTAAACACTACAAATGTTGTGTTTAAAGCTTGTTATGCTGCCCCCTATTGGGCAGAAAATCCATAGTGGTTTAAATAAAAGCTAAATTCATAAAGAGTCCAGAGCTTCAGAAACCTGTGGGGGGCGTCACGGGTACGCCCTCTATTCTTTTTACTGTCTGAAGAAGAATCTTCAAGAAACTCGTCTACGATAACCTTCAGCAGTGTTTCCATGTGCTGCTAAACTAGATGTCTACAAATTGTGAAACACTCATTATAAACTTGATAATTAAATCAAGAATTGCAGGTGCAAATAATTAATAAACAAAGTGTTTGCCTTCAGTGTCTGGGCTCCATCTGTACAGAACAAAGTTTCGATGCTTTGAACTGTTTATTTCAACACGCAGACACAAATTTCACGTCCTGTTTTTTCTGCGTGGGAGGAAATATGAAAAATAAATATATAATAACAGCGCTGGAAATGATAACTGTACACATTTATTACTGTATTATTTGGACTGTACCTACACTGAATGTGTGCAAATAAGAGATGCAGAGCTGACGGGTCTCTCTCATCGCATCTTCACGCGCAGGTGAATGAAATCTGGATGCATCCTGGAGAAAGACAGATATGAGATGTCTCTCTGTGCGTCTCCGGGGAACTACTTAATTGATTCTGTTGACTGGACTTGCTGAATTCACAACAACGCCGTCATTTCAGCCGCTTTTCTGCAGCTCGCGCGTGAACGTGAGACCTGAATGGACTTTCTAATGGATTTTTATAGCAGGAATCGTTGTGTGGCCAAAGCCAAGCGTGGCGTCCCGTCGGGAGACGTGTTCATTAAACCTCCCATTGATCCGAGCTGGTTTCTCCCTCCTGTGCTGAAGAACAGTCTTTTGTTTAAAAAACGAATAGCGCTGCCATTAACCCCCCCGAGGCAGCAGACACTTAAAGCAGCAGTCAACTTTTTCTTTACGCCGAGTGACTCTTTCGTTCCCTGCAGTCTTTCTGCTCTGGTTTTTCAGTCCACATTATTCTGTTTTTCCCTCCTACACCAACTCCTTCTGGATATTTTTCCTTGTTTCTCCACCTCTCTTTTTTTCCCGTCCTTGTTCTTTTAAGTTAGTCGCTTCTTTGTTTCTGTTCTTTCCACCCACTCACATCATCGTACACCTCTCCTCTTCTCTTCTCTTCTCTTCTCTTCTCTTCTCTTCTCTTCTCTTCTCTTCTCTTCTCTTCTCTCCTCTTCTCTCCTCTCCTCTTCTCTTCTCTTCTCTTCTCTCCTCTTCTCTTCTCTTCTCTCCTCTTCTCTTCTCTCCTCTCCTCTTCTCTCCTCTTCTCTCCTCTTCTCTTCTCTTCTCTTCTCTCCTCTTCTCTTCTCTCCTCTCCTCTTCTCTTCTCTTCTCTCCTCTTCTCTTCTCTTCTCTCCTCTTCTCTTCTCTTCTCTTCTCTCCTCTTCTCTTCTCTCCTCTCCTCTTCTCTTCTCTCCTCTTCTCTTCTCTCCTCTTCTCTTCTCTTCTCTTCTCTTCTCTCCTCTTCTCTCCTCTTCTTCTCTCCTCTTCTCTTCTCTCCTCTTCTCTCCTCTTCTCTTCTCTTCTCTCCTCTCCTCTTCTCTCCTCTTCTCTTCTCTTCTCTTCTCTTCTCTTCTCTTCTCTTCTCTTCTCTCCTCTTCTCTTCTCTCCTCTTCTTCTCTTCTCTCCTCTTCTCTTCTCTTCTCTCCTCTTCTCTCCTCTTCTCTCCTCTTCTCTCCTCTTCTCTTCTCTCCTCTTCTTCTCTTCTCTCCTCTTCTCTTCTCTTCTCTCCTCTTCTCTTCTCTCCTCTTCTCTTCTCTTCTCTCCTCTTCTCTTCTCTCCTCTTCTCTTCTCTTCTCTCCTCTTCTCTCCTCTTCTCTCCTCTTCTCCTCTTCTCTTCTCTCCTCTTCTTCTCTTCTCTCCTCTTCTCTTCTCTCCTCTTCTCTTCTCTCCTCTTCTCTCCTCTCTCTCTCCTCTTCTCTTCTCTCTTCTTCTCTTCTCTTTTCTCCTCTTCTCTTCTCTCCTCTCCTCTTCTCTCCTCTCCTCTCCTCTTCTCTCCTCTCTTCTCTCCTCTTCTCTCCTCTTCTCTCCTCTTCTCTTCTCTTCTCTCTTCTTCTCTCCTCTTCTCTTCTCTTCTGCTCTCTTCTCTCCTCTCCTCCTCTCCTCTCCTCTTCTCTTCTCTTCTGCTCTCTTCTCTCCTCTTCTCTCCTCTCCTCCTCTCTCCTCTCCTCTCCTCTTCTCTTCTCTCCTCTCCTCTTCTCTTCTCTTGTTGTCACCACATCGATTAAGGTCTTCTTATTTTTAATTTCTCATCACTGGATATCTATTTTAAAAACTATTGATGTTCCCGCTGCAGCAGAGGCAGAAGAAGATCTAACAAAGCTCAGTTCACATTTAACCTTGTCTCTCTCTCTCTCTCTCTCTCTCTCTCTCTCTCTCTCTCTCTCTCTCTCTCTCTCCTTCTTTCTGCAGTCGTCCAGCTCGTCCCAGGAGCGTCTGCACCAGCTGCCCTTCCAGCCGACCATGGACGAGTTGCACTTCCTGTCAAAGCACTTTGGCAGCACCGAGAGCATCACGGACGACGACGGGGGCCGTCGCTCGCCGCACGTCCGCCCTCGCTCTCGAAGCCTCAGGTGAGGGCACGGCAGGTGATGCGTGAAAGACAGTTTTAGTAAATGAAGACACCCCCCCCTCCTCTGGTTTTATTACATGCCTGAGAGCAGAAGCCGTTTAAGACTTCAGTAACTCTCTGTCACATTTACACAAATAATGCTGTGACACAGACACAAAACATCCATGACTCACTTCATCATGTTGTTTTCAGGCACCGGTAGTGACCATGAGTAATTTAAAAGATGCCAGCATCGCTCAAAGATTTATTTGTAAGTCGCTGATTTCATCTGGTAAATAATCAAAATTCATCATGTCAAGCTTTTATGAAGAAAGATATTAAGCTGCCCTTCAAGATCATGAAAGGGAAGCTTTAATCAGCGCGCAGGAACAACTTGAGTCCGTCATGAAGAGATGCAGAGTGCTCTTAATCATTTATTTAGAGCTTGAGCCTTTTTGTTGCTTATCTTGTATAATTCACCTTCTGTGCACGTGTCAGTGCTGCTGAATGCTGCTTCGTTTTCTGCCATTTAATGAGACGAGGCACTCTTTTTTTCTTTTTATGTTGCAGCGCCATGTAATTGAGGCTAATTGAAATCTAATCTACATGTAGGAGACGCTTTTTATTCAGGTTTTTTTGTCTGTCAGCTGTAATGTGACAGACTAAATAACAAATAAAAGCAGAAAAAATAAATAAGCTCAAATACAGTCAGGTTTCTATACACAAATCTGGTTTCTTGGTTTTATACAGTATTCAGGTCATACATATATTTTTCATTATGTCGTACATCACCCGTTTTTCCCCTTTAATTGGTAGAACATTTCATACTACACGTCTCTCTTGTTCTGTGGTAGAGGGTGACAAATCAATGACGGTAAAAGGCCGTAAAATATGCCATCTCTTTAATCGTGGCGCTGCTATCATCCGTTTACACTGTAAATATGTGCATGTTTGACATATCCGCCAACATGAGACACTTTGCTTACTCTTTATTTTCGGTGTGATGAAGAAGCAGGTCACCCAAATTCACTCCACAATCGTGAGTCTGTAGTAGAGTGTTGTGTTTCACATACTGAGCCGTTCTTCTGGGGTGAGGTCAAAGTTCAGTCCCTTCTCCCGTTAAGCCTTAATGTGCGGCACGGTGGTCTCACAGCAAGAAGGTTCCTGGTTCAAACCTCAGCTGGTTCTTCCTGTGTGGAGTTTGCATGTTCGCTCAGGATACTCCGGCTTCCTCCCACAGTCCAAAGACTTAACAGGTGAACTGGTGACTCTAAATTGTCCCTGGGTGTGAATGTGAGTGTGAATGGTTGTTTGTCTTTATGTGTCCTGCGATGAGCTGGCGACTCGTCCAGGGTGTACCCCGCCTCTCGTCCAAAGTCAGCTGGGATAGCACCACCGTGTGACCCTGATGAGGATCAGCGGTTACGGATAACGGATGGTGTATAGTGGAGGCGTCCTTACTATAAACCACAGTTTTCACCCAGATATCACCTTGATTATTACATCAATCACTGCGTTTGATCCCTTAGCTGTAAGTATCTTCTTGATAAGTCAGTGCTGTGTATTAAAATATTATTATATATTAAGAGAGTAAAAGTTCCAAAACCACTCTATGAAATACTTCACGTAGCATTTTAATGTTGTAGTAGATCAACATGAAGCAGATTTTAATGACTAATTCAAGAAAAAGTGTCGATATTTTATATTTTTGTCAACAAAAGCAGCAATGGGTTGAACCTGTCAGCAGACATTGTGTGCGTAGCGTCATCTGACACAGTTTATTCCTCTGTGCCGCGGTCGTTTATGGTAAAAACGATTAAAAACACATTACAACGAGCCGCGGCGTCGCACTGCGTGATGCGTTTCTTCATTACCACGAACATGGGCTCTGCGGTGCGTTTAGTCGATCCCACTTACGCCGTCCTGCTGCTGTAAATACTCAGCAGAGAATCAAATGTGTATTCATCCACAGCTGGAAATAGTCCCCGACAAATATGCTCTCTGCTCCTGTAACTAACTAAACTACAGCACCCAGCTGTTTTTGGACCCTTTTTGAAAAATATAAATGTGTATTTGGATCCTGTTTTTAAAGATTTATGTCTGCAGTAAGAGTGAACTGGCTGAGAGCCACAGACGGGGTTAGGAAGTTAGATTTGTGAAGTATCGAGGGATGCATCGTCGGTTTGAATCTTTTTTATGAGACTTGTTGACAGTAAGAAAATAGACAAAGAGCTAAAATAAGCAGCAGAAAATGGAAATACTCAAGTAAAGTACCTCGAAGTTTTAGTGCAGTACTCACAGTACATCATATCAGTCCACCCATCAGTGCTTTAAGCCTCTCCAGAGCGCAGCAGCTTCTCTATTAGCAGAAGCCTCTCGTGTCCCACACCTATTACAGCCCCCCCCTCACTGATCAGTATTCAGTTTTCATATTAGGCTCCTCAGCAGATAATAGCCTCTCTTAGCTTCAGCACAAAGACCGCCTGCATTGTGTACCTTGACGTGCATCATTATCACCATTCATCAGCTCATCGTTCTGTGAAGCTGAACTGCGATGTGTGTTTGCCCACAAGACATCCGCTCATGACGTTCACCTTTTTATCTGCGCGTGACTCTGATGATCATCACGCGTGTGGCATGACGGGATCTGTTAGGTCTGATCGATCGATCGCCACAGCAGATCAGCGAGCGGTGGATTACTGTGGAAGTGGAAATAAAGAAAACATCTCTGTGCCCTCACTCCTCTCCTCTCTGTGTTTGTCTCTCTGCAGCCCGGGGCGCTCTCCATCCTGCTATGACAATGAAATAGTGATGATGAACCATGTCTACAAGGAGCGCTTCCCCAAGGTCAGCCTCACACACACACACACACACAAATACACACACCTTTGAACTGTGCGTGCATACACACCTTCTCTTAAGCTGCACTGAATTACATTAAAAACATTCGTTGGATTCATTTGAAGGTTTGTGATCAGCCGTCGGCTCGTTAAGAGCCACAGGAGGAGGAGGAGGAGGGTGAACACGTGTCACGAACAACTAGTAAACAAGCTGAGAATCATTTTCTACGACGGTGTTTGTGTCTGTGTTTTCCGATGGGAGCCACACAGGCAGGATCTGTTATGATGATACGCAAACACGAGCCAGGAGAATCAGTGAAACGCTTTATTACGAGAAGGTGGAGAAAGTGGCTCGGGGGGGGGGGGTTATGATGAGGGAATATGTCCTCAGAGCTGCAGGACTGGTGGTGGTGGCACAAATCCAAGAAGCGGAGAGGATGATGAGGCTGGGCTGGACGTGGCAGATATGGCAGGTGAGAGGGAACTCGAAGCCAAGGCCAGCAGCTCAGACAGACAATCATGACACACAAGACTGAGGAATGAAGCCGCAACACTCACAGGATCAGCTGCTTGTGCTGTGAAACATAAAAAAAAAAAAAAAGTTTCACCGCTTCGTAAGTTTGTCTTGATGTTAAAAAGGTTTTGTTGGAAGATGTGCAGGTTTCTGGGATCCAGCACAAACCTCTGTGTTGCTACATGTTTGTGAGAGGACGGCTCCAGGCGAACAGTAGATCTAACTGCTCTCGCTAGACAGCCAGGTTTCACCGCAGCCTGTGAAGTAGGTACCGGTAGGGTCTTGGCGTTGCAGACTAACATCAGAGACTTGAATCTGATGTAAGCCACCACGGGAAGCTAATGCACGGAGCGTAGCTGTGGGGTGTTTGGGGGAAAAGGCAAAGATCAGAAAGGCTGCTGCATTTTGGATGAGTTAGAGAGATCTGACCACCTGCAAAACGATATAAGAGAGCAAGACGCCTGGAGGAACACAAGGGTAGCATCATGGGATACATGGATGTCTTACTAATGCCTTGTAGGATAAAAGCCACCGATCACCGTATGGTTTGAGAACAATCGACTGCTCACAAAAGCAGCTCAGTCCTAGTGAGAGTCAGCCAGCGATATTATCCCACAACACGAGTCAGAATATAAGCCGGTGGACTTTTATTGCATGCTCTTTCCTCAAATGTTTCCTTCCTCTCTCATGCTGACCATGAAAAGAAAAGAAGGCCAAGTGAGGTGACGAGAGATCCGATGTAGGGAAAAGATATAGACAGCACCAGCTTTGAACGCTGGAGGAGAGTTACCAGTGGTGACCTTTCTGCTCAAATTTAGATTGGTGCTTCAGAGTGAAGGCCTGGAAATGTTCCACATGAATCTTCGGATCAAACAAGGCTCTGAAGATGTTTGTGGCAGCATATTATATGTTGCAAACACGACCTATGACTCTATTCTAAAGGTCACAGACTGCTCGAATGAATCATCCCTGAAGTACTCGTGGACACTCCTGATGAAGTGCGATTCCCTCATGCAGAAGCTGTTACCGTCCTCCTCTGACCTCCAACATAAAGGCCGCTTTTAGTCAGAGGGCTTCCACTGAGATTTTATTTCACTGTTCTGGATAAGCTGTTGACTCGGCAGTGTGTGTGTGTGTGTGCGCCACGTCTGAGATGTTAGATCTGACCTATGATTCATTGATCGTGAGCACAAAATCAATTCGATCACGTATCTCGCTCCGGGCCGACGTGTAACCAAACTGCAACCTGACCTGAGACAAAGAGGCATGACTCAGTGTCTGAAAGAGTCTCTATGAACAGGAAGCGTATGTCACTCTGCAGGCAGGTTTCCTCAAACACCTTCCTGTGTACACACACACACACACACACACCATCAGCGTCAGCCTGTGCTCATTCACAGTAATGCATTGTGAAGCAGCGCTAACGTTTCTTCCCACATACCGCTGAACACTTTCCAGGATTGGAGGCTCAACACCGCTGCATCTTTAATAATAATTTGTAGCTGCGTATCTCATGACACTTTCCATACAGAGCAGGTGCAGACCGGATCATTCACAGACCCAACAATTCCCACCATGAGCAAACAGTTGGTGGCAGTGGCGAGGAGGAACTTCCTGCGAGAGGCCCGGGTCATGGTGGACGACGGTCTGCAGAGACTGGTTGAGTTTAGAGAGACAAAGATGCACAGCAGCAATAATAATAATGGAAAATACGACTAACAGTAGCAATAATGATGATAATATCTGTAGTGTTTGTAGCAGGTGTCAAGCAGGACCACGGCTCTCGGCGTAGCCACGATAACACGAGAACCTTTAAGACGAGAAAGCAGAAAAACTGAAAGAAGCCGAGTTAGTAACATGCATTAATACATATATTACATGTAGATGGAGCTCGGTGCATCATGGGAAGTCCCATCTGCAGTCATTACCTATAGCAGCATAACTAACAGGTGTTCTGTCTGACTGCAGCCGGGCCGTCTCAGTCCAGAGAGCGAATGTGATGACGTTCCTGCCTTTCTGGAGATTTGACGTGAAGTCTGTGACAGCTGATTACATTAACGTCTCAACACCAGCCTGACAACGTGACATGTAACTGACAGCTTATATATTCAATCAGGCCACAGCACAGATGGAGGAGAGGCTGGCGGAGTTCATCCAGAACTACTCCCCGGAGAGCGTCCTGCCGCTGGCCGACGGGGTCCTCAGCTTCATCCACCACCAGGTAGCCGAGCTGTCCAGAGACTGCCTGACCAAGTCGCGTGAGGGCGTCATTACCAGCGTCTACTTCTGCGAACTGCAGGAGAACCTGGAGAAGCTGCTGAATGACGTGAGTCGTGTTCTGAGTCTTGGAGGAGGAGAAGGAACGTAAAGGGACGTCTAACTGACCTCTGTCTGTCTCTGTGCCTGTCTGTCTCTGTGCCTGTCTGTCTGTCTATCAGGCTTACGAGCGCTCGGAGAGTTCGGAGCTCACCTTTGTCATCGAGCTGGTCAAAAAGCTCTTCATCATCATATCTCGTCCAGCCAGGCTCCTCGAGTGTTTGGTGAGTCTATCTGATAACACAGTCACTGATGCAGCATCCAGCAGATGAGCGTTTATTGAATCAAGCGACAGGGAGTGTGTTCTACTTCATCTGCTGGGAAAGACTCCTGTCCTCCCACGTGAAGACGGAGAGTCGACTCCGTCGATGGCATTAAAGAAGGAGCAGAAGTGGGGCAGACTGTCTGCCGCGTGCTCAGTCTGAAGTGATGAAACACAGGTTTTCTAAATGTGTCACAGCTGGAGGCTGTGCTGCCACTACGCTTTTAAAAAAAAACGCCTTTTTCTTGCATTTGTGACGAATAAAAAGACCTGATTTCTTTTTTAAAGTCTGGTCAAGGTGTGCACGCTGTATAATGACATACCTGCATGTAATCTCATTAACGGCGTGCCCACCTTCAAAAACCTTCAATTACGGCAATTTAGCAACCCCAATATAGACCCACAGCAGCAGACACACACTCTGCCCTACACCTTTAATCCCATGACTGCAGAAAAGAAAGATTAGATATGTAAATAAAAATGAATTTGAGGATATTATCGCGCTGTTATCGCGTTCCCCCTGTAGGATTTCAGATAGCTCACCCTGTTTACTCTGCAGATTAATTTGATCTTTGAGCTCCACTCAGAAGAAAGTCAGTGGATTTAGCTGCTTGTCGAGAAGAAAAAAAAAAGTTCATCAGGAGTTCATTGGGTGAGTTTCTGTCTCATAACCAGAACATTGTTTTGCTGCTATTAAAGGGAACTGCGTGGAAACAGTTTAATAATCTGTTCTGTGGCTGCAGAGTCTGAAAAATAACCTTGATAATAACATCAGGGTGCATTGCATTCTTCTTCCCGGTGGTCCAAAACGCCTGTGGTACAAACGCTAACACTCCCCCGGTGCTCTGAGCTCACAGTCCGGGCGGCACGGCTAACAAACTGAGCTAACATTAGCTAACAGCATGCTAATGTATACACGTACTTCCAGCATGCGTGATGACTTTACCGTGCTGTGCTGCAGAGGTCGTGGTTTTGTTGAAGGCGTGTCATTCACTACATCAGACGCGCTCACTGTATCGCTGCAGGATATTTTTCCAACTCCAAACCGTGAAATATTCTTTCCATCTCCACCGAGCCGTGTCCTTGGCATGTTGATACATACACGCTAACATAACTCACTTGAACTTACTTAGTAATAACAAGCCTCTCTGTATACGCCAGAGGATCAACCATACCTGGATATCAGCCCCCCGATAGATGTTTGTCATCGCCGTGGTCCATCCCCCAACCCTCCCGGCTCATCTTTCCGTTGCCAAGGCGACTGTCAGAAGAGGTCGATAGGGTCAGGCAGGATATGGAGGGGACTTAAGATCCTCATGGCCCTTAGGTTAGAGAGGAGAGGACACACACACACACACACAGATAAAAACGTTGTCCACGGCCATAGAGTTCGTTTAGCATTCAAGGCAGTCGCGAGGTTTGATTTGGTGAAAATGTCACACAGTCAGAAGGCTGTTAGCTGCAAGAATATTATCCTGGAGCAGAGCAAGCTATCAGAGAGGCAGGTTAATTCCCCCTCTTCGTACTCTCTCTCTTTTCTCTGGTCGAGGGGAGCAGATATGAGAGAGCACAGGAGGACGGAAATGATCCCGCCTGCCCCGGGCTCTGCTTTCTAATCAAAATGTTATTCCACCAACAGGAATGAAACTGAATCCCACAGGACATCACAAAAGACTGTTTCACTGGGGGAAAAAAGGATGTTTCAAGAAAGCAATTTAAAGTTTGGAGGTGTATTAACACTGATTGTGTTTGTTTGACAGCCCCATAGCGCTGTTTGCTCATGAATTTACAGCAGGTTGAAGTAAATCCTGCCCTCGTGATCGTACGTTGGAATTACAGTGATGCAGTTTAGTAACGGTCCTCTGTTCGCTGTGGCCAAGGAAGTTAGTTATCATGGCTCAATACCTGTGGCTGTAGAGCTGGAAAAAATAACCAATAATGTGATATATTTTATTGTAATATGTTGAATTTCTGGAGTTTTGATGGTACTGCGATATCAATATTTAGTTGATTAATTGCTTTGATCTCTGATCGTCTTTATTGGTCGGAAACACGCTAATAAAAAATGCTACCTGTTGGAAGCTGATGGAACAATTTAATCAGTTAATTAAGGAAAGAAAATAATCACCAGATAAACTGACAATAATCAATAACTGCATCCCCAAACATGGTGTACGGATGAGTCTTGCTGGAAAGTTGGAAACTTTCCATGGGAATTAACAGGAATAAACAGGAATTTACAAAATTGAAGGTTGGCCTTTTAACAGAGAAAATATATTTTAGCATGATCTTGATTTTTAAGTACACTTGAATATCTGATATTCACATAGCACTCTGCTCCCTGCAGAGCTATTGAGGCCACGTTACGGAAATTTGCTGGAAACTTTCCGCCCCTTTGCAACCCTAATCGTGATGTTATCATGTTTTGTTTGTGAAAGTTTTATATCACGGTGAATTATCTACAGCTTACTGGTCTTAACAGTCTGTTGACTGCTGGTTGATCTTCACCTGTGTGAATTTATAGCGGAGCTTCATTTTTCAGGAGTTCAACCCTGAAGAGTTTTACCATCTGCTGGAGGCAGCGGAGGATCACGCCAAGGAGGGACAACTGATGAAGGCCGACATCCCCCGATACATCATCAGCCAGTTGGGACTGACCAGAGACCCGCTGGAGGGTAAGAGAGACGAAGAAAACTCGACAAGTGTTTGTAGACTGAAAAAAAACGATTCAAGCACTTTTAAAGGGATAGTTCAACGCTCTCACGACACGAGATCAATCTTTTCATTTGGCAAGACAGCAAACTGGCTTATGTCCCAAACTTCAATTACTCCTTTAAGATTCTTTAAGTTAGTTATTGTAGTTTGTCTCGCTTATGAACACGATGAGCAGTTAGATCAGCAACAGTGACTGAAAAACCTTAACAGTGATAAAATGATCTCCGACGTCCATCATGAATAAATATCCGTAAATCTGCCGTCATTATAAGTCCAGAACACGACTGTAATCCGGTGATGTACATCCACGGCTGCACTCCAAACAGGAACCGCTGATACCTGATTTGGCATTTTCAATGGTGCCAATTTGCTAAGATGTAAAGCTAAAAAAAACCACAAGACTCGAGCTAAGCTAACTAACTCCATGGACATATTATACTTCCTGTTTACATCCACCAAAGCCCCCCCAAATTATGGGAGCTGTAGTTCAATAACTTAGAGCATCATTAACATCAAATATTCACTTTTTTTTCACGTTGCACTCCCGTGGTGCGTGAAAGGTGTGAAACCTGTGGACACAAGTTCAGTGTCAACAACAGTTCAACAGTTGAAATCTGTCTGTCGGGTGCAGTCGACTTGATTCATCCCCTCTTTAATCAATGGATCAGCTTCACTGGGTGTTCAGCGTGAGGATACAGGAGCTGTCGGGTTTGGAGCGGTCGGATCATTAGCTGGCTGCTGGTGCAGTGACATCACTGTCTTTCATTAATCATCGTGTCTCAAACTCGGCCCCCAGACTCAAAGCTCTAATCCACATCTGCTCAGCCGCTCCCGGTCTAATCCATCAAGAGTTCATTAGCTGATGGGTTAAATTATCCGTAATGACTCTTCACAATAAAACCCGCTGCGGTTTTATTCCTGAATTCATGAAAAATGCGGCCCTGCTTTGTCTTTCCGCGGTTAATTTCTGCCGCTTGATATCTTGATCTTGCACTTTTCTTTTGCACCTTCATTGTCATGCAGAGACACACATGCACGCCCACGTAGCTGCTTGCACATCCACGCTTTCACACTCCTTTCTTTCTTTCTTTCTTCGTTCCTCATCGAGACAAGATCGGTTGTTTTCAGCATCAAACAGAAACCCGGCAGAATATTCGTTTGTCAGCTCAGTGACTTTTATTTTTACATGATGTTAATATGTACAGAGAGGCTTTGTAAAAAAGGCTTTGCGAAGTTAATTACCATTCAATTATGTCCCTGCTTTAACAAAACAGTGCTATAATCAGTGGATTCTAGCAGCTGTCACATACAAGAGTGTAAGAACACTGAAAATTAGCTGCCAGTGCTGCTCGGAGAGAGGGCGGCAGGACGAAGTGAGAGCTGAAGGAGACGAGAAAAATTATTAGGAAGGAGCTATTTTAATTCTCGTGTTTTTCTCTGTGATCTGACACGTTTGGGCTGTTTTCAAACTTGAATAGCTGTTTTGTTAAAGACGTCTGAGCAGCTGCACATTTTCTGATCTGCTTGCACGGCGTGCAGCGTGGGAGGCCCGGCAAGTTTTTTAACATCTCTTTCTCATTTTGACGGCAGGTTTTTGCTTGTTGACTAACGTGTTTCTCAACAGAAATCGTGAGCCTCGACAGCTACGACAGCGAGGGTCCACACACTCCGGAGACCGATGACTCAGCAGAGGTGAAGACAGACAGTTATGCATGCATTCGTATACAGCATGAATACACGTGTTTATTTTGAACGTTTAAAATGTCGAATGTGTCACCAGGGGAAAGGGAGAGCCATCAAACCGCCGAGTGAAGAAGATTTCCAGAGCATCAAACTGATCAGCAACGGAGCTTATGGGTAAGAGACAGATGACTGAAAGAGTGATTCATATAGTTACAGAACATACATCATAGTCAGACTTTTAATGGTGAAATGGGATTAAAAACTCACTACATATAAGATCAACGTGCATCAGGCGTGGATGCTACATCCTGACGTAGGCTCCATGTTCTCCTCTGACACAAATGTTTAGGTTCTGTCCTAAATGATCTAATTATAAAAATGATAAAACTCTGTCAGATGTTGTTTGATTGACATGTTCGGTGTCCCGGGAGAGGATTGTTAGCTCTCTTAGAGGAGCTAATTACGTGATTGCAACCTTTATAATATTATTAGCACTTTCTAAACTTGTTTGAAAAGAGAGAAAGAAAATGTGGCGTCCCTTCCTGGACCGCACTGAATCTGAGCTTTAAACCTCCTCCTACAGAATATAAAGTGTGAACTCATCAGTCATCGTTCTTATTTCTGGGCACGTCGATGAAGCTAGGATGACGGTGATGAGACAGATTTGCTGCTTGCTTAAAAGCAGAAACACAAACAGTAAATGCTGGAGGTTTAAATGACCTCAATGTAAATGATCTAACAGTATATACAGTATATATAGAACTCCTTGGTGATGTTCCAGATGTTTGTTTCACTGTCCAAAGATCTAAAACCTCTGGAAGGATCCTTAAATGTCAAACTCGGTGTGTGTGCTTCGAATGTATCAGACATCCAGACAGACTGGACTTGGAGTGTCGCTGCACAATGTTGGAGTCTGGATGCACCATGCATCACTGAGGACGCTGGATAAAGGAGCTCTCAGATTGTTTTGATCTGGAAATACTAACTTACATTGTAGAGCAGGTTGGTTGTTTTCCAGTTGGTTAGTTCAGTTCATCTAAAGTTTGGGTGGATCAGAAATCTGATCAAAAAAGATATTTCTGAGGTAGGATTTAAAAATTTAGTTCAGGATTTAATAAAAACTTAAAGGTTACTTTGTTGGTCTTGACTTTTTGTGCCAGATGTCTTAATATCGACTCGTCGTACTGTACGGACGTCTGAAGCAGATGGAGTATCCTTTCTATTCTTAGGTCTTCCCATACGATACACTTCTGTCTAACCCTGCTGTCCTCCCTCCATCCCTCCATCCCTCATCCTGGCACCAGCAGTCTCTTCAACTTTTCTTTTCCGTCTCATCTTCTCTTTCTCTCTCTCTCTCTCCAGCGCCGTCTACCTGGTGCGCCACAGAGAGACGCGTCAGCGTTTCGCCATGAAGAAGATCAACAAGCAGAATCTGATCCTGAGGAACCAGATCCAGCAGGCGTTCGTGGAGAGGGACATCCTCACCTTCGCGGAGAACCCGTTTGTCGTCTCCATGTTCTGCTCCTTCGAAACGAGGAGACACCTCTGCATGGTCATGGAATATGTCGAGGGTAAGGCGGCGTGGACGGACGCTTTGTGAGATCGAATGGGTGACTCGGCCTTTTCCTGGTCCGTTTGCCCTCCGCTTGTGTCCGATGTCTGAGGAAATGTTCGATCAGGTTTCCATCTGGTTTGTAACATAGCAACACTTTAGCAGTTTCTCTTTTACCTTCCATGATTTTCACCAAATCACGGCACAGTTTGCTTCTTTTAAATCTTCTGTCTGGGTGCTGTCGTCCTGACCTCACCAGCTGTAACTGCTTTTCCTCGTAGTGGTGATGATGACCTTAAAGTTTATTCAGCCTTCTCACTTCTTCTTTTAAGACTGCGGATAAACAGCTGAATAACAAACGATGGTTTCGCCTGCTCAGACTCAGGAAATGAAAGCGGCGCGGTGTAATCATTCACTTACATTTCCAGAAGCGCAGTAGAGACTCTTATTTCACTCTCGCAGTGATTCTCGACCGTTAAAGTCAAACAAGGTCAGTAGATTCACATTGCTGCTCATCTTCCTCTTCTCGAGGGCAGCTCAGGACAGCGTCGCCGGCTCAGGCGGCAACAGCTCTTATGTCAGTGTTCAGACACGCTGAGGCATGAAGGGTAGTCGTGACAGACTCATGTATGATGACACTGCTAAGTGTGGTTTAAAGGGCTGCAAAGGTGGATTAGACATCGCCATCTCCTGCCGCCAGTCGGGCTGAATGCAACCTGGCTGCTCGATCAAGCCACCTGTCAATCAAAGTTCAGTGTTGGCTTCACTTCACAGACATGGAGGTCGCCACTTGCTTTATACCCGCTTATGAGTACATCCAAAAATGGATCTACTTCTGTGTTATGATGCCGTTCAGACTTTTCTCAGTAACTCGTGATGTTTCTTTGTTCTCAGGCGGCGATTGTGCCACTTTGTTGAAGAACATCGGGGCTCTGCCTGTGGAGCTGGCAAGGATGTACTTTGCTGAGACGGTTTTAGCTCTGGAGTACCTGCACAACTACGGCATCGTCCATAGAGACCTCAAACCTGACAAGTGAGTGTTTTAAAGCTGCGCTAATCCCTAACAAACAAACACTTCAGTGTCATTCAGCTCGTTGTAGCTTTAGTGTTTTGGTTCAGTCTGTTGAGACAAAGTTAGTGACCAGCTGGTGGAGCCAGTTAACTCCTCACTATAAGGAGACTTCTAATCATCATCTGGCCAGAAACACGACTCCAAACGAATCATAACGTTGATGTATGACTGCTGGAAGCGAGCATAAACGACTGTTGGCTAACATGTTTATCATAGCACGAGTGTATGAGGTGATGATATTTCATGGTTGGTGTTTTCAGGTTGTTCCGCTGCGTCACGTGGCCCCAGAAATTAATTAAAATTCCTGTCTGGTGTCAATTAACGTAATGGTGTCATTACTCCAATTTAAAATAATGGCTTCATTACTCATTAATGACCTTACAGTGGCTGCACATTTGTTTTAGGATTGATTTTAACATTTTTATTCATTACTTCTAAAGCTCGTCATGTGCCCAGAATATAAATCTGAGATCCTTAGAGCGACTCGGCTGCAGGAGGAAACTTGTTTTTATTTTATTGTTTTAAATTCTCCAATTTTACATTTAATTCTTGGTGCTTTGTTTCTGTTTTTTTTTTAATCATCTGTTGTGTTCACCCTCATTTATTCCCTTTGCCTGCTTGTTTATTCGCACATTCTGTGTATTTTATGTGTAACGCTGTTTTTATAGGTGCTATACAAATAAACTTTATTCTTATTGTTGTTATGAAGACATACGAGTGACGCCTGCCGAAAGAGGAATCTTTAAATTGGTCATTAGATGTGAAATACACTTCCACAGCACAGGTAGTACTCATACAATGATTTGTTTTCAGGTCTAGGATGTTTAATAATCACTGAGTGCTACAACATATATGAAGGCCTTAGTTTGTAATTAAGACAAGGAGGCAGACCCAGTACATCCCCACTCAGACCCACTCGAGTCCACAGACAGAAACTAAAACCAGAATACTTCAGGCGTGAGTGTTTCTCTGTGCATTCATGTGCAGCACGCCGCTCTCGTGTATCTCCGCTCTCCCCCCTGGAGTATTATGATGAGACCTGCTTCCTCCCCCCTTGAGAGCGGCAGCCAATCGAAAACAACAAATGACAAACTGTGACCATGACACATCTTTAAAAATAACCACAAATATCTGCCTGTTTTCTCTCCTCAAACAGTCTACTGATCACCTCCATGGGGCACATCAAGCTCACAGACTTTGGCCTGTCCAAGATGGGTCTAATGAGCCTCACCACCAACCTGTACGAGGGACACATTGAGAAAGACGCCAGAGAGTTCCTGGATAAGCAGGTACAGTGCCTTTAATCTCGTAGCTGCACGTATGTCTGCAGACGTTTAATCGGCAGCTGTGTGAGCGAGGTCGGACGAGTGGTGGATGAACAGGCGGCCGGCATTCACAGCAGCGTCCTTTAGTCTTCTCCATGTTCAGCCATGTGTGCCAACCTGCCAAGTCAACCGGCAAAAATCAGTAATCTCCAAATAAAGACGTCGCATTGCAATGCTTCCTGTGCTGTCTGAACGAGTGAATCATTAATGCCGTCCACCACCATCACAAAGGCATTTTGCAGTTCTAGTCCTCCAGCTCTGAAACTGAAATCTGCAGACGAAGCAGACAGCGTTTTCTTTTCATGTTGCTAGAGGAGGTTGTGTTCAGGACAGCTCTGACGTCTCTGTGCTGTGAGACAGTTTGGACACATGTAAACATTTTATCTCCTGAACAGCGTATAAAAAAACCTCGGACATGTCGTCGATCTTGAACGTGAAGCTGTTGGTTTGTCCAAATGTGCACACATGCAGATGTTTTGCCACGGTGCTAGGAGAATAATGAAATGTCGTTTTGGTGCTTTCAGTATTAAAAATTTATATTCGAAACTGACTCAGCAGTCTGAAAGGTCCACAGATGTTTCTGTGAACAGTTTGTTCCTCAGCAGTCTGAGAAATCAGGACATTGTACTTTATCTTTGTCTGGTGCAAACAGACAGAAATCTTCAAATTCTCAGTTACAGATCAGAGAGAGATCAGAGAAACGATCTGTAACTGTTTGTGATGTGGATAGACATTTGGTTTGACCGTCACTGTGCAGAAGGATGCGGAGTTTCAAGAAGGGAAAGTTTCCTTGTGTTTAGCACATGTACGCACACACGAGCAGTGCACATAAACTCTGAATGGACGACGAAGAAGAAGAGTTCATTTATTCACTCAATTTTACACACAAAGGCCCAAAATAAGGGCGTGTAGTCGTGCAAGTGTGACGCCCCGGGAGCATTTAGGGGATCAGTGCCTTGCTCACGGAGGTGAACTGGAACCTCTCCAGCTTCAAGCTCCGTACTGTGGTCCGTACTGGACTTAAACCACCACCCTCCGGTTCTCAAGCCAAGTCTCTATTGACTGAGCTACTGTCGCACATCTTGTGTTTAGTCGTTAAACTTTTGAAATTAATTTGAAATCAGATCAGTATTTCTGTCTGTCTGGGAGAAAATGGTCACTGATAGATGCTCTTCTAACTTAGCCATGTTGGATTTTATGACATAAAGTTTCCTGGATGCCAATAATTAACTCTGTCAGTCAATCTTTCTCTCCACCTTTCAGGTGTGCGGCACTCCCGAGTACATCGCTCCAGAGGTGATTCTCCGTCAGGGCTACGGTAAGCCGGTGGACTGGTGGGCCATGGGCATCATCCTCTACGAGTTTCTGGTGGGCTGCGTGCCGTTCTTTGGAGACACTCCGGAGGAGCTGTTTGGACAGGTGATCACAGGTAAGAACAGAGTTTTAAACTTTAAACTAAAGACGCGTTCTCTGCTGTCTGCACAGTTTTAGCAATGCAAAGCAAAGCACAAAGGCTGTACGGTATGTGTCCATTCAACTGGGTTTCTGGGTTAGTGTCTTTCTTTATAGTAAGTGGTTCATAGTAAGCTATTTTAAGAAGTTGTATATACTCTAAGGATCTTTCTTTTATATACTACCATGCATCTCAGCCACGTTATGAAGTTTGAACCGAGTTTTTCAGATTTCTGAATGCTGCTCCACATAAAATACTTCCTCCTGTGTTTATGTTTTCCCTGGTGACATGCAGGCATTAAGGACATTTTTTGCATATTGATTGGACTAGCCTGTGATTTGTCATCTTGAAAACTATTTTAAAATGTTCGTTGCTCCTCTGACCCTTTGCTCTCTCTCTCTCTCTCTTTGTTGTCCCCGTTAAGACGATATCGTTTGGCCTGAAGGTGACGAGGCCTTGCCTGCAGATGCTCTGGCTCTCATCTCTGCCCTGCTGCAGACCAACCCTCTTGTGAGGTTGGGTACAGGTAACGAGCTGTAACCATGTGCATCTGTATCCAGTGGACGTTTGAGCACCTGCAGTGTTTGGCCCTTTGGCTTCAGTTCACTGTAACTCTCAGCTGTTGCTAATATAAAAACGGTAAATAAAGTGTCCGTCCGTGCTGCATGAGGCCGACAGGTGGTGTCGTTTGTGCCACCAGGTGGAGCGTTCGAGGTGAAGCAGCACTCGTTCTTCACTGAGCTCGACTGGAACACTTTGCTGAGGCAGAAAGCCGAGTTCATCCCTCACCTGGAGTCAGAGGAGGACACCAGCTACTTTGATAGTACGTTCATCTGGATTTATGCGTCTGTAAAGTGCAGCAGTTACATCAGCGTTAGCTTTATGGGTTGGATAATAATTTTCTGACGCCGTTCCAATCAGAAATACACGTTTTATGTTCAACAGACGGCTCATATATTTCATCTCCTCTCCTCTCTCTCCCCCGGCAGCCCGCTCGGATCGTTACCATCACATCAATACGTACGACGAGGACGACACCAATGACGACGAGCCTGTAGAGATCAGACAGTTCTCTTCCTGCTCTCCTCGCTTCAGCAAGGTCTGACTTTGCCCTCTGTCCTCTTTCATCGCTCTCATCCTCCCTGTCATTTGACTCCGTTTTACTCGTCATATTTTTGTTACTTGGCATTTTATTTGACAGGATTAGATGAAGAAGGAGTCTTAGACAGATAAAACGAGGTCTTACTGTACAGAGAGCAGCACCTGGAGGCTGGATTCAGGTCTCTGGAGTTCACAGTCTTATTGTGCTGTTACATCGTTCCTTCGTTTCTTTTTTAAGCCACAGGCTCATGCACCTTTCTACAGATGTGTGTTTAATGACTCGGCAATCTTTCCTCCCCTTTATTTTTCACATCCATTCTCTCCACGACCAAATCTCTGTTAATCCTGATCTGTGCCTGCTTGCCAGCGTCTTCTTTTCCTGTCACACTTTTCCTCTCGGGTGGGATTTTCTCACCTCATGCTGTCTTTTTCTCCCACTTCACATCTTCTCTCACTCGCTCTGTCTTTCCATCTGCCTTCCCTCCCTCCCTCCCTCGCTCTCTCTCTCTGTCTCTCGTCTACCTGGTCCGTCCTCTCATGTTTGGGTTGTGAAGTCGTGAAGGAGCTCTTCAGAAAATCCAAAGTGCCTCATCGAGGCGGCGCTTTCAATTAAATCAGAGACGTATTTGAAGTTCCAGTCGAGGGCTCTCGAGCGCTCGAGGCAAGGGCGTCTGCGTACCACACAAATAATGACGTCCGCGGTGAACACGCACGTTTCCAAAACGAATTATTTGATACCTGAGTCAGCTCTTACTGTAAGCTCTATCAAAGAGGAGCGTCTTAAACGTGGAGAGGACGGTCTGCCTCCAGAACCAGAACTGGGAGCTGGTTCTACAGGAGGTTGAAGGTGTGATGGTGTGTGAACATGAAGAGCTTTGGTGAGGGAGAAGGATTTTAAATTCTGTTCTCATAGCGCATATCTGAAAAACACGGTAAATACGGATAATTACAGCACCCAGAGCTGTTAATAACCAACAGGCCGAATGATTATTGATCTGACTGTGCACTCCTGCAGGTGTACAGCAGCATGGAGCATCTGTCTCAGCTGGAACAGAAGGCTACGACCTCGGTGTCCCGTCGAGAACACAAGGGCCCGCGGGAGGACAAGGTGACTAAGAGAGAGAGCCTGGGCAGCTTCAGCATGAGAGACAAGAGCTGGAGGACCGGCTCCCCGGAGATGTGAGTAACGGGCATCGCTGAACGATTGGGTTTTTTTTTAGAGGCGCATTGGTTATTTTCGAGTCTGTGCACGAGGTGGGGTGTTCTGGATGCCTGTGTGAGGGTGTTTCCTGAAGGTTTTCTCTCTTCTTTCAGCACCCTCGGCTGTCATAAACCCCACGGTGTGTTTTCTACCTCACCGACACCAATTTTGACACTTTTCATATAAAAAGATCTTTGTTGCAAGAGTTCACACTCGCAGCAAACAGATCCCACCTCTGCAAACTTTGGAAACTCTGGAAGTGGAATTCACCGAAACTTAAAAACGTCTCTGAAGTGTCACAAAGTCTCAAAATCCAGTGTGTAATTAAGGTGCAGAAAAGGATAATTACTGCTAATTTCAGGTGGTTTAATGCTATTTGTGCCCTCAGCTGTGGAGTTGTTAGCTTACAGTTATTAGCAGACTCATTATCCTTCGTGGTTTTTAGTTTGTAGCCCGTCTAAATGAAAGATTTACTCTCATCCCGGGGTCTAGATTCATTAAACATAATCCTGCTCTGTTACTATGCTCGTCATGCTTTGAGGCAAGCGTACAAAGAGACAACCTGCTCAGTCCAGACTTCATTATCTGACACATTTCTGATTGAGAGCGCAGAGCAGAAACAGATTGCCCGATCTGCTCTCATAACTCCGTCTCACCTCAGCCTTTAGGAAGCATATGTTCTGGATTTCAGTCCCTCCACATTCATAACGGTTAGAGAATGATGAAGATAAGGTGAAGGTGCTCTCATCGTTTATTAGCTTACATATTGGATTTTCCCCTTCTGCCATATCAACATATGAATTATCAGCATCTCGCAGCTGTGATTACTTTTCAGCTGCAGCTCATTACATTCATTCATCTCTTTAATTAAAGGCGCCCCGTGGAGTTTTCTTGTAAACAAACAAAAGTTCTGTTTACATTCAGTGAAATCCATTGTGTGTGTGTGTGTGTGTGTGTGTGTGTGTGTGCATCCACAGGATACATTCAAATTATTTTACATCCATCTTCATCAGAGATACTCTGTTACAATCTGTACTTCCTGTCTCCTCACCGCGATGATGTGTTGTGAGACGGTTCAGAAAGTTATTTAAAGGTCCGGTGTTCACTCATCACGGCAGACATGGAGTAAAATATGCTGCAGGTCCTCTTCCATGTTGGCCCGCTCCGTGTCTGTCCAGAACAAACTGGCTCTAAATAGTTTCATGGCCACCGTGAGGGTGAGGTGACAGGGCTGCAATCAGCAGCTACAACGCTTACATGTGGATGTGGGTGAATGGAGTCAACAGACTCAACAGGACCAGCTGCTGCGACACAGATACAGGAAGTGACTCTTGAGTGTGTAATGTGTCGTTGCGTGCACATGTGAACAACATAAAAAAGCCACTGACCCCTGACATGAGCATTTAGCTCAGAGCTCTCAGCCTCACCAAGTCGCCGGCAGAGCTCTAAACTCTCGTTGGACGATTGATTCTGACAGAGGAGACACTGTTTGTGAGATCTTCTGTGTTTCTGTGTCCTCCTCTTTGCAGGAAGCGTCTGTCCTGTTCAGAGTCTCTCTACATGGAGGGCGATGCGAGCCCTCCCCTCGGTGCTCGCCGTCGCTTCTCAGCGCTGATGGATACGCACCGCTTTGCCTCGCCACTGGACGGCGAGCCAGACTTCCTGTCCCGCCAGGTGCCCATCAAGGTCCGTGGGACCTCTCTGGATGGGACCAGCGTCCCGTCACCGAGCCTCCTGGAGCAGAGGAACAGTCTGAAGGAGATCAACGGAGCAGGTGTGTGATAAAAGAATAAATCAGAAAGAGTGGAGGAGGTGAAAAAGGAAGCTGCTGAGTGAGTGGGCAGCTGCTACTTTAAACTTAAATAATTTCCACCTGACTCCTCGCAGACAAATCCCCTCGACATGGAGAGACGCCGGGAGTCACCACGACCGTCACCACATTATCTCCGGGTCCTGCAGCAGCCGGTCGAGACGTGATGACTCCTCTGTACGATCCTCTGGGGCCCCGGGCCACCAATGACCTGGTCCTCCGCCGCGCACGCCATCAGCATTTATCCGGTGACGGAGAGAAACGCAACTCCAGACCTGGAAACAAGGTCATCAAGTCGGCCTCGGCCACAGCCCTGTCTGTCATCATACCATCAGGTGAGAGGCGCACAGGTAATCCTTTTGGAAATATACGTTGGGGTGTGTTAACATTTCTCTCCTCCTGCCTGCAGTGGAGCAGCACGGCGGCTTCTCTCCGTTGGCCAGCCCCATGTCTCCCCACTCGTTCTCCTCCAACCCTTCGTCCCGCGACTCTTCACCCAGCAGAGACTTCTGCCCGGCGGTCAGCGTGCTGCGCTCTCCCATCACCATCCACCGCTCTGGAAAGAAGTACGGCTTTACTCTCAGGGCCATCAGGGTCTACATCGGAGACAGCGATATTTACAGCGTGCATCACATCGTTTGGGTAAGAAACTGGTGATGCTATTGAGCGCACATGAAGTTAAACATATTATTTCTCTTCCTGTTGTTCCATAATAACATGTACTTTATTATTTATAGCCAAACCGCAGAGAAAATAATGAATGTTTTGCTCTCGTCTGACACAAATCTGAACTGAAAGCTCATTTTAGCGTGTTTACATGTGTTTGATTTTGCCCTTCTGTTATGAACTCGAATGTTTTGTGCGAACTTGGCAGCATGTGGAGGATGGCGGCCCCGCCCAGGAAGCTGGCCTGTGTGCCGGTGACCTCATCACCCACGTCAACGGGGAGCCTGTCCACGGTCTGGTCCACACTGAAGTGGTAGAGCTCATCCTCAAGGTAGGCGGCAGTCTGCTTATTCATGTAGTTTATTCATAAGTTATCGATTTGAAGGGAAGTTATTTAATTAAAGCTGAGTGGCTCTTTAATTATTCCAAATTAAGTTTGATAATTAATTCTGGAGCTTCGCGGTGAATGATGAATCATTCGTTGTCGTCGATCTGTGCAGAGCGGAAACAAGGTGACGGTGACGACCACGCCTTTTGAGAACACCTCCATCAAAGTAGGTCCCGCCCGTAAAGCCAGCTACAAGTGTAAGATGGCCCGACGAAACAAGAGGACGATGGGGAAGGACGGCCAGGACAGGTAGGCTCTAACACACCTGCACCGACGACGATATATGAGGTGCTGAAGTAACTCTCTGATGATTTTAGCCACACTGAATACTTTGCATCATATTTTATTAAAAATATCTATCTCTATTACTTTCAGTACACAATATAAATCTTCTGTCAGATATTAATGATGTTCCAAGTAAACATTCGACACTTCGGCACAAAACAACCAGATATAAATGACCCTGTTCACAACGTCTCACATTTAATGAAGTCTAGACCGTACTCTATAATATTATTTACAGAGACTCACGCCATGATCAAACACTTGGTGACAGGAAAACTTTCTTTCAGAACCCGGCAGATGTCCGTATATGTTGATCTCGTTTCAGAACTTCCTCTCTCATCCTGTCTTTTCTTCGTCTTTGTCTGCAGTAAGAAGCGTAACTCGTTGTTCCGTAAGATCACGAAGCAGTCCAATCTGCTGCACACCAGCCGCAGTCTGTCGTCTTTGAATCGCTCTCTGTCCTCCAGCGAGAGTCTCCCCGGCTCTCCAACCCACAGCTTGTCCGCCCGCTCCCCGACTCAGGGCTACCGCTCCACCCCCGAGCCTTCGTACCTGGGTAGGACACTGGGAACAAACCCAAAGAGAAATGGCCTGAGATCAGTTCACATGAGAAATTTTTTTTTCTGTTTAAAGGCTGCACAGAAAGCAGCTTGGTATTTTTAGAACATAGAATGGGAGTTATCCAAACCGACTTCCAAAACACAGAGTACAGGCTGGAAAACGAGTTTTTGAAGCCAACAAAATGTACTCGCCTTAAAACCAGAATTCTCTTTTAAATTAAAAGTGTTCCTTCTCCTTTGGGATCATGTATCTTAATTGATCTTCTTCTTTCCTTTAGGTGCTTCCTCCCAGAGCAGCTCTCCGGCCTCCAGCACTCCAAACTCCCCCGCTCCGTCTCAGCACATGAGGCCCAGCTCGCTGCACGGCCTGTCCCCCAAACTGCACCGTCAGTATCGCTCCGCTCGTTGTAAGTCTGCTGGTAACATCCCGCTGTCCCCGCTGGCCCACACTCCTTCCCCTACGCAGTCTTCGCCACCGCCCTTGCCTGGCCACACCGTGGGGAGCTCCAACACCACCCAGTCATTCCCCGCCAAGCTCCACTCCTCACCGCCGGTGGTCCGTCCCAGGCCCAAGAGCGCCGAACCACCTCGATCGCCTCTACTCAAACGGGTGCAGTCGGCGGAGAAGCTGGGCTCGCCTCTGACCCAGTCCAGTTCTACAGGAGGGCTGGGCGGCCCGCTGAGGAAGCACAGCCTGGAGGTGCAGCACTCCGAGTACCGTAAGGATGCCTTCCTCTGTGAGCTCGGGCTCCAGAGCCTGCTGGAGACGGAAGGGGAAAATCTGCCTCCGAATCCTCCACCTCTGCCCTCATCCTCGACCACCCCGGAGACCGGCGTCCTGAAGCCTGTGAGGAGGCTCGGGAGACAGGAGTCACCGCTCAGCAGGGAAACACTGCTGGCCGGGAGGGAGAGGGAAGAGAGGGAGAGAGGGAGGGAGAGGGAGAAAGAGAGGGACAGTGATACAGCGGCAGTTCTTGAGAGGTTGAGTCGGGTCGGAGCCATAGTGTCCCCGTCATCATTAACAAGAAAACCTCATACAGGCGAGCTGCCCCTGAGCTCACAGGCCGGGCCGAGCTCCAGACTGAGTGCAGAAACAACTAAAGCTACGACTCCGAGCACCCCTACAAAAACAACGGGAAGTCTAGGCGGCCAAAAGAGTCCGACAGACTCAACCCCAAAACAGCAAGACCACAAGGCAGCCAAAGGTGTGTTGTCTAGTAGTAAAGATCACAGAGAGCAGCTGGGATGCAGAACTGAACCAAAGCAGGAAGGAAACAACAAGAGCAGACCCGGTTTACCCGGTGCCGTCTTCACCAACAGCTCTGCGTCTACTGCAGATAAATCCATCAACTCGACGGTGACAGCGAGTCCTCTGAGCATGAACAAAACCTTTAAACCATCAGGTATGGGGGACGGCCTGAGGAAGGCCGGAGCAGAGAGCGGTGACTCGAGGACTCCAGATCTCGGCCCAAAGCCCAAAACTCCCCGCTCGCATTCTCGCTCCCGTCGTGCCCCCACACGGGCAGCCGCTCTCGCTGGGCAAAGTGAGGCAGGGACTCGGGGCCGTCAACTGCTACAGGGGAACCCTCGACTGGGACGAGAAATGTCGCCTGGAGGTGGTGGAGGAGCATTCGCCTTCCCCGTCTCCCTCCCCGACTGCCGTCACCCCTCCTCTGTGGACCTTCCTCTGCAAGTCGAGGCCCGTCTCCCCCGGAGAAAAGACGAGCTTCGTCAGCCAGCTGACCACCGTGGCCAAAAACGTCCTTGGGCCGATGAAGCTCGGCTCCCAGGAGGGGGCCAAGAGCAAAGACCAGCAGACTAAGGCGGCGGCGGCGGAGAAGCAGGAGGCGCGCAGGGAAGTCCGACACTCCTGCTGGAGGTCGAGCGGGTGTCGGGGCTGCGGTGGTGACCCAAAGTCCTGCCGCCTCGCCGTTAGAGAAGGCTGGTAGCAGCCCGCCCAAAATGTGACCCCATGGGGTCCCTGAAGGGGACTTTAGTAGAAAAAAAGATGCCTTTTTTTGGACGAACACTGCAACAGAAGTCAAGCACTTAAAAACAATGTACATTCCAGTTTCAGAGTATATGAAATGTTATTTATTGATTCCAATCATTGACTGATTCCAACTTCAAACCAGGAGTAAAATAATCTACTGTAAAGATGCATTATCTGTTGATTTTCTATTATAAAGTATTTAATAAGAAGCCTCTTAATGTAATGTGGAACACTTTATCAGATGTATATGTGTGTGGGTCTACGTGAACGCATGTCATATGGTATGTACTGTACGTGTATTATAGGTACAAGAAGGTCAAAAAGTGCTTTACCGATCAAAACATGCTGAATACTGTGAATACCAAATCCAGTCACTCTATTTTGTCTCTCGACCAGCCCTCTCTTCTTTTCAGTGCGCGTCAAACGCCGCGAACGACGCGCAGACGCGGGTAAAACAAGACGCTTAAACTCTTCTTCATCATTCAGCAGTTTACCGAGTCAGACGAAGCCAAAGCGGGCTGTCACATCGAGCTCCGTCTGTCGCATGTGTGTGTGTGTGTGTGTGTGTGTGAAGCCACCTTGGGTCTATTTCTGATGGTTCTTGAAGGCTGCGTCCGTGCTGCAGAGGAAAGCGGGATTGACAGAGCTCAGGCTCAGCGCTTATCTCCCCTTCACAGGAGGGAGCTACCACAGGCCCTTTTTCCTCCCTCTGCAGCTCACACATGCACACACACACACACACATGAACACACACACACACACACACACACATGCACAAACACATGTACGCACGCTCGCATTGCCACGGGAGGCAGCAGCAGTGTCAGCAGATGATTTTCATGCATTTAAATCCATACCCCTGTAGGTCCGTGTGTCTTTTGTGAGTGTGTGTGTGTGTGTGTGTGTGTGCGTGTGTGTGTGTGTGTGTGAGTGTGTGTGTCTTTTCAAGGGGTAATTACACTCGGCACGGTTGACTCAGCAAAGGCTCATGACCGTACTGGTAATAAACAGACAGACAGCTCTCACTGCTCTGCTGCTTTTTTAACCAATCAGATGATGGCGATGGCACAGCAATGATTCATGTGGATGTAAAAGATCATTTATAAGCACATATATACGGTGAACACGTGTGTGTCATTCTGAGCCAAACCAGGAGGAAGCGGGCAGTCGTGGATGTAGCAAACTGTCACTTGTTAAAGGGCTCTTTGGCTGAGGTAGGGTTTGTGGATATGGGCATGGCACAGTATATCACAATGAACCTGTTACTGTAAAAAAAGGTTGTTTAGAGTATAATCAGAATGACTGTGTTGTTGCAGTAGGTACTACAAGCTAGATTGATAAATGTAACGCTCACATTTTGCTATGTAACATACCGATAACTTAGAATTGATTGTCTGTGCTGAGAAGGATGAAGTGTTCAAGGAAAGGAACAACAACTTTCTCTCTCCTCCCTCTGGTCTTCATTCACCTCTCACTACAGTGTACATAATCTTATGCAAACCATTTACAGCTGTGTGTGTGTGTGTGTGTGTGAGGAGTGCTACGAGAAAAGCAGGGTTTTAAACCATTTAATCCATCTTTGATTTGATTTGATTAGGAAGCTGCACAGATGTTAACTGATTCAACCAAACAACAGCAACTTCACTCCAGTTTTCTGCTCCAGACTTTAGTCCCAGACTTGTTTTGTGTGAGACACTCGGTGTACGGTTGTGTCGGCAGCATCGTCCTGAAAAAAGACAAAACGATGAGCTGGAAGTGGCGAGGGTTTGTGTCATCGCCAATATACAATCTATTTACACAAGCAGCCATTTTCTGTAAGCGCTTATCCTCATCATCGGGGTCGAGGGGGGGGGGCCTGGAGCCAATCCCAGTTGGCTTGGAGGCGACTGGCGGGGTACGCCTCATCACGAGGCTGAGCAGCCGTTAATATAAAAAGTATTTCCTGATGCAGTTTTTAATGCAAAATAAATGGATTTGAATCTGTTTATATTTCGGAGAAGGATTCTGTGAGCAGTCCAACAATGTTTAAAGGGGAACCGATGAGTCCCGCGCATCAAAGCATCATGGTCTTTTATTTGGCGTTGTACTCTACTGCCCTCCAGTGGTTCGAACCAACCACTGCTTAACATGTTTCCATAATGTGTTCATGGAGTTTCTGTAATTAAGCCAAGACCACCAAAATCCTGCAGAGTGGATGTTTTAGCCATAGGTTTACTGAATATGCATTTATGTTTCTAACGACAAAAATATTTGCAGTAATTATCAAACGAACACTTGAAACATCGGTTTGGTTTCTGTCCTGTTCTCCACGTGACTGTTAATTATATCTTCTGGAATAGGGATTTTTAAATATACTGTCTTATATATTCTGCTGATAGGAAGGAAGTTCTTTTATATCTTGATGTAATAAACGAGTCGTCAGGTCAGCTCGGATCACCTGATTAAAGAAAACTAACTGTAATGTAATCTTATACAGCTATTACGCCCACTTTCAGGCCTTTTCCAAATCAGTGGTGTCTCTCCTAGTGTTACATGTTTGAGAATTTCTTTTTGTGGTTGACAGAGAGAGTAGTATAAATGCACTTTATTTGGGGGAAAAAAATAATCTTCATTTGTTGGTATTGTTTGTAAGTTACTTTGAAGAAAAAGTATGTATACTGTATACAGATATGGATTCTACAGATGAACACAAAGTATAAAAACATTCCACATTTCTCTGTTCACTGAAAGTGTATTTATTTGTACCATGGGGCATTTTTTTGTTTGTGATAGATGTGATTCAGATGCAGACACCTGAAGTGCAGTATGTGGAATAAAAATCTGAGATTTGTTCCGAAACTTTCCAACTCTTGCTCGTTATTTTTTACTATAATCTGTCATAAAAACATCCTTCTTATAAAAGTGAGCTTTTTCTGGCTGCAGTTTATATTCAGGTCAGATTAATAAACCATTTCACAGCAGCTGTTTCACCAACAATCCACAAAGGTGACTAAAAACACAGAGGCCTACTTTCCAACCAGGGGTCGACAAGCGGAAAAACCTCGGTCAGACTCGTCACAGACAGGTGTGAGTAGCAACATCAGGTGCTGTACTGAAGCCGTCATTAATGTTGTGTGTAACATCGCTGCTTTCCTTGCAAGAACAAGATGTTACATGTTTTTAACAGAGAAGAGCAACTGAACGATCATCAAGAAAGCATGCACGTATTTGAAGTAGAAAAACAAAATAAAAAGTTATATACTCTACACTGTAAAACATTTGTAGGCCACTTATGTCTTTGAACTGCATAGAAAATGTCCATCCATTTCAATTACATAGAATACAGATGAAGTTTATTAATGAATTCATATTAAAACTGTAATTGAAATGCATAAATCCTGCATTTTGAGTGTAAATACACCTTTTTTAAGAATACAGTGTGTATGTTGGATCATTTGTATCATGCACACACACACACACACACATATATATATAATATGTAACAGTTAAAATGAACAGAGGTAAAAGTAATTGAGTATGTAACAGTGCTACATGAAGTCGTGCTGGAGTTAAAGAGTCTGACAGCTGCTGCAGTTTAGGTTATTTACCTGAACTGTACAAAGAATTAATTCAATAATTTAACACAAATTAGAATTATATAATTACATATATAATGATATATAATATGTACACCTGTCACTAATGAAATATAATTCATCTATTTACTCTAATGTGACTTGTAGCCTTGGTTACAGATTACATAACTCTAGGCGTTAATATTAGCCAATAGCACACCGCTAAACTCTATTATTCAAATATCATCCAATCAGCTTCATCGCAGTGATCCCTCCAGCCAATGGCGTTGCGTCGGGAGGAAACGACAACAGGAAGTAAACGTCCTCTGCTGTTTAAAGGGGGGAGATGCTAATAAAGCGGTGATCTGTTCGGGGGAAGTAAAACCTGCTGTGTGCTGGGTTATCTGCTCAGTTTGCGCCCACACATGAGCTCAGCTGTCAGACGGAGGCTCGTGTTCGGTGCTGACACCGGCTGTGTTTAGCTGAGAGGTCGTGAAGAGCGCCGGTGTCCGGTAAAAGCTAACGCCGGGAGCTAGCGAGCGAGCTAGCTTCGGTGAATGTCTCCGTGAGGACTGAAGACAGACAGACAGAGAGGACAGGACATCACTGACATGAGTCCAGACACGACAAAGGACCGAGCAGCTTAACCGGCTTTACAGCAGGTAGGTGGAGGCGTGAAGGAGGTCATTAGCTCCGTGCTCGGTGTTTAATATCTGCTATAAACGTTCAAGTCACTGTGAGTCGTGACAGACAGACAGACAGACAGACAGACAGACAGACAGACCTCTGCTGCTGCTGCTGCAGTGACTAATTACATAAAGCATGAATAATGAGAGCTGCCGGCTGTCAAATGCTCGTCACATGATGAACGCTCCCATCAGTGTGATCAGTCTGTGTGTTCCCTGTCCAAACTCAAGACTCATCAGTTTCAGGACAGCAGCTTTGGTGTGTGTGTGTGTGTGTGTGTGTGTGTGTGTGTGTGTGTGTGTGTGTGTGTGTGTGTGTGTGTGTCTTGTGTAATAAGAGGCTCACAGACTGGCTTTAAGTTCACACTGACATGGTTGTATTTATTTTTGTATTTTCAGGAAGTGAGGAGTTGCTTTTTGGCTCATGGATGCATGCGTGAGGTTGTAGTGCCGCTTTCCTTTAGTGTGATCGAGGCATGTGATTGGAAATGTGCTCAAGAAGAGATTAGATTATACTTTATCTATCCCACAACGGGGAAATTCAGTCGTAACGTGCAGAACAGGTACTGAAGGTAAAGTGGCCAGAGTTGGAATGGAAATATAAATACAGATAAAAATTTAAATAAATACAAAAGCTATGGTGAGTAGCGGTGGTGATTTAAACAGAAACTCCACCATGATCAGGTGGTGCAGGTGTAGAAGAGTCTGACAGCTCTCACACCGTGGGTGTAGCAGTCTGCTGCTGAAGGCCAGCAGAAGAAGAGAAGGAGAAGAGATACTTCTATCAATCCCTCGAGAGGAAATCCTTTTTTTCACTCAGCTTCACATGCATTTTAACCCGAAACACACACACACACACACAAATGTGCAAATGTGGAGAGACAGATGGTGGAGTGATGGGCAGCGCCCTGCGAGCAGTTGTGGGGGGGTTTGGTGCCTTGCTCAAGAAGGCTACCAGTCTTCTTGATTTTAAAGTATTTTGCCGTCCGGACGCCGTGAGCTCGAACATCGTGTTCAAACTGAGCATGTCAAGTCAGTTTTATATTTATCTAAAGAGTGAGTCACACCTTCTTGATCCAGAGAAGGAATAAGTCCTCCAAAAACCTTTTTAGAAAGAACAACAGAGGTGGATGTGTCTTCCAACATACATGTAGGCAGAAGTACAGATAGTGAAACGACAGCATGCAGAAACAGACATGTTGGCCAATATTAGGTTAAATGAAGTTCAAACATGCTGTGTGATAGTGAGTAAATATTAAGTCTCATGTAAAGTCAAAGAGTTTCAGGCGTGAGTGAAGAACTCCTATCAATAGTCAATAATTTACCCGATCTCTCGCTTCCTGTCTGCTCTTTCCACGTCGTCAGTTCTGTGTTGCAATGCCGAGCACCGGAGTCCAGCTCTGAGGCCTCGGAGGCATGAACTCGGTTTCCCCCAGCGCAGCGCAGTACGTGGGGGGAGTGATGCAGGATGAGCTGATGGAGGGCCGGAGGCAGCAGCAGCAGCAGCAGCCCCTGGACCGACAGGGCAGCTTCGGCCTCAGGACGCCGCAGACACTAGATCCAAGCAGCAGAGATGCAGCCGGAGAGCCCGACGAGATGGACAGACTGAAAGCCAAACTGATGTCAGCGTGGAACAACGTGAAATATGGTTTGTGCTCATGACGAGTGTGTGAGGTGAGAAGCCTCAGGCGGCTTTCTGTCATTGCTAACGTTTCCCTGCTCATCTGTCTGCAGGTTGGACGGTTAAATCTAAAACCTCCTTCAACAAGGTCTCCCCAGTCACCGTGCTGGGACACTCGTATCTGCTCAACAGTGAAGGTAAGCTTCAAAAACATACATCAGAAATCAGAAGTGAGTGTCGGCAGATGTGTGTCTGCTCTAGAAAGAGACCCAGGTGGTGTTGTGATGTGTGCTTTGGTTAACCACAGCGGTTTGAACCTTCCTCTGTGATGCAGCAGAGGGTTTCCCCTTCGTCGTGGAACTTTCTCATGTCAGACAAACGTGATGAAACCCGCAGACAGGTGTAAGACCTTTCTTTTCTGTCGCCCTCTTCTTTCACCTCCGCTCAGACGAGGTGGAGCGCTTCCGTCTGGCTTTCGTGTCCAGGATTTGGCTGACCTACAGGAGGGAGTTCCCTCAGCTGGAGGGCTCCACGTGGACCACAGACTGCGGCTGGGGCTGCATGCTGCGCAGCGGGCAGATGCTGCTGGCGCAGGGGCTCCTGGTCCATTTGATGCCCAGAGGTTTGTGTCTCTGCCAGTTCCACAGTTTGACTGGGTGCAGAAAATGCAGGTCGATTCTCTCTGAAACATAAGCCATGACTTTTTTTAAAACGCTGGTTGATCCAGTTCTGATCTCTCTGACACATGCACAGACGTATGAATCAAAGTGAAAAGTCGTCCTGTGACAGATCTGAACTGTCTTTATTGGACAGTTTTTACATCCAGAGCATCAACACGAGATCTGACCTCCTTTTATTCTTTCCCTTTGTGTCATCCTTAAGTTCTTCTTCCCACTTTTATCTCAGTGTACATTATTCACACATTTTTCTGCCTTACTTATCCTGTTATTTCTGTTTCTTTTCCTTCTCATGGCTCCTCGAGCTGCTTCTCTCCTCTGCTCTGTCCTCATTCTCTCTTTTTCTAACATGTCTGCTCTCTGATTGTTCAAAGCTAAAGATCTTTAGTGCAGTCTCTTTCGTGTGTGTGTGTATTCTGTAGATTGGGCTTGGCCGGATGCTCAGCAGCTCACCGACGTGGACTTTGAGGTCTTCAGGCCTCGTTCCCCAGCCCGTGCCGGAGGAGTCCCCATCCCGTCCTTCGGCTCCCCGCGAGGATCCAACACCCCTGAAAAGTCCCGCCGAGCGACCAGCCCCCCAAATGCAGCCAGAAAAAGAGACCCGAGTCTGCGAGGGACAGACAGGCAGAGCCCGTCCACCACAGGTTGGTCACCTGGTTCGGGGATCAGCCCTCGGCACCTTTTGGGATTCACCAGCTGGTGGAAATCGGCAAAAGTTCAGGGAAGAAGGCCGGCGACTGGTACGGCCCCTCTATAGTGGCACACATACTACGGTAAGAACATCGAAGGAGGATTTTCTTTACGAGTGAAGCTTTACTGTTCCATTAAAATACCGACTGAAGACGCATTTCTTTCAGGAAAGCGGTAGCTAAAACGTCTGCGCTCCACAACCTGGCGGTGTACGTGGCTCAGGATTGTACAGGTGAGACTAACAGGCCGTTCAGAGGTGGAAATATCTCATCGCTCTTCTTGCGTACGTGTTTTTTTCTCATTGTGTTTCTGCACACCGCAGTGTACAAAGAGGACGTGGTCCGTCTATGTGACCTCTCATTAAGCCAGAACCCGCCCGATCCGTCCAGCCAAGCCTGGAAGTCCGTCATCATCCTGGTGCCTGTGCGGCTCGGAGGGGAAGCCCTCAACCCGTCCTACATCGAATGTGTCAAGGTGTGACAGGTTCCTCCTGTGGTGCCTGACTTAGGTTCTCTCTCATGTCTCTGAACTCTGAAACTCTTGTGTTCATTTCCAGAACATCCTAAAGCTGGACTGCTGTACTGGAATCATCGGAGGCAAGCCGAAGCATTCGCTTTACTTCATCGGCTTCCAAGGTGAGAACCAGGAAGTTCTGATTCAGAAGAAGAATCTGGACTTCTTTCCAACATTTTAGGCGTTATCTGCCTTTAAAGAGGAACCTGTAGCGTTATGAAGGCGCTGAACATGTTGCACTCCTGTGACCGCCTCCCTTTAACCTCGTAGCTCATGCCTGACTCACCTGTTAAGAGTCAGTTAACTGAAAAGTTAGGCTGGGTAAACATCAGCAGAGAGACGCCGCTGTGCTTACGGCAGGGTGATAATCAGGAGTGTGCTGCTTCAGGGCTGAGTGAAGCAAACTTAAAGCACCTCAGATGGCTCTGCCTGTTTTTATAGAGTCGGCCAGAATTAAACTTCTTCATGGAAACACCTCACTGACGTGTGAAGAGGTGGATTAAACCTTTAACGGATAGAAATGATAGTTTTTCTTCATGTTTTTCCTTCAGTGCAGCAATAACAGCTCAGTCTAATTCAAATGTTTGCTCAGACCTGTTTAACTTTATCTCATCCTTTCATATGTAAAGTCGGCTTCTTCTTTTTCCTGCTGATTCTCCGTACTGAAACAACGATTCTGAAAATCATCATCAACTCACAAAAGAAGAAGTGAGAAGTGATTTGGAAACTGAATGTGGTTACAAGAATTAAAGGCTTTTTTCTTTTAAATATATTTGAATCCAGTGGTGGTTGTTGTTTTTACTTCTGGTGCCGACATCTGATGATTGTTAACGGACGCTGCAGCTTTTGGCCCTTTTGCATTCGAACCAGCACTCGCTGCTCGCCTCAGTGGGAACGAGATCTAAGAACAGAGGAAACATCTGTTGGTCTGTTTGTGGTCGCCTGATCGTCAGGTTTGATTCTGTGTTTTAATTCCTTTTCCCGTCTCCTTCCTGCGTGTTAGACGAGCAGCTGCTGTATCTGGACCCTCACTACTGCCAGCCTGTGGTGGACGTGTCACAAGACAACTTCTCACTGGAGGTTAGTTTATCTCTCTGTCTCTCTCTCACACGTGACTTTCATGCTCAGTAGTGTTTTGACTGTATAGACAGAAAGATAACGCGTCCAGTCATGAACTTTCATTGATCTGTATTGTGTGACCTCTGTCGCTCTCCAGTCGTTCCACTGTAGCGCTCCCAAAAAGATGCCCTTCAACCGCATGGACCCGAGCTGCACCATCGGCTTCTACGCCAAGAACAAGAAGGACTTTGAGTCTCTGTGTTCTGCTGTCAGCGAGGTGAGTTTTTACTGAACAAACTCTTCAGCTCGTGTCAGACTCGAGTCTTTTGTTTTACCGCCCTTCATTAAAGCTCAGCAGGCTTTACTGTCTGGAGATCTTCCTGATTTAATTATCTCAGTCTGCTGAAGCCTCGTTATGTTCAAATAAACTTTTAAAGGCATTTTTGCACAGAGCGAGCAGAGTTAATTTCCCTCCAACACTTTCACCTCATTTAACGGTGGGTTGAACAAGAGGAATAAGTACAACAAGGCGCAACATTAAAATGAGACTCTCCTCTTTTCAGCCACCAGCAAAGATTACAACACTCTTTATTTCTAACAATTAGCAGCAAAATAATCGACGTACAGTTAGAAAGCAGAACGTAACAAAAGGTTCCTAACTCGAATAGAAAGTGTCACTCTTGCTCTGCGGCCAGACAAAAACGAGGGAGACGCAGGCTGAAGGTGAAAATAAGAAGAACTGAGGACACGATGAGGTGTGTTTGTCCGTAACGTCAGTTGTGAAAGTGTGTGTATGCATGAGTGCGAGATGTTAACGAGTGGAAACAATCCAACGACGCACAGCAGAGAGAAGACAGATAAAAGCGGGAACTCAGCGGGCCCACGTGCTTCCAACCAGGATGGTCGTGCAGCCCGGCAGGTGCCGGCTGCAGGTTAACCAAAAGAATTGCAACATATGTGACAAAGGTGCAGAGCACAGCATGCTGCATGGGAGAGGAGACCCAGAGGAGCTGGAGGAAGCCTTTAAATCACAACACACATTCACTCAGCCGATCAGCTGACAGACCAAAATTCACCTGGTGACACGTACCCACATGTTGTAAACCTGTAAGAGCTAGCACGGCTAGCGGACTAACGGCAGCAGTGAATCTGATATTACGTGTCATTCTCGGACAGTTTGTGTTGACCAGGTTTTGTCGTCCCTTCAGGCGCTGTCGTCGTCGAAGGAGAAGTACCCCATCTTCACCTTCGTGGAGGGTCAGGGTCAGGATTACGGACTCGAGGGTCACAGCAGCAATAACAGTGGACCTGCAGCCCACATCCTGCCCCCGGGCAGGCTGGGCAGGAGCAACAACAGACGAAACAGTGACGAGTTCGTCTTCTTGTAACGCTCTCTCGCCACTCTCACCTGTAGGGGGCAGGAGAGGACACCTTATTTCCTTTTTCAAAGGGAAGGACTCGATTCTGTCGACGGTGCAGCTCCAAGGTGGACGTGACGCTTTTGTGCTTCATCACCTTCAACGTTAAACAATAAAAAAGAACCTGTGTGGCTTCTGTCATCACCTTTCTCGTGCATGGGTGGATGTTATAAGCTAACTGGCATTAACAGGTGGCTGAGGCGTGATCATGGTCAGAAAGTACTTGAAGAATTCTCGATTCACTTTATCAGACACCTAAAAAGCCTCAAAGTCGAGCACGTGTGAGTAAAATCAGGCGCTTTTAAAGTACTCCAGTTACAACTAGTGTGTTTTTGTCCTGGTGTGAACTGGACACGCTGAAGGTGACGTATGTGTGGTCTGTTTAATTAGCTCACTGTTCGGGTGGGGATGGGTGGGTGGGTGTTCTTGTATTATAAACTCTCTGCTGTAGATCTTTGATTCGTTACATTTATTTATCAGTTTTCTGAGTTTGTGTTTGCGCGAGCGAGTGTGGAGTTTGTGCAGTTTGTCTTTAATAAGTGTGCTGATGTGTTTCACGGAGCTGTCTTCCAGGAGCGTCTCGAACAGATGAAACTCACTCTTGATCTTTGGCTCTCTCTTATTGATCATTAAGAATATTTAAACACTTCCAAATCTTCTGTTACAAAGCTCCTGAAGAGCTCCTTCACTCGCCGGGTGAAGCAGGATTCTGAAGTGAAACTCCGAGCAGCGTCTGTTGTTGGGTTTTACTTTGTGTTCATGGATTCTTTACCTGACGTTCAAGCTTCTGTTCTGTTTGTTCCTTTTTTCTTTACATGAAGGCTACTGCAAGTTGCACTACTACTGTTCTTCAGTCTGTTGTCCTGATTAAACTTCAAACACTGGAATCACATTTTTACTCGCGTCTTGTACTTTGTAGATTTCTCCTCCCCTCAGAGAACTGAGTGTTTGTTTCATGGTTTATTCCCATTGTCACGGTCACGGTACGGTGAAACTCCCCTTCCACATTTCAGGTTGGACTTAGAGGAAGCTGGACGTCCTGTGATCTGGTTTCATGTTTGTTAGTTATTATCATTAGAAAATGAAAGCAGCTGCTCTGGATTGGATTAACCCTTTCTCACTCCATGTTCTTCTCTTCGATGTTCACCAAGCGCACCAAACTTCTTCACTCTCGTGTAATGAAACGATGCTGCACACTGTGTGCAGAAAAATGTCACACTCGGTAACGGGTAGTTTCAGTTTATTTTGGAGGATGTTAGTGTTGCTGATTGCAGCGACCCTCTCCTTCATAACGTGAAGGTGAAACTACGCCACTGTTTAGTTTGCCTGCTCCGGGCTGCTGCAGGAACACGGCGGTTCAACATGGCGGACTCTGTGGAAGAGGACCTGCAGATATAAAAGTCTCATTCTGAGGTAACGGAACTCTGATTCTTCTTTCAGGCGATTAAACACGAATGAAAACAGTTATGAGCGTTATATTCCATTTCTGCCATCTTCATGTAGACAGAGCCTAAATCTGACAGACTGGACCTTTAAAGTCGACTCTGAGATGGATTCACATATTTAGGTATCACGTTTATTCATTTTTAATCTGTGAATACAGTTATATAATGACAAGAAATATTGAATAGAACAAGAAAAGTTAAAGATTTGAGTATTTTATTTTCAGTTTAGTTAATTAAATTCATCTAATTTAGAATTTCCTGCTTAAAATTAATTTACCACAAAAAGTGAGCCTCGGTCATATAATGAAATATTTGATGATTTTCTTCATCTAATTTTATTAATTTATTTCTTTTTTTCTTGCATTATTAATTTACACCAACAACCGCCGTTGTATAATGACAAAATATATTATAAATATATTAAATAGAAGAATAAAGGTTTGATGATTCAATGATTTAATTTAGTAAATTTAATGTATTCTCCCTGTGTTCTTAACCTCCTGTTAATCACAATAATCGTGGTTTATTGTTAATAAATAACTGAATCTAAACAAATAAAGTTTAAGATTTGATTGATTCATTTAAATATTTTCTCTGTCTGTTCACTCTTTATAATATAAAATCACTCATCAGTCACCTGAATGATGATTTACAGTCAAACTCTGACTCTGTGACTGTGTGAGCGGAGCCTGGCTGTGGCTGCGCACGCATGCGCGCTGCCGTCCAGCCGTGACTAGACATTCGGTCATAGGAGCGGTGGAGGGGGCGCTCGAGCCACGTCGGTGAGACAAATCAACGCTTGAAGGCAGATTACGAAGCGGGTGAGTGGACTAATTACGACAACTGCTGCGTTTTCTTCCGATCCCACAAACATTACAGTGCGGGGCGCAGAGATCCACGCACGACTGCGTGTCCTGCTGATGCGGGTAGGTCAGTACAAGCACAAGCACAGTCCGCCATTCCCCTTTTTTATATTTAACGAGAGACTGCCCAGTTCATGGTCTGAGTGAGGACATTCTCAGTAGCATGGTGCTCGTCTGCATAATTTACAGGATTTCCCCGCGTTCAGTGCGAGTGCAGCGGCAGAGCCGCAGCTGGAGGTGCGTTAAACGGGGTGATTTGGTGCAGCGCAGCAAGAGACAAGACACCCAGACCCTGCAAACACTGTGCACCCACTTCATTCATCAGAGAGCAGAGTTACAGGCAGCTTCACTGTCATATTTGTTTACAAAGTTCAGCCTCATCACGTCATTAAATTCATGCATATTTAAATGCAAACATGAAGTCACGCTCTCGTCGTCTGTCTCCTCTCCATCAGGTCCCTGCTGCTCATCCGGGAGCAGGAGATCCAGGGCGATGTCGACACCAGATCCCCCCATGGGAGGAACCCCACGCCCGGGTCCTTCCCCTGGTCCGGGTCCCTCCCCTGGTGCAATGCTGGGCCCCAGCCCTGGGCCCTCTCCGGGCTCCTCTCACAGTATGATGGGCCCCAGCCCTGGCCCTCCTTCCTCTGGACATTCCCAGCCGGGCCCCTCTGGATACGGGCAGGACAACATGCACCCTCTGCACAAAGTAAGGACGTACGAACACCCACTGAGACACGCCAGCAGCTGTTTTTAAATAAATTTAAAGCGAGTGTTATTTATGCATCAGATTCACATGGGAGGAGGTGATCTGTGGACTGTGAGCATTCAGCAAAACCGAACTTCACTGACTTTGCAGAATCAGATCAGACCGTCTTTACTGACCCACGCCGGCCCAGAGAATGTAACAGATGATTCATTAAACCAGAGATATCAGAGCCCATCACACACATACACATATGTATTTTTCCAGTTGTTGCTGGTTCCAGACTCCCGTTTAAAGAGTTCTCATGAGTTCGTCTTCAGTGCAGGAGGAGGAAGAGTTCGGTTGGTTCGGCTCAGGAAACATCGAACACCTGATCAGGAGGATGGAGGAGATAACCTGTTGACTGTCTGTCTGCAGGAACACGCCGACTAACCTGAAGGAGAGGAAGTGACCTCGTTTAACCAGGATAACTAGATTAGTTTTTTAGTTTTATTACCTGTGTTACAAATACACATGTGCAGTGTTTACAGCACCGTCGCCTCACAGTCAGAAGCTTCCTGGTTCTTGTCTGTGTGGCCTCACAGTACAAAGACGTGCAGGTTAATACTCCTTTTCCATAGCAGCCATTTTGACATGAAATAGGTCAAACAGAGTCAGGGTGCTGCTGTGGTGCGTGTAGGCTGCAATAAATGGAACAGAGCCTTAATTAGTATCATTGGTAACACCTGTGTTGACCCTACTCTGCAGTCCTGAGGCGGGTTAGGGTTAGGTCCACGCTCTTAATCCTGCATAACTTTAAACCTTAATATAATCTGAGCAGGTGAGTTCTATAAAAATTCATTGCTTAGACAGGTGATATAACATGAAAACCCAGACTCCTTTCCCTTCATCATATGTACTAATTATCTCACAACGTACGGTCTCGTTATTTATGTTAATGTGTGTTTTGCCGATCATTATGTTTGCAGCTCCCTGATAATGTTGATTCTTCCTGCAGCCTCTGGAGAGCATGCACGAGAAGACCATGAGCGAGGAGAGTCGCTTCAGTCAGATGAAGACTCTCTCCATGAGACAGGGCGGGCACAGCGGGATGGGGCCCCCACCCAGCCCTCTAGACCAACACTCGCAAGGTAGGGCGCGCCACGTAGGTGCATCTTAAGCAATCTCATCCTTTGCAGCGTTGTGTAAGACGAGTTTTTCTAAGCGTGACACATCTCTGGTGGTGGTAGTCCTGCGGCGTGGCTGACAGACAGACAGACAGACAGACAGACAGGTTTAGCGTTGTGAATCACACTTAAAACAAATGATGAAATATCAGTCTGGTGGGTTATAACTGCACGAGTGGAATCACTGATGAATGAAGACTAGCTACAGCCAGCAGCCAGTTAGCTTAGCATAGCTTAGCATAAAGACTGGAAACAGAGGGAAACAGTTAGCCTGGCTCTGTCCAGAAGTAACAAAATCCACCTACCTGGTTAGTATGTTGTTATTTGGCTTCATATTCGTGTTTCTTGGGCAGGCACGGTAACTTCCTGGCTACGCTGGTTGCCAGGCAACCTCAAAGTGAGATCTTCAGTAAAACACTGCACACGCCACCCAGCAGCCCGCTCATCTACCTGTCTGTCTCTTCCAGGTTATCACTCTCCATTAGGTGGATCTGACCACTCCAGCCCCGTCCCTTCAAACGGTCCTCCCTCAGGACCTCTTATGCCGTCATCCTCTTCTTCCTCCTCCTCTGGTGGTCCCGGTTCTGCCTCTACACCTTTAGATGGCCCCAGTGGAGATCAACACGCTCTAGGTCCCAGTAACCGGCCTGGGCCTCCAGGTAGCTCCGGCCCAGGCCCCAGCCCTGGACCCAGTCTTGCCTCCAGTGTCCCCAGCCTTGGATCTGGGCTTGAATCTGTAGGGCCTACAGGCCCTGGAGGTCCAGGCGGCCCTGGTGGCCCTACACCCTTCAACCAGAACCAGCTACACCAACTCAGAGCCCAGATCATGGCTTATAAGATGCTGGCCCGGGGACAGCCCCTCCCAGACCACCTCCAGATGGCTGTCCAAGGGAAGAGGCCGATGCCTGGGATGCAGCAGCAGCAGCCCATGCCCAGCCTGGCTCCTGGAGCTGGAGGAGGACCAGGGGTGGACCAGTAGGACCAGGACCAGGACCTGGGCCAATGGGCTCAGGTTACAGTCGAGCTCATGGTGAGCATGCATGGGGAATGTCTGGAATATAAAGCTAACTTCCAGACTCACTCCCACAGTCTTCTTCTTTGGTTTTATAAAACCTGTGTCATAAATTGTGTTTCTTTAGGAATGATGGGTCCCAACATGCCTCCTCCAGGCCCATCAGGTACTCCAGCTGGGATGCAGGGACCAAACCCAAACGGACCTCCCAAGTCCTGGCCTGAAGGTACATGGTGCTGCTGTAAGACCTTGGAAATAGTTGGTGGTGTGTGACTTAGTGCCGTAAAGCGTTACGTACTTCTCCCGACCCGGAGCCCAAAGTTACATAGTGTGAGAACAGATGTGTGTGTATATATTGACCCGTCCCTCACTGCTCGTCCCTCCAGGCCCCATGGTGAATGCAGCAGCCCCCTCCAACGCACCCCAAAAGCTGATTCCCCCTCAGCCCACTGGCCGGCCCTCTCCTGCCCCTCCGTCAGTTCCTCCTGCTGCCTCTCCGGTGATGCCTCCACAGACCCAGTCCCGGCCAGCCGGCGCAGCCCACTCCCATGATGCCTTACCACGCCAAGCAGAACCGCATCACCCCCATCCAGAAACCGTGCGGCCTCGATCCTGTCGAGATACTGCAGGAGAGAGAGTTCAGGTACGCCAGGGCTTCTTTTTACCGGAGCAGAAGTTAAGGTAAAAAAATAACTTGACTGCGGCTCTGTGCTGTTTCTTCAGGTTACAGGCTCGTATCACTCATCGTATCACTGAACTGGAGAACCTGCCGGGCTCCCTGGCTGGTGATTTACGTACCAAAGCTACCATAGAGCTCAAAGCCCTCCGACTGTTGAACTTCCAGAGACAGGTACACACCACGTCATCAAACTCAACACTCTCACCTTCATAACGTCGCATCTGCATGTTTTCGGTGGTCCATGTTTGTGTATTTGTCTCTCCACAGCTGCGTCAAGAGGTGGTGGTGTGTATGCGCCGTGACACAGCTCTGGAGACCGCCCTTGACGCCAAGGCCTACAAGCGAAGCAAGCGTCAGTCCCTGCGAGAGGCCCGCATCACGGAGAAGCTGGAGAAACAGCAGAAGATTGAGCAAGAGCGCAAACGCAGGCAGAAACATCAGGTAGAGGAGAGTCGTGACGTTAGCTGCGATAAGGTTAAAGATGCTAGATTGATGTCAGATTGTGTTTTGTTTTCTCTGGCCTTCACCCAAACTCACACTCTCCATCTCAGGAGTACCTCAACAGCATCCTGCAGCACGCCAAAGACTTCAAGGAGTACCACCGCTCTATCACGGGCAAAATGCAGAAACTGACCAAAGCCGTGGCCACCTACCACGCCAACACTGAGCGGGAGCAGAAGAAAGAGAACGAGCGCATTGAGAAAGAGAGGATGAGGAGGCTCATGGTAAGGAGATGCAGTGAACACGAGCATTCATTACCAGGACACACACACCCTCCTTACACACTGTGCATGTGTCTGTCCTCGCAGGCTGAGGATGAGGAGGGCTATCGTAAACTGATTGACCAGAAGAAGGACAAGCGCCTGGCTTACCTGCTGCAGCAAACCGACGAGTACGTCGCCAACCTCACCGAGCTGGTCAGAGCGCACAAAGCTGCTCAGGCTCTCAAGGAGAAGAAGAAGAAGAAGAAGAAAAAGAAGAAGGCATGTGTGCACGTCATCACGTCTCATCTCTGTGCCTGAAGTCGTGCGTGATCTCTGCGATTAATCAGCTTCTTCTTGTCCTGCAGATGGAGATCGCTGAAGGTCAGACTCCTGCCATGGGTCCTGATGGAGAGGTGAGCAGATAACTGACCCTCACCCTGCAAGGCCTTAACTCAATTATGTTTTATTCCAGTCAGGAACATGTAGTCAGATATTCACTGATTCTGTTTAATGAAACTAAACCCCCAAATTCATATGAATTTATGATTATAGGGTGCGTGGCCTCAAGTTAACCAAACTTATCAGCTATTACTGTAGCATCTGCCGTCACATTCACCTGAAGTTGCAATCACCCAGTAAAGTGGCTGCATATTTATTGTACAATATGCAGAATCTGAATACTTTAAATGCACTACATGCATTTGTATTCATCAAAAAGTGGTTTGAGGGTTTAGTTACACTAAAATATACACTTGCTCTTTCAATAGGCGGCGTTCGTCATGCCAACCTGAGTCTTTGTTTTGCTGCTGTCTCCTTAGAGACTCCTTAAACAGCACAGATCAGATTTCACACAAAGCTTCAGAGGTGATGTTTTGTTTTTTAGTGCTGCCATAGCAAAAAAAAAAAAAAAGAGAGTGCATCTACAACAGATGACCAAACTGAAGGTAACCACGTGTGCATATTCAGAAATCAGTTATGACTGTTGACCCCATTAAGATCCAAGAAAGGAACAGAACATCCCAAAAACACAAAAGTATAAGAATGAGGCATCGATGAAATAAATCATCTGTCCAGTCAAACTGTCCAAAACGTCCCTCCTCTCCTGCAGCCTCTGGATGAGACGAGTCAGATGAGCGACCTGCCCGTGAAGGTCATCCACGTGGACAGCGGGAACATCCTGACGGGAGTGGACGCTCCCAAAGCCGGACAGCTGGACACCTGGCTGGAGATGAACCCGGGGTGAGACGATGGAGAGGGAGAGCGCGCATGGAGTCTGTTGATGGAAACACTGAATCTTGTTAACATGCTTCACATTACAGGACATCAGCTAATGCGTTACTGATAACTGGGGACGGGTTATAGCCCTTGAAACATTCAGATACTGTTTATTGAATGTGAGCGTGCATGTTTTTTGTCCAGTTATGAGGTGGCTCCCCGCTCTGACAGTGAAGACAGCGAGGAGGAGGAAGAGGAGGAGGTGGGTTGTTCTTTAAAAGACGTGTTTGAAGCCAGTTTCACATTCGCTGCTCCGATCACTGACCAGCTGTGTGACAGGAGGAAGAGGAGGAGCCTCAGCCATCCACTACCCCGGTGGAGGAAAAGAAGAAGATTACAGACCCGGACAGCGAAGACGTGTCGGAGGTGGACGTCCGACACATCATCGAGTGAGTGCACAAAGCACTACACTTCACTGTAGGACAGTTTTAGTAGCGTGTAGCCGAAAATCTCTTTCCTCTGCAGAAATGCTAAACAGGACGTGGACGATGAGTACAGCGGCGCAGCGTTTGCCCGAGGCCTCCAGTCGTATTATTCTGTGGCTCACGCCGTCACGGAGAAGGTGGAGAAACAGTCCAGTTTGTTAATAAACGGACAACTGAAGCAGTATCAGGTGAACACAGTCTTCTTTTTCCATGCACAGAGATGCATGTTGTTCGACTTTGTCTCTAGCTTGACTGTCTCTTCCTCCTCTGTAGATTAAAGGTCTGGAGTGGCTGGTTTCCCTCTACAACAATAACCTGAATGGGATCTTGGCGGATGAGATGGGTTTGGGAAAAACCATCCAGACGATCGCCCTCATCACTTACCTCATGGAGCACAAACGGCTCAACGGACCCTACCTCATCATCGTACCCCTCTCGTGAGCTGCACAAATATTGTGATATGTTTCCTCCTCCATAAGAGAAAGCCTTTAACACTGTGCCTCTGTAAATGCCAACAGATATCAGAATATTTCATCAGACAAAAATATGTCGTGGATTTGTTTAGCTTGCACAAGTCGTAATCTTACCCAGCCACCACTGGAGTCACACCCAGAGATACTTTATGACTAATAATGTTAGTGTAGCCTCGTCTTTATGTGCAATTGTGCAGAAATACTGCGTGAACAGACAAAAAAGTTATGAAACGCAAAAGCTTTGAACTCGGCTAATATTAGCATAGATATGCATTATAATATAACACTAAGAAGGACTGTTATGAGGGGGAGGAGGAATTACCGGTCTCAGAGCCAGTGTCAGGTGAACTTCAGTGTCTGAACGTGTCGTTCTGATGGTTAGCTTCAGCTCCGTAACAGAGCTAAAGTACTGAAATGATACAAGAAGTCTGTGAAGTCATCTTTCTTCAAAAAGGTTCAGCCTGGGGAAACTGGGCTCGTTTGCAGATCCGTGTAGACGTCCAGGCTGAACCTTTCTGATGAAATGATACATCTGTCTGCTCTGCTCAGTCTAGGTAGGAATGCTTTTGATAAAATAACAATGTCAGAATAAAATATACACACATTTAGAAAAAGTCCAGATCCTTCTAGTCGACTCTGTTATTAGACAAACTGCTTAATTGTTAAATGATAACGACGACGTCTCACACTGACAGAACTCTTTCTAACTGGGTGTATGAGTTCGACAAGTGGGCGCCGACCGTCGTCAAAGTTTCCTACAAGGTGAGTTTTTGCAGCCACAGCACACAGAATATGAATACGCTCGTTTAATTTGTCATTAAAAGTTCATTTATTTTGTATCTCAGGGCTCTCCTGCTGCCAGAAGAGCGTTCGTCCCTCAGCTGCGCAGTGGAAAGTTTAACGTCTTGCTCACCACGTACGAGTACATCATCAAGGACAAACAAGTGCTGGCCAAGGTGAGCTTGGATTGAAGTCAACACGAGCAGAAGGACACACACACACACACACACACACACATAGAGTCACAGTGTAATTATTTCTCATGTGTTCATCATTTGTTTTTGCCTGAGCGTTCAGTGTGTTTCTCTTTGTCGGCTCCTTCTCCCCAAACTCCTCTAAAAGTTTCTGATCGGGCCGATCTGACCGCCCCCCTGTGCTCAGTGCTCTCTCTCCTAGGTGCTGCCACACACTGACACCGCCTGTATACCGAGCCCCCCCTCTGTCCTCTGTGGCCGTCATGCTGCTTTGCACTCATGTAGTCTCATATAGGCTTCCTGACTGTGCTGACAGGTGGGTGTTGTAGTTCAGGCTTCATGTGGAGGCTCAAGGCTTTGGCTTGGGACTGAACCAGCGTGAGTCCATGAGGACAAACTGGACAAGCGATCGTCCTCATGAGCACTTTTCTGTGTTTAGCAGGAGCTTCATGCAGGTGTACTCCTCTCCTCTCTACCCAACCAGATTCGTTGGAAGTACATGATCGTGGACGAAGGCCACCGCATGAAGAACCACCACTGTAAGCTGACCCAGGTCCTGAACACACACTACCTGGCCCCGCGGCGAGTGCTGCTGACAGGAACGCCGCTGCAAAACAAACTTCCCGAGCTCTGGGCGTTGCTCAACTTCCTCCTGCCCACCATCTTCAAGAGCTGCAGCACCTTCGAGCAGTGGTTTAACGCCCCGTTCGCCATGACTGGAGAGAAGGTGTGCAGGACTCGGGTGTCGCTACGCCACGTTCCCTTCGAGAGGTGACATCAGCCACGAGGTTCAGTGTCTTTCTTTTTCTCTCCAGGTTGACCTCAACGAAGAGGAGACCATCTTGATCATCCGCCGTCTCCACAAAGTGCTACGCCCGTTCCTGTTACGCAGATTAAAGAAGGAAGTGGAGGCGCAGCTTCCAGAGAAGGCATGATTCAACACACACATCCAAACACACCAACAGATCTCACATGGGTGGTGCCTGCTTCTCGCTGATGTCCATGTTCTTCTCTTTCTTCATGAATTCATCCTGTCTCTCCTCCGTCAGGTGGAGTACGTGATCAAGTGTGACATGTCGTCTCTTCAGAGAGTTTTGTACAGGCACATGCAGGCCAAGGGGGTCCTGCTGACTGACGGATCAGAGAAAGACAAGAAGGTGAGACATGAACACTAAAAGCTAACAGCTAACAGCAGCTACAGCTGGCAGCAGTTTACTTCACTGTCCATCAGTAAACTCTGTAAATCACAGAGAGTTGAGTGAAATAGTTGGTGGTGTGCGTCGGTGAAAGGATGAAACTGTGATTGCGTTGTGCTCGTTGTGTTCGTCAGGGCAAAGGAGGCACAAAGACGCTGATGAACACCATCATGCAGCTGAGGAAGATCTGCAACCACCCGTACATGTTCCAGCAAATAGAGGTACGACTGAAGAGTGTGACGCGCAGCAACAGGCTGAAGTGTTTGACCGTGTGTGATACTTATTCGATCGCTGTTGCAGGAATCCTTCTCTGAACATTTAGGATTCTCTGGTGGGATAGTCCAGGGGTAAGTGCTGATTCCACTTTAGATCAAGAACACACACACACACACACACACACACACTGTAACCCTTTCATCCACCTGCCTTGCCGTTAGTCCTGACCTGTATCGGGCGTCAGGAAAGTTCGAGGTGTTGGATCGAATCCTCCCGAAGCTGAGAGCCACAAACCACAAAGTGCTGCTCTTCTGTCAGATGACCTCGCTCATGACGATCATGGAGGACTACTTCGCCTATCGCAACTTCAAGTACCTGCGTCTGGACGGTGAGACGTTGGTTCTCGTGTGTTTGTGAGTTCGTCCTTTTGTGCTCAGTTCATTCTCACTGCTTACTTTGTCCTCCATCTTTAGGCACCACCAAGGCGGAGGATCGAGGAATGCTGCTGAAGACGTTCAACGACCCGGAGTCAGAATACTTTATCTTCCTCCTGAGCACGAGAGCCGGAGGCCTCGGCCTCAACCTTCAGTCTGCCGACACTGTGGTGATCTTTGACTCTGACTGGAACCCACATCAGGTGTGACGCACATTGGTTTGAATTAGATTGAACAAGAGAAAACCAGAAGTTTTTCTCACATGATGAATAAACGAGTCCTGCTGCTCATGGTTTGCATGGCCCGAGGGAGCTGGCTCCTCTTTAGCCGCTCTGTTCCAGCCTTTGTGAATGCAGTAGTGTTTCCCAGAGCGCAGCAGCTGCCAGATCATTGTTTGGATTTTACGTTAATGATTCTACCGAGCTCGGTGTAAATGTCTTGCAGCCGCCATGGTGGTACATTCAGCTGATCCTCTTGCGTCCCCTTGCACGCTGCTGAGTACCTGTGGGGACATCCTGAATTTTCTGCAGCCGTGAGAGGAGATAAAAAGCCTTTTTGATCAGGATCAGGTCAGATCATCAGTTATGTGGACTGAAGATTTGGGTTGTTCACAGACAGAGAAATGTTTTCTCAGATCACTTGTCTGAAGCTCATTGTTTTGACAGTTAAATGTTTGCCAGCGCCAGATTTTCTTTTGTCTTTCTTTGTCCAAAAGAAACGCATCGTTTAATAATAGCTTTAATGTTTTTGTGGCACTGTTTCAACGTGGCTCATCGCCCGCTGATTCTCGGTCTTTCGGTGCGCGTGGTTGCAGTTCAAACATGAGAATTTATGGAAGATTTATAAAAGTAAAATTGCTTTCATGGAGCAGAGGCTTGTGAATTTTAGTTTCTTTGTTGGAGCAGCTGAAAACAAGAATATGTATTGAAAAGTTTGTCTTTTGTCATTTGATGTCAGGTTACTTGAGAAAAGTTCTTAAGAAGTGAATTTCGTAACAAAAGCTTCAGTGTTTTTGTACTTGTACTGTCTGTCACCCATGCGGTCATACAGACGGTTAAACTCGGAGTTCATACAGTAATGGCTCAGGAGTTTTCCTGTGAGGCCACTGCAAAATTCTCTCCAGACTTTGAACGTTAGTCTTGATATCTATCCAGTGGGTCTTTGTTGTCTTTGTTTGTGTTGCAGAAACGTTACAGTGTGGTCTGCAGGTTTACAGCTGAGTCGCAGTCACGGCAGCTCGTTGACTCCTCGTCTGTACCGCTCTCTTTCTCCGGCCGTCCCTCTCTCTCTCTGAGGTTTGATTTGAACCTTGAGCACTAACTCTCTTTCTTCCCATCCAGGACCTGCAAGCTCAGGACCGGGCGCACCGTATCGGTCAGCAGAACGAGGTGCGTGTGTTGCGTCTCTGCACTGTCAATAGTGTGGAGGAAAAAATCTTGGCCGCTGCCAAGTACAAACTGAACGTGGACCAGAAGGTCATCCAGGCCGGCATGTTCGACCAGAAGTCTTCGAGCCACGAGCGCAGGGCCTTCCTACAGGCCATTCTGGAGCACGAGGAGCAAGACGAGGTCTGGGGTCAGGAAGTGTGTCTACGCATGAATGTGTGTGCGAGCACCAGCAACACACAATTTTCAAAGGCTTTACTCGCTTATGCGCTGCTTGCCAATGTGTGTCTGTTGTATTCAGGAGGAGGACGAGGTGCCGGACGACGAGACGGTCAACCAGATGATCGCCAGGAGCGAGGAGGAGTTTGACCAGTTCATGGTCAGTGTTTTGAAGATCATTTAAAGCTCACAGACGTCTTTACCTGCAGCCCTAACTCAACCACAATCCCCTCCCTACGTATTTGTTTCTTCTCCCCTTCTGTTCTTCCTCTCCCTCCCTCAGCGTATGGACCTAGACCGGCGTCGCGAGGAGGCCCGTAACCCGCGACGAAAGCCCCGTCTGATGGAGGAGGACGAGCTTCCCACGTGGATCATGAAGGACGACGCTGAGGTCGAACGTCTGACCTGCGAGGAGGAGGAGGAGAAAATGTTTGGACGAGGCTCTCGGCAGCGAAAGGAGGTGGACTACAGCGACTCACTGACGGAGAAGCAGTGGCTCAAGGTCATTCAGAGCGGAGCGAGGGAAATGATTTCAAATTAAAACACAAAATAAAACTTCATGAATAAAGGATCAGCTCTTCTCTCGTCATCTAAATACCTTCATTTTAATCTCACAGCTTGTTTGTTTCCGTGCAGGCGATAGAGGAGGGCACGCTGGAGGAGGTGGAAGAGGAGGTACGCCACAAAAAGACGACCCGCAAGAGGAAGCGGGACCGCGACCTGGATCTGCCCGGTCCCTCCTCTTCTTTAGGAGGACGAGGGCGAGGAGACAAAGATGAAGACGGGAAGAGGCAGAGAAAGAGGGGACGACCGCCGGCTGAGAAACTCTCCCCGAACCCGCCCGCCCTCACCAAGAAGATGAAGAAGATCGTGGACGCCGTCATCAAATATAAAGACAGGTAGCAGGAACAGCTGAAGCCCGCGGCACATCAGAGCTCTTTATTAAAAGTGTAGAAACATTTTTACTGACCCATCCCACTAAATGATTGCATATACATGAAGTCTGTCGAGTCATTGTGTGTGTGTGTGTGAATCAGTAGTTAAACTGCAGTGTTTTACAGTATTACTTCACTGTATTACTACATCGTCTTTCTGCTGTGAAACCATGGCTTAGTTTTAGGACAACTTAAGGTCAGACCAGACGTGGCGTAACACTTCCTTTGACACGAATAGAAACTCTGAAAAGTCAGCTGACAGTTTTCACACATTTTATGAAATAATGTAATTTCCCCAGAACTGTAAACACAAAACACACGTGTGTTCTGCTCTCATCAAAACCTCAGTTTGACACAGTTATCATACATATAAATTACATGTTCCTGTTAAGATCAAACACACAGACATTATTATTACACACCTGAACCGAGACCAGAAAGCATACAACCTTCTTAGGCTTCTTAGTATGTAGCTTCTGACTTACGTCAAAACGTATTTTCAGAGATTTCTTTCAAGATACATTAAATATGTTGTAAAATAGTTGCTGAAAACACGTGAAAAGACTTTGAACGATATATTCAAACAGTTTTCAGTCTCAGGATTTTGTGGGCGGTCCTTAAAGGGTGGCTCGATGACACGCTGAGGCCACCCTGAGCAGAGAGACAGAGATGAATTCATCTCAGCTCAGAGTGTTTCAAAGTCAGTCATGTCATTTTCTGAACTCATCTGACACGTTTCGGTCGCTTCAAAATGGCCGATCGACCGCTACCACGAGTGAGCGTGGCTTCAGCGCACATTCAGAGGACACGCCCCCACAGACCTGCAGCTGAGGATTTGTCGTTATATGAAAAACTGTGTTATCTCTCATAGTGTTCAGATGGAATAAAACATCATTGTTTAGTTTCATCCTCATGATGTCACTTCCTGCAGTGCCAGCGGCCGTCAGCTGAGCGAGGTGTTCATCCAGCTGCCGTCTCGAAAAGAGCTGCCAGAGTACTACGAGCTGATCCGCAAGCCGGTGGACTTCAGGAAGATCAAGGTTTAGATTTTTATTACATCTTTACATCTTTGGGGGGTCACATTAATCTGCAGGACAGCCCACGCAACAAACTGCGGCTGTATCGATGATTGATCCGTAGGTTATTTACGTGTTATGCTTGGACTGCAGGAGAGGATTCGAGGGCATCGTTATCGCAGCCTGGGTGACCTGGAGAGAGACGTCATGCTGCTCTTCCAAAACGCTCAGACCTTCAACCTGGAGGGATCGCTGGTGAGTCTCACCGTGTCCAGACTCATGAACACATGAAAACATCAGCAGTCCTCGTCTCTGCTGTTCAGTCAGTCACGTGTCTTACTTTAATATCTCAGCCACTTCATGTCCTGTAATCAGAGAACTTGGAGGTAGCATCTTTTCTTAGATACGCCCTGATTGCCTCAATCAAAACCTTCATTTCTTCGTTCACACGTGAACTGTGAAGATATTTTTTCTGTCTGTGCGCACACAGTGTTGTTGATGATGATGCTGAACCGTGTTTCTGTCCTGTGAGCAGATATACGAAGACTCCATCGTCCTCCAGTCTGTGTTTACCAGTTTGAGGCAAAAGATCGAGAAGGAGGAAGAAAGTGATGGAGAGGAGAGCGAGGAAGAGGAAGAGGACCCGGAGGAAGGATCAGAGTCTGAAAGTATGAACGTCTGTATGAAGAGAGCAGCCTCTGTGGAGTGTTTTTAAAATGATCGTTCAGTTTTTATCGCTCATCATCAGTGTGTTTGTCTCCAGCTCGCTCAGTGAAGGTGAAGATCCGTCTGGGGAGGAAGGACAAAGGCGGAGATCGAGGAAAAGGACGCAGCAGACGAACGGGACGCACCCGAGCCAAACCCGTCGTTAGCGACGACGACTCTGAGGACGAGCCGGAAGAGGTCGGTCACCGAGTGTGTGGAAAGAAAAGAGAGGGAAACATTCGACGTTAAACTTGTGCTTTGTCTTTCATCTCTTTTCCAGGAGCGCTCGCCGAGTGCCACTGATGAGGAGTCCTGAACTGTACCGCGGGACAGGCGGACAGAAAAGCACATAGAGCATATAGAGTAAACATCAACTCCATCCACCCTCAGTCAAATGTCACAGGGCCGAAATAGATCGGAGGTTTGCAATACTGTCAATATGGGAGCAGATTATTGTTTGACTAGTCATAAAGACGTCACATGGAAACACAGGCAACGTCGTAAAATACACAAATTAATTGGACCATGAACGTCGCACACGGAGCGATCGAATGAGCGTTTTGATCTGTTTAAGGACGTCGTGTGTCACACCACAACCACACACTGTGCAGTCAAGTTTTCGTTAGTTTGTTGGTCAATTTTAATTTAATTTAATGCCTATTTCATTAATTATCTAAATAATTTAAAACACAAACAATTTCAACCAATTTTGCTGCTAAATTTTCCACAAAAAGCCTCAAAAACTTTAAGTCCCCCTATTTACCATTTCTAAACATTAAATAAACATTAAATAAACATTTAATAAATGTTTGATAACGTGCTAAAAGGACATTTTAATGTACAGTCCGAGTGACCACAGGAGGACAAACATGCTAATAAATGTTTAGATCTATCTACTCTGTAATAAACCGTTTATTAAATGTTTATTTACTGCTCTTAAAGGTCCAATGTGTCAGATTTATGGAGCGCTATATAGATTAACATTGCAGAAATTTAATATAATATTCATAATTCTGTTTTCGTTAGTGTTTAAACAGCTGAAAATGAGACTTTTATATCTGCAGACTGCAGGTCCTCTTGCACAGAGTCAGCCATGTTTCTACGGCAGCCCCGTACGGACAAATTAAATACTTTTTTTTTCGCATGTTTTTGTGGCCACCGTAGTTTCACCTTCATGCTAGGAAGGAGAGGATGAGGCGAGGGGTGTTGCAATCAGCAACTACACCACTAGATGCCGCTAAATCTACACACTGGACCTTTTAAATGCTAAATAGGGCGATTTAAAGTGACGCGTTGCCATTAAAACAAACCCAATCAGCCTTTAGGAGGAATAAAGATTTAATTATAACAGAACAAACAACATTTCATCTCCTATGAAGTCTTTTTTTGGACGAATCGCAGCCAAAAACAAGTCCTCGACTGACCTGAGGGCTCAGGACAGGCAGGATCCAGTAAAGTGAAGTCAACAACACTGAATGTAAACAGAAAGTGTTTTTTCGCTCCCACCTTTACCTTCGCTTCCCTCTGGACGTGACGCGTAAACAAACCTGCTGCTCCTTCACTGTGACGACGTGTCGTAAGAACATTCAGCCTCTTTGGAGCCACTGTGATTACCGAGGTGTGTGTGTGTGTGTGTGTGTGTGTGTGTGTGTGTGTGTGGACATCACCACGTGTTTGACTTGGAGATCCAGCCCGCCGCGGGTGTTCCCAGACTTCTCCGAAGCTCTTGAGTAAATCCACCACAGTTATTTGACTGAGGTTTGATGGAGTTGAGTCCATGTTGTGTGTGTATATATGGTAGAGTATGAAAAACAACCTACTCCAACTTGCTGCTGCGTTACACTTCCAATATAAGCACTTATAACTGCTGATTGTACACTTAAAGAGTTATGAGGTCGTACTTCATGGACGAGTACTGTAATTTTAATTGCTTCTCCTTCAGTTGTCGTGTGGTGATTTTAGGATTTCATATCATGTTCGATGTACTTTGCACTTTTTATGTTTCTTTTAAGACAAAGGACCAGAGGGACGGCAGCTCCTCTCTGCTTGTGAATGCCTCACGGCTGTACGGTGTTGGATATAAACTGTATAGAGTATTTTCTAGAGTATAATGTGAATGCACGTGTGTACAGCTCGCAAGTTTTAGTACTGTACTTTGTTTTTTTCATTATGGTAGGTATCTAGAGTGAAGAACATCCAACCAAAGCATTGACATTTTCTCCACTAAGTTATTGGGATCTGTCTGTGGTGTCGCTGTTGTGTCATTGTCGCTGGAACTCAAAACGTAACAATAAATCACAGTTAAAGTGAGTCATGTCGTTTGTGTGTGATGCAGTTCATTGATTCATCAGGCGACAGGTGATTAATCATCGTTTTCATCACTTCTAAGTTGTCTGAGTCAGATATTTTCAAGCACAAACAGAATACTCAACCAGACCAAATAAAGATTTAAGAGCGTGTTCAGCTCTTTCTGGCTGTCCTAAAGTCGAGGCTTAACTCTAAAGGTGACTGGTTTTGTTTACATATAAACACTGATCAGCCATAACTTTCAGACCGCTGACAGTTGAAGTGAATAACACTGATTATCTTGTTGTCATGGCACCTGTCAGTCGGTGGGATACATCAGGCAGCATGTGGACATTTTGTCCTCGAAGTTGGTGTTAGAAGATGGAAAAATCCGGATTCGAGTGACTGTGATGGCTAGAGGACTGGGTCAGAACATCTCCAAAACTGCAGCTCTTGATGTGTATGGGGCGAATCCATGCTGACCTCCGTCCACTGCAGAAAGCACCAACAATGGGCACATGTGCATTAGAGCGTTGGGTCCTACCGTTCATGTGGATGTTACTTTGACACCTGCCTAAGCAGCGTTTAGGAACGGTTTGAGGAACACAACGACGAGTTCTCAATCCAATCGAGGCCACACCTCGTAACTTCTAGGACTTAAAGGATCTGCTGCTGACGTGTTGGTGCCAGATACCACAGCACACCTTCAGAGGTCTAAAGGTTAGAGCCCTCATCACTACTCGAGATGACTGTGGATGTATTTGTGATATCCCTGAGGAAGCTGAGGAAGAATCCAGACCAGTTAGTTCAGATCAAAGTTCAAGCTCTAGAAACAATCCTCCTCTCATTGAATCTGAGAGGTGTAATGTCTGTGTGTGGCCACATGGAGGAAGTCTCAGGTCAGTGTGTCATCTCACTGCTTCCTCATCCTTTTTTAAACCTCTTATATATTTTTCCCTTCAGTTGATTTAAAACTTTTCTCAAACAACACTTCACTGTAAAATCGTTTCTTGGGATTTAGATATTGCTTTGGCCTAACTTGACCTCATTCCCACCCTCCCACCTCCATCATAACATGACATATATGATGAACACAGAAGCTCTTTAACCAAATCATATAAACCACCCTGCTTCACCCTCGTGTTTACCTTGTAAGCAGGTTGGCTGGCACAGAGAGAAATGTGTTGAACGTACAGCGTCCGTTAGGAGTTGGAGTGAACCTGGCATGTTTGGACGTATATGTTGTTTTCAACTCAAGACAGTGAGCTCTGTGTTGGTGGTCGAGGTGTGCAGAGAAGTCCGGCGAGGACGGATGAAATTCCTGATTTCTAGGAACTCCTGGATCTCTTCAGCAACTCGTAACCAGCTGCTAACATCTGTGGGGAGGGAGGGCAGCCGGGCCTGAGGTCCCCAAAACAGCAACACAGAGAGGCAGCAGCAGACTTTACTGAGCCTGGTGTATGGCACATAGATGGAGTAAATTCATGTTCTCCTTACTAAGCTTCATTATTTATTAATGCTTAATGTGACGCCCTTTATACTTCTCTGTTTCAGCTATAAATCGTGATACAGACTGATTAAAGTCAGTTACACTGACGTTAACACGTTTTTATGATCTCATGACGTACAGACTTTAAATTATACAAATGTTTAGAAGCAAAAAGGCCCGAATGGCTGCAAGACTACACACACACACACACACACACACTTTTCATCAGTGTTCAATCACCTGAAAATAAGATTTATTTTGTTTTTATTAACCGTGTTTCTATGGCTACTAAACACTGGCTGCCATTAGGGTCTTATTTATCTTCACGCTAGGAAGGAGAGGGTGACACGAGGGGGTTGCAATGCAACAACTACCCCAATAGATGCCAGTAATCTGTATTATTATTAATATTATTATAGTATCTGTATGTTTTAAAGAAAAGGATTCACGGTCTGCTGATGAAATCATGTCGACTCTTCAGGATCAAAAACATCAACAGAGCTCCTTCAGTGAAAACTTTATAATAAAGTAACGTGGTTGAAGTCCATTTAGCTGCTCCAGGTTCAGCTTCAGGTTCAGGGCTCTGTTATTGTTCACAGAATAAAGAACAGAGACATTGTTGGTTTTATTAGTAAGTCTGCTGTGGAAAAAAAAGGTCTATTGTCTCAAATATGAGTCACAGATCAAAGTTTTTCCTTCAGCTTCCTGTCTGACAGTGTCAGCTTCACAAAACTTAAAGGTACACGACAACCCTCGTATCTTATATAACGTAGCCAAAAGAGAGCGCAGAGATCTGAGTCACAGCTGACTCACTGATCGCTGCCCTCTTCAGAAGTCTGTGATGTTTAATGTGTGTGTCATACGTGTAGATAGAAATGTACTATCCACACACACACACTTACAATGCGCCTGAATGTGGGTGTGTTAAGTGTGTGTGTGTGTAGTGATGGTGGGTGTTGCAGAATATGTAATCCAGCAGCTATTTCGACATTCCAGGAATACCTCCCCGAGCTCAAAGCATCCTTCTAGAAACCAGGCAAGGCCCTCCCCCCTCTCTCTCTCGCTCAAACAGGACCCCCCTCAGCATGAGGCAGCTTTCCTGTCTGATTCACCTCTCAGATATTACCATGGCCACAAACCAAAGCTCTCTCTCTCCGCTTCACAGAGGCTGATCAGAGTGAGACCACCGATCCGTTCAACACCAAAAGACACGCTGAAAAACACTGACATTGATGGTGAAAGTTGAGAAGACTGAATCATTTTTCTGAGGTCTGATTTTCAGGGACTTTATCTGTTTGGAGCGATGCAGAAGACTTTCAGCTCTCAGCTGATGTCACTTCCCTTCCTGCTAATGACGAGAATTTGTTTAACAAATGTTCTGTTTGCTTTTGAGGAGGAACAGATTGTGACTGTGGGTCCAGACTGACCTAATGCTGTTGAATGCCAAACATACCAACAGAACCATGTCGACACAGGAGTCGATACCGATGATACTCATTCATGTTACACACCATCCAGAACAAAACCTTAGTTAGTGTCATTGGTGTCAAACGCAGTGACCCGACTAATTGATGTCAAAATAGCTGCACCATGAGCAAAAACTTGGTGACAGTGGCAAAGAGAAACATCTGTAGAGGCTGGTTGAGTTTAGAAAGAGAGACACGGATACACAGCAGCAATAATAATAAAGATAACTGTAACTATGTGTAACTATAAACTGTACTGGACAGCAGCAAGCTTGACCAATCGCAGATCTCGGCCACGATCCATGAGAACCTGAGACGAGACGAGAAAGCAAAAGACTCCGGGAAGAAGCTAAGTTAGTAACATGAATTAATGGGACGTGAATGAGAGGTGGAGCTCAGTGCATCATGAAGGGATCGTTCAGGACTCACCTGAGCACAATCTTGTGAACAATGAACATTTACAAAGTTATTCCATAAAATCTTAAATTTATCTGATTCTAGTGTAACTGAAAAACTTTCCCATCATGTAAATGTTTTCCATTTTCAGCCACTTCCTGGTGACTAACATTATCCTGAACAAATATTTGTCAACGTCTTAAAACTTTTTTTTTTTTAAAAATCCCATGTGAACGTCAAAACAGTATTTTCTGTTCATACTGGCTGTTAAAAGATCCGGATGCATTCCTGTATTGCACAAAACCGGCTACAGTTTCATCATGAACTCATGAAAGTGATGCAGAGACACGACCAAGTTAATAATGAATAAATGAAGTAAATAAAAATAGAAAAAGATTTATTTATTAGTGAGTGATTTTTGTTTTCTCTCATCTTTGGACTGAAATAATAAAATACATAACGATGTGTTTGTACCTGAACCTGTGTGTGCACATTCAGGGTAGGTTTGAGCACAAAAAACTCAAAGACAAGAAGAGATGACATGTGGCGAGTTTATCTGGATCTGCCACCTCAAAAAGCTACACCCTGTATCACCCTTCAGTTTACCCACAAACCCTGCTGCTGCTGCAGGGCACCCCCACCCACAGTGTGTGAGCACATGCTCTCATGTGGTTTCACACACAAAGACTTTCTTTCTTTCCCCTTTTCTGATGTAAAATGTGGACAGTGATGATAAGTGCAGGGTGTGACTCTTTTATAATGACATGCTGTCCCTCCTCCTGTGACATCAGGATAAAAGCTGCTTCAGAGTCAGTAAATATTAAATAGAAACATGTGAACTGTTTGTTAATTCAGTCACTTTTTATACTTCCTTTCATTCATTCTCTCTATGACACACACACACACACACAGGAAAGCACACCGGTTTGAGAGGAAGAGCTGGGTGGATGGAGAGGGCACACACACACACACACACAGTGATGCAGCAACACTGTGACTCCACCCACCGGCGGCTTCACATCACACCACTACTTTAGCACCGCCCTCCTGCCAGCCTAAAAAAGAAAATCGTCAGATGTAAGCCGGACCTCATCATATTTTGGCACTCGCCTTTTACGCACAGCCAGCGCCGTGACTCCGCTCTCTGCCTCCCCTTTTTACGCACACAGATCCGGCTGTGAACTCCACTTCCATCACCTGAGCTGATCTTTTTTCATTTAAAACTTTCGAATAAAGGAGGACTGGACATGTCTGGGACGTGGAGGGGACTGTCCACATGCTGGTGTCTGCTGATGCTGGCTCGTTTTTGGCTTCAAACAGGTAAGACTTCTTCTGGAAATGTACTTTTCTCACCACACGGAGAGACGCTCCACTTTATTGCACATTTAAAGATATGAAACATATTCCATGTGTAACAGTATTTATTGCCTCACATTGAACGAGGCTTCATTTAAGCTTTGAGGACATTTAAACGCGTCCATGAGCTCTTGTGCTGAACGTGACGAGATGGTGGATTTGACTTTAATCTCCTTTAAATTCCATAATTATAATAACTTATATAAGGACATTAATAATAGATAAATGTCTACCACGGCTTACAATTTCGGCGTATTTGAATGGAATCAACGCACCGGGCTTTGATTGGGTCCCTCCGCGCTTAAAATGCAGCCCAGCAGCCAATCACCGTCCGTGGAGGAGGGTCGCTTCAAGTTTCGGGTGGGCGGGTCTATCTCAGGAACAGGCGGGGTGTCAGTGAGGAAGGGTGCGGCCAAAACACATCAGCGCTTTCTGGCGTCGCTTCGCCTCCTGATGCGGGCTGCAAATGAGATGCAGGAAAGTGTGCAAGTGGAAGAAGAGAAGAGAGAGAGAGATAAAAACACAGTGTTAAAAAAGAAGAATGGAGTGTTTGAGGTGCACAAACCAGACAAAGACATGAAGATGTGAACTGCTTCAGCTTATTAATCATGCATGTAGATTATTTTAGCTCACAGACAGACACAAAACTGTTAATTAGAAGCTTGAATTGAAGTCTCACATGATCACCGTTCGGTTTTATGAAGCACAGACTGAATAAAACATTGATGACGCCGTTGTGAAGCTCACTGTGGTGGCTCTCACCGCCGCCATCTTAGAAAACTGGGTAAAGACGTGGTTACACGGGTCTGAATGACGCCCGGTCGCTCAACCAAGCCACCTGTAACGACACCTACCTGTCAGTCAAAGCGTCCACGCTCTTAATCCTGCATAACTTTAAACCTTAATATAATGTGAACAGGTGAGTTGTACCAGGCTGTAAACATGTTGATTTCTGCTGTGAAGTTGGACATTTGAACATGGGGACTTATGGAGACTGACTCACTTCTGGAGCCAGCCTCAGAAGTGTCACTTTTTTTCCGTGTGTTTGACCACGAATCCATTTTTACGTGAACCGTGCTGTTTGTTTTCAAATGTTTCGTCTGACCCGGGTGAACTCGATGCCCTTTAAGGCCACGGTGCGCTGAGAATTAGACTCCTGCCAGCTGCTGCGCTAATCCTCTCAGTAATCTCGACTCCTGCAGGAGCTTTTCCAATGAATGTTTTTTTTTCCAGTCCTCGGTGCTCACTTCCAGTCATCAGATCTGCTGCTGTGTGTGTGTGAGTGTGTGTGTGTTGTAGGGAAATACTCACACATGCTTTGCTTCTCTTTGTATAAATCTCTGGCTCTGGTTTGTTTAATATATTCACTTTGTGTTTAGCATACTCCTGGAATGAATGCACTGTAGGAAAGCGGTGTGAAAACTACAGACTGCAATGACTCGGAGAAGAGAAGTCACAGTTTCAGCGATCAGTCATTTAGAAATACCTCTGCGGAGGAAGTATTCCAGTCATTTACCTAAGTACACACATCCTACTCATAAAAGTATAAACGTATATTATAGGATGATTGTTGATGCATTCACACGTATCGGGTATAATTGAGCTCACTTGAATTCTAATATGTTTTTACACGTAAAACCCCGATTTGTAAAGTAAATATAAAGTAGCATTGCTCAAATCGCGCAGTGTTACAGTGAATGTGCTCTCCACCACTGCGTCTGTAACAAAGCTGTACAAATAGAGGGCTCGTGTCGCTCACACCTCACTGATACTCTTCACTCTACGTAGCCAACGTTTACCTGCAGGGGTCAAGACACCGACATCGAGTGAACACCACAGGAGATGTGCAACAGTTTGGTGATCGCTGTAACTGTCTATGCCCGAAATCTTACAAATCCTCCAGTATCTGAACCAACACTGACACAAAGTCGTGTTTTTTCTTTATTCTTCATGGTATTTTAGAGTTTGTCATTTCCTGATAAACCAACAAAAAGTTGTTGATGACTCATCCTGCACTTCTCTCTTCGCCGGACGCCGCCGGAGCAGAGTGCTTCCTCTCTGATACAGCCTATGCGTGATTCTGAGTGCTGCTGCTACAGTCATCAGTGGCCGGGCACAGACCAACAGGGAATAACATTACAGACTTTATGATGGAAAGATTGTTAAGAAGCAAACCCCTAATTGTCATTAGTTTGATCAGCCGTGCAGCTAACTGAACTGACGCAGCCCCGGGATGCCAGGAGCCAAACCTGGCAAGAAAATCACCTCAGTAGGCCCAAAGCTGAAGCGTACTGCTGTCTGTCCTCATCATGCACATGCATCCTGGTTATTTATTAACTGCTGGATGTATGTTTGAGTCAATCAACACACCTCTTTGTGAGGGTTTATGGTGTGTGTGTGTGTGTGTGTTTGTGTTCTGCATGCATGTGCCTTAAAAACAGAGGAATGCATTGTTAGTTGACAAAGTCACATGTGGTCACAAAGGGTGATTGTTGTCATGCAGCGTTGTGACGCAGACTTGTTCTCCGGAGTATCTGCCGTTCTTTGACCGGTTTCTGCTGTCGGGTCAAAATCAGGTTTTGAAGTGAATCGTAGGAGCCCGGCTGCACTCCACTGGCCTGGTTCACACAGTGAACAGTTATAAATAGAGTCTGTACACTGCAGTTTCTCTGCTTGGGGTGATGTTTGCATCAGTTTGTGGTCTGTCTGTCTGCAGGTGTAAACATCAGCAGCACATAGCAGCAACACTCTTCATGTTAAGTCGCTGTGTTTTCAACCCACGTCCTCTGAAAGGGGTGGACGTTTTTGCCTATGAGAAGAAACTGTGGTGAAGGCGACCTAAAAACGACACGTTTAAACTGCTGAAGCGGATCACTGAGACCTGTTGGCATGTTTCGTTAAATAAATATAGGTGATTTTTAAATACTTACTGTAAGCGGTGAATAACTAATATGTTCTTCGGGAGCTTTTCACCCTTCCTACATGTGGAAGCAGTGGGAAATGAAAACACTGGAACGCTGGGAGGTCAGGAAGCGCTCGCGTTTGACCTACTTTTGACCTACAACTGGAATGAATGAACCATTCCCACAAAAGGGAAAGTGAGTAAGGGCTTCCAGGCAGACTCTAAATCTTAAATTTCGTTTTCGTTTCGTTATTGTCAGGAACAGCTGGAGTACACTCTGGAGGCTCTATTCCTGGAATATGTGCTGGCTGCACGGCTGGCCTCCACACCGTGTGTGTGTGTGTGTGTGAGTGTGTGGTTTCCAGTAAAAGCATGTGGGGTTCACAGGAGGAGCGTTTTAAGATCAGCCGAAGTTTTTCCCCTAATCAACGAAACCCCTGAGTCAGCTTCGCATGTACAGAGGTGTGCCCGGTATTGAGAAAGCATCCTCTTCTTATTTTTCACAATCAGTCCCATCATGTCGACAGACTTCCTTGTGTTTTAGAGCCTCCGCCTCGGTCTGTTGGTCACTGTGGTGATGAGGAACGGCACCAATCAGCTCCTGGTGGTGTGATTGTTCAACTCCTCCCATATCTATTGTCTTAAAGGGATAGTCTGTCACGTCCTCGCAGGTCACAGGAGGGGCTGACAGCCCTGCAGGTGATGGAGGAGGAGGAGGATGGCCTTGATGTTGATACTGTCGTTGTTTAAAAGAGATGTGATCTTCATCGAGCCCAAAATAAACCAGAGCTCGATTTAATGTCACGCCACTTCACGCTTAGCGACCTCGAGCTGAGCGCTGAAGCCGTTGTCGCATACGTGACAAAGAGAGGCGTGTGAGCCCTGAAACATACCTGACGTGTGTCAGATACTGAGGAACACAGCTGTGTTTGGATTAAACCTGTTGCTTCTCCCGAGCACACGCCTGTGAGACAAGTCGCAATAAAACACAATTTCAGATATCTGGAATATATTTTTAGTGTGTTTCTTTCTTTTATTTTCGATGTTTTCTGTCCATCTTTTATTTTATAAGCTGTAAATTGAAATAAGGAGACGTTTTATTGGTGTGACATATTGGACCTTTAATATTCCAGCAACAAACGGCCTCCTCTGTACAGATACGTTACACTGAAGCCGTAACATGGAACCACACAGTGTTATTATCTTTATCTGGTCATTTCCTGCGTTGACCAAAGAGTAATAGGTTTGGTTTTCACACACTCGGTTATCTGAATGTTTCTGTGTATTTTGCAGTTAAATATTAACATCACAAAGATATCAGTTTTTGTGTGTGTGTGTGTGTGTGTTGACACAAGCTCCATTACTACACACAGTGTACACAAACAGCATAATGTAAACTGAGCCGTGTCTCACGTGGCTGTAATTTTTTTTGTCATTCGCAGATGCGGCCTTCGTGTGCAGCTCCACCCAGCTGAGGTGTGGGAATGGGAGGTGCGTCACCCGCAGGTGGATTTGTGACGGGACGGATGATTGTGGTGACGGGACTGATGAACTGCCTGCGACCTGCGGTACGTTGTCTGATCATTGAAGACCTATGGCTGATCTAACGTGACAATAAAATGATAAATGAAATGCACGTGAAGAGGGCTGCAACCAGGGTTTGTGTTTCAGTTAAACTTCTAGTGATTTTCTCAATTAAGTTGCTTCAAAGTATTGCCATAAAAATAATATCATAATTCATCAGAGCCAAAAGGTCGACGATTTTCAATTAATATCATATATGATGAGGAAAAGCATCAAATCTGCACATTTTAGAAGCTGTTACTACTGTTAAACTATTATATCATCTTCAGAATAGTTCATTAAAAGTCAGTTTATTAATATATTTATCAGATAATTGTTACAGCTCTACAGGCAAAATCATATTAACACACGTAAGATATGAAAGAAGCACAAGAAAGAACAGAACCATCATCTTTACCTGAATATTCGACCTGTTAACGCGCTCATAACATAGAATCATAAACAACTTAACCATTAAATATTTAAGTTTGAAGTTATTTCAGTCCTGCTGCAGCGGCAACACCTGAACTTCCCCTCTGAGCGATCTATAAAGGTTTATCTTGAATCAGAAGCACATCAATGAAGCCTCTGTGCAGCAGTAGTTTCCGTTGGTAAATGATTGTAGCCTGCACACTGAGGCTTTAGTCATGGGGCTTATCTCTGTATCAATGCCACATTAGGACACACTTCCTGTTTCTGTCTACAGCAAGCAAAATCTGCCTGCAGTCAGAGTACAACTGCGGCGCACCCATGAACCAGTGTATACCAGAAGGCTGGCACTGTGACGGCAAAGCTGACTGTACCAACGGGGCTGATGAGAGTAACTGCAGTAAGTTTCACGACATTAAACATCACAAACAATAAAAACTCTAAGCTCTTGTACTATTTCTACCCTTCACATCACATTAACTCCTCTCCCGTCCCTCCCCCGCCTCACCACAGCGGCTAAACAATGCAAGCCCGAAGAGTTTAAATGCGCCAATGGCCAGTGTATATCCACCTCCTTCATTTGCGACAAGGAAAACGACTGCTCCGATGGCTCGGATGAAGTCTCCTGCCCCAAACCCACCTGCAGCTCTCGGTCCTTCCAGTGCAACAACTCGGTGTGCGTGCCGCTTCTGTGGCTCTGCGACGGAGACGAGGATTGTGCCGACGGTTCGGACGAGTGGCTGCAGAACTGCGTGGGACGGCTGCCGGACAAGACGCGCTGCGGCGTCCACGAGTTCCAGTGTACAAACGGGGAGTGCATCCACGGCAACTGGAGGTGTGACGGAAGCTTCGACTGCAAGGATCGATCGGACGAGGTCAACTGCAGTGAGTTGGCTTTTTCATTCCACCCATCTTCTCTTGCACATACTCAGTATCATCAATACTTTCACCTCATTCTGTGTCACCTCATCTGTGTATCTCCATTCATCTTCCTTTTCTAGGTCGTCCTACTTGTCGTCCAGACGAGTTCCAGTGTAATGACGGCGCCTGTATCCACGGCAGCCGCCAGTGTGACAAAAACCACGACTGCGGGGACAACAGTGATGAGATTGGCTGCCTCATAGGTGACTCTCACGTCCACACACTGCGTGCAGAAGCTATTGTTCCTTAACGTCTTTGCAAAGTTGCAAAAATTCATACTGTCTTGTTCCTCTCTACAGAAAACGTATGCGAAGGCCCGACCAAGTTCAAGTGTCGAAGCGGGGAGTGTATCAGCATGGAGAAAGTGTGCAACGGTCAGAGAGACTGCAGTGACTTCTCCGATGAGCCCGTCAAAGAGTGCAGTGAGTAAAGTCGCATTTTACCACATCAAAGCCTGGAAATTATAATTGGAGCAGCTAGCCAAGCAGTCTCAGCTTGCTGACGTAGACGTAGTTTGTGGTTTGCATGTGTCACAGTTGATTTGAGCTACCATTAGGAAAATGGTTGTCATGAATACTCTTTGAAGGCTCTGGTGTATCTGCATCTCCACAGACAAGGATGAGTGTTCGACTGGAAATAGCGGCTGCTCCCATTTCTGCATCGATCTGAAGATTGGCTTCAACTGCTCCTGCCCCGCTGGATACAGCCTGATGATGGACAAGAAAACCTGTGAAGGTGAGAGAGGAAACTTAGTCAGAGTCTATTTTAGAAGTAGACCATGTATTTTAAGAAAACAGTGTATTAGAAACTCGACTTTGTAGATTTGCCAACTGCTGTCTCTCAATCCGTCCCTCGATCTTCTGTTCCTCCACTTGCAGACATCGATGAATGTGCTGTGCCGGACACTTGCAGCCAGAGCTGCATCAACCTGCCCGGCAGCTACAAGTGTGATTGTGGGGAGGGCTACGAGATCGACCCTGCGAGCAAGACGTGCAAGGCTGAATCAGGTAACGCTGGAAAGAAAAACCTGTCGGTACTCTTTGTCAAGAATCTCTTCTTTACTCTTCTAAAAACTTGTTCTGTTCACCTCCAGGCACTGTCCCCACCCTCTACTTCACCAATAAACACGAGGTGAGGAAGATGACAGTGGACCGCAGCGAGTACGTCCGTCTGATCCCCGACCTGAAGAACGCTGTGTCTCTGGACATGGACATGCCTAACAAGATGATCTTCTGGTCTGACCTGTCTCTGAAGAAAATCTACAGGTTAGAACGAAACTTTATTGATCTGTCTTTTGATCAAGGATGATTTAGTAGAGACTTCTGGTTTAAGTTACCTGCATATGCTGCACCAGAAGGCCTGTATCTAGAACTACATTTGACCAGATGCCAGTCTGGATTGTAGATGAAGCAATATCTGTGTCTCAAGTGAGTCTCTCCCCTGACAGCTCCAAGATCGATGTGGCCGGTAACTCCTCTTACCACACTGTAGTAATTGGCAGTGGGATTGAGGCCCCAGAAGGCATTGCAGTGGATTGGATCCATGGCAACATCTACTGGACTGACAGCGTTTTGAAGACTATCTCTGTGGCAACGACAGACGGCAGCAAGAGGAAGACCCTGATCACAGAAAACCTGGACAAGCCAAGAGCCATCGCAGTCGACCCCATAAATAAGTAAGTTTCAGACGGGTTGCAGGCAGACTCGTTGATTGTCTTTAGAGTTCTTTTTTAAAGGTTTGTCTCTGTCCTATTTAGCTTCATGTACTGGACAGACTGGGGTGACGAGGCCAAGATTGAGAAGAGTGGTTTGAACGGAGTGGATCGCGTCGTCTTGGTAAAAGATAACATCCTGTGGCCCAATGGCATCACCTTAGGTAAGCTGAACGCCATGGACGCACTAAATGGTGACCAATAACTTCGAAGCACACAGTCCTAATATGTCTGTCTTTGTGCGTCTCTCTGGACAGACATGGTCAACCAGCGTCTGTACTGGGTGGACTCCAAGTTGCACACTCTGTCCAGCATCGACGTGAACGGAGGGACACGACACAGTCTCATTATCAGCGAGGAAAAGCTTGCCCACCCTGTCTCTCTGACTGTGTTTGAGGTTAGTGATGAAGTCAATGTATCGTGTAAATATGGACAGCTGTACTCCAGCATTTGTTCTCGAGTTCACCAAAATCGACTTAGTGTCGTAAAGCGTTACGTACTTCTCGTACTACACGGTGAGCGTTATCCGGCTCAGACGGTTTAGAGATTTAAAGTTAGGACTTTATTCCCACTAAACTTGGGTCAGTGCTAATTGTTTATTCTTAATCGGTCTTTGTAATCAATCCATTTGTGTTTCAGGAAAGGTCAGTAAATAATGAATTCATTAAACAAACTTGTTACTCAAGTGGGATTTCTCTTTTAAACAGGAGAAAGTCTTTTGGACGGACATAAGCGTCGGTGCTGTTTTTAGTGCCAGCCGCCTGACAGGAAAAGACATCACCACGCTGGCAACAGACCTGAATCAGCCAGAGGACATCGTACTGTACCACAACCTCAAGCAGACAAACGGTACAGAAACATCACAACCACACACAAACAAACTGTTCAGGCCATGAAATGGTTTCAAAGACTTATTGTGCACGCTTCTCTCTCCTGTAGGTACAAACCGCTGCATAGAGAGTAACAGTATGAACGGAGGTTGTGAGTTTTTGTGCCTTCCTGCTCCTGTGATCAACCAGCACTCACCTAAATTCACCTGTGCCTGTCCTGACAACATGGCCATGGGACCTGACATGAGGAAATGTGTGACAGGTAGGCGTCCCCTGCCCGTCTCACTACAAATAAACTGGAATTAACATTGAACCATGACAGTAAGTAACCCTTATATTTACCTTCACAGCCTCAGTTGCCCAGCCCGCCGAAAACAAAACTGGTGCACCGCTCCTGCCCAAAGATCCCACCAAGACCAGCGCGCCCAGGCAGACCACTACAACAACTATAACTACAACCAGCGCTACCAAAAAACCACAACTATCTCAACTAGCCAGACCACACAGCAGTCTGCCGCCACCGGTCAAGGTACATATGAAACTGCAAAGTTTTCTGTGGAACGGTGTCTTGACCGGGTGCAGTGACATCCTCTTGTAGCTAACTTGAAGCAACTTTGCTTTTTTAGGTAACAGATTGGCCGCCTTGCCTGAAGAAGCTCCTTCATCCCACCCCATGGCTCTCTACGTCGTGCTGCCAATAAGTAAGTTTCACACACAACCACACACCCGGCCCTACTCACGCTGTTTAATCTACATACATCATTTTAACGACTTCCTCTGATTTTACTGAATGACCTTAAACACGTTTTTGTTTTTTTGCTCTGCAGTCGTCATGGCTTTGGTCATCTTTGGAGGGGCGTTGCTATGGAGACACTGGCGTCTGAAGAACACCAACACCATCCACTTTGACAATCCTGTGTACCAGAAGACCACCGAGGATGAGCTGCACATCTGCAGGAACAGCTCTGAGGGCTACGTTTATCCTCAGGTACGTACTCTTTGACATCACTTTATCGTTAATTAAATGAAGTTTGTGAGTACTGTTTGTAGTTTTACAGCTTTGCTTATTCAATGATATTTTTATTTTGCAGAGGCAAATGCTGAGCATGGACGACCTGGATGTTGCATGACCCAAAGATGAAGAAGACACAGGCTTTATTTGAAGTGATTTTTGACGTTTGAAGGCCATTTTATGCTACTGCTGCTGCTTAACATCCCTCCTTCCTTCCTTCCCTCTCTCCCTCCCTCCCTCTCTCCTTCCCTTCCTTCCTCGCCGATGAGCTCATTTTTTTCTGACCTCAGCACTGTGCCGTCCAAGTCTGAAGAAAGAGCTAAAAAAAGAGAGAGAAAAAAAAAAAGATCTTTGAAACTTACAAGAAGCCACGAAACGGCTTTGAAATGAAGGACTGACCCCTGACTTTGACTCTCCTGAAGCTGAATCCTGTTTTTTTAACACTGCTCCTCACTCTGCCAACAACATGTCGCTCCGGGATTACCCAAACACACATTAACAAAAGTCACAAGTTCTGCAAGTCTAACTTGAAAAGCCTGACCTGTACTGTCTTAAGACTCTTTGTGTGCCTTCCACCAACACTTCACTAAAGTTTACTGGATGTACATGAAAGCCTTACTGACGTTCCAAAGCGGTTTCTCTGGTGGTTAATGCCTTTCCGTACTTTAGGCAGCGATGGCCTTCGTAATCATACTGCGCTCCTCTCTTCTCGTGGACGCAGAGTTGCACATTTTGTTGGCTCCTATATTAGAGGCATTACTGTCGTTCATCATCGTCTGTACGTCACATTTAAAACTTATATTATCGTTTATTTCCTCTCGTGAGCGTCACGGATGGTTTATGTTGTAAATGGAAAAGCTGCTGAGTTTTCTGAAGTCAACCAAAATGAAGAAAATGGTTGTTTTTTTTTTGTTTGTTTTTTTAAATGAAGAAAATTTAAAGCGATTACAGCTGATTACTTATCGTAACCGTGTAAATATTTTGTGTAAATATTTTGTAAAACACTCTAAGTTCACTCTGGTGTCGCCTCTTTGTACATTTTAATCAAGAAATGTTGTAAATATGTGACAGATTCTTTTATTTATTTATGGAAATATACGAGTGAAGGTTTTTTTTTGTTTGTTTTTTTGATTGTCATCACGTGGCTGTAAGCTTCAGTAAAGCTAATCTAAGCATTACATTGTACAGCTGTTATTTAACTTAACCTCCCACGTGTCCGCACGCTGCTGCAGGGTCGTGCTCCATGTTTTGAAACGGCGTGCTGCGCGTCGCAGGTTGCAGAGAAATACTGAAGAAGCCCTCGTTCTCCTCTGTTTGTTACTTTTTCAGTGATGAATAATTTATTTTGCCTTTTCCTTCCTGTTACTGTGACGTTGAGTTTCGAGGCACATGCTGTGCAGACATGTACGTATGGATCATGTAAGGATTGATGCACGACAGCCAGCTTGTTAACGTACGTTGCTTTGTTTGTTTGTTTGTTTTTTTGGTTGTGTTGGTCTTTTTTTTTTTAATAAAAGTAAAATTCTTAACCCATCTCCGTCTTTAATTTGGGTCAAGACTGCTGTAAACTGGGACATCTGAGAAAAGACGTCCACGTCCAGGCGTGAGGATTAGATGGTATCAGAGCAGAGAGATATAAACTGAGCTGAGTGCTAAATGTTTCACAGAGCTCTCCTCTGACAAACGCTAACCGCTCTAACACTTGGACGTCCGTGAAACCTGTTTATGTTGCCTGGAAACGTTGCCATCTGCAACATGCTAATGTGCACACAGAGTGGATGAGGGCTTAGCCTGATGTCCTGAAGAGCAGATATCTTTTATGTTCTTGTACATCAGCCAACGCAAACAAACGTGTTTATTCTCGTCTGAATGATCTCTGAGTTTCACCTGTTAGTTTAGCTTTATCCACAAAGACTTTAAATGAACTGCTCCACTTAATGTTTTCTTTAAAGTTCAGTGGGAAGTACCCAGAATAACTACAAAGATTTCTCTACTTTCTGTTTCTTATCCCGCTCACGTCATTTTTAAATGTCTACTACACCAGACTTGGCTTCGAGTTTGGAAAAGACGTCATCATACTTCATATCTCATAATCCCCCGACTGAAACCTCTGCCAAACATTTCATCTTGTTTCCCTCCAGGATAAAAAAAATATAACATTTAAGAGAGAGAGATCGAATCATGTAAGATGGCCTGACGCAACCATAAAAGCAACCAGCCAACATCCTCTCACTAATCTAATAAAGCTCCTCCATAATTCATGGCTAATAATGGTTCCTCTCTATAAATGCACTGTCGGTCACTGAGGAAGCAGCTGTGTAACATCGATGGGAAGTGATTTATTCAGTGAAAAGGAAGCTGTATTGTTTTTATGAGGGTCAAACTGCATAAACATGTAACGATATAAAGAGTTATGAGTGATAATAACAATAGAAACACAGGATATTAATGCTTGATTGGTGACCCAGAGACTCGGTCAGGATGCTCAACTTGCTTTTGCAAAAGGGGGGCAGTAAATAACATTAATAATATTTATTAGATTAAATGATTAAATATTAGATATAACAGAAGTTTACAGACACTTTGATCCCCTCTACTTTTGAACTAAGTGTCTGAATACAACCAACCCCCTTTACTTCGACACATATTTAATATTTCATGTGTTTGTTCTTGTTTTTCCCTCTTTACTGTTTTTAGGTGTTTGTAGAGGGTGGTGTATGTGTGCTTGTATGTTCCTGAATAAATATTGATTTCAAAAACTACAGATAAAGTTGAAAAGCAAATAAAAAAAAAATGAACAAACATCTTCAGAGTTGACATTTTCTCTTTTCTTGCAGCACTTTCTGCATTTCATAGCATGTTTGGACTCAACATGAAGTGTCATTTAAACACAGTGGGCTGATATAAGGTGGTAAAATGAAGCAAATTCATCTGTCCAGTTTTCATTGTCAACATTTGGACGTTTGCTGTCCTCGTTCACTTTTACCAAAAGAGACAAATCAAGTAAAAAAGTATCGCTTCGGCTAATATGCAGTCTCCAAAGTCAACTTACTGAACATTTACTAACCGGCAGAAACAAACATTCCCGGTGGAGATCAGATGTTTTTTGTTGTTGTTGGACCACCCGGCACCTTCCATGGACCAGATTTGGCCCCGAGGGCCTTAAGTTGAGTATCAGTGGACTAGAGGAACAGGATTTTCATGCCAGAGGTCGCGGTGTTGTAAACATGGAAGAGAGAAAGAGCTGATTTCTTTCTAAGAGCTCCAGTCTGACGACACAAAGGACATTTATGTTGTTCAAATATGTTCAGATTCAACCTCATTGTTCAAACAACAGACGTGAGCATGAATAGAGTTCCCTTTAATAACTTTAGAAATATTTCTGTGTTACAGCATGAATCTGTAGAAAAGTTACGAGCAGCTGAGATGATGCAGGAAGTCTGTTTTACACAGAGAAAGACAATTATTTATAATATGATTATATTTCTTTATTGTATTACACACAGCGGTGGAGATTTGTGCATGTTTGGCAGATGAATTCAAACACTAACGAGGTCGCGATGAGGCGATCACCTGAACCGAATCTTATTTAACGAGGAAAAGTAGAAAAACACTGTTGTGCTCGTCACTGTATCCTCCTCCAACAGGAGCAGCTGGACGGTACAAAAGTAACTGTAATTAAAAAGTAACTATTGACCATGAAGAGTTCAAACTACAACCGCAATGTGAAAAACTGATGGAGAGCATGAACGCTGTGAGTAAAAATCTAGCTATGCGACCAAATATTGATTTCTGATCTCCTCCTTAGTTAAACATTAGCACTGCGTTGTTTAAACGTGCATATGAACTTGTTTTCTTTGCATTAGTTTGTTATTTTTTGCAAATAAATGTTCCAAAGGACGACATGTTTGTTCTGAACGAGGCAGAAATGTTCACAGAATAAGACAAACATCTTTATTTACTCAAACACACACGTTGTGCAGTGATCTCTTAAGCTGTACATTATTTGTAATCCTTTTTAATGACACACAGAGGTATAAAAAGATTGAGACACTCATGCTTAAGCATACAAGCCTTCTTCCATTAACTCTGTGAGGCGTCTCTGACGTCACAGACAGGTTCAGGGACACGCTGCACCACCTTCCTCTGGCTGCTAGGCTGTGGTATGTTGCCTGTCAGGATTTGGGATCCACATTCCACGAGTCGACGCCCCGGAAGCATGATGTCTGAGGCAGGTGGCATGGTACGTGCAGTGTCGTGCATCCACTTTACCTCAGATGAAATGATCATTACAGACACTAAAGAGGCTAATTGCATCTAAGTGGAAATCTCATGTTTCCATCGTTAGCAACGTCTCTGTTGACAGTTTTGCTATTCGCAGCAAATGAGTGTCACTGGGTGCTGCTACACCCAGGAGACAGGCAGGTACACCTGAGGATCAGGTGACAAATGACACCTGTCCTCTGCTTCGCTCTGTGTCATCCATCCTTTCATCGCCTCACTATTTACATACCCTCGTTGTCTTCTCATTGGTCAGCTGGCAGCCGAAAGGGTGGAGCTGCATCTCACACCACTGACTCGTAAGGGAAGGGGAGTGTCCTCGGAAATTGACAGCGGAAGGTGGAGAGGGTTTGTTTTGGGTGGGGGTGGATGGAGGGTAGATATTCCCTTGTCAGGTTACCAAACAGGGAACCAACTGTCCTGATGATAAGGTAACAACAACAAGATCTCTGCCTGACAACCTGAGGGCCAAACAAGCTGAAGCTGCAGGAGGCGAGAGGACGCAACCGATACTCGTACTGCTTATGTTAATAAACTGCAAACTGAGGCAGGATCTACTGTATCAGAGTAGCTCTGTTGGGTTCCCTGCATCGTCTCCAAAACTATCACTCACAGCGATTATCGAAGGCCCGTTTCACAGGAAGTCTCACTAATATCTGTTTCAGCTCCGAGCCTCCACGCTGAGCTCGAACCTCCCCGAGGAGGTCATGGATACAGTCCAGAGCTGCCTTTCCCATGACGCCGTGATGAGGGTGAACGATGGATGGAAGGTCATCTGTGTGCTCAGATGTTTTAAGAAACCCAGTTCACCTCAGCTCAGCTTCACAGCTGACTAAAGCTGAACAGTCCACGCTATGAGCAAAGCACGTGATGTATATTCCTGCGATTAAATTTTCATTTAGACTTTTGTTTGTCCTATTTAAAGATTCAGGTGGTTTGGACTTTGGCTGCGTTTTATTTGTAGTTTTCAAACCCCAAAACATTCATTTTTATAACCAACAACATTTAGATGTATTCCAATAAATGGGCCCCCGATTGTGAATAAAATGATCCAGGATGAGGTTCAACCTCCTTCAGTCAAATATTAAATTACAATGAAACATTTAACAAGGCTAGAAAGAACCATAAATATTCGATCTTGTTGAAAGCACTGTGAATCATCTTTAGAGAACCATCACTGCTGTTCACGACCGCAACTTCTATTATTTAATCTTCTTTTATTTTCTCTAAACTAATCGTTAGGTCAAAACCTCATTTGAAAAACTATAACTGAAGAATGTTTGGCTTTAAAAAAGAAAGACAATTAAATGATTATCAGAAAAAATGCTAATATTTTTCCACCAATCAACTTTCAGCCTTCCAGCACAGCCGTGATGTTTCTTGTCAGGCTGAGTTGCAGCAGCACATTTTCAGACCAGGACTACTGGTTAATTCTCATGACTTGAGTTGACATGAAAAGAGACGCATGTTAAAATAATAATAAATGTAAACATATATAAGGTCACATCATGAGAAACTTCAGTCTGACAGTCAGTCAGATATAGAGCGGTGTGTTTGCAGAGAAAAGAAAAGTCACGTTTTTTTCCCGTCTTGACTCGACTGTGAAGTTTTACCGTGTTTGTGTTGGACCTCAGCCACTACAGGGGGATAATCCAGATCACATGAACCAGTGAGGATCAAAGCTGAAGGGACTAACAATGATGTTTACGTTCAGGGAAAAGGCTCTTCCTGTCGCTTCAGATTCATTCAGGCTGCGACATTTAAAACCCAAACATTTAGAGAAACGAACCTCGGCTGGAAAAACGCTGACAAACTGAGACGTGGGTCAAACATCTCGACTTTTTCAAGCTCAGGCGACGTCTTTATGACCGCCTCACTGCAGATCATATCCGGTGTGTTTAAGGTGTGGTTATCTCACTGATAGCTCACATATGGTCATGTCTCATTAAATAAACAGAGTCCAGATAAGGAGAAGCAAAACTTCATGGATAAAAGGGTGGAGATATCCTAAAAGATCTCGGTGTGTTTATTCTTAGACACAGCCTTCCCACACAGGGCTGACAAGAAGCAGACGTAGGAATATGGACGGAGGCTTGGCTCTGGGGAATAATACAACACAGAGAGGCCCAAGGGGTGGAGGTGGAGGTGGTAAGGTCGGTGAGGGGCAGGTAATACATGGAGATCTTGAAGAACAAGCTTTATGGCTTAAGAAGCTCCCCAAGCATGTGATCAGGACGTGTTTCTGCAGCCCGAGGCCAGAGGCTGCAGGTCAGACACTCTCAGAGCAGAGCTGCAGGGCGGCCTTCAGAGAAGATAAACCTTCATAAACACATTAAGAAAGCCGTCTGCCTCACTTTAACAAGGTCTACTTATAAACGACGTCGTCATCATCAGGGAATAAAGAGACAGACAGGAAACTGAAATTAGCACGTACGTTTTATTAATGCAACATTTTTACCTACAAGTTCTGCGTCCAAACATCCAAAATAAAACGTTTGATGCCGTCAGCTCCACTCTGAGTGTTGTCCTGCTCACGGCGGCTGTGATCGAGTGTTTTATCAGTGATGCATCATGAATGACTTCAGTAACTTTCCTTTTAGCTCAGACTGACTGAAGAACTTTTTGTACTTCCATGTTGGATCAAGATGTCCATCTGCAAAACAACAACAGCAACAATGTAACAAGGATCAGTATCAGTTTGCTTCACATACTGCGGCGGTGTTATTGTTGTGTTTGTACAAAGTCTCTGCAAAGGTTCAGAGAAGTGCACAATGTTTCAGTTATTGCACAATGTTTATCTGAAGGATAAAATTCATTCACTCACACAACTTTATAAAGACATAACTCTATGACCTGCCATCAAAAACCTGTTTCGAGCGGCTCATATCTTGTCAGAATAACATACATGCCTCAGATAAAGAATCATGGCAGCGTCAGGTGCACAGACTGCAGGATGGAGTGTGGACTGGGAGCTGGAGAGGTGCCAGTTCACCTCCTGAGCACTAATGAGGTGCCTTCGAGCAACACCTAACTACTCCCAGAGCTCCTACATGGCTGTCCAGCACTCCACATTTACCGGTTGATAGGCTCTTTGTATGTGTGTGTGTGTGTGTGTGTGTGTGTGTGTGTGTGTGTAAAAGTTGTGAGTCTTTTTCTACTTTTTGAAGCAGGTCAAACCCTCCACCCTGACATCCACCAACATACAATCTACTCATGCTGTTCATACTGTAAACTGTCATATCCACGGAGCAATAACCGCAAAGTGACGACAGACAGCGTTCCACTGAGATACATGTTCGTTTGGACAGAGAGAGAGACAGACAGACACAGAGAGACAGACACAGAGAGAGACAGACACAGAGAGAGACAGACACAGAGAGACAGACACAGAGAGACAGACACAGAGAGACATACACAGAGAGAGACAGACACAGAGAGAGACAGACAGACACAGAGAGACATACACAGAGAGAGACAGACACAGAGAGAGACAGACACAGAGAGAGACAGACACAGAGAGACAGACACAGAGAGAGACAGACACAGAGAGAGACAGACACAGAGAGACAGACACAGAGAGACAGACACAGAGAGAGACAGACACAGAGAGAGACAGACACAGAGAGACAGACACAGAGAGAGACAGACACAGAGAGAGACAGACACAGAGAGACAGACACAGAGAGAGAGACACAGAGAGACAGACACAGAGAGACAGACACAGAGAGAGACACAGAGAGACAGACACAGACAGACACAGAGAGACAGACACAGAGAGACAGACACAGAGAGACAGACAGACACAGAGAGACAGACAGACACAGAGAGACAGACAGACACAGACAGACAGACACAGAGAGACAGACACAGAGAGACAGACAGACACAGAGAGACAGACACAGAGAGACAGACACAGAGAGAGACAGACACAGAGAGACAGACACAGAGAGACAGACACAGAGAGACAGACAGACACAGAGAGACAGACACAGAGAGACAGACACAGAGAGAGAGACGCAGAGAGACAGAGAGCGGTTCAGCGGACACGCTACTGCCCATTTTTACCTGATTTTGACACCTAATTTCATAAACTTGTCGTTATTTTTAATCAGATTTGGCTGGATGGTTAATAACACTTTCTTCTTTAGTCTGACAAACTCAGAACACACATTTATTTTGACTTAAACATCCTTTGAAATGTTCTTTATATGTTCACCAACCGACCACTTCATTAGGTACTCCTGAACCAGCCAGTGTGATCCAACACAACAATACAATACTTTATCATTATATTGAGGTGTTTCTAATAATTTGGCCCACTTACATAAGCTTTATAAAAGTTGAATTTACCATTGGATCACACGTGTGTATCTAATAAAGTGCCCAGTCGGTGTCTATATATATAGATGTAAATATTATGTATATTTATATCTGTACATGTACTTTCATGTTCATGTTCCTGTCCTTGTTTTTTAGCTGTTTTTATGTCTTCATCTTGAGCCTGACCAGTAAAGTGATTCAGATGTTTTTAAATGTTCTTCACAGAGCAGAAGGAAAAGATCTTTGTCAGAGTATTTATATCTATAGAAAACATTTCCCATGAGTGTGATGACAATTAAAGCAAACATGTGTCAGAGGTCAGAGGTCATGCAGTCAGCTCACGTGTTTCGTGTGTCTGTAGCGCCCTCTGGCGGATGAACAAGAGCAGCACACCCTCCTCCTCTCTTCCCAGGTGAGCTCGTTAATATTTTACCTGCCTGCGGTGACGTCACGACACCCCCAGGAACAAAAAAAAAAACACGACACGGTGGATTTGAGGACCACGTCCGATGAAAGTCCGTCTGTCTGCAGTTTGGTCTGAAATGAAACGAGACTGAGACGACGTGAAGACTCGATCCACACCTGAGACTTTAAACTTCTGGAGCTCTTCTGCCGCACGCTGACGCTCCTGTGCGGACAAACACGATGTCTGCCTCCGCTATATTCGTGCTGGACCTGAAGGGGAAGGTGAGGTTAAAGCTGCAGATCACTGAGCACTTTGTTTAATGTTCATTCATCTTCATTAACTTCTAACAGGTTTAACTAAGCTGCGTTTAACTGTCCAACATTCACAGCGTCGTTAAAAATTAATAAGCAGGCTTGCGACACATTCTTTGGCCTATTTCTGCCTTCACTTCCGCATTTCTGTCAGTGGAAAATACAGCAGCCTTAAATAACTCCAGTCAAAGCTGCAGCACCTGTAGCTATACCTGCACACCTGTACACCTATCACACCTGTAGCTCTCAGTGCATGGTACATGTGTCTCCATCTTTGTGTGTCTCACACAGACAGAAATGTAACCTGACACACTGTTAGTGTTACTGAGAACAGGAATGGAAGCACGCATGGTCTCAGGTGTTCAGTGTGTGTGTGTGTGTGTGTTAATTGCGCAGACACACATGTGACATTTCATTTGCTCTGATCTGAAGACAGTTTCTGACCTGCAGGTTGTTGCATCTCGAGCTGGTCTGACCCGTTTTACATCTGTCTCATCTCAGCATGTGACAGTTGAGTTGTAGCGTTGTAGGTCAGTGGTCGACGTCTGCAGACTGTGACAGAACAGTAAACATCTACACCTGATTATGACACTGTCATAGTGCTGCAAGCATTAAAAATGCCACTTAAGTAAAAGTATTTAAAAAGAATCAGGAAATCGTCCCTGTGACTGTTAAATAGATAAAATCTATTGATCAAATAATCAAGAAGTAAATTTTCATGTTTGATGTGCAAAAATATGAACGTGAAGTCACTGCAGCTGTCAGATAACTGTAGGAGTGTCTCAAGTACAAGTATCTCAGATTTGTACTTAAGTACGGCACGTGAGTAACTGTACTCGATTACATCCCACCCCTGCTGCAGCTAACAGTAATTTTCTTTATTGATTCATCTGCTGATTATTTTTTCAGGTAATCAAAGAATCATCTGATTTATAAAATGTCAGTGAATATTAAAAGTCAAATATATTTCATTGTATTTGATTTAACATATGTAATTTATTAACACATCAGAGAATTCCCTTCAAAATAATGAGTAATAAAGTTAGATTGTTGGTTCAGCAGCAGGTGACACGTCAGACTGTTTGAATGAATTCTAAATTAGTTTCCTGTAATAAACTTTTTCCGTATGTCACTTTATTTCCACGTTGCATTGACGCTCTGCGCTTGATTGCAACATTTATCGAACACGCGGTTATTCTCCGTCCTCAGGTGTTGATCTGCAGGAACTACAAAGGCGACGTGGACATGGCGGAGATCGACCACTTCTTGCCTTTACTGATGCAGCACGAAGAAGAAGGGCTCCTCTGTCCCGTGCTGTCACACGGCAGCGTTCACTTCTTGTGGATCAAACACAGCAACCTGTACCGTATCCTTCTCCTTCAAGTTAACGCCATCTACTACTGCACTTATCAAAGCTTTAGGAGTGTAACCACATGCAGTAACGTCCTTCGGCTGTAACAGAACCGTAATGTGTAAAATCCTCCTTGACCTGATCTCTGTGCAGTGGTCGCCACTACAAACAAGAACTCCAACGCCTCCCTTGTCTACTCATTCCTATACAAACTAGTTGAGGTGAGTAACATACAGACGTATGATTGAAAAGTTTCTGTCCAAAGATTATCAGTGGAAGATGGCGGCCAGAGACAGTGATAATGCCACCAGAGACAAAGCTGATGTGTGTTCTGCGTTGCTGTACAGGTGTTCACAGAGTACTTCAAAGAGCTGGAGGAGGAGAGCATTCAGGACAATTTTGTGGTTGTGTACGAGCTGCTGGACGAGCTGATGGACTTGGCTTCCCTCAGACGACCGACAGCAAGATCCTACAGGAGTGAGACTCAGCATGACGCACGCAGATGCACACGTGTAAATATTATGTGTACCGACGAGAGGAGTGTGATGTTGTCACCTCTTTTGCAGATACATCACTCAGGAAGGTGCCAAGCTCGAGGTGGCAAAGTCCAAGGTGCCGACCACCGTCACCAACGCTGTCTCGTGGAGGTCGGAGGGGATCAAATACAAGAAGAACGAGGTCTTTATTGACGTCATCGAGTCCATCAACGTACTGGTAAGATATACAGCTTGGCTTTGGAAAACCTGGATCTGCAGTCCAGGTGACGTTGCTACATGTGGCTACATGCTATAGGGCAGATCTGTTGGCAGAAACTGAAAATAATAGCCAACGCTGTATGTGTGAATGGGTGAGTGAGGTAGCGTATTCAGTTGGTTGCAGTCTGCAACTTCATCGCACGTCTTTGCCTTCCTTTTAATTTAATTGCCTTGATAAATTACAATGATTAATTTAACTAAAGAGTTTATTCAGATTTATTCATGTGTGTGTGTGTGTGTGTGTGTGTGTGTGTGTGTGTGTCTCGTTTATTCAGGTGAATGCCAATGGCAGTGTGATGAGCAGTGACATCGTGGGCAGCATCAAGCTGAAAACGATGCTGTCCGGGATGCCTGAACTGAGGCTGGGCCTCAACGATCGAGTGCTCTTCGCTCTCACTGGACGTGCGTACGACATATTTTCTGGTTTCTTTCCTCATCTATGCTCTTGCAGTCCTGGTTATACGTTTAAGCTAATATCACTGGTTGTGTTGTGGTGCGTTCAGGTGACAAGGGAAAGACTGTGGTGATGGAGGATGTGAAGTTCCACCAGTGTGTCCGTCTGTCACGCTTTGAAAGCGACCGAACGATCTCCTTCATCCCTCCGGACGGGGAGTCTGAACTCATGTCCTACCGCATCAACACCCACGTTAGTCCAATTCACACTCAGTCGATCACACATTGCATCATATTCTACTATACAGTATATAAAGAGATAGATATATGGATAAATAAATGAGGCTTTATTGATCCAATATAAAGAACTCAGGGAAGCAGAACTCTAAACAAATCAAAGAAAACATACATTTATTGAAATGACATTCAAAAGTAATTACAATGCATTAGATCATACACATAATTCATTATGCAGAAATAATTATGCTGTCTCAATTTGGATACTTCTGTTCGTACACTTGTACTTCCTGGGATAGTGTGCTAATATAAAACTTACAGCTTACATTTGCATATTGTGCTATTCACTACAACTTCTTCCTCAGTCGACATTTTCACAGTGCCGGTGGTCCCTTCTCTTCCGGGTACACACAGTACGCAGCATTTTGACAGTTGACAGTGTACATATTTATGTACTCAAAACATCAAGTGTAAATATGGAAATATGCAAATTGAGACACAGAGTTAGTCTAGTGGTGCAACTCTCAAAGTCTTATTGAGCATATGTGACCTAAATGAACACATATACTGAATATCATGCACATGGAAGAGCATTTTTATGTTGTTTTAAATGTAAATAATCATTCTATCCTTCATCTCTTACAGGTGAAGCCTTTAATATGGATTGAATCGGTCATAGAGAAATTCTCCCACAGTCGAGTGGAAATCATGGTGAAGGTAACTGTGCACACATTACTCCTCTTACTGAGCGCGTCCATGAATTATCTTCACGGTAACATTTCAAGGACTTCACAAGACATCCTGTTATGTCGTGTTTGTGTTTTAGGCGAAGGGACAATTCAAAAAACAGTCTGTGGCAAATAACGTGGAAGTGAGGGTTCCCGTCCCGAGCGATGCCGACTCACCCAAGTTCAAAACCAGCACGGGCAGTGCCAAATATGTGCCTGAGAAGAACCTGGTGGTGTGGACCATCAAGTCATTCCCCGTGAGAGATTATACCTGACATCCTGACACAGACTGAAATATGTTTTATATCATTCTCTCTCTGCTTGTCTCATCTAATCCATTCATCTGTGTGTGTCCGTCCATGCAGGGAGGTAAAGAGTTTCTAATGAGAGCTCATTTTGGTCTGCCGAGCGTGGAGAACGACGAGCTGGAGGGCAAACCTCCCATCACTGTCAAATTTGAAATCCCGTACTTCACAGTGTCTGGAATACAGGTGTGTGTGTGTGTGTTTATGCTGAGGCTCTTGTGTAATGTCAAACAACCCACGAATATCGCCTGTAGTAGTCTGAGTGGATCTGGGTCTGAGGCAGGTTACATCACGCTTATATCAATGTTTTAAGGACGCCTGGCATCAGGGCGTTTACAGGTAGCGCCCTGCGGATAGTCAAGTCCGCTCATGTGAGAGCTCAGAGTGGCGAACCAGATTTATTTTTAATCGGTGATTCACATTAAACTCGCCTCGACATGTTGCGTCTCTCAATCTATAACTCACTGTTTTTCCTCACCAGGTGCGATATATGAAGATCATTGAAAAAAGCGGTTATCAGGCTTTACCGTGGGTCCGATACATCACGCAGAGCGGAGGTAAACATGTGACATGTTTTCAGACAGACGCACACACACAGATGTATGAAGTCAATCACATTTACATTTTCTCTTCTTTATTCAGACTACCAGCTGAGGACCAATGTGTAAACCCTGATGGATTTACTGCGCGTTCGTCCAGAGGAGCGATGAGCGATGATCACTTTAACCTGACTGAAAGAATGTCTTTAAATTTCACCGACTGTTTTTAAAAAAATCTGTGTGCAGCTTGATTTTAATGTTTCTATTGTGGGACCACTGCAAATTATTTAAATGCTTAATGAAATTATTCACTTAAAAAAACAGCTTGTTGTGCTCCTTTTTTTGTTTTAATACAGCACCATGGACAGGTTTACTCCTCCAGATAGATAGATAGATAGATAGATAGATAGATAGATAGATAGATAGATAGATAGATAGATAGATAGATAGATAGATAGATAGATAGATTTGTAGATCCATGAAGACGTTTCGCCTCTCGGATGAGAGGCGAAACGTCTTCATGGATCTACAAATCTATCTATCTAGAGATAGATACACATAGAAATGTGTCATATTTAGCCTGTGCAAGGTGTGCATACATACATAACTGTAAGGTATAATATGTACATATGTATAAATATATGTATATATACACAGCTATGATACGATATATAGTATATGCATAATAAATACTTGACTATACAAGATATACAAACTATAAATACTATGCTATGAATATACATTGTGCAATCAAAGCCGCACAAATTCCGCCTAAAATGGAAAAAGTTGCACCCGCCTTTTTTCTGCAGAAACGCAGACCAGAGGTCAGAAATGTGAATGAACTGCCTCCGCACACATCAACGTATTACGAATCGCCCGCTTTCTTCGCCGCGGCCTCTGATTGGTCCGCTCGCCTGCCGTTACCACAGTGATAGCGTAGTAACCAGAGTTGTAACCCCGCCTCTTTCGCCATATATGGCGGAGTGACACCCTCCGGGCGGGCTGTGATTGGTCGGCGTGTGGCTCTCTCCAATGTTTGTAAATTGTAGTTCTTGAGACAGACACCGCTGTGTAGATCTCAGCGCGCAAATGTATCTTCTAATGTTGATAAACCTTCGCTGTTTGGACTATATTTGAAATTTACCGGTCTTCTCTAACGGCGGGGTTGAAAATCGTTGCGACGTTTTGGATTTAACGGAACCGAACAAGGTAAGTTACGTTTTAACAGCTCTGAGAGCCGTTTGTTCTCTTTTTAACGCTAGCGGTTAGCCGGGATGCTAATTGTTTGTTACGCTGAGTTGACGTCTCTCCCGGTAAACCGACAAGTTTTCACGCAGCTTCAAGTGTTTAAAGTACGTTTAGTTACCGAATTACCTGATGTAACGCTACGGTAACAGCCACATAACATGGCATCGGCGTTACCGAAGCTGACGTTAGCCGGATGCTGTAATAGTAGCTAGCTGTAGCCTTCCTGAGTCCTATTTTTAAACATGGTCACTGTGACTTGTGTCGGCTGAGCTCCGGTGCGCTAACCGACCCCCCGTACCGTCTCTGTCCACACCGAGCAGGCACGGAGACAGACTGTAGAATGGTCCTTAGTCAGATGGATGCCGGTAAAGCGTTGACGGCGGCGGCAGCCAAGGGGAACACCGGCGAGGTGCAGCGGATCCTGGAGGAATGCAGAGTGCATCCGGACACCCTCAACGAGTTCGGAAGAACTGCCCTGCAGGTGAGCGGCGAACCGGACACATCGACCGGGGGACTCACTGCACACACACTGCACGGAGAGTGGAGGAATACGTTAGACAGGGCGGTTATTCGGTTACAGACCTGTTGACATAACAACACACACACACACACACACTGTTCTGTCTGCTGTGAGTGTGTGACATCAGCTGTTTGTGTGTTTAATCCTTCACCAGGTCCAACTTTAGTTTCATTAGAAGACTCAAATCAAACATTAGAAGTTCATAATCTGTATTTCAGATTATGAATTATGTTTTTTTTTAATGATGGGCTGTAAAGCAGCTCAACTCCAGACTTCTCTCTGCTTGTTAACTTAAAATAAAATATTTAATAAGATTTATTGATCAAATTCACCTGTTAGAGCAGATCACAGCATACAAGGTGCTCATAAATAAGATAATACGTCTTATATGATGGATCATGTCACGGGGAGAAAATACATAAGAGTAACAGTCGTAAATATACTGAGAAGTGTTTCTGTTTATGAAGAGTAATCTAGATATTAATGTGCTGATTCTTGATAACACGACACACCACAAAGTTTATTAATGAATAGTTAATCAATGTTTGAGCTCTCTCGTTGTTTATTGTTGGCTTAATGTTCATTCTACATCACTTACACAGTTTGAGAAGCTGCATGCAGGGAATTAAACCTTTAATTCATTATCCTCATTGTTGTTACAGATGAGTTTTTCTGTCAGGTTTCAGCTCCACTAAGTCGAAACATCTCCGAGTTATCAAAATAAATCATGGAGAAACTGATTGTACAAACAGATTTAAATATTCCCGTTAACACTGTCGACAGTTTAAATATTTATTATTTTATTTTTCAAAGTTTCTTGTACATGCAGGTCGTGTCCTTGCCTCAGTGTCACCCCACCTCTCTCACGTCACCTTCCTGCCACCCTCAAAGTAATCTTTGTCGTGAAGAGTCACGTCTCTGCGCTGACACTTCTCTGTGTGCTCTCTCCTCCAGGTGATGATGATGGGAAACTCAAAGATCGCCAGCTTGCTGTTGGAAAAAGGAGCAGACCCCAACCTGCAGGACAAACACGGGATAGCTCCGGTCCACGACGCGGCCCGGACGGGATTCCTGGACACCCTTCAGGTCCTGGTGGAGTACGGCGCGTCGGTAAACATCCCGGACAAGAGCGGCGCCCTGCCCATCCACATCGCCATCCGGGAGGGCCACCGGGACGTGGTGGAGTTCTTGGCGCCGCAGTCCGACCTGAAGCACGCCAACATCAGCGGTCAGACGGCGATCGACGTGGCCCGAGCTTCGTGCGTGCCCGACATGATCGATCTGCTTTTCGCTCACATTCACAGTTAGTCAGATGTCGCGGCGCTCGCTGACCTTTAACCTAACTCTTTTTTATTTTTGGCTTCAAACCTGGTGACTTGAATTCATTGCTGTGTAAAGGATTATTTTTTGTTAATAGTGGCTCAGCATTAATATGTGTCACAGGACATTTTGTCTTGGCAGCTTATTTTCAGTGGATGGCTGTCTACATACAGTAGACGCCCCTTTTGCACAGTGCAGTTTAGGCACCTTATATATCTGTTTTTCCCTGAATTGGGAGTGCACATTTGTTGATAGTTTCCCCAGTGTTTTGTAATGATTGCATTATTTCCATTGTGTATGAATTGTAGCAGTTGTACATGTGTTTTTAAACATTTTTACAAAACTTGACATGGTGCACCCTGATCGCTTTTCATAGTTTTGTTTCTCTTAATTAGATGTACTTAGACTTTGAATTGACTCTTATTTATTGTTGGAATAGGACTGAATATTCCTGTGACTTTGTAAATAGCGACATTTATTGTGATTTGTTGAAATGTTATTTATATAAAAAACTTTTAAAACAAAAGTGAGATTATTCACTTTAATATTTGAAGAAGAAAGCACAAAATAAAGTGTTTGAACTTGAAGTGTTGAACTCGTCGTTTTCATTTGAAACAAACATGATGGACGTCTGAGGGTGGGGAGATTTGGAGATTTGGAGCCTCTAATGACCTGAATTTACATAAAAGTACATCTGTTTTATAACTAGGTTCAGGAACAAGGACCACGCCTCAAACTCAACCCATTTCCTCAACTCAGGTCCCCCAAACTCTTCTCTCTTCTCTCGTCACAGAGAAGCTTCCATCCACCCAGAGTCTCAAACCCCTCCAGGTTCCCGACACCGTTCAACCTACAAACTCCTTCATCTACCAATGACCCTGTTTTCTCCTCCCATCCTCTGCCACTTCATCCCTCAGCCCTTCTCTGCGCATCCTATCCATAATATGCAATAAACCTGTTTAAACTTAAATCCGTACTGGCAAAGTACATTATATATATTTCAGTATGTTAAAGTGATTCCCGTGGTTTGGTCTGCCGCATGAACACGTTGAATTTCTGTGTTCGGTTGTCCTGGTCGTCTTTCTTTGAGAAGAGTTCAGTCTGGGGTAACTGGACTTTGTTGTAGATCCATGAAGACGTTTCATCGCTCATCCACGAGGCTTCCCTCAGTCCTGACTGACAGGTGGGGAAACCAGGTGTTTAGCCTTGGTGGGATCGTGATGAGTTGGACCCCGTACGCCAGATTACTTTTCTGGCCAACTGCTCCAGATCTTTCAGATTTGATGGGCTCCTCTCTTCCTCCCATACATTGTTTTGAGATCTGTCCACACGTGCTCTGTAGGATTTAGATCTGGACTCATGGAGAGCAACCAGTTTCTGTCTTAGTGAGAACACTGAGTTTTTCAGATACATAAGGGATGACAATGTTGCGTCTGTCCTTCTTTCCTTCATCATCTGTTGTGTCGTGTCCTTCCTGGATCTTGTGGCCACTTTCCCAAACGTCCAGTTGAGGTGTCCACAAACTTTGAGCGCATTCTTCAGATGTTGGAGCTCCTTTTCTCGAGCTTTCGGCACGTTATCAGCCCTGTTATTGTAAGGTGAGGGTTGCAGTGGGTGGTTTGAGTCAAAGAGTAGATAGACGTACGTAAATATGTTTATTATTTAGGATTTTTTTAAATTTTTGATCTGTAAGTTGTGCTGTTTGACCTCCTCTGGCCTTTAAGAATGATCTAAATATTCATCAGTAAAACTGCTCACAAATGTTCATGCTGTCAGGTTGGGAACAAATTTCTGACTTATTTTTCATATTTTAAAGTCTTTATATTAAATAACTTTTTATCATTGAACCCCAGACAAATTAAAAGCGTGAATTCAATCAGTTTATGATCACTGTGTTCGTTATAATAACGTTTCCTTTACGTTCTGCTGTATTCTTTCCTAATAAAACAAATGTGTGTTTGTGCTGTGTGTAATCTAACTACTCGACATGCATCCTCCTCAAGTGTTTGGCACTTCCTCAAGGTGATTCATGAAGGACGTTTCTAATAACTCCTCAGTGGAATGTGAAAACCTCCCAAAGGTCACGCAGATAGCTCAGACTCAATGAGTGCCCTGTTGTGTCGAGGCTTGTAGGTAACGGTGGCACGGTTTGCTGATGTTTGTGCTCGGGGCTCGACGAGCACAATGGCTATTTTGTTTTGCTTTTGTGACACGGGCCAAGTTGAGCGGCCGAGAAAGGAGATACAGTTCAAGCACTGTGCTGCAGGATCGCCTCATGTCGAGCCCCATGATGTCACACAAAGACCACGGATGTTACTGTGATGTTTACGTGATGAGGACGACACACAGAAACATCTTATAAAGCATGATTTCATACATGAAAGGACCCTGCAAAATATAAAAGTAGTTCAAATTGGCTCCACCTGAACAGCTACAACATTAAAATGTCACTTATAGATGCACAAAATAATAAAAATAAAACACTCTTTGTCAATGATACTTTATGCACATACTGCTGCTAATACTCACAATCATGCCCAGAAATATTGGCCATGTCTGTCACTACATCTCCAAGAAAACAACTGCAAATGCTTTAATATTCTCATGTTTATTTCTTCTGTTTGGAACAACACAAAAAATCTATTTATAAGATATTTTACACAGAACTCCAAAAATGGACCGGACAAAAGTATTGGTACCCTCAACTGAATATTTGGTAGCACATCCTCGTGTGCTGTAGTTTAGTTTTGGGCCAACTGCTCCAGATCTTTCAGATGTGACGGGTTCCTCCCAGATTGATCTTTTTTTTTTTTTTTTTTTTCCCAGAATTCAGATTTATTTATTTATTTATTTATTTATTTTTTCAAAATTCTGATTTTTTTTTAATCAAATAAAATTATTTTATTATTTCTTTAGAAAACATTCAGAATTATGAAAAAAAAGTCAGAAATGAAAAAAAGTCCAAATTCTAAAAAAATATATATTTTATTATTTCTTTAGAAAAAAAGTAAAAATTCTGAAAAAAGATGTTTTTTTTGGTGTCGGTGGAGTCAGCAGCGTGGTCTGCTGCATTCAAGCTAAAGAACACGATTATTGTGGAAGGTCAAAGTTTAAGTTTGAACCTTAAATGTCCTGAAATAAGTTGAACAAAGGTCCAGGAGGATTTTCATCTGGCTGCCGTCACTCTTTTATTTGCCTTTCACACAGCGTCCAAACTTTTTTGGAAGTCTGGTTCTTTCACTCAAGTAAGAGTTTGAATTCAGGCTTTTATTTTTATGAGCGCTTCCTCCACTGAATGTATTAACCTGCAGTCTGTATGTTGTTTCCACCTTCCTGTTTCCAGATTGAAATATTACACCTGCTGGGAGTTGCACAGTATTTGACTTTTAGGCTTTGAACAGCTCGCCCGAAGCAGCTTGAGGGTAAATGTGTCGCTCACTTACTGTCCCCAGCCATATTTTTCCCAGCTGGTTTTGAGTTTTGAAACAGCTTCCGGTCAGAAATCTGCTTTGTGCCACCACTCCCTCCTCTTGTGTAATAAAGACACAAAAACTACAAACTCGAACATTTCCACGCCCGAGCAGCTAAGTCAGTCACAAACAGCCTCAGACAGGACGCCCTCCAGCCACTAGGTAGAGCTGCCTGACTTCTCTGAGCACCGAGGTGGGCGTGTTGTCGTTGGATGTCACAGAGTCCCTGTGCTGTTTGAACACTGTTGTGGTTTGTTTGTTCTGCAGGCTGGGAGGGATACAGTTACACTGAGGACGAGAAAAACCAGTACGAGCCCACGCTCCCGCTCACGTAGTCAAACACACGCCGACAGATGTGTGGGAATACATGACAATGACAACACTGAGGTATGAATCAGGTGTCTGATGAGATGATAGAGGGATGAGCTGTGAACACAGAAAGTGTTGACAGTCTACACGTCTTCATATATTGTGAAGTGTTTTCTTTGGTTTGTTGGACGACAGACGGAGGAGCTGACAGTCAACAAAGGCCACCAGTAAGACTCAAACTCAGGGAAGCTGCAGCGTTCACAACTTTACACGCTTCTTCCTGCAGGAAGCCCTTTACCTTTTCTTTTAGAGCCGCGTTAGTTAGACGAGTGACAGAAAATTAACTGAGTTTTTTTAAGCAAAAATGCCAAAAGTTTGCTGCTTTCAGGTGAACAAAAGTTTCTTTCTCTTACATTATAATGAAAATGACTCTAGACATCTCTGTATGTTCTAGACCAAACGTTTAACTGAGAAGATAATTAAAATGATTAGTTAGGTGCGGCTCTGTTCTCTTTCTGTCATGATGTGTAATGACAGGTTCGGGAGTCAAAGGATAGATTAACATTTTGATATTAAAGGAACAGTGTGTCGGAGGTGGAGATGTGGATTGTAACCCCCTCGTCTCACCCAATCATAGAGAGAGCCCAGCAACGTTATTTCTAAACAGCAGTTAGCGCCAAATTTTGGGACTTATTCAGACCATCAGGTAAAAAGCCAAGAGATATATTCAGATATATTATATTGTAATTTTATTCTCATGCACAACAAAACGGCACGTACGCCGACATGAATTCAGTTTTTTACTAAAGCTGCAAAACAAACAAAAAGTGCTCGTGTGATTTTATAACTCTGCTGCTGTGAAATAAAATGATGCATTATAATCAGAATTAAGTGAATCACACCGTCGAAATCTAAAATTGTTGCATACCTGGAGAGGAGTTACTAAAACAGAGTTAGTAAACTATGTTCATCATGTAAAATAAAGAAATATAATTATATATTTACTATTTTCTACTCATGTATAGACACAGGATGCAGCTGGCACTAGCAGCTACCTGTCCACTCTTTGATTCTCTACGGACTGAACCGCTGCTGCCCAACAACAACAACAACAACATCATCATCATCATCATGTTACGTGTGGGAGAGCTGAAAGTCAGGACACAATGTTCTACTTCCGAGTATGAAGGACAAACGAAGGACGCCCCATCAGGAGAAAGTGTACTGCTGCGCAGAAACACGGCGGTGTCTGTAGATTTATGAGGCTCATCCTGAAGTAACAGAAACATTCATATTTTCAGGTGACTAATGAAAACAGAGTTATGCATTTTAGATTCTGTAAACAGTTAAATAAAGTCTTCCTTCATGATACAACTTGATACAAAAAATGTGAAGCACAGTCCTATTTTAAGATTTGTAAACTCTAAGTACGGTGACCAGTCAGACTTTTAATGTGTGTGTGAGCGTGAATCTGAATCTCTCCCTTCAGCTGCATGTTTAAAATAAGGTGCAACATCAACCATGACAGGCACTCTGCTAAAATAACATAAAACATCATCATCAACACGACAGACTTCATCGAGCTGCAGGATCATCACCATCCTGGCACGTCAGACTCAACTCAAACAACTCAGACTCACATGACAGGAAGAAGCTCGCCAATCTGATTTTCCTACTCAAATGTAAATAGTGCATCGGGACATCCAGGCCTGAAGGCACGCCCCACGAGAACGACTCTGGCAGCAGTTCATGTTCAAGTCGGTACACCTCCCCTAACTGAAGGTATCACCCCTTTAAAGTTCAAAGACACAACATGTTGTTATTTCCAGCCTGAGCTTGAGTCACATCTGGTTTGGTTACCGGTGGTGACATAAGACGTCGGTAAATGATTGACAAACATGATGTTGTTATCATTTTCCAGCATGCAGCTCTCTTTTTAAATCGCAGCCTTGGAGGTGTGTGTGGCAGCATGGGCAGGTCAGTGTATTCTCAGTATTACTGTGGTATGTCCGCGACTTGTAGCCATGCAAGTCAGGACACGCCTGCGCTGCAGCTCAAGCATAAAAGTTTGAAAAATCAGAGAGGGAACACTCGGAGGGGGGAGGAAGAATGAACCATGAGGGAGTGAACGGAGGGATTTCCAACTACGTTTAAACTAAACTAAAGTTTATTAACTTGTTTTGGGGCGTTCAAAAGCCACTAAAAGTATCTGCACCACGTGTGCAATCGAATAAACATCATATTTTTTAGGTAACATCCGGATTTCTTTATATTTTGCCGTAAAAGTGCAAAGAAGAGAAATCGTAAAAATAAAAAATTTCTCGGGAAGCCTCAATATATTACTCATCCGAACGGCATTTTAAAGACAGCACTTCTCTCTGTAAATGATTCATGCCCACTGAGAATCAACTTGACCTTGCCTTGGCTTTTATCTGATTCATAATCCCACGTGAAGATTTCAGCCTTTCCTCCGTTTCACTGAATAAATAAACAGAGAGTTTATGAATACCTTTTATTCTGAGACTGAAAGAGAGCCTTTCTGCTCCCGTTCGCTTGTTTAGCGTCTGAATGGGAGCAACATGAGTCGGCACACTGTGGGAAACAATTCATCTTGCTGTATAAAAAACAAAAAAAAAACCTGTCCGACAGGATACAGCAGAGTCACAAAATCCTCTGACTTGTGCTGCGGGGAATCCACGAAATCTTCACTAAACAACGCAGGTGAAGGTCAAACCGCCTGCTCAACGGTAAAACTTTAAATCGACACCATAAAAACTTTGTAAAATGTTTATTTATAAAAGGAATTTTTAAGAAAATGCATAAAAAAATATGTACAAGTTGACACAGATTTCATGACTGACTTTATAAATAAGTTCTTTTAGTGTTTGCTCGGCCGCTTCGTCCTGTTTCATGGGAGAACTCAGTCCTCACAGTTAATGCTCGAGTCAGACCGCCATCGATCACCATGACTCACTGAGCAAAGACAAGTCAATGACCCAGCTCTCAGGCGCTACTCAACCTGCTTCGTACGTCCGATGGGAGCTGGTCCAGCAGGTTGTCTTCTACTATCAGTCCACTGACAGTCAGCAGGGGACAGTCGCCGATCTCCACAGGGAGAGACTCCAGGCGGTTCCCTTTAATCTCCAGCCGGACCAGCTGAGCCAGGTTGGACACTCTGGAGCTCAGAGACGGCAGGCAGTTGTTTCCGAGAAGCAGAGTCTTCAGTCTCTTGCAGGAGAACAGCTCCTCCGGCAGCGTCTCCAAAGTGTTGAAAGCGGCGGAGAAGAACTGGAGGCCCTGCAGGATGCCGACCTCGGGAGAAATGGAGGTGAGCTGATTGTGGGAGACATCGAGGTGTCTGAGTTTAGTGCAATAAAACATCCGAGAGGGAAGCTTTCGTATCTTGTTCCAGCTAACGTCCAGCGTCTCCAGGCTGTGCAGCTTGCTCATGTGATCGGGGATGTAAGTGATTTTGTTGTGCCACAGTCGCAGTGTCACTAAACGCCGGCAGTGCTGTAAGCTCAGGATCTCCTCCACCGTGGTAAGTTTGTTTTCCTTCAGGTCCAACTCCTGCAGGTTGTTCAGGCTGAAGACGGCACTCGGGATGCGCTCCAACTCGCAGCCAACTAACTCCAGCGAGACCAGGTTGGTTAGCTTCTTCAGGCTGCTAAAGGCTTGGAGCTTGACACCTTCGTTATAGATGCACAACCGCTGCAGCTGCAGCGCAACATCCACCACGCTGGGTGGGATCTTGGTAAGGTTGGAGTGGAGAGTGAGGACTCTCAGAGCTCTGAGCTCTCGAAGGGAGTCCAGAGTGGCACTTCTGGACACCTCGTTGGTTAAAGGACCATCCAGATGTAACTCATCCAGGCCGTGCAGGGTGTACATCCACATAGGGACCTCTTCTAAGCTTTCAAAAGCGAGACGTAGGACCTTTAAATTCACCTTGAGGTAGTTCAGAGCAGGCAGCTGGAGCTTCGTAGGACAGTAGACCAGCGATAACTCCTGAAGAGAGTCCAGCTTCGCCACACTAGCCGGGATGGTGACATTTTTAACCTGCTCCAGTTTGAGCGACTCCACTTCAGGAATCTCAAAGACCGTGTCGGGGAGCCCCGGCAACATCGACAGGTGAAGCTCCAACCGGTTACTGGCGTTCTTGGCGAGGCGGGCGCGCAGCTTTTTGGCGGTCCACTCGTGGTTGAGGTTGAGCTGATGGAGGCGGCTCTCGCTGACCTCAGAGAGAAAGACGGCAAATCTTTTAGAGTAAAGAGCATCATACTGGTCCACGAGGTGCAGCAGGAACGCAAAGTCATTTTTCACGTCCGGTATGTCGTTAATACCCGTCTCCAGCCTGACCTGCTCGAAGGAGTACTCCTTCAGAGGTCTATGAAACAGCCAGTAGAGGGTGTAGATGCACAGAAGTCCATAAACTCCCACAAAGCAGATGTAGCAGTAGGCGAGCTTGGAGAAAAGATGGGCTTTGTTGTGGTTGCAGCAGTAGATATCAAAACCAGTCAGCTCAGGAGGAATGTAGCACCGCACCACTACCTCGATGTTCGGCACCAGCACAGCAGTGTAGATGATGATTAACAGGAACTTAAAGACTTTCAGCGATGTTTGGAGCACGTACATGACGTACAAGAGGTCTGCTTCCTCGACATGAGTTCTGAACTTCTTCACCTTTTCAAACAGAGCTTTGGCCTGCTCGCCTTCCTTCTTATCTAAGGCGGAAAGCGACGGCTGAGGCTCCGGACTTTTTTTTTCTGGATTAGACTTGACGGACGAGGAGCGAAGAAGAAGTCCCGTAGTCTCCTCCTCATCTATATGATCTTTCGTCACGGTGTTCCTTCTCCAACTGACCAGTTTCTCCTCTCCTCTTTCTTCAGAAACCTCGCTCAGGGCCCTCGTGGTCCAGGGTGAATCGAAGCACTTCCCGAGGATCGTGACAAAAAGGTCAATTTTAGAAGACGTACCGGGGAACTTAAACCAGAAGCTGCTCGCTACCATGAAGATCATAGTGTGGATCACAACGAGGTACGGGAAGTACTTCGCATACCAGTGGACGAACCTCTCGTAGCAGTAGTAGTTGACAAACACGTACTGGTGGATGTCCAGGTTGTTCTTGCGACCAACCACCTCCCGGATTATGGGGTTCTCAGGAGGTTTGACCAGCAGTGTCTCGTTCTCCCTGTAGTTACGGAGGTAGCCGCAGTCGATTGCTTCAGGCGTCGGGCTGGTGAAGTGGCTGGGCAGGCAGGTAATCTTGTCTTGGGTGAGCTGTGGAGAAGAAACATAAAAGGAACGTATGACATTTTGGTACATGCACCAACACAAGTCCTTAATTATACCATTCAAGTAAAAGTGGGCACTATACAGCCATCCATTTTCAATAACCGCTTATCCTTGTCAGGGTTGCTGGAGCTGATCCCAACTAACATTGGGCCAGAGGTGTGTACACCCTGGACAACAACCACTCAGGCTCACATTAATAGGTATTTTTGAGTCACCAATTAACCTGCATGTCTTTGGAATGTGGGAGGAGGAAGCCGAAGTGCCCACGTGGAGCCGGCCGGGGCGGTTTGAACAAGGAAGCTTCTTGATGTGAGGCAACATCCCCGACAATGCAATACATCTGTATATATCTCTGTATCAGGTGTAATGATATCGTCAAGGTGTGATAACATTTAAGAACAGTGTGTGAGTGTGTGAGTGTGTGGAGTGTTTGCACGAGCTGCACAGCAGATTTCTTTGCACACGGTGCAACGACAATAAAGACATTTCAATCTGTTGTGTTCTGAAATGTTAAATGTGTTCCACAGAATATCTACAGATATACATAAAGCTACGGAAGCCCCAAGCAGGCGTACATTCATACATGGCGTGAGTAACTCGAGATCTCAAGGAAACAAATTAAATGACCTCGTTATTATGAGAAAAAGGAGGAAATAAAATGTACAAATGTATGACAGCTTTGGGCTTCCGTAGAAATCACCTCAATAAATCACTTATGACAGATTTTTGTACCTGACAGCAGCTTCATCAAAACACTGAATGATGTTTTCAGCAATGGAGCAGTGACTCAACTTTATTTAGTTTTGTCCTTTCATCGTTTTTTTTTTTTGCGTCATTTATCAGCGACTACGTTCAGCTGCGGATTCAGCGTGTATTTACAGCAGCAGGACAGCATGATGGAGTCTACAGGACTGAATCACAGCGCCCGTGTTCATCGTGATGAAGAGTTTGACTTTTTTTTTAGTGTGACAGAGAAATCAGCTGGTTACTTCTTAGTCAGATGAATTCATTGTTAAATTTTGGTCTTTTTAAGGGATTTGTTGACATCAAGAAAAATTCAGGCTATCACCAGACTTTTTAAAACACATGTTCTGTCCTGATCACCTGCTAATCTCTGACAAACACTGATTATTGATGCTTTATTTCAGCGTGTACAGTGCTGTGGTTCAGACACGTACTGTCTGCTGTCAGTACGTCTGTCTCACTGAAGTTTTCACTAATTTAGGCGGACGGCCCATCTCTGCTTTTTGTCTACAGAGACGCACGGTTAATAAAACAAGGAAATAAGTGGCAGAACACATTCAGAAAGCAGAAGTCGTGATCACAGATTACACATTAAATCCTTTTGCTTTCCTTCGGTGCTATTTTAACGTGACACAGAAATGATGATCGGCTGCTGGGAGACACATTAAGCAGCAAGTTAGTGATCTGAATTTGCGGTTAAGTGGGTCAGGAGAGACAAGTTCAGTTACACTGTGTGTGTTTTCGCCTGACGTGGAGGTCAGATAATGACGGAACGGCTGATATGCCACAATGTAGGCAGGTTATGTTTTCTAAATCTGCTTCCATATGCTAACACTGAAGGGTTTAAGAGCTCGTGAGCACAGAAGAAGAAGAAGTGGCTGGCCTGTTTGTAGGTGCCTCACCTGCAAGGTGCACCCAAAGACTCCAATCATAAGCATAGCAACGCACAGGTACTCTGAGAAAACGTCCCACCACGGCTTCAGGACACGAAACTTTTGGTTCTGCTCTGAGCCAAGGTTTCTGAATTCACCCACTGGGATCATCCTGGCTGCTGCTGCTGCTGCACGCTGATGAGAGAGAAGACAGCGAACACTGAGGCTAAATCAGGCTTTCAACACAGTGCAGTCTCCGGAGGACATCTTGTCAAACGTTTTAAAGTTATATGACACACACACAGTTTGGTTTCATCATGCAGACAATGACGACGAGCTTTAAGTATTTATGGCTTTGAATGAATGAATGAACGAACAGAGCTGCTTTGCTGCAAAGTGGAAAAACTAGTTTGACAAAGTGTGACAACAACAGACAGAGTTTGGGCAGAGACTTTAAGAGGTTTTAGAAGATAGAAAAACAAATCTTACAAATGTTCGACCCCCGTAATAACATCACGACATCCACATGTATCAAATGGCTTATTAAATATTCAAATTAATGAGTCACCAAACTTTTTCTCATTAAAGGTGAGGTTTGTTCCTCACAAACTGTCACATGTTCATAAACTTAAACAGAAATCAACTTTAAACTCTTTTTAAAAAATAAATAAATATTAAACTCTCCAAACAAACAAAGTGCAGTCAAATAAAAGTTTCAGCTCGAGAGCAGGTGAGTTTCACTTACCTGCGTCCGAACAGGATCCTCTGGTGTCCGGTGGGACTCGGCAGCCGAAGCGCACCGGTGTGAAGCCCGCGAGAAGGAACACGACACATCCGGATAGGAGTTTCAAAATAAAACAAATCAAGCAACAAGCGAGTTGAAGGTTGAGCGCTAGCTTTACAACTCTGAGGGCTGATGTGCTACATTAATATCTTTTATTATAATATATTATATTTATGTTTCTAGTTTAACTTTTTTTTAAACTTTAAAAACAAACTTTAATTTGTTACTCTGTATTTATTTTCATTTAGTCTGTCCACAGACAGTTTGTAACATTTCAGCTGTCACTCGTCTGTAGATGTAAAAATGTGTTTCACTTCTTAAAACACATTTTATAGACTTATATTTATTCTTCTTATTTCTTTATTAAAGTGTGGTGTGTGAATGTGTATGAGTCACTCGCTTATCTTTCTACATATTGTTGATTATTTTATCTTTCTACATATTGTTGTTGATCATTGTTTTATTTTTATGTTTGTTTCACTTTAATTTTTAATTGTTTTATATGATCTTGTTGGTTCTTAGTATCCTGTCTGTCACAGCGTTACTCTGTAAACTCTTTTTAAGAGTATTTGTTGAATATAAAGCACAGTCTCCACATCACTGCTGTCAAATCTAAAGGGTAATGTTGTATCACTGTAAGGTTTGATATGAGTTAGACTCACTCACTCTTTAACTTTAGGACATAACATTAATCTTCTCGTGTAACACTCGATGTAAAGCATGAAATACATTAAAAGATATTTTCCCCTTCAGCTCCACAAAGACTTTTTCCTGTTGGAGAGCCGATGTGGCCCCTCTCAGTGTTTACAGGATAACGTGTTGATCCTCTCCTGAGCCCACATAATCAGGGAAGTTTTCCTCCTGGATAATATAATAATGGTCTGCCTCATCCACCTGCCAGGGTGAGCGAGGAAGTGAGACGTGCTGCAGCGATCATGGGTGGTCGGTTTACGAGTTCAGGCTAAATAAGAAGCAAAGAAACAAAACGTGACTTTGACTTCTGTTAAAACTTATCTGCGGACGCGTTAAACATGACGAGGACGATGACTGACAGGAAACAGTGACAGGTTTGTTCAAGTGTAGAAGAGCTTCAGCTCCCTCTGCTGGACGGTGCTGCTCTGACACAGGCGACGTGGTTCAATTCAAACAAAACATCTCATGACTGCAGCGGTACAATAAACATATTTTACTTTACAATGTATTATTGTACAGGGGTTCTTTTTGCTGGAAAAAAAAAATGTACAAAGCAGACCTTAAATAATCTAATTTGCATTCCAACTACAGACGGACAGGAAAAAGAAAAAGTCCCTTTCGAAGTGAAGCAAATGATTTTTTTGTTTTTTTACAAACATCCAAAATTAGCATCAACAGGCATTCCTACTTTAGTTACAACGCATGCTTAGTTATTCAAAAAAAACAAAACAACAACACCAGAGTCCAATTCAATACAAAGCTGATGTCAGTTTAGAGGAACGAGAAAACCAAAAACAACAAATAAATAAAAAACGTGAGCTCTGAAATTCTGTACAAGACTTCGTAGAATATCAATGTACAAAACGTCACTTAAAAACCTTTGTAGCTTAAATTGCTGTTACAAATACACTTCTTTAAGCAAGTTGTTTTGTCGTTAGCGTACAGAACCTGAACACTAGAACGGTCACTTCTGTTTCTGAGGTCCGGCGGGAGAAAAACAAAAACAAAAAGGTCAAACTGTGAGGGGAGGCTCTCCATCGTGTCAGTTATTAGTGTTTTTTAATTAAAACACATTCAGTGAGATGTTTTTTAAAATGCTACAGTATTCCCTTTCCTCTAAACACACAGTCCAAACCCGCTCGCTCTCTTGGCACTCACCAACCAGTCATACTGGACCAGACTCTCCGATCGCTCTTAAAGAGGCAACACCTTTATCCAAACTAAAGAATTCACATTTGATGAACCTACCAGTGGCTATTAGTGATTAAAAAAAAACAAAAAAAACATGTGTTAACTATGCAGTTTCTGTCAGGTCCTGCTTCTCTTGTACCAGCACTTCTTTGAGTTTGAGACGTCGGGCCTCGTGCAAGAACGGCTAAACCTTTAAACTGACGTGATGAGTGATGAGCTAGAAGTCAGGGGTGGTCCAGGCCCGCCGCGTGAGTCACGTACAGAGTCACCGCCGCTGAGTTATAATGAATTCATCTGAACGAATTTGCAGGTGAACACCTAACAGCGCTGTAGTATCACCTCCTTACTGCTTGACACACAGACCCCGAAACCCCCACCGGGCACGCCTCCGTCAGGGCTGCGACGCTGTTTTGGTCCGTCCTGACTTCAAACCCAACCGGGACTGTTTCAGAAGCGTTCAGCCCGCCAGACTTTGTTCCACCGGATTCTCTGTGCCAGCTCGAGGTGCAGAACAGCCGAGTGGAGGCCCGCTTCTGGGACACTTCTGAACCGGACCGGCGGGGTTTGAAACATTGACTAGGACAGCGCCCGCGACACCGCCCGTGGAGTTTGGGGGCAAAGCTCTGTAATGACTCGGCGTTGGGAGCTATAGTATTATTTAAATTTGCCTCATAGATCAGTTTGGGTGAAGATTAGAAGAAGTTTGTGCATTTTTTTTTGGCTGAATCAGAGAATGTTCTTGCATGAGGTCCGTCGTCGTGTGTGAGCTTCATCTCGTGCCTCTCAGACGACATACTGACGACAGGACTGCCCACAGACAGGCAGCGTTAATGGCACTTTGAACTCTACGCTGACAAATGCTACTTTTTTCTTCTGTTTTTTGTCTTTTTTTTTAATATAAAACGGGATCATCTGAATGTTTTGAACTTTTGCACGGGCTGATCTTGAAGTCTAAAGAGCTCCTGACGACTCTTTGAGTGAGTAAATGGCCCCTTTTCATGATGCAGCCCTTTTTTTCCTCCTCCCATGGCTCAAACCTGGAAGATCAGATCAGATCAAAACGCTGATTTAATCACAAACTAACGAATTAAACTTCAGCTCTTGAATCTCGCATCACCACTACTTTTAAAAGAAATTTAGATTTTTTGAATTCAGGAAGCAGCAGGTGGCGTCTGAGCTCACCTGTGAAGGTTTTTACTTTGATTTGGGAAGACAGACTGGAGTTTTGGGAGTGGTCGTCTGTGTGTGTGTGTGTGTGTGTGTCTCATGCGCCTTTGCCGAAGTGACCGCCTTGCCGCTGATTGTGGTGAGAGCTGAAATTGCAGTTGGCTGATGACTGATAGGCCGGCGACGCAGCGCCGTTCTCCCTCTCGGGTGTCTGACACTGTGGCAGGTCTTTCTGGCACGGCTCCATGGTAACAGCCACGCCCACCCCGCTCCGCCCTGACGTCATGTGAGTCACCTCCGCCCAGGTGTCCTTTTCTGGGTCATAGCACTCCACGCTGTCCAGGAAAGTGTTGCCATCGTAACCTCCTGGAAACAAAACAAAAACATTTTGTTCTGTGAAATAAAACTCTGATATTCAACACAATCTTAAAAATGAGGTTCACTTTGGTGCTCAGCTGTTTTCCTGTGACTACTCACCCATTACATAGATGCGTCCGTGTAATGCAGTGACTCCCAGAGCACTGCGTCGGTGCCTCATGGAGGCAGCAAAGCTCCACGCATCAGTTTCCACGTCGTAGCGCTCCACTGTGTTCAGCTGGTTGGTGCCATCGTAGCCGCCCATCACAAAAATGTGATTCCCCAGCGAGCACACGCCTGAACAGGGCCAAGAGTTATTCAAGGTTACTTTATGAAGATATGAGACACGAGTTCAATGTGAAGCTCTGCACTGCTGCATCATGTACACAGAGTCCCTAAAACAATATGAAACTTTTCTGTAATAATCATCTTTCAAACATCTCTCAAACCAATAACTAACATTCAGACAACCTTTACATACTTCACAGTTACCTAGTGTTTCTGTAGCGTTGACAGAACGTTCCAAAGTAAACATATTAGCAGTTTACTTCAAACTCCCTTTAAGAAATATGACATTTAAAACACGTCCTTACGTGTCCGTAACACATCTACCCTAGCAACACGAGATAAAGGACGTCACATGTCACATGACACACGAGATAAAGGACGTCACATGAGACACGAGATAAAGGACGTCACATGACACGCGAGATAAAGGACGTCACATGACGACCAGTCTGTCAATTCAGCATCAGTATAATCCACAGAGTTAAACTGTGTTTGTGTACAAACTTTAAGTTTTTGATTCAACAGCTCTACCAGCGTTATTTTAGTGTTAGACAAGCGTTATTTTAGTGTTAGACCAGTGTAGGAATGAGGTGAGCCGTGGCACTGTGGCAACAGTGCAGCAACAAATAAATGATTAAATAATCAAAGAAATCTGTCGTCACTTGTTGCCGTTAACTTATAAACGTTTGTAGCTGTAACGCTCGAGGCCGTGCTGTTATACTGATTATCAGCACACTGTGTTCTTTGGCTTCCAGCGCTTCCTCTTGTGTGATGACTGATGATTGATTTAATTAGATTAGATTAGAAATACTTTATTAATCCCAAACTGGGAAATTACATGATGATATGTCTAAATATCATACGTGTAATTAAGGACACATGGAGACTCATTCCTGCTCTGCTACTCTTATTATACACTGAGCAAAAACTGCATGGGATGCTTTTATTGTGAAGGCAGCATGTTGTGTTTTAAAGCTGGAATCAAACCAGTGACATTACAGTCACATGAAATGCATCTTAAACCCTCCTGACCCTCTGAATCACAGTGCAGAGCAGCTTTCCATCTCCTCCTTACCGGCTCCGGAGCGCACAGTGTTCATGGGCGCCATGGTCTTCCACTCGTCCCTCTCGGGGTTGTAGCACTCGCAGGAGCTGAGCCGGTTGGCGCCGTCGAACCCTCCGACAGCGTAAAGCAGCCGGTTGATGACGGCGACGCCCACACCGATACGCCGCGTCAACATGGGGGCTACGAGATGCCACTGGTCCCTTTCTGGATCATACCTGCAGAGGAGGAGAGACGCGGTGAGAGGGCTGCAGACGGAAACGTGCTTCCTCTGATGGACACGAGAGGGTGTAACACACTCTGCGCAGGCACCCAGACATCGAATAGGAGTCACTAGTACACCAACAGAACACTTAACGGGATGCACAATCACACCTGAGGTCCGGTTACCAGGAGTTTTTTTGTGTTTTGGGTGAATTTTTCTGCACTGATAAGTCACTTTTAGACGAGTCACTGCGTTGGCATTCAGACAGGTTAGGCATGTTCCTTTTTCTCAGTCGTTTGGTTAATATTTGACGATCGTCAGCGCTCTCCGTTTGCGTCATTTAAAGGCCAAAGTTTGGTTAAATCACAGACGACGTGTCAGGTTAAAGATTGCGCTCACCTCCCTCCAGCTTTTTATTGTTAAATCATGCTGCCGATGACTCACTGTACAGACCAAACTGAGGCCCAACAAACAAAATTGACATTTTCCAAATGTGCATAATAAACTGCGTGAGGGCGGTGAGCAGTTAGCTCGAGGTTTTCTTGCTGTGAATAGTAAGAAAGATGAGCGCTGCATATGACAGCTAAGAAAAGGAAACTTTGCTCTTCTATCTTTAGCCGTCACTTGCTGTTTAATTTTATCGCATATTTCCCTGCAGATTAAAAACTTCCTCATTGAAACTATTGTTGTATGATCTAAAAATGTCTTACAGGAAGTGGAACAGTTAATTTCCAGGAAGTTACCTGATTCCTTCTCTCGGGGCATTCATTGACTAAATACAATAAAACAGAGCGGCGCAGCGTGAGCTGGACTTTAGTCATATCAATGAACACACACAAGCCAAACCACAAGAACAAGAACACAAACGTGCCGCAGTCGAGACCAAGACCAGAAAGTACAGCCAACATGGAGGTAATATTTCCTCTTTGAGCGAGGTCGTCTGTCTCGGTGTTTTCTTTTGGACTGCAGGTGAACTCTTTTCAGGAAGTTACATTTTGTCAGCCGCAGCTTCTTCTCGGTCTCCTGCGTTCACTTTCACAGAAGGCAGGCAGAGACAGGTGACAACCGATAACAGTGACAAAAACATAAAATTAGAAACCAGACGAGTTGTTGGACTCGTTTGAAGCAGGATGTTTTACCTCCAAGCACAGGACTGAAGCTTATAAATAAATCAGAGAATGTGCGGGCGACTAATGCTAACACTAATGCTCCGACACCCGCTCACGTCAGATTTTATGACTCACTGATTTACAGACTACAACTAGATTCATTTTGACATGCACCTGGTGAAAATTTACAAGAGTAACCGAACAGCAGATTCCCGTCCACTTTTCTTCCTTCTCCACTCGACTGTCGTACAAATGTGAGGACACCACGTCAAAGAGACTCTCGCTCCTTTTCTACAGTCCAACAGAACCGAGACTTCACGTTGTCGTGCCTCTGTGTTTAGAAACTCCTCATGGCGCTAGAGAGAGCGATCCTATGATCTGACATCACGAGCTGAGACTAAAAACCTCCGATAATATTAATTTGATTTTATTGGATTGTTAGGATGAGAAAAAGACTGACGCAGACTGAGTTTTATGACCACCTTACTCCAAACATTCGAGATGACGTCAGCGCGCCGCAACTCGAGCAAAACTTTCAGGATTTCGTGCAGAAATTGGAAATTTGCCTGCGACCAAACCTTCAAAAAAGACTCACACCGTAACAACCCCAGCCTCTTCCACTGAAAGCTCAGCCTGCTTACCTTTCAACACTGTTGTGATGAATACACCCGTGAGATCCGCCGACTGCATATATCATGCCGTCGATGACGCCTCGATTCGGTTCCGGGGTACGCTCATGGGCGCACACGGCAGCCAGCAGTTGTTCATGGGATTGTAGCAGTCCAGTGCGTTCGAGTCCATGTTGCCATCAGGCGCGTTGTTTCTTCCACCTACGGCGTAGAAAAGCCCGCTGATCACACAGGCTGCGAGGCCACTGCGGGGTACCTGCAGGTCAGCTAGCCTGAGCCAGGCTCCTGAACAGGGATTATACGCCTCCAGGTAGCTGAGAGACTGACGGAAATAACCCCCCGCCGTGTAGATGAGCTGCGGAACCTTGGGTATTCGGCAAGACATGACTTTGGTGGGTTTGTGGAGGGTGAGGTCCTGGAAGATCTGGGACAGGTAGTCTTTACACTGAGGGTCCCAGTCCAGAGACTGGAGCTGGGCCTGCAGGAAGTTGGGGGTGAGGGAATGGCAGCGGACAGCCTGGAGTAAAGCCTGGACGTACGGTCGTCGGTTCTCCCGGTCGTAGCGCACCCAAGCCACGCACGCCTGGAAGACTTCGGACTCGCAGCGCACATTGAGCTCATCGCGGCTGATGAGGGTGACGAGCTGACAGTGGGACAAGTTGAAGAACTCCTCCTGGGTCGCCACCTAGGGACACGAGCAGGAACAGAAACTTTAAACAAGTCTAATAAACCAAGAGCTGAGCTCTGATTGATTAAATATAGAGGGGGATTCCAAAAATGTCTGTTAACAAGCGTCTGTTAGTCGAGAAAATGTTAAAAAAAAAAGGGGAACTCAAACGGCAATTCAAGAGAATTCAAGGATGAAGGGTTCCTTTCATGAACAATTCATGATTAATTTGACTTGTAAAACACCTTCCCTTTAGCTAAAGATCACATTCAGATAGCTCTTTTTGTCTGAACTATCCGGTTTACAGTTTACAGAGACCTGAAAACGGTTGCAAAATAATTATCTGTGCATCAGATGACAGATGAATGAACTCATCATATCAGTGTCAGGACGACAGCTGTGTTAGATTCAGTCATTTCGGTAACATAAGCCGTGACTGAAGTCTGTTAAATCTCATGCCAAGAAGAAAATTATTTGTGTGTGACACCGTGAAGTCATTATAAAGTCGTTTTACTATTTGTATCTTTTATTTTGAAAAGTACAAAAAAAACAACAACTTTTAATTTCATCTATAGAAGCAGATGGAAAGGCCTAAATCTCCGTCTGAACCGCTGACAGATGTCGTCACGTCTGTGACTCAGTGCTGGTCTTTCTATCTTATTATCAGTCATCAATATTCATTCGCTTCATTTCTTTTGCGCTGCACTGAACTGTTGTCGTAACACAGGTAAACCCTCGTCGTGACTCAGCTCGCACCAAGCCACAGGTCCCTGTTTCATTTTCAGTTATGAGCTGTGCAGATACACGTCACAGTTTCGGTCATACACCATTACATTGATATTGTGCGTGCTAACCAGCGCGTCACTGCCCTCAAATTAAGTGAACCCGATGATTGTTATTCCGACTCAAAACAAGGAAGAGACGCTAAAAGGCATCATTAAAATTCATCGACAGGTAACAATTACACAGCAGCACCTGGCTGCTGCAGCTTCTGTTCAAAGCAAACAGGTGAGTCTCAGCTGATGTTTGTATCTCCGGCCTTCGATACATTTCTGGGGCGTCCTGGTAGCCTAATGGTTCAGATGCATGCCACATGTGTCACACAAGCTGTTCAAGGTGGCTGCTGTCCATCAGGACCAAAACATCACGACACAAGACCGCCACCCCCCAAATCCAGACCCTACACACTACATTAACATCAGGTGTACTGACTCTACTTTGATTAGAAGCTCTGCTTCAGCTTTACCTGGCTGAAGTTCATGTAGATGTACTCTCTGGCCTTCTGGTGGAGCTCGGTGCAACCGATCTGCTCAGCGAAGTTGGCGATGCCGATGGCGTTGCTGGGGTCGAGCTGCTGGACGAGGAAATCGCAGCAGGCCTTGACGACGCTGTCTATCTGGTACATGACGGCGCCGTTCATCACGTGGATCACACACTTCTCTCCTACGGAGATGCTAGCTGTGTAGGCAAACTCGATCAGTCGGTCCATGACCTGAATGAGTGAGGAGGAGAAGGAGAAGAAGGTTTAAGGATGGGAAAAGGCAGAACGGTGCACAGAAGAGAGAGTTCATCGGAGAGGGAAAGAAGGAAAAATAAAGGTTGGGTGCTATTTATTTTGTGCCAGATTAGCATCTTGTAAGCTAACAGCAGGTAGATACGGTGTCCATGCGTGTATCTGCAGGAGCTTAGTCAACATCCAGGGTAAGACCAGAGGTCAAACTAAGTGAAGTCAGCCAAGTTTTACTGTACTCCAACTACACAGAGTCAGCTCAGACAGAGTTCAGTCTGCCCTCTATGGAAAACGCCATGAGAGAACTTCTGTTATGCTTTGGAGATATATAAATAAAACTTTCAAATGTGAGATCTGCGTCAGATCAAAGAATATTACATTCAAATCAGTTACAAACCTCGATTTGCAAACCAAACCTCTGTGACAATTCAACCGTTTTTGGAAAATCAGACAACGTTTCCCATAAAATGCCTCACGTGTGACGGCTGAATCTTATCGCAGCGCTGCGGCCGGCCTGTGGCTAAAAAAGCTTCCTTACTGTTGTGTCTCTGTAAATAATATCATAAAGAGTACGGTCTAGACCAAGCAGCAACCTCCATGGCTGCGAAATTAAATGCTAAAAACTTGCAGTTCCTCTTGTCGTCCACTTGAGGCTGGCTCCAGAAGTGAGTCAGTCTCCATAAGTCCCCATGTTCAAATGTCCAACTTCACAGCAGAAATAAACATGTTTACAGCCTGGTACAAAAAACAGTTTTGGTCTCTGTAGCTAATTTCCCCGTTCATGACAACTGTACTGAGGGTGAATTTATATACAACTCACCTGTTCAGGTTATATTAAGGCTTAAAGTTATGCAGGATTAAGAGCGTGGACGCTTTGATTGACAGGTGGGTGTTGTCACAGGTGGCTCTAGGCGTCATGAGATAACTTCTGCTGAAAATGAATGTCATGATTTATTGGTACTGAACTGTTTGCAGAGATGATCAGACTTACCTTGGGATGGATCCCCTCGATGGGCACCAACTCCATACCGCACTCCTTCAGGCCGTTGGTGAACATGGCCCTGAAGACCGGGGACGAGGAGGCCAGCACCACCTTGTGAGCCACAAAGTCCACCGCCTCCAAGTCCTTGTAGCGCACGCGCAGCGTGACGTCGCACAGCTGACGCTCCAGACGCAGCTCGTTCATGATGGCGAAGGCGGCTGCCGTGTGGCTCTCGAGTGTGTAGCTGAAGACACGGTGGCCGTTGCGCGTGGATGGAGTCACCAGCGCTTTGCATTCTGTCAGGCACTCTGTCATTTCCTACCCGTTCTCCTCCTCCTGAAGTCTCTTTCTCAAGAATGGCAGGCGATGTTATGGGGCATCCTGGCACCAGGCGCAGGCATAGGTAAAATAAAAGAAGTGAACCTCGGCAGGCGGCTTAGCGGAAAAACTCCAGGCTCTCCTGGGTTTGTTTGCGTGGCAGAGTTCACGTTTAAATCCGATTTATGAGGACATGAGAATTTCCTTGCTCTGTTCAGTACTTGAGTCCGGCCATACTGCACATTATGGCATCACTAGACACTTCTGTGTGAGCTGCCAGTCATGGCTGGTTGTACTTTTACATGCTGCAGTTCCAACATAATCCAAACGCCTCGAGTTCCTGTGGCTTGAGGTCGACAGGTACAGAATGTTTCAGCACAAACTGACAAAGTAAAAGCCTCAAAGGAATCTCAGATCAACTGTTTGTGTTGTCAACAGAAGTGCAGAGGGATTTACAGAGACCTGCCAATCAAAACTCTCTTGTTTAAGGGTTCATCGCTGTCTGTCACAAAGTCAAATAAATGCTGTGAGACTCCCCGCAGGTGCAGGTCAGACTTGTATATCGATGATCTCAGAGAGGAAAAAAAAGACAAGCCTGATTTACAGCCTCATTTTAAAAAGAGGTAATAATCAAAGCTCCCTTCAGAGGGCTGCACTTGTGCTGAGAGCTGCAGAGTCAGACACTGGAGATGAGGCAGGGGAAGGCTTGCTGAAAGAAACGGGGTCGAGTGCCAAACGTGTCACAAGTGTAACGTGGAGCCCTCTTGGAATCGGGGGAGGGGTGGTCGGAGGGGTTGGGTGGCTTTCTCCGGAGACGTCTTCCTCGAGGTTGCACAGCTATGGAATTTGTTTGCACTGCTGTGTTTACTAGGAAGCTGCTGGCTCAGCTGACATCTGTGAGAAAGAAAGAAAAAAACAAGAAGGGAGAGAGACTGTTAGTATGCATGCACACTTCACTGAAACACTGAAACTTTCCAAACGTTTATAACTCCTGCGGGCTCAGCGTCAGTCGATATCTATCAGAGTTTATCTACATTCTGTTTGCCGTCACGTCTTTCACGCCTGAGGTCGGCCTCTTCTTCCTGGAGCAGTTCAAAAGGGTCAAGGCCTCCTCCTTTTCACGATGAGTTTGCTACTTTCTGTCATCATGTCGTAATAGTTGATATTCTGATAAGAATCACACCTTCCTCAAAGAGAAATTTACAAGCCGTGCACCACCACGGAGTCTTCAGACAGATGAATAAGAGACACGTGAATGTGATGTGATTGAGTAAGGAGCAGCATGGGAGTAATGTCCGTTTCAAAGGACGATACAGTGACTTAAATTAGGCTTGAATTTAGCTGGTCAGCATGACTGGGTGTTTTTATTCCTGTCCTGTGACCGGTCCAGCTGAGGCCTGGAACAGAGGGGACGGTTTGGTGCAACAAGCCAAGAAAATAACAAAATCCAAGCTCACATTCACGGATTCTCCCTGAAAACACGTCGACACAAGCCGAGAGAGAGCCTGTCGGGTACTGTTAGAAATCAGAAGTCTTATCTCCGACAGGACAACCTGTCGTGCCGCTCCATCTGTAATGTTTTCTGAATGCATGAACGGCTCGTGTGCAGATACGCTTTTTGCAATCAGGCGCTACGTCTACCTCGAAGAAATCCACTGCAGCAGCTCGAACGAAACAAGCAGCAGATAACCGCAGACTGATCTGTGGAAATGAATACTTCTTTTGGGAGTACGCTGGCTCTGGTCCACACCAGTTAAAATGACCTGGAGGGATGCTGCACAACACATTGCCTCTCCTCTCTGTCAGAGTGACTTCTTCTTCTCTGAATATGAAGTGCCTGTTACAGTGGCATACAGTACAGAGAGCAGCGGTCACTAATCGCCTGTCTGATCGGAAAGAGTCAGAGTTACTCAGCAACAACATGAGTGTTTGGAGTTATACAACAAACAAAGCTGTGCACACACACACACATATTACATTCATTTTCTGAGACTTGCCCTAAAAGTCAGCTTCTGTCACTGATCAGCTCATCCACAGTTTGAAATGTTTCCCTGGAGCTGGCCTAAATCAGACCCACGCCCACACAGCAATGATAAGCTGAAGTGCTGACAGGCACACGTCTGGTTATATGGACTCCGAAAGTCAGTTATTATGTCCCACTTTATTAATCAGTTCAGATTAAGAGGAAGCTAAATATTTATTACGTCTGGGCATTTCTTTTTTTTATCAACAGCTGGCGACACGCGAGTGGCCATCGCGGAGCTCGTCGTGAGGGCTGTCAGCCAGCAGTTAATCCCGCTGTAATATGAAACACACTGTGATTCCCCATTTACTGCTGTGCTGCTTTTCTCCCTCCAGGTTTCTGGGGAAAATAGTTTCACTGGAGAACATATTGCTCAACTCAACCCGCTCGCTCGCTCTCCAGAAAGACAGACAGAAACTGCGCGCTCGACAAACAGGCTCCCGGAGGCTAACGTTTGGACCTGCTGCAGATCTCTGACCGTTCACGCACGGCAATCAATAAAAAAACAAGAGTATTAATTTAGTGTTTATTCCCTTTTTTTACTGGGCTGACAGGCTGGTGTAGTTTGGTCCAAACTGAGCCAAAGGAGAGGGTATTTGTTGTTGAATATAACTCCATTAGAGTTAAACAAACCTGACAGGAAATCTATTTTGGTAATCAATTCATGGAAGTAAAATCAGCTACGTTCAGCCAGTTACCACTTTTCTTTGACTTAGATGGTCGTTAACTGACTTTCTCTGGGCTTCGGGCATCATTCATGACCAAAAAAAAAACTGATCTAACAACAATTTTCACCATGGATTTACGTATTGATTATTTCAGGTCCAGGGTGACGGCTTCACACGTCTTGTTTTGTCTAACCAGCAGACACTGTTGTCAATAAAAACAGAGCAAAGGCAGCAAATCCTCATGTTTTCCACACTTTAAGGATTATTATCACAAGTTTAATTTGTCGATCGGCTCATTAATTAAGGAAATCTTATTGCACTATTGTCTATTTCACTCTTCGCTTTTATTCTGTCTCTGTTTCTTTTTATAAATTATCCTATTTTATATTTCATGTACTTTATATTTACACTGTTATTACCCTGTCTAGCCTTTGCTCTGATGTACAGCTGAATGACAAACAATCAACAGATGATGGAAATAAACCTCAGGTTAGCTCTAAAACTTCAGATTAAACGTATCAAGTCACCCTCACACACACTCTCTCAGTGTTTAAACACTGACACACACACACACAGTGTGTTTGGAGACTCTCTGCAGCCCACAGTTCAGGCCTGCAGTCTTTGGATGCCATTCAGCAGCAGCAGCAGCAGCAGGGATTGCACAATAACTGGAGTGACTCACACTTTTTCTTTTTTTTTAAGTTGAACACTTTTAAAAATACAACTTACAAACAAACAGAGCCGTTTAACGCGCTTTCATGGACGGGTTTTTTTGGCACGGAGTTTTCCTCGGTGACTCATCCTGAACTCCTCACCGAGAAAACACACACACACACACACACACACAGAGAGAGAGAGGAACTGGCTGTACCAAAACATGACCCAGTCCTTACATAAACCCAGACAGAGTTAGATATCTCCGCCATATCCTCAAACATTAACAGCTTCACACACACACACACACAAAGCACCGGCACAGTCTCTAAAATCGGTGATTTGTTTTGATGGAAAATAATCCAGAGAGCTGACACGAAGATATAAAGACTGAACACACACACACACACACACACACACACACACAGGTGAAGCAGCACCGAGAGACCAAACTAAACTGTGTGTTTAAGTGAGAAGCGAGCCGGAGACGGCGTGAATGACAAGTTAAACGCTTCGGAAATAGAGCTGACAGCAAAATAGACTCCTAATAATAGACAGCAGTGTGTGCCGAGCCGAGCCGAACCGAGCGCAAAGATGCTAACAAAGCGGTATCGAAACTAGCTTAGCTTCACCGCGTAGCCCGCGCTTTTTTAGCTCGATTTTAACTAAAACTGCCGGATTAAATGTGTGATCAAATATAACTCACGTAGTCTAGTTCAATTCCTCCATCGCAGTCTGTCGAGCTGTGCGCCACATAGGAAGGAGGAGGTGGTGGAGGAGGAGGAGGAGGTGGTGTTGGTGGTGGAGGAGGAGAAGCGGGGGTAAAGCGGTAACTCACCGTGACTAAGCATTGTGCCGGCCTCCCCTCTCTCGCTTTCAAAATAAGAGTCCGCCGTTCACAAGCAATGGCAGCGAAACGCGTCCCGAGAGAGGAGGGGGGCTTTTATTTTGAAGGAGGCTCTCAGAGTGAAAGAGAACTGTCAATCAAATCTGTTAGCGAGAGACACAAATATCACATACATGTGCCACAAACTGGAAAAGTACACAGCATTGTGCCATAAAAGTGACTCTTAAAGGGAAATCACACGCAGCTTTAAATTGCAGCCCTAATTTTGAAATTCCAACAGGAAATTGCTCAAATGTCACTGTAAAGTGAGTTTAAATGGCACATAACGGCAATATAATATAAAAAAATTGCACCATAACCCAAACTGCCCCCCCCCCCCTCCGAGTAAATACGTAATTCAGGTCAATACAGTACACAGCAGACCATGTTCTGTTCTGCAGGGTCCACAAGGTGGCACCAAAAGCCTACTGTAGTCACACTGCAGAACTACTTCAGAATACATTACATACTGTCAAGTGTGTTTTAACCATGTGGAAATAAGTTGCCAGTAATTATATAGTAGAAAATTAATATTTAATCTATCTATCTATCTATCTATCTATCTATCTATCTATCTATCTATCTATCTATCTATCTATCTATCTATCTATCTATCTATCTGAGCTCAGAGCAATGGGGGAGTGTTAGGAAGAAGAAGAGGATGGTTACAGGCCTGGGGTGTGAGTGAATGCTGAAGGGGAGCGGAGCCGGTGTCATGCCAGAATCAGAGCTGGGCGAGCGGGCAATATAACCGGGCTCAGCAGCCTCTATGGACATAATGGCAGAGGAGAAGTCTACGCAATGTTGCCTTCAATCTCTTCTCCCTCAGGGTCTGAAATGGACGATGAAGCATCAGAAAAATCACGAGAAATTCGTGATGTGACATGACAAGGCTTGAATCTGAATTCACTAGTAATTCCTCAGGTGAGCGATGACACTCTGGTTCCAGTCAGAGCAATTAAGTGAGGTTAAGTCGACAGCTTAAGAAAGTTTAAAATTTAGAAACGAGTGAAGTTATTGGTCGCTTTTGAAGCAGGAAGTTTTACATCCAATCACAGTAAACGATGCTAATTAAAAATCAGACAATGCACCCACAGTTTCTTCATATCCTCACAGTCGTGGTCTTGACTGCATCGAGATAAGACAGTCGATCCAACTGTCAACTGCATGTTACCACTTCTAATTTCCCCAGTGATCTGCTGGAGTAAGCAGCAGTATATCTGTAATACAAGCCAGGTTGGTTGGGACTGTCCTTTGGTGATCACAGCAGGAAGAAAGCTCAGGTCCAGGAAAGATTCCCTGACCTGTTGACCTCTGTCAGCAGCAGGCACGGTGCTAGAAGATACAGCCAACATCTGGAGGAACACCTGCAGCTGTGCAAATCAGATCAAAGGTGTCCCAGTGCCATGTGGTACCTTTTATTAAGTATTTTATTTATTTATATTATTTATTACTTTTATTAAGTAAGTATGTCTTTGGGTCACTGTTAAATCGAAAGTGAAACAGCGATATAGTCTTCCAGGCTGCCAGTTTGCTGTTTGTATCTGCATGAACTCATCGGTGCTTTGTGCATCAATTTCCTCTAAAAGGTGTGAAAAGTCGAGCGTACTTCTCGAAAAGTTTACTGGAAAAGCGATACTCGTAAAATCTAAAAATATTTGCCCACTCATTCCGCATTTACACTCAGAGGTGTTTGTGATATTAAAAAATGTTTTAGAGATCCAACAAACAGTGGCAATGTTCCACAAAATAATGAATCAGATCAAGACGTCTTGGTGTTTATGATCACAGCTGCAATACTTCTCTTAAACTACACCCCCATAGTAGAGCTGCAATGTCTCTTTCATCCCTGGGTAATGCAGTGAAATACACAAACTTTACTTGAATCAGCAGCCCGTTCCCAGGGAACAACGTTAAAGCCAGCTGCACATGATCTGTCTCAGCCACGATGACAAGCGTGGACAGCAGGTCACAGCGAGTCGATGGCCAATCTCACCCACAGGTTGACAGGATAGGGGGAAAAGAAAAAGTGAGTGTTCGGTATTTAAATAAAAGGTTGCATTATGTGGTGCCTGTAGAAGAACGCTGTATCTAGGCCAATGTCATTACCAGATGTGAGACAAGGGGGCTGACTTCCTGTGGTGTGTCTTCAAAAAACATACGCAGACACGCATATGAATGCACCGTTACAGCGCACACACAGTGAAAATAAACCCCCAAAACTCTTTATAATCTTTTAAGAAAACATTTTTATTTCTTTTATGAAAAGAAAGGTAAAGTTTGCTAGCCTTTTTCTTGATACAAAATAGATATAATTTACATTACAGGGAATATGAAAAGTCTTGAAATACAAAAAGTTCACTACATGACATACAGTACAAAAAAACCCATCTCATTTATTAATTAAGGTCCAGAAACAAACAAAACAACAACATCTGTATAAAAGATAAGAAGTACCTTAAACTATAACCACAAATATTCTGTTTACATGATGAATATGAAAGGAAGTACTGGAATAATTGCACTGATTCTGCATGATTTAGCTTACAAGTGCAAGCACATTCATGTCCTTAAAAAGTCCTGATGCATCTACAGCTTAATTTGCATGTTGAAATATAAGTCATAATTCATCTGGCTTTTACTTGCAAGTGATGCAACTGCATTTAATTATGTCACGGTGGGAAAAAAAAAAAAAGGTGTTTTTGTTGTTACATGCCAGTTAATCACATCATCTGTTGACATTTTGTTATTGTAGCTGTTTTCCAGCCTGACTGACATTTATGAGAGAAAAAAATCGCCAGCAATTTTCCTCTCGGTATCAGATAGGTTAACCATCTGTCATTTCAAAAGAGTGGGGGATTTTAATGTTGCGTCTCCCTCCCACAGAATGCCACAACATTCTTCATTGAGCTGCATTTTTTAAGTGTAACCTCTCTTCGCTGTTATATTTCCGTCTGCCTGTATCATATATGCACAGATATGTGGGTGCTCTACTGTATCATCTGATCAAAAATCTAGCGCGACGTCAAGGGCTTTCGAACCAGCGAAATCCAGGTGATGCACAGATTGCACGCTGCATGCATCAAGAGCGTTCGTGCTGTGTTTAAGGCACTTCAATAACAAACTGCAAAAAAAGGGGAAAATCTAACCACATTTTTCCCCAAAGTGTGGGAGTGACTTTTTCAGTCACAAAAGTCTTTGGCTTTACAGAAATCTCCTTCCAGGCTTCGACACAAACTACAGAACCACAGGAAAATCGAATCCAAGGCTGCTCCGTCATCATTCATTGTGATATTTCAGTGCAAATTAGTTAAGGAGACTCAAGAAAACTGCTTGCCTGTTCACATTTGATCATTCTGTTTTGTAGCCTCCTCACCATGAAGTTCTTTGATATGGTTGTCTTGCTGTAAATGCACCACATCTTATTGTCAAGGTGAGTCATTTGTCTAAACATGAGTCTCCTGAAATATTTCATACACCTTCCCCAAACGTGAGACTATCACAACTGCTTCATCTCTAAGGAAGATGTGCTACATGTCCTCTGTTCAGTGGGAAACCCATTCACACACTTCAATCAGTCACTACCAGTCCTTATGACTTGAAGAGTTTCGGGTAAAGGGCCTTAATAGGAGACGGGGTGGTGATAACGTTCCCAGAGGAAATTGTCGTCTCCGGTCCGCCCTCCAGCTTCTGGGATGCAACCTCAGTTTTACTGAAACTGCACTCCAGGAACGGCATCCCGATCTTCTTCACCTGGCCATCTCTGGTCATCAGACACGGCCGACAGAGCAGCCTCAGGATAGCTCTCCTCATGTCCTTACTGGTCAGAGTGTAGATGATTGGGTTGAGGAGTGAGTTGACCATGGCTACTCCCAGGAAGTAATCGGCCTTATAGAGCAGGCTGCAAGTGCGGGCCGGGCAGAAAAAGTCCAGGAGGAGGAGGAGGAAGAGGGGCAGCCAACAGGCGATGAAGACGCCCAGCACAATGGTGACTGTCTTGAGGAGGGCGATGTACTTCTGCGACTTCCTCGCTAAGCCCTTCCTCATGCTGCCCGACAGGCCCAGCCGCTGGCGCTGCGTGTTGGTGCGGACGATGCGAAAAACTCTGGCGTAAAGCACCACGATGGCCAGGAGCACCGCACTGAACACAGACACGCAGAAGAGGATGTAGCTCTTGGCATAAAGCGGGAGGACTATCGAACACTGGTCCAGTCTGTGCATGCAGTTCCATCCCAAAATTGGGAGGACCCCCAAAAACCCTGCCAAGGCCCAACTTGCACCAATCAATGCCAACATCCGTCCCCGCTTTGCCCCGTGGTATGGCCTCATAGTCACCATAGTAACATGCCGTTCGATTGCAATGGCCAGCAGACTAATTACAGAGGCAGCCAGAGTGATGAAGACTCCTCCCTCCCTGAGGAACCATAGCAGTGGTGTCAGTTTCAAAGTATTAGGTCCAGACATGATAATGTTAGCCATGTATGTAATCCCAGCCAGCAGATCAGACAGAGTCAGGTTTCCCAGCAGGTAATACATGGGCAGGTGGAACTTCTTGTTCCTCCAAATGGCGATGAGAACCACAGCGTTCTCCAGGACAATGAGGAGACACACCACCAGGAATGCAATGCCCTCAGGTTTGAGCCCTTCACGGTAGCGGTCTTTCTGCAGCTTGCCCGTGTAGTTGTAATGCTCCACGAGGACTGAATTGTCCTGGTACTTCCAGAAGAACTGCAAGTAGTCATAGGGGCAAGGAGTAGGCGAGGTGGGGATTACGGGTGTAGAGGGGGGAGACCCTGCATGAGCAGAACTTGAAGCCTCCATGCTTTATGTTACTTTTCTTCTTTTCTGCCTACAGTCAGTGGCTATAAAGTCATTTCTGTTGACATGCTTTTGGCTGTAGGAGTACAAAAGCACAAAAAAAAATGATGAAATGTCTGAGCTCCTTCAACAAAGGGAGGGATTACATGAAGTTGATTCAGCGTAATCCACAAGAATCCTCAGGTGTTCTCTTTGCGGCCAGCAGACGGTGCTCTTGAGCTTGAGTTTGTCCTGGTTTGAGGTTCCAGGCTCTGCGGAGAGAAAAGAAGAAAAGACTGAGGAATGATGGAAAGCAAGGATGCAGAAACACTGATAGCTGAAACTATAATTTACTTGAAAAGATCACATTAAAGTAAGTAAATGAACCTTGCATGCAGCAAAGAGTTTAAATCATGCTGCTCTGGCATTTAAGACATTTTAGCCACATCAGTCAAAATTCATGAATCAGAATGAAACTGAGCAGAGGGGAGGCCGGGGGTGAGCATACTGAAGCCGTCGTGCTCTGACACACACTGTGAAGTAAATATACTGTATGCTGAATGCATGCTTTCTTGTGGCATTTCTGAGTAACTCAAACTAGATCTGATCTCAGCACTGAGTGATTGTTGCAGAATGTGACGCTGAAGGCCAAAAAGGACGGAGGAATAACTTGAACGTCAAACAAACATTTAGTCTTTTAATTGTGTTTAAAATGTACGTCAGTCACCGTAAGCTTGTTAGACATGAACCATCCCAACACGTGCACTTAATTTGGCACACATGCAGCTGTTTTTTCACAGTAATAGACGAGGTGTTTCTGAAGCCCCCCCACACACATGTAAATACACTTAACAACCAGCACGTTCAAAACTTTATGGCTTTTGCAAATTATAATCAGACTGAAGGTCGTGGTTCAATTATTTTAGCGTACGCTCTTGTGATGTTGAAAACAATCAGGGGTGATTGGGGTTGCATTCCTTTGAGTCTCGGTCGCGTGAGGGAATGTTTAGCTTCTTGAGTCATGTGTTAACATTTAACAAATAGTCTGCAGACTCCTGCAGACCCATTCAACCCGATGCCAAGAATTTGATAGATGAATAAAACTCGTACCTCTATTGTAGGGACTGAATCAAAGCCGCGGATTAAAATATGAATGGGTGATCATGAATGACTCTGTAGCCCCAATTATAGGTGATGGATGTGACTGAGAGAATACACCTTATAATCACAAGCGTCTGCATTCATGTTTAGATTTTCCTTTCGAAAAATACATTTTAAACAAAACTAAATTAAAATATCAAACATCAGAATCTGATAAATCTTCTTCTTTGTGACTTTTACATCTTTTATGGTGCAAACTCTAAAACTATGTTCATTTTAAGCAGCCTTTCTTCTTCTCTGGTGCAAATGGTGTCATAAAGTGACAGATTAATTTAAACATCACATCAACACAAAACAACACAGACAACCCTAAAAACTCTAAAGAGAATAATTATGTTTCAGTATGATCTATATGACCTCGACACATAATAACCTCATCTCATCACACACAGGAAACATTACCTTGAAATCGTAGCGCTGCCTTTATCCTGCACTTCATCGGCTTTTCAGCGAGGAGAATCCAAACAAGAGGACTGAGTGACTCAAACTGACAAACCAGAGGGAGTGAAGGAAGAGTTGAAACATGCAACAGTTAAAAAAAAGAAAGAAAAAAAAAGGGGGCTGGTCTTAAACCTCCCCCTCACCTCCCTCTCTCTCTCTCTCTCTTCCCCTTACCTCCCTCTCTCTCTTTCCCCTCACCTCCCTCTCCCTCTCTCTCTCTCTCTCTAACATTGAAGGCACCAAACCTATAAAATAACACACGTTTTTGTGTTTTATATTCTTTTGCTTTGCACACTCTTCATTCAATCGGCTTCACAAGGTCTCATCACATTCTTGCAGGAGTTCCCATACTATGCTAAGCTCTTGCTTCCTTTTCGTCAGGTGATTGTGATCGCCCTCCTTCTTGGTCAAATAGCCCTCACAGAGCTGTGGAGGTGTGTTTTGTGTCTTTTGTCTGGGTAAAAAACAAATGATGGTCCCAACTAAGGTCAAACTAAGAATGCTATGGTAGCCATGCTGGTTAAGTGTAGCATGAATTTTGAAGAAATCACCAACGTTGTCACCAGCAAAGCACCATCACACCTCCTCTGTGCTTCAGGGTGGGAACCACACATGTAGATACAATCCATTCACTTTCTCTGAGACTCACAAAGACACAGCGGCCTGAACCAAAGTCCAATTTTCCACTTGTGTTACTTGTCTCTTGTGTCTTTCTTGTTGTGGTTTCTTTGCAATAATTTGACCATGAAGGCCTGATTCACTCTTTCACCTCCGAACAGTTGATGTTGCGATGTGTCTAAAACTTGAACTCCGAAAGATTTATGTAGTACTCAGACACATTCAAAGTTCTTGATACTTAGTTCAGCGGTTCTTGCCATAATCTGAATGCCAACACTACGTCTGAACAACTTATGGTTTCTGCATTATGAAGTAATTCCACTAATGAAGGTTTGACAGAGCACACCTGTTGCTGCAAACTAAAAATACTGAAATCTGTCCCGACAGATGAGGGGGAGCAATCATTACATTAAGATCTCATTAATGCCCGTCGATGTTATCAGGGGCTAACGGTCTCGCTCATCGTGAAAGACTCCTCTGAATGATAACACGATGACAGCAACAGAAAGGTAGTTAGCTTTGCTTACACTGGCCCCTCTTCTCAAATTTTTCATGTAACGTGTAATATCTACATGCACAGTTTACAGTCTGCTGGCTGCAAAAAGATTACAGATGTTGGGGGACAGGAAACATTTGCAAGTCGTTAAACGTAAGAAAAGGGGAGGAATGAGGAAGTGCCATTCATTTTCAGGTGTTCCTGTCCAACTTTCCAAAGAAATAAAGGGTAGTATTCACTGTTTTCCTCTCAAAGACACGGCTCTGTAACTAATCTACCTGAATCAACTGAAATGTGGACACTCAGGTTTTTGTGTTTCTCAAGTTCCTCAGGACTTAGATTTATTGCTCCCACGGTTATTCATTCTGCAACCCCTACTTATGCAACCAGGGAAGTGAAGGGAATCAGATTCACGTGGTTTATGAAGTAAAGCGATGGCATCTCAATTCCCAGAGCCTGTCAGTGAGATTGCTGCATGCTTTGACATGCTTACCCGTGAAGCCTCCCTGCAGGGCCTGCAGAAGATTTATCAGGACAAAACAAAGCTGAGGAGCGATGAAAGGGGACATTGTATAAGTCTAAAATAAAACTTTTATTGGTTTGTTGTACGTGTCAAAGCCAGTGCATGGTATAATGGTACATGTTGTCCTTGAACGCAGCTGTAACGGCTGTGACTTTGCATTTACCGTCATGTGGGGGTGTGCAGTGGTAAATGTGGAGGTGCTTCTCCTCACTGATTGATGCTTTATTTGAAATGATGAGTAAACTTTCAGCTTCGTTTCAAAGAGGTGGATAAAATATACCGCCCACTCCGCCTCTGCTGTTACAGTACATTTCTCAGGTAAGTGATTTATTCAAGCAACTTTCTACAACCACAGTGTTTTGACAGTTCGAAATCCTGCTCTTAATCCGGCTGCTCCTCTGATATGTTACTCTGCAGTGTTTGACTATTCAAACGGAGGTTTCCTCCATCTAAACCTGTTTGTTGTTGGATTAGACGGGCTTAGCTTAAGAGTCCTCTGGCTCCTTTGTGCACGTCTGTGCCTGACTGCCGGACAATAGCATGTTTCTTTCTTTCTTTCTTTCTCTCACATGGTCTTCATCAGACGTGTTCTTGTCTGACGGGGTCAAGTGCTGCTGATAAGTGTGACTGCTGACATACTGACACACTTAACAGATCGTGAGAGTGAAACTAAACATAAATGGAATGAGTCCGAGCTGTTGGCTGGAATAAAAGCAGGAACTTTTTTCCCATCACAAAAGATGACTACAGCCTAATGCGTCACTTTGTTGCCGTGTTATTTACTGAATTGTATCCAGTAATTATAGCTCCTGCACACACATGAATGGGGACAGTAAGCTTATAATATCTGCGTGCATGTGCATGCATGTGTATCTGTTTGTGAAGGACTTTCTCTAACTGCTCTTTGCGTCTATGTTTTTGTGTTTTGTGTGTTTATGTGTGTGTAAATGTTACACGTCTCCCACACTCCCCTGCTTGTCTGCACCGCTCTGAGCGCTATCAGGAGATCATTAAAAAGTAATATCCTGTTGGGGGGTTGAATGCAGAAGCCTCACATCAAAGCCTCAGAGAGAAACAGAGGCCTGACACTGAGGATGAGCGGTCTAACAGATGGACAGGACTCTGTACAGGAAGCTAACGTTGTCCTCTTTCATCTCTTCTTCTTGATCATTTGTGTGTCTTGTTGTCTGAGTCTGTTTTCCTGTTACTGTTCAAACACACACATGGATCTTTGGCCACACACACACACACATAGACACACTCATGCAATGCAGAGCCAGCTCCTCTTGGGCGTGGACGTAATGTTGACCTTGATGGACCAGTTACGTGACCAACCAGACCTGTTCGCGGCGCATGAGGGGTTTATTTTTGTGGTCGACCCACAGCCGCCATGCTGATTTGATTCTACCCGGAGAGTGATGTTATGATGGCTTTCTCTCTAAGCTGGCAGCGCTGGCGGCTACATGTTTCAGCTGTAGTGTTAATATTTTTATAGCCTTGGTATTTCTCCGGCTGTGCAGAGAGACATGAACGTCAAAAGTCTGAAACTCAGGACCACCAACAGTTTGAGAGTTGCAAACGTAACTTTTATGGCATGTTGGTATTTTGATTTTTTGCAGTTTTGGAGGTGAATTTTGGCCTGACGATGAACCTAACCAGCACTTCCTTCCAGTGCAATAAAACTTTAAAATATCCCAGACGTTGTTTCACAGCTTCAACTTTTGCCTGTCAAACATTCATACGTGTTGAGGTTTTGATTAGCTAAGAGACAAAGATAGGAGTGTGGCATATTGGGCTTTTAAAACACCGTCTAAATGTTCTTTGGCTGCCAAGTTCTCTTTTGTCTTCATCACTTAAACACTTCAGACTGAGGTATTTCTAAGGCTATCGCACCGCTTACCCCCTCCTGCAATCTATCACCACTCAGTCCTCGGTGCCTAATCCGCTGATAAGTTCCCCAAAATCAGACCAGCCAGACCAGGTCTGTGACGATAAGAAAACATTACTTACTGGTTACATCTATTTTCTGTCACACAGCAGCAGAGTGTCCGCCCTTTATCCTCCCCTCTTCACATTTCTATACCGTCCCGCTGAAGCGTGATGTTTACTTTACGGTACCCGATCCCTCGATGGGCTCTGAGGGTTTGCATCGCATGACCTAAGACAAACCCAACCAACTCATCAGCGTCTTGTTTGTTTGGACTTTCCAGCCGACTTGCCGCGGTTTGGGGTCCACTCAAGGGCCGATTTATGAGGATCTGTGTGTTCTTTTGAAGTGCGCACAGGGCACGGCGGTGCCTTCAGAAGAAGGGATGAGCTAAGGGATGAGTTCAGAGGAAAAGCTGAGGGAGGGGAGGAGGGGATTGCGGGAAAGGGGTTGCAGGCGATCTGGTCTTCTTCTGACCACAGTTGAGCGGTTGCTAGGAGATGCAGCGAGGAGCAATGAGTGATCACAATTAAGCTGCTTTCTCGTAGGAAATGACCCCCTATTGCTACAATTACAGTGATAACAGCAGATAACACCTCAGACCAGGAGACACCAGTGACGTGTGTGTGTGTGTGTGTTCATGCATGTACGCATGTTTTGTGTTTACATCTGTTTTCTGTGTGTTTTTTTCACGCAGACGGCAGACATCCGAACCCGTCTGCAGTTTTCATCCGGAGGTTTCCATCCTCGACTGTAGGGGTGGTTCAGGTCACTGAGCTCTCTATTGGTGATCCGGTCTATTTCTCTTGGCTTGGCTGCGCCTCAGTGCTGAAGCTTTGTTGGGCGAGTGTGGCTACAGTCTGGATGTGTTCACTCCAGCACTGGCAGACCGGAGTCCTAATGAGATCCAGATTTGTGAACCTTTCTTTGGTTTAGAGTGTGATACTGACACCCCTCTACCCCCGGCTCCACGGGGCTGCAACCGTCTCACTTAACCCTCGGGATGATGTGTTTGTTCCTGCGATGCAAGAATTAACACACTATGCCGACTGAAGCTCGGTAACCCTGAGGGGTGTTTGCGCACGCTTTTGGAGTTTTTGTCAGTTAGAGACTTTGCATACGCTCACACTTTCACACGTGTATACACAAATCTCTCGAAGGATAATAACGGACTTTGACTGTGTCACTGCTCTGAACCTTCTAACTCAAACATACACTGCTGATGAATTACATAAATATTTACCTCCAGGTAAAATTCACAAAGAAATTATGATAAATTATCATTTTTCTTGGGTTTGCCAATTTTTTGCCTGACATGCACAAGGCCCCATCCACCCACCCAGACCTACACATTACATTAACATAGGATCTACCCACTTTACCTTTTATTTGCCGTCCTCTGGATTACGATGTTTTTGTTAAATATCCTGCACATTTAAAATATGCTGCATACTTTGAACTCTTGTACATTACCTGGCAAATACTTTGCACACTCCTGCACAAACCTGTACAGCTCTTTTCATCCTAAAAAAAATATTGCGCACATATTTATATTGTTTATTTTTTATCTTCCTTATATTCTTTTATCTTTTATTTTTTACTTATTGTTTTTCATGCACCAAAAACACGTGCATGTGAAAATGTTATATGTAGAAAAGTTAACCAGGTAACTTCTTAAAACAAAACTTTAAACTTTAAACATTTATAAATAAACAGTTTTTATTGGATTAGCCTTTCTAATCCAATAAAACATCTGAATTCTGGTGTTTGCACGAAGCAGGTCTCAGTACAAACACCAGATTTCTGTCAGGCTGTGTTTGTGCACTCACATGTAATTTGATGATACTTTATATTATAATATTATATTAGAATTGCCTCAGCTATGAGACAACCAGTGTCTGTTCTGTGCTGAGCGCTGCACATTGGAGTTATTTTCCGGTTGCTAAGCATTGCCATATTTGTTGAGCTCAAATATTAACAATGTTTCTCCAGACTTATCCCACCTTTAAAGTCCCCATGAATCTGAATCTGTCCTCTGTCCTCCAGCGTCTGTCCAACACTGACACAAAGTGTTTTCAGTATTTCCAGGTATTCTTCGTGGTATTTTAAAGTTTGTCATTTCCTGATAAACCATAAAAAGTTAGCTAGCCACTGCTGGTTTCAGAGGTTATATGTCTTAGTGTCTTTCAGCTCATTGTTTTGGTTTTACAGCATACAATTTTACAGTTTTAATTTGGTCTTAAGGCTCTCATCAGCTTCATTTCCAGCAGGCAGCTCTGATAAAATAAAACTGCAGGAGCAAACAGCAGCGACTAGCTGGTGGTGGAGACCAAAACAGAGCGAAAAGGAGTAAATATTGGACTTGGATTGCAATTTCATCTTAAATTTATGCTATGATACTCTTTTTCCATGCATTATATCATAATTGCAGTGGTATTATCTCCTAGACACACTCTTACTGACATCACACACACACACATGAACACACACGAATTCTGCCCTCATGGACCTCTCTCCAGAGACATGATGGTAATCAGAGGAGATGGGCGGACAAAGACATTACAACCACACGGCAGCCATACGGATCCCTATGGGAGGCTCACTCTGGGATTTTTGTTGCTTGAACGATTCCTGCTCTGTTTCTTTTTGGCCCCTTGAAATTCCATCTCGCTCCCTCTGTACTTGAAGAGAGAAGAAAGAGAGAGAGAGAGAAGCACAAACCAGTAAGAATGTAAATGAATGCCAGATCTCCCAGTTTTGGCCCCTTTTCTGCATCCCGGAATAATTTGTAAAAAAAAAAAACGTGCAGCTCAGACGCTGATAAGGTGAGAGCGAGCAAGAGGGCACGAGACAAGCTCCGGCCTGAATCTTTTCATTTCTGCTCTTCCTTTTTTTAAGTCCTTACTCCTCATTTTCTAGTTTGACCTCCGCTCACTTTCCTTCTCTGTAACTGTCTTTTGTTTCCAGTCTGAAGGTGTTTTATAAAGAGAAAGACTCAAACGGGCAGAGCACCAGCTCAGTCAACCAGACGGTAGGGTTAGCGTGACTGGAAGTGATTTGAAATGAATTCTGGCTTCGCCCCCCCACTTCTTCTTCTTTCTTTTTTTTTTTTTCCTTACTGTGTTTATTCTTAAAGAGCATGCCACTCGAGAAACTGCTGACCTCAGCTAAACGATTCGCCCCTTGCATCTCCTTCAAACCAAACCGAGTGACGGCATAAAGGGTTCAAAGAGTCTTTCCTTTTAGCGGTTCGGCTCAGCTCGATGCTGTCATGAATGTAAAAGCTCGAGTTTGAGCAAGGTTAATTGATGCCAGTGCTATGCTAATCGTATCCTGGCTCTTGCTATGTTATGTTGTATAAAACATGGACATAGTCTCCGTGATGTCACCCCACAGGTTTCTGAAGAGCCGTTGTGAAGCCCAGTGTGATGGTTCTGGTTGTCTAGACCTTGGCAGTCCTGGACAAAGAGGTGGGCTGAATGAAGCCTGGTTACTGAAACCAGACACCCACCTGTCAATCAAAGCGTCCACGCTCTTAATCCTGCATAACTTTAAGCCTTAATATAACCTGAACAGGTGAGTTGTATATAAATTCACCCTCAGTACAGTTGTCATGAACGGGGAAATTAGCTACAGAGACCAAAACTGTTTTTTGTACCAGGCTGTAAACATGTTTATTTCTGCTGTGAAGTTGGACATTTGAACATGGGGACTTATGGAGACTGACTCACTTCTGGAGCCAGCCTCAAGTGGACGTTAGAGGAACTGCAGTTTGTGTTGGCTTCACTTCACACACACAGAGGGTTTGTATTCATGTTTTTTCATCTAACTCTCAGCAAGAAAGAAAACATTTCCCAAGAAGTCAAACTGTTTCATTAGACAAACAGTTAAAACGGTCGTTTTTCGGGTCAACGTAAAAAAAATTAATTTGGGCCTTTTGGAAAAAGGATGAAAAGCGAGTTGCTGATTGGATTTGTGTAACAGTCTCTGTTCAGTCCTGTTCCTGTTCAACACATCTTGTAGATTTGTTAATCTCTGACTTCGCTGACAGAAGAGTTAATTACTGCTTCATGACGTACTTGCCAGAATCAAAGCTGCAGAATTCAGCAACAAGCTAAACATGTCGTAGATCTGAGCTGTGTTGCTAACACATTCGGGCATTCCTCCATCTGATATGTGTTGTTATCCATAAATCATTTCGCCTGCTCTTCTTGCCGAGCTGGCTTCTGTAGTTTTACAAGTTGTTTTTTTTTTTTTTTATCAGAACAGCTGCACATATTTCAACCTGCGATATCTGGCACATCTTCCACCTCTGCCAACGGATGCCTGAGATGACAACAGATATAAATCCTCATTCAAACAGCTCACTGCCTTTAGGTTATAAGATCCCGTGTTGTGTGTGAAGCTCCATGTATGATCTCTGATGGATCTTTCATTCAGCCCCATTAGTGGAAGTCAACGCTGTGATGTCATTCAAGCTCTGCAACCAATTACGTGCGGTTCAGAGAAATTCAAACGCAGAAACTTAATGTCTTGCTCGGTTTCTGAGCCTCCATGTCTATGTGTCAGTCATGCGTCTCTTTACCTCCAAACACTAACCCCTCCACACCCACCCACCACCACCACCACTACAACCACCTCCCCTCCGTCAGAAACCACATTTCCAAGCTGCTTGTTCCATTGCAAGCAATTAGGCGTCAGGTCACAAGCGCACCAACAGCTGGGTCCTGTTTCAGCGTGCCGTGGTACAAGTTCAGAGCAGGTTTCAGTAAACGGGGTATCATGAGTACATCAGCAGACACAGATACGAAGCAGCTGGGCCCTTCAGCTAATTTGCTCCACGGCGAAGAGTGAAAGAGAAACGAAGGGAATTTTAATTTTATTTGAAAAGTGTTCTAAACGTGAAGTGCAGGGCTCTCCCCCCTTTCCATCTTGAGCGATTGCAGCAGTATAATCATGTATAGGCATGTAGACACACACACACACACACCCACCCACTGGGGAGTGGGGCAAATTCTTCCAAAGCTATGTTTGACTCCTCATTTTTCAGGCAACCCCTCGCTTTGCCTTCAGAAATAGACCCAGCTGACAGCCAGAGGGGACAGAAGAAATCTCCAGAGTCACAAAGTTCCCAGTCAAACATCCTTCAGTCACTTTCTCATGTTTTTAACCGTCTTGACTTCTAAATCAAACAGTTTTCATTCGATTGTGACCCCGGGATCGAGTTACTTTGCAGTTTCTGTCCAGACAAATTCAAACTGTACAGTTGTTTCGTCCGTCGTCAGCGCAAAGCTGCAATCAAAGTTGTCGAGTCAAGCTCGGCGCAGAGGTTTCAAATCAAGCAGCGGTGCCTTTAACCAAACATCCTTGCACTGAGCAGGATTCTCGTCAGTCCCACAAACCCTTTTTGGCAGGCCCCGTCGTAAGCTTTGCTCAAAAACCACAGAACTTGTAAATTCTAGTCACGGTGCCAAAGTTTCCAAAGACATCAAATAAGCCAGGATCAATTACAGGGGAATGTCTATACAATGATGCAAAAATGTTCAGTTTTCCGTAGGAATATTTCAGTCGACATAAAAGTAACTGAATGCGATGTGCTGCAACAAGCACATCAAATACGTGAAATATCATCTAAGTCTCGTAAAAGCAGCTTTATCTCGCTGTGAAACTAGTTCAGGGGAACGAGAACAGCAGTTGGTGTTATGTCTGTACATAGTTGTGTGTCAGTACTAATCAGCACTGTGGGGACTGCAGAGATCAGCGGGTCACTGTGAGTTTCAGCTCCATGTCTTATTTTGGTGTTTTGTTTGGGTGCTTTTCAGGAGGGAGGGTATTTTAGTTTTCCCAGTGACTGATGGGCCTCGTTGTTTACGGAAGCACAATTATACGAGCGACTGGGCAGCATACTGGTCCCTGTAGGCCCCTCTAATGGCCACCCTATAACTGCTGAGGTTGGGTGAAAGGGCAGCGAGCTGTCTTTGCTAGCTGCTATAAACCATTTTACTGTTCACTAACACTGTACACAGTGTGCCGGGCCTCTGTTTTGCAAAGTCTTCCAAGTTTAATGTTAGGATTGAGCGGGACTGATAGAGGCAGACGTCTTTTTTTTTTTTTTTTTGTGGTGGAGGAGCTAGAAAAGGATCCAGTGGCGATGGATTTCACAAGCTTCCTGATGTGCCTCTGACATTCCCACTGGGACTTGTCATCTGGGACCTTTCCCCTTTCCCTCCTTTAAAAGTTCGGATGCCAGGAGCAATTTAGGAAGACAGAAGAGTAGAAGAAGAAAGACGGAGTCCAGGAAAAGATAAAGTCACTTTGAAGGAAGAGAGGAAGAGAAAGCTGGACGGAGATAAAAAGGACAACAACAACGCCGATATACAGATTTAAACACCGGCCGATTGCACATTACTTTTCTCCTGCCTGACACAAAAACAGCTTTAATGAAAACATGGAAAAGAGCTGAGTGCCTCTCTCGGTGGATAGCCAGGAATATGCCAGTGCCAGAAGAGAAATGGCACTCTTCTTTCAAGCTTGTTTAGACTAGAGTGCAAAAGATTCTCCATAATTCCTCATGCTGTCATCTTGTGTCTTTTCTTCGACTCTAACCTAAATCTCTCTCCCTCCACCATCATCCTTCTGCTTTTTACTCCCTGCATACGGCCTGAGAGGGGAAATGTTTCCTCATGCACATCTGTGCTTATGTTTGCACAAGAAAGCAGAAAATCTCTTGCAAAACAGGAGGACAAGAAATCAACATGCTGCATAGGCAACAGTCACTTATATAGAGGTCCACGGGTTTTGGTGTTTTACTATAAATCGATTGGTTCTGGTGTGTGTTTACGTGTTCTGCCGCGGGGTACCGTATGTCAGGCTTCCAGCCGAGAGGAACTTCAACACAGATGGTTTCGATAAGTAGGAATGGGAACGCATCTGTGTGACGAAATCCGACATTATGGTCGCATTGAGTTTGCGTGTGAGAACTCAGCTGGACGTGAAGTCGAGTGAAGGAGGAGGAGGAGGAGGGGGGAGATGTTTGTTTACCGTACTTTTGTTCTCACCCACGCCTCCCTCCCACTTTCTGTCACTCCCTGTTTCCTCGACTTCTCCTTCTCCTTCTCCTTCTCCCCACATCTCAGCTCTCCAACTTTATTTCACCCTGCAGATCACTCTCACCTTTTCCTTTCTTTGCTTTCTTATGTTTTAAACTCACGGGCATTTTTCTGACTGGGCGTGCTCTTGAATATTCATGCCAGCATCAACAGTCAGATTATGACTTTTGAGGGCCAAATTTTCACACTCACCCACCTTTAATTTGCCATAATAGAGGGACAGGGGTGTATGTCTGGAACTTTCTGAAACAGACAATCCTACTCCATCCAATCCCAATCCTACTTGCCATTTTTCATGCGCACAATGGATGCAACATCATGTGTGGAGAAGAATATAAACAGTTTTTTCATTCAGACGCCACGTCACACAAACTCGTTTACTTCATGCCTTTCCTCCGAGCCTTTAACCTTGAGTCGACTTTGCGGTCCAGAATCTCTTTCCGTTCTTGTCGATGTCTTTTGCAGACACAGACTGTCATAGGCATTTAGGTGGGCAGCGTTGCCATCAGCTGGGATAGCAACTGGAAAATGTGTCAGGATCCATTCAGACTATCCAATATGCAGTCAGGAACTGAAGCTTAATGACTAGACATGAAAGGACACACCCGACATAGACTGATAATTCTGCCCCGGTCATTTTTTAAAAAGAGGAAAAAAGATTATAGGAACTTACTTTCCCATGATTAGTATTTCTCCGTCCAGCTCAGTGCAAAATTGTTCTGCTTGGTAATCTTTGGATGAGTCGAATGGAAACAGAATACAGATGGTGACCAAATCTTCCTCCGGGCTATCGCCCAGGACAGCTGACGATTTCATGCCCATTTGTGGACAACTCTATTTGGGTAACTATGCTACGCAGAACCAAACAGAACAAAAGTCTTTGTGCTGTCTCGTCTCGCAGGTTCTCAGGGATCGTGGCTACGGCTAGGTCTGGGATTGTACAAAAACTATTGATATTATTACTATCATCATTATTCATCGTGATAATTCCTTGCCACTGTCACCCAGCGCTGCTCATGGTGGGAGTTGTTGGGCCTAGATCTGCTCTGTATAGAAGGTGTCATAGCTAACCTCTGTTATGATTTGGCACCACTGAAATCATGTTTATTTCTGCTGTGAAGTTGGACATTTGAACACGGGGACTTATGGAGACTGACTCACTTCTGGAGCCAGCCTCAAGTGGACGACAAGAGGAACTGCAGTTTTTGGGACTCAGCTTGAAAAAGACTTTCATTCACAGGCTGTTGCTCCTATCACTATCTGCTATGACTCTTTCGAGGCACACATGTCATGCCAGCCAGACATGGAAGACTGATTAAGTGAACAAAGCAGATTACATCTCCAGAATCGTGTTTGTATGTTTTTCCAATTGGGACTTCTTGTTTATTTTGGTTCTCGTTCAAGAACTACCTAATTGCAGATGTGATTTTCCAGTGGCTCTTAACTGGGTTTTTAAAGATATGCACTTCGTCATGAGTGACCTTACAGGAAACTGAAGGGTGAGAAGGTTTTCTGTGATACTTTTAGCCCACTTAGAAGCATGTGTGTGTGTGTGTGTGTCGGGTTTGTTTTTCTGTGTGAAGCTGCAGCGCTGCCTCGGGCCTGAGAGACAGGTAGAGTCATGGTTGCTTAAAAGAACTAAAATACTCTCAGGAAACAAAGTTCAGCAACAGTATCTTTCAACTCTGACCTCTTAATGGGAACTCCTGCGAGCTTGTTTTCATTCTTTACATTTACCTCATTCCCTCTCGAGCACCCCACCCCACTCAAACAAATCCTCTCAGGCCTCAGCGACAAGACTTTTTGTTTGTAGATGTGACCGCTTGTTTTCCTCTCCGACCCTCCGCTCCGGCTCTTAAGGGGCCGCATTAACACCAATTTACACAATTAAACGAGAATGCGTGAAGAGTTAGCACGTTGCTGCTCTCCAGCCAAATATGTATTTGAGGTAATAGCAGCTGTTTAAGCCGGATCTTATAACGCGTTCACATGTTCCATTAGGAGCTGCTCTCATGAGCCAGCGGTGGAGTGACTGGCTCCAGATGTTCTCCGTGGCAGTGAAACATGCCTCACAGGATACAACAGGGGAGATGAGGAGATGTGTTTTCTGTCACCAGAGAAGGATCAGAATCGTCCCTGTTGATTTGAAATACCCTAAACGGAGCTTTTAACAGTTTCGAACTGATTGTGCTGCATTTAATCAGACGGTGTTTCTGCGCCAAATCCTCCTGAGTCATCGTGTCCTACGAGCTGCCCGAATGATAACACCTACATGACTCTATTATTACATTTCAGTTCTGGGAAACTGAGCATGATGTGGTTGTGATTGAGTCACATTTGTGGTGGAGGGATGTAAAACAGCGCTGGGTGGCTGATCAAGGGAGACTCTCTCAATCAATGAAGTCTGTTGAATGGATGTTTGTCTGGCAGTCTTCTCCGTGTGTGTACTTGTCTCACAGCCACGTCCTTACAGCGATCTTGTCAAATGTACAAATTTCCATTGTTTGTGCAGAGATTGGCCCTCTGATTAGCAGCATGTAAACTACTGTTGCAGATTCTTTGTCCAAACTTGACAGCTGTGCTCCAGCGGGAAAGTCATTTCAGTCACCGCTCTCCTTAAGGCACTTCATGTAGAATCAAGCTCTCGAACTTCTCTCTCATGACTCAGGATTTCTTTTTTCCAACATCGTAAACTCATTCTCACTAAATCTCCAGCCAAAATGGAGATTATTGTTCATGCACTTGATTGTTTATGAGTTTCGCTGAAGGCTGTCGTATTACACTTCATATCTTCACACTGAGCCCACGTCAAAGTCACGAGTCATTATCATCAGTGGACCACGTCAAGTTGCAGGTCACTGAGGTCCTTTGACCAGCACGTGTTGATTACATTTGCCCCAGGCCTGAAAACAAACAGTGATTGCACCTTTGAGGTCAAGGCTCCCAGATTTTGGAAGTCAGTCTGTGAGCACCTTTAAAAAGCAGCTCAGCCTCTCTCATATTGTTTTACCACTTTTCATGCACCTAATATAATATATTCAGCACAACATACTGAGGAAATGTGTCCATGTTGGATGATTTTTGACCTCCAGTGACAACATCTTCAGTGGTCAGAGCAGGAAGTGTCGTGTCCGTGGTAAAAGTGTGTTTATGTGTGTTGGATGAGTGTAACACTGCTCACTTCCATGCAGAAGTCTGTGTCCGGTAAAAGGCATGACTTTTTATCGGGCATAACCACGATCTTTCACTGACCATAACAAAATGTTTTAGTCAAGCAAACCCTGACCATGTGCTCCCAAGGGAAAGTCATTACCATCACCTCTCTCCTTAAGGTGTTTCATGTAGCATCAAGCTCTCGAACTTTTCTCTCATGACTCAGGATTTCTCTTTTCCAACATCATAAACTCATTCTCACCGAATCTCCAGCCAAAAATGAGAGCGAGATTTACGATAACCTTGATCGTTCCGTAACCTTAACCATTGGTGCCACATGCAAATCAAATCTTTCAGAAAGAATTTATAAATGTTGACTTTGGATCTTTTACTGTGAGCTTCTCTGCTTCATCAAGGTACAATCAATAGAAATCGTCTTTTTATTAGAGGTGTTCTGGGCACGTCCAACTGGTAGAGGCAGACCAAGAACTCGCTGGAGGGACTATATAGGTTCATCAGGTTGCTGGGAACGCCTCAGGATCCCTCAGGAGGAGCTGGAATGCTGCTGGGAAGAGGGATGTCTGGAACCCTGCTAAACCTGCTGCCACCAGGATAAGTGGAAGGAAATGGATGGACGGATGTTAAAGCTGCAATATGAATATATTATAGGATATATTACGGTTGTGTCTCGTCTGGATGTCTGTAATTGGCCTTTTGTTTGTTTTATGAACATCTCAGCGGTGTTTTGTTTCCTGTGGGCAGTTAAACTAACTGTCCAACTGTTAAACTGGGTTACAACTCCAACAGCAACGGTGCAGAAATACAGTACTGGAGCCAACAGCACATCAAACATGTTCTTTTTTTTTTTTTTCCAAATCACCTGCATTGTGTGTTGAGTCATTTTGCTTCTTCATCAGTTTTGCTGGCATTAATCATGCCGGTTAGACCAGCCTCGGGGCTGATGACAGCTCATCAAAATAAGAGACAGGTGGTGAAATAGAAAATTCAGTAAGTGAAAGGTAAGAGAGCAGACGCACAGAGAAGAAGCCATACAAGATTACATAAGTGATTTAGCAAATTTTAGCTCATGTGTTATAACTATAAATCATGCACATGTATACTTTACATTACCGCTGTTTCCTACCTCTCCATTCGGTTTTGCATGCCAAAAAATCAACTGGCAGAATCTATAAATGGCACACGCCTGAAAGAGAGGAAAGTACAATAAAAAAAATCTGCCACTCGAGAGCAGAACCGAACAAAAACAGTGTTTTTAAAGTTTAGATTAGAGCCAACATAAATGCTTCACAGACGCTTCACGTACAAGAAACATCCCAACATCAAGTGTTCAGAGGAGACTGAGTGAATCAGACCTTCGTGGTCGATTTACTGCAAAGAAAGCACGACTGAGGAAGACCAAGAAGAAGAAGAAGAAGAGAAACACAAGGAATGGACATCAGACCAGTGGAAATCTGGACTTTAGTCTGATGAAGATATTTGGTTCAAACTGCTGTGAATTGATGGTATCTACATGTGTGGTTCCCACCCTGACGCACAGAGTAGAAGGTGTGATGGTGTAAGGGTGCTTTGCTGGTGACACTGTTCAAAATTCAAGGCAAGCATGGCTCCATCATTTGATTTTCAACAGGACAGTGACCCCAAAAAACACCTCCAGGCTCTGTAAGGGCAGTTTGACGAGGAAGGAGAGTGATGGAGTGCTGCGTCAGCCCGGCATGTGTGGGAACTCCCCCAAGACTGCTGGAAAACAACTCAAGGTAACAACCTCATGAAGCTGATTGAGAGTATGCCAAGAATGTGCAAATCTGTCATCAAGAAAAAAATAATAAAAAATAATCTCAAATATAAAATATATCTTGCTTTCTTCTTTCTTTCTTTCTTCTCACATATGTGTTTCTTCATAACTTTAATGTCTCCAGTGTTATTCTACATTGTCGAAAGTTTCAAGTTTATCTTATTTATATAGCACTTTAACCCTCTGGGGTCCGAGCAATCGTCCACGATGGCAAAAGCAATAGATAGGGCCATCGATATGGGATTAAAAGCAAACAGGTTTTTGCACCAAGTGCTTCACAAAGACAGAGACACGGAATAAGAAATGAAAAATACAGTTCCTTTTGGGTCTTTAGGTGCATCTTAAAACCCTGTATCAGGATATTCCAGAGCTGAGGAGCTGCCACCCAAAACACACCGTCCCTGACTTCCCTTTTCTTTTAGCGGAGCACAGCCGGCATGTCACAGTGGGATAATCTATTAGGATGATTTTAAAGTTTGAAGGATGCAAGAATCGGCGTGATGTGGCCTCGTTTCTTGGACTTGGCTAGGAAGAGTCAGTTAAAGTAGTCCAGGCTGGATGATATTAGCGCATAACTGACTCTTTCTACATCAGTGGGTGACAGGAAGTGCCTGATTTTGGAGATGGTTAGTTAGAAGAAGCTGAACCTGACAACCTAAAGTAATAAAAATAAAGAAAAAACACTGAATTAAATGTTTGACTGGTACTGTACATAACATTTTGACTATGGCTGTCAGATAAATGTAAAACAGTGGAGCAGAGGTATAAAGTAGTGGAACATTTTTTCAAGTAAAGTTGGATTTAGTTTTCACTTTCCGTGACAGAGGAAAACCAAACAGCAACACTTCAGACTGAAAGTCAGTGTTTATTTCCCTCAAACGCCTCATGTGTTGAAGAAGACTTTCACCATTTAAAGTCCAAACCGACACTGGGACTTCTTTTCTACAGAATGCCAATGCAGAGGTTTCTCCTGTGTCAGGCAATGTGGCTTTTACGAGTCCATCTTCTCATCTGTGCTTAGTTAACACTGGTTGTGTTCTCTTGTGGTATTGGTTTATGTGGCTCTGATCTCTGGAGCTAAATGCTCCTTAAGCAGTCAACTCAGCTATAAATCTTTAAATTTTAAGCAGATCTCGACTCTAGAGAAGAGTTGTGCCACATCACAGCGTAAGCAGTAGGTAATTGGGCGATATTGGTGTCTGGGGAGTTTTTTAATGACGCAGTCATTCGGGGGTGGCATTTGTGCTTAACGATGCTAATGTGGCGCACATCTGCTCGCTCACAGTTAAACACATCCAATGTGATGAAATTCAGTGAGTTTCATGGAAACAAAGGAAGAGGAGTGCTGCCTGTATTTTATCTCAGAGCGCCACACAACACAGAATAACACCGGCTAACTTATCTGGAGCAAGAAAACCAACAAAACAAAAGACTTCAGCTTCCCAGGGAGGCTTTACATAAGCTGACATCCAGTCGAGTTACACTGACGCGGTGCAGACAGCAGCTGATTTAGGCTGCTGACAAGCCTCCCTACTTCGACTCCCTCAAAGTGCTTTCCTTCCACTCCTGCAAGCGTAAGCATTGTGAAGAAAAAGTGTGTGCGGGGAGTGACACCGTTCATTAATGACCTTTGACTGTGACTGACATTAAACAAAGGGAATGACACTTATAATGGTGTCACAGGATACTTGGTTTACGTTAGCGGCACTCTAAGTAATCCAAATCTGTTGGGAGCAGAATGCCGGGGAATTAATGTCGAGTATATAACATGCTGGTTGACAGACAAGAGCTCTATAGACTCTTTAGGTGATGTCACATCCTCTGCTAATGAACCCTTCAAAGACAGAGAGAGAGAGAGAGAGAGAGAGAGAGAGAGGGAAACATTCCCTACATTCCTCCTGCAGAGTAAGTTACTGTCCTTGAGGCTATGGTTATATGGTTAAGAGCCTCACCGCTGAGTCTCATCATTGGCAAACTCACATATTTTCACTTTATGTTGTAAATCTCACTGAATTGCAGCTGTTTTTCACAGCCTGACACACACTTGACCACAGAGATTTTTGTCTAAGAGGTCATTTTGAAGAGAGTCGTCTCTTCACGGTGATGATGGGAAAGTAAGACAGTGAAAGGTTATTACAGGCCACGAAAGTTTATTGCGATGATACAGAAAGTCGACCTTAATTTGACTCGCATGTCAAATACACACTGTTGCTGTAGGCTAATAGTTCCTCCTGTTCATACAGGGTGTCGATACCTTCCCATGGTTGAAGGTTCAGCTGATACGAGGCCTTCAAATCAATTTGGTTTAAAGTTACACTATTTTTTGAATTCCCTCTTTGTGTTTCCTGTGCTGATCCCTCTGGAAGGTTTACTTCCTGTTAGCTGCATGTTTGTTGCCAGGATGAAACACAATGACAATAAAACCTGACTGCCAAGATAAGTTGGCTAACTCAAACTGCTGAAGCCTCGGAGCTTCAGCTGAACTCCCCGTGAATGATAAAGAGTGATGTTTGCTTCCTGTGAAGACAACAACAGCAAATAGCGAGCGTGCATTACACCTCCACCGCTAATGTCGGCGTCTACTTTCCACTGAACGTGGCAGGTGTGAAACCAGCGAGGGCCAGTCTGTGAAATATGCGGCTGTTCTATTTTTGACCACCAGAGCTGACAGGAAGCCAGACACAGAAACAGGATAGAGCAAACTGCAAGCATTAATTTACAATAATAAGCTACTTTTGACAAAAACTGAAAATAAACTACGACTACAAAATAAATGATTCCATGATGCATGAACCTGTTATCAATCATAAACACATGCAGGCTAATAACTCAGTATATAAACAGGTTAATAAGGTGAAATAAAAGTTGAATAAAGTAAATATAAAAGTTATTATAGGCCAAGCATGATTTTAAAAATGAATTACATGTGGGGGTCCCTGGTCTGTTTGTCTCTCGTCCAAGGGGTCCTTGGGCTGAAAAAGGTTGAAGAGAATCTGGTGGATTTTCAAAATAAAACACCCCGTGCAAAAGAGAAACAAATGTAGAAGCATATTTAGAAGCACATAAACCAGGAAAATGACCAAATCTGAGCAAGTAAACAAAGTCACGTGCAGGACGGACCAAAACATGCACCCGATGGCGGCGACCAGACCTGTGGGTGACGTCACGGAGACTACGTCCATGTTTGATACAGTCTATGGCTGCAGAAGATTGTGCTGTACTTTCCTGTGTGACCGGGCCATTAAAATGTGGATTTTGTCTCTTATCTTCGTCTTTATGGCAGTCTGGGAAGCCACAAGTTCAGCTCGCTGTGAATCTGTGCGGTGAATAATAACTGTTGCTGTGAGAAAATCAAGTGACCGGTGAGCCAATCTATGCTGTCATCATAGATAGCTAGTTATGCAAGCTGTAAAGCTAGCAAGGCCCCACTACTCTGGATAAACAAACTGTGTTGTTCAGTCCTCCTCCTAGACAACTGGAGCCATTACCATCCACCGCAGAAACCCAAGGCTCTCTCTTTATTAAAGATTGCCTTCATCCGCGATCGTTTTCATAAGCCCCTCCGCTCCCCTCCCACCTCCTCTCCATCCCTTCCTCGCTTTCTCCTCCAGCCTCATTCTTTGTGGGTTTGTGGGGTTGGCGAGTGCGAGGCGTCACAGAAATTGAGGCCCACTCTCTCTCTCTCTCTCTCTCTCAATTTTTCTCCCTTCCTCCCTCCTTCCTTCCTTCACTCCCTTTCTCGGGACTGGGCGTTCACTTTTTTTTGAATGGGGGTGGAGGTGGGTGGATGGGCGGGGGTGCCTTGCCAAAGCACATGTCAGAGAGAAACAATAAGGGAAAGGTTAGTTTGAGAGAAAAAACACAGGAAGCCAAGATGTATGGACTCCAACTTGGCCTGTACCCTTGTTAAGACTGCGAGCCAGCCAGAGGAGAGTGTGGTCTGTGGGTGCGGCCTGCCTGCTGTGCTTTCTACCCGGGAACAGAGTGATTTACCTCACACAGACCGAACCGGCTGAACTGATCACACACACTAAAAGCATTCACACAGACACTTGCCAGAACAATAATACACACATTTTTATTCAAAATTCTCCTTTGATTCTTCAGCTAACTCTAAAAATCAACACAGAGAGAATTCCTCCCCGTCTCCAAGTGTGTGTTTGAGTTTGGCGTGAGACGTTGTAAATGGGAGACCTGCAGGAATAGATAAGGAGGAAGCATGCTTTTGAAGCTGGAGGACACACACACACACACACATTTTATGACCATCGTGTGAGTAAGTGTGGGAGGACAGATGGACCCCGTGGATGCCGATGAAGGAGGTCTGAATGAGCCTTTGTTGATAGCGGTGATGGATGATCGTGGAGTTGTGTAGATGGGTATCTGTTAATGCAGACATAAAGATGGGCCAACAGCGCCGCACTCCATTCATCAAGTGAGGGGAAAAAAGAAGAAAGAAGGACGAGGGAGAGAAAGAGATACCAGTGTTTGAACATTACTTGTTTATGCCGAGTCCTGCTCCCTTACATGGGGCTTTCCACTGAAGGCCTTTTCAACATAGCAACATGAAACACATGGTTGAAATGCGAGTTGGGAAGAGAACAAGAGTAATTATTGGCTGGATTCATTGGTGGGAGTCATAGAGTCATGTGGGAGTGCAATTTGCGTAACTGGCATATCCTCCCTGTTCTGCGGTTTCATGTGAATCATTAAGGAGAGTTTACAGAAGAATTTCACCTCCATTTCTCCCCCGTGGACCTATTTTTTTTAGCTCGCAGGATGAACCTGCTAAAAGGACACATCATGTTTTTTTATGCGCCTGCTGCTTCTGCTTGCATGTCTGGTATTGTGGTTCTTCATCAAGCATGTCTGCTGCATATTGTACACAGATGGCAGCGCTGACCTCTCGGGGTAGAGGCAAACCAAACCAAAAAGGAACAAACTATTCATTTTCTGCAAAGAGGGGGAAAAACTTACATCAGCGCTTCATGAAAAACGCAGCTTTCAGAAGAACATCTGCTCGCGTCTCTTTGTACCGCGCTAGATGAGTTTGATTGACAGTCGGCCGTCCCTGTGCGCCTCTGACGTTTGGCTTTTACAGCACGGGAAAAGGTCAGGAGGGAGAGTTCAAGGTGGCGATGTGCCAACGAGCAGGAAACATGATCTAAGACGACCATGGTGGCAGCGGTGGACCAAACGTTTCTCCTTCAAACACACTGCCAGTAGTTATGACCTGTATGGGTGAAACAAAATCATGATAAGGGCCTGTATGAAGCAACTACACTGATAAAAACTGATAACTGACAGGAGCTGCTGCCAACAAACAAACAAAAACCGTCAAATTAAAGTAATATCATAATTTGTAATCGGCTCAGTACTCGTCCAGGGTGTGAGGAATCTGCCATGGCACCGGGCATGACGGACGCCGTCCACAGGGCTATGGAGAGTAGAAAGGAGAGTACAAGAGTGAAAGAATATATTCTTTCTTCTGAATATATCTGGGAACGTCGGACACAGTTGAGGTGTGATCCTGCTCTTGGTAGAACTTCCAAGTTTCGCTCGCTGTTAGCTGTTTTAGCTGGCCAGCTAAAATGCTTTAGCTACTGAGTTTATGTGACCCTACACCAGTGTGCAACACAGTATATGTCTGATTAATGTGTGTGTTTTCTGGCCAGGTATTCCTCTGGATTGCTCCATCGATGTGACACACACAAAAACTTCAGCAACGATCAGCGCTCTGCACATGCACGGGCTCGCCCTTTTCATCGTCACGTCATGTTGTTGAGCATATAAAAATGAAAGAGTGATAGGCGATAGAAAAATGATTGTGTGATTGTGAAAGATAAATACATCTATGAAACGTATTGTCAACCTTTCGCTTCATAACGCTGCAGCTCGCTGACTCAGAGAAACTCGAGGACTTCAGGTGAAGAAATGCCTCGAGGAAAGTGAAAGGGTAATTTATAATGAATTCTTTCCACGCAGGGAATTTCCACACGCTGGTTAAACTTTCTAATTGTATCTTTCATGCCAGTGGAATATGTATCGTACCCCTCCCTCCTCTGTCATCTATTCAGCTCAGACTGTGAGAATGAACCGCCTCATCTCATCGCAGCCAGTTTAATTAAAACATTAAATGGATTCTGGTCAAATGACTGTGCGACCATAGATTTGGCAGACGCTCTCTGCGGCTGAACTTCCCGTAAACGATACACTCATCGTCTCACTGCCTTGTTTGTCTGTTGTTTATTAAAGTTTTGTATTTTCTCATCTATGCATTCTCCTTTAAGTCTTTGTTTATGGTTGTTTTGAACGTCTCTTTGCCGTCAGCGTCTATAAATAAACAGACGTGACTCGACTTGACAGGAGTGTGACGTTTTTCTTTGCATGTGTGCAGTTTTATTTTAGTCTCTATGAAGTAATGTGACCAGGTGCTACCTTCTAGACTTGAGAGAAAGGATGAGGTAAGTGTATGGGGATAATTAAAGGACCCCGTGTATTTATATATGTATGTGTGTGTGTCTGTGTCTGACTACTTGTTTAGATGTTTGCTGCGTGGGTGTCTTCACGTCTTGGAATGTGTATGACTAAACCTGTATTATGCACTGGGCTCGATGTTGCAGTGATAGACACACACACACACAGCAGCGTCTGACACACCTGTTCACACCACGTCACCTCCTGAGGTGTCTGGTTTTGGCTCTAGTCTTTTATGATCCTAAAGACATGCATACTGTATGTCTGCGTGGATCCTCTTCACTATGAGGTGATTAAAAAGCACATATGACTCAAAACTCCTCCTGGTTTCGTGTTTACGGCGTACGTATACATCATAGGTTTGACAAGCGAGCGTGTCTGCGTGTCTGTGATCGTGTCAGCAGGAAACACCAGAGTAATAACTCACATGGCGTGCTGACAGGAGCTGCTGCTGCGATGCCCGGCGCAGATACACCACGCCGGGTGAGGCAACGCCGCTCACAGCTGCCTCTTTTCCAGGAACAACCACACCAGACCGTTCAACTGCCACCTGCCAAACCTTTATCATCAGCTCCCTGTCCTGGAGTTAAAGTGTGTGTGTGTGTGTGTGGACACGAAGGGGAGGAAGGGGTGCAACGTGACCACTGGTAGGAGATAAAGTGAAAGTGTGCAGACAGAAAAGCTTGTGGTGTGTGTGTGTGTGTGTGTGTGCAGACCATTCATCATTTCGACAAAGAGAACACACTCCTGCCGACACGAGAGCCTGTGTAAAGTTCATTTACTTAACAAATTATCATCTCAAATGAATGAAAGCTTTCGCTGTTCTTTTGCAGTGTACCTCATGTAATCTGATATCTGCCTCACTGGACACGTCTGCTCTGAAAGTACAATGTAATGAGAGTTTGGTGCCAATTTGAACTAAATGACTTTTCCTGAGTTTGATCCGACCCAGTCGGGCCTTCTCTCATCTTCTTCTCTTGCACGCTCTCCGATCCCTCCACTTATAAATCTGTCCCACCTTAATCCTCCTTCAGCCCGCTGCACAAACCTCCGCAGATGTAAAAAGAATGGAGGCTTTGTTTAAGTTTGCCTAAGCGTGGCTTAAATCTTAAATCATCGCAGCCCCTTTGCAGCTCGGAGAGACTAATCTTCTCGCATGTCCTCAACCGCGGAGGAGCTTTCAGCGCAAACACAAACATCAGAGAGACGCCGAGATCAAATCTGAAGCGCAGAAATCCTCTGCAGCCCGTCGGAGCTCGAGATTTCATTTCCTAACCGAGGAGTGTGTCTGTACGCAGAGCTTCAAAATGATTTGACACATGTTGAGTCCGCGGGAGGCGCTTCTGTTGTCGTTCAAAATGAATTCACCACATTCAGTCGATCTGAATCCAGAAAATTTAAAGCCAGACAATTACATGCACTCATTGTGTGAATTAGACGCCGAGCGTCACGACGACACGCTCATGTTTAGAACCCCGCCTCATTAGGCTGTCACAGATGATTTAACTTGAGATTTCACATAACCGCTTCAAGGGTCAATCTTGATTCGCCCAAATTACAAACCACATCACCTCACTTAACTTTAGTGGTATCATTGATTAGATCAATCGCTACAAGTTTTGAGACCTTTGCCTCCTTATTTTCCAATACAATGGAGATGCACAGAAATTTTATTTGCGCTCAGAAATAAAATATTTGTGCCTTGAAGAAAAAGATTCTCACAGCTAGAAGGTTCCTGGTTTCCGACCCTGGCTGGAGCCTTTCTGCCTCCGGATGCTCCACATTCCTCCCACAGTCCAAAGACTTTCTACGTGTCTGTGATGAACTGGTGACTTGTCCAGGGTGTACCCCAACCTCCTACGACCCTGATAAGGATAAGAGGTTCCAGAAAATGGATGGATGGATGGATTTACTTAGATAACCTGGGAGCAGACAGCAGCTTCTCAGACCAAAAGAAGCATTGTGAATGACTCGAAATCATTCTGAATCAATCAGGCAATAACTTTTTATTTAGTCGATTCACCGGGTTTCTCGATACCGGCGCTCCCTCACTCTCATTCACTGTCTACGTCACTCACCCACTGCTCTCCACCACAATTTTGCAGCACAGACACAGACGTAAAATCTGGTACATGAAATAAACAAAGCCAGAACACAACAGGTAGAGTATCAGAGTTTAGTCTATGAATCCACCTGGATAGTCTCAGTTTCAGAGACAGAATCAGGTCTTTGGGGTTTGGTGCCTTGCTCGAGGGCTCCTCAGCTGTGGCCACTCCACACTGTGGTCCAAGCTGGACTCGAACAGGCTACCCTCCAGTTTCCAAGCTAAGTCACCACCTTGAAGTTGCATTTTAAAATTTCGAGAGCAGCACATCTTTCCAGACAATCCACAGGAAGCTGCAGTTTTCATGAGGCGAACTTTAGTAACCTCAGTCATAAAAAGTTTACATAAAAACTGCTCATAAATTTAAGATTTAAATCATGAGGACAAAAGTGTGTTTTTATATGTGTGTGTGTTGGTTTTTACAGCGTCACATTTGGAGGGCAGATTAAATCTTTAAACCAGTTATTTGACGTCTGTGAACAGTCACGTATGACACATCCACGGCTGGCCTGCACCGTCGTCTCTTATCATCTCTGCTGTGCAGCGAGAAAGCCTCGAGCTGCAGATAATAACAGAACTGAGGCGGGAGACGACAACCTCAACATCTATAACACACACACACACACACACACACATGCAAAGAAAAAACATACCACATATAAGATCCACAAACCACACTCATACCCTCTGGATAAGAAAATAAACCTACACGTCATCATAATTAATACGAAGCTAATGGTTAGGAGCAGATGTGACCAGATGCAGATTGAATCAACGATACATGGCTTATTTTTTCCTCTTGTTCCTCGGTGGATTTTTAAAAAACGACGTACGTACAGTTTTATGCACATACACAGTTGGCTGTCGTCACGTTAATCCAACAATAAAACAAAATTCGAGCCACACACACAAAGTTTCCATGCTGTTTTCAGTCTGCAAAGCAGGACTGATAACACTGTTTAGACTGGCAATTCTGTAGACGTCTGTCCAATTCATTATATATATATAAAAAAAAAAAAGAAGTTGTGTTTTGTTTTGGTCACGAAGTAGATGAGGGATGGGGGTTCATTTGATTTGAGAGACAGGAGACGAGAGGAGAGAACGTGCAGGATGAAAAAGAGAAACTGAAGTCAAAGAAAGGCAGAAATGACGCACTGACTGAGTCTCATGTCAGAGCTTTTCCGAGCAAGTTTTAGAGGCAACGGGAAGAAGATAAGACTTCAAATGTAGCTAAAAAATAATAATCCGAAGGCGGGAATACATCTGACCGAGGCCGTACATGGAATATATTTCAACTCATCACCCTTTAAGGGTATAAATTAGTCCAGGAAATCGTTTGTGTCAAAGCCCTTTTGGCTAAGGCAGCAAATGTAGCTTTGGCACGAAGCGTTTAAAGATTAAAAAAATAAAATAAATAAAAAATAATAATCCACATGTACCCACCCACAAGAGCAGACAGCTGCTAATAAGAGACTCTTTGAAACACAGATGCTCCCCTTTAGCCAAGTAGGCAAACAAGAACCAGATCCTGTTTGTGTTGGTTTAAGCGAGAATCAGGATTTAACATCCTTCTGTATTAAAAACAAAGAGACCTGACGGTTTGCGCAGAGCTTGACTAGATCCAGCATCAGGCTGCACCGAGCGTGACCTCAGCATAGTTAACTGTTTTTTAATTAAAGGAACGTCTAAATGTAAAACCACTGCGACCACAGACACGACGTTTTCTTAAAGGCTGATCATTCATTTTGAAATATGCTGCGAAATAAAGACAATTTACAGCCGCAGTGAAAAGTTGGATCATGTGGAGAGAAACAGGGTCCAGTTTGTCATGGAGTTAACACCTCTCAGTCCCCGGAGAGACATTTTGGACTAAATGTTTCGCAGAGGCCAGGTCTGGATCACGGAGGGTCAATTACAGTCACTGTTACAGCCATAATTCAAGAACAACACACACAGCTACACACACACACACACACACATGCAGCCCAGAAGTGCATGCAGACACATAAATCCACATTAACACAGGCATGCATACACATGCACGTGTTTTGTCATTTACATAATGTAATCCCGTCTTCTCACTCTCACTTACTCTCACATCAACACACAAACACACTCTTTGTTTCAGTAACAGTGATCGTCACCCCGCTGTCAGCACAGCGCAGAGGAGGAAGCCTGGAGCTGCTCTCCGTCCCCGAGGAGTCAATCATCAATCATCCTGTGACAACAGAAGAAGGCCTGCGGTTGGCTCACGTCCTGGAATGCAGAGGTATCCCAGGTAACCATCAAGTGATTGACAGGTTGGTGTTCAATTAGAAGGCTGCGATAGAGATGGAGAGGGACATGAACTGCACCTGGTGACAGTGCCAAGGAAAAACCTCCATAAAAATCCTGAATCTAACAACAAAATGGTCCTAACAGAAATCATCTGTGCCTCCGCAGCTTGATATGACTTACCCCTCGTCACCAAAAACTATTAAAAACACATCACTGAGTCACACTTTCACAACGAGTGTCACTGTAGATAATTTCTGCGTCAATCCCACATGTGTGCACCGACCTGCTGCGCTGATCGAATCAAGAAACGTGTGTTATTCCACTGCTGGAACTAATCCCTCAGAAATAACTAGCTACTGACTACATTTCCCAGCTGTTGGAAGAAATTACCTAGTCTAAGTTTGTGATTCATTTGAAAGATTTGTGACTGAAGTCGGAAAAAATGGGTATGAATATTGAGAGATCAGCTGAGGCGATGTTGGTTTTGGTCTCTTTTCATGGACTCCAGTCCAGAATAACACCAGCCTTAACGTTTATCTTAATCGGACCACAAGGTCACAGTGTTACGGTAAAAAACTGGCAGCAGTGGTTGCCAGAAATTTACCGTAGTAGCTATGGTAGAACTTTTTATGGTAAATGGATATTACTACTGTTGATTTTAGTTTTAAGGTTGGTGTTTTAGACCATATTTTACCATATAAATACACATTTTTACCATAGAAAACCTCTGTTTTGCTATAAAACACTGCATGGATGCTCTATAAAATCAAGGTTTTGATATTAAATATGACGGTGCTTCACTGTACGATTACCTCATTTAAAATCCTGCTTAAAATAGTCTATAAATAAAAGTTCTTGAGAACTAATCTGTAAAACGAATGCACAGTTTACTGTGTCATTTTAGTATGTTTGCTTTGTTAGTAACTTTATTTGTATAGTACAATAAAACTATATGTATTATAAACGTATATAACAGTAAGTATATATGTGTGACCTGTTTTTAAAGATTTATGTCTTCAGTGTTGGAACAAATTGAACTTAAAGTCAGAGATTGTAGTTTTAATGTTTTCCGACGTACGTATCATATACTGCCTCTTCAAATGTGTTCAAATCTACATTCACCAAATTCAGCCACATAAAAAGCATAATTGGAAAAGACCTATGACTTCCTTGATGTGTTTGGATTTCTTGACATGATTCGTTGCACCTCTGCGACCTCCCAAGTCTCTGACCTCTCTCTGCAGCCTTTCTTTATCTGGTGTCAAAGGTCAACGGGTCAGCGGTCAGCGCTGTCCATCACAGGCCAGACAGTAGTCGCTCAGCCCGCAGACTCAAACCACTAAACCACGTCCAGACCTCAAAGGCTAAAGCAAACACTGTCAGCGCTTGGCCGCGGTGCAGTTTTTAGTGCTGCTTGTGAAAGAGGTCATTAATTACAAACAACTCAACACAACCGTGAGCCCCGGGGAGACTCCTAAATATGTTCCTACGTTTTAAATGTGACACATAATAGAGAAAGTGTCCCGGACGCATAAACATCACAAGAGTTTGACTAAGAAGCTGTTTGTCCTGAAATAATGCCAGCTTCCAGGCTGCTGTGTTTACTCACGCTGATGGTAAGTGTCCCTTTTGTCTGCCTCGGGAACAAGCGTTCCCACACAGATGAGGCATGAAAGGGCATAGGGGCACCTTTTTTTTTTTTTTTTGTACCTGTTTCTAATTAGTTACTCTCATAAGTTCGTGTGAGTCATCTGAGAGAGAGGAGTCATGACACTGCTTGCACAACGCTACCTATATGCATGACTGCAGCCACGCACACGCATAAAAAACACACGGTAGGTGGGATGAATCGTTAAGACGAAGCCGCTGCGATAAGATTAAATGGAACTGAGTTACAGTAGTTCAGACATGTCCTGTTGTCAGTACATTATCATTTCAAGTTTTCTCCGCTAAATTTGAATTTAGTTTGCGTCATTCAAAGCAGCTTTTAAAGGAAACATTCAAATCTGCACTCCCGTCTGACATCCGTCCTCGTCTGAGCAAGCTATTCCCAAAAGAAGGGCGGCAGATCATCGTCATCATAACTGACTGATGTACTTACTGTAAAGCCAGACTCAAAATGAAATAGAGGAACTAAAATCTGCATGCAGGCAGTGAGTAAAGCACGCGAGCAACATTCGACACACATGGAGAAACTTTCATGTTTTTAACTTTTGAGTTTGTTAGTTCCTCTGTCGAGTTTTATTTTAAGAAACATGAAAAGAATCCTCAGTCTGTTGGGCGCTGTGGTTTCTCACAAAACTTAGGAAGCAACAGTAAACTGTCAGTTATTTGCATTAGGTGCCATCGCCAGTACTTACAGCTGCACGAAAGCTCGTCTGAGTTTGACTCGAAATAAACTACAGCCACCATGTTCGTGTTGATAAATATTAACATATTAATATGTACTTCTAATAGTTTTTAGTCGCCAAGTGGCAACCTCTGTGTCTGTGGAGTGAAGTGCTAAAACTTGCAGTTCCTCTTGTCGTCCACTTGAGGCTGGCTCCAGAAGTGAGTCAGTCTCCATAAGTCCCCATGTTCAAATGTCCAACTTCACAGCAGAAATAAACATGTTTACAGCCTGGTACAAAAAACAGTTTTGGTCTCTGTAGCTAATTTCCCCGTTCATGACAACTGTACTGAGGGTGAATTTATATACAACTCACCTGTTCAGGTTATATTAAGGCTTAAAGTTATGCAGGATTAAGAGCGTGGACGCTTTGATTGATTACAGATGGCTTGTTTGAGCAACCAGGCGTCATTCAGCCCGCCTCGGGTCTGTGGCACAGTATCAGGCTACATCGACAGGTTATATTTAAAACACATTCACTGTTGTTTTGAGCTTTTCTTGGTGGTTACTAAATAAAATATAAAATATCAACATGCTCATTTAAAGAAGTGAAAAGAAACCTGATTTTAAATTTAAGGCTCAATTCTGTTGAGATCAACAAGGTGGGAAAAGTTCGAATAAATAAAAAAACAATAACGGGAGGTCTGATGGGAGTGTTTGTATGGTCCCCAAAGGACTGCTGGGAAATGTTGTGTTTTTCCATGCTTTATCTATCCCTGGAAACATAAGCTGTGCACATACACACGGCGTCCTCCGGGAAGATTCACACAGATTCGATATATCGCTGCTAAAAACGTCCACACGTGCTGTCTCTGTGCTGTGTTTCTGGGTGAGCGACGAGTGTGTGTGTGTGTGTGTGTGAGATGCGTGTGCAGAAGTGTCTTGTTTGAATATTTTAGTGTGAGCTTAAGGAGGAGTGTGTGTGTATGGGGGTGTAATCTGAAGGAACAGCTATATGGGCCACTTCATATCCAACTCAAGTGTGACAACCTCCACCCACCACACCTCTGCACACACACCTCTGTACACACACACCTGCAGGACCTGAGGACAACAGGTCCCAATGATATACTACGTGGCTGTAAATTCACAGACTTTCACAGGTAAACTGTCCCCGGGCTCTAATCATGTGCAGGTGTGTGTACGTACATGAAAGTGTAATGGTGTTTCATTATGTGGATTCAGAGTATATAAAGTGAAATAATCTATATGCCAGTGAGTTGACTCCCAGCACTCCCTATAAAATAAAATATATAAATAAAATAGAGTGCTCCATTTATTTTTATGGCTGTGGGAGGACCCCGTGTAGCCAGATCCAGATGGGGGGTTGGTATATATCTTAAAAACCCACTTAAGGAGTGGAGTTCCCCCAAATCATTATGAGACACTCAAGTTCAGATAAGAAACGACACAAAAATTATATCGTAGTGGATGAGCTCATCAGCTCTGAAGCCCATAAATCACATCTCAGATATCAACACAATGCTCCTCTGTGGGAGTTTTACTGCTCAGTTTCTTTAACTTCCTTTCTCTCCAGGCAGATGTCAAGGACGGAGATGTACGGTCCAGAGAGACGGAGAAAACAGAACGCTAGTCAAAACATCACTTCTCGGTCTTCACACACACACACACACACACACACACTCAGTGGGCTCAGTTTTCTGCTGCCAGCCTGCATCAGATTTCTCCTCTTGGTTTGTCTTCCTCTACAGCGCACATAAACAAGGCAGAACATGTATTTAATGTGGGTGATACCGGTGTGTCCCGCGATGAATGGGACTTTATGGGAAATGTGAAATATTATAGTTTGATTCGTTTGAAAGGTGAGGCAGGCCTGTTTTTCCGAAGAAGAGCCACAATTTTTAACAGGCTTAGACTGGTCAGACCTGCAACGGGGATAGAGCACTGCAACAAAAACAACTATACCAAAATATGACACACTCCATAACAAGTAAAAGTACGCAGTTTATCCTTCTGCACCACTGTCTTCTGTGTTCTGGTCAAACAGTCTTCTCTGCACACTAACAGACGCTGATTTCCCGGATACTCACCCCGTATTTAAGTCAGCTATCGCAGCCAATATTGGCGGCCAAGTACAAATCACAGTCTTCTTCTCACATGACAGGAAAGGCCTCGAAATCCAACACATCCTCCGGTCTGTGTTTCCAGTCTGCTGCTGAAATTTGTAACAAAAAAACTCAAAAAGTGGACAAATTTATCTCAGTCAAAGGGAGTTTTTTTTTTGTTTATTGAGTCACTTTTTTGTTTTATGTTCTTGCTTGTCCTTCTCTTCTTTCTTTGTTTTTCTGCACTCGCCAGGCCGTCATTGTAAAAAAAATTTAAAGATTTATGTCAGTCAAACTGATCTAAAAATACAAAGTGATTTAAAAAAAGATGTGACAAATACATGCAGTGTCGTCATCTCTGATTACCAAACCTTTCAACATCTTGAGAAAGCAACAAGTAGAGACAAGAAATCAGTTCAGCCCTGTCTCATTTTATTTCCAAACAACATTCAAGCATTCAAATCATTAACTTCATCACAGCTACACGGTCTAAATCTGACTTCAGTAAAAGTGAGAATGTTAGCGGAAAATTTGGTAAGAAAACTGGAAAACTATCAATTATCACTGATAAGTATTTTAGTTTTATACTTGGACTTGGTGGAGCCAATCACAAATACTCTGTATGTTATTAATCTATAATAATACACCAGATTTTACAGACTGATCACACGAGCTGTAGCTGTAAGATAATGGAGTAACATTTATGACATAAATCCAGAAAGTACAATGAAGAAACAGCAAATGGAAATACTGAAGTACAAGTACCTCAAAGCTGTACTGAAGTACAGCATGGAAGATGAAATCAAAGACTGTACTCATGAGGTAAACCCTCGAACCCTGATGGAAGCAGATTAATGTTGTGCTATAAATATTCTTTATAGATTGTAATATATATACATGATGTGGTGCAAGTAACAGAGTAGTACATTTACTCGAGTAATGGACAACTTTGTTACTTTGAGGTACTTTGTTACTTTGAGGTACTTTTTAGATTTTACACATGAAACATTTGATTTGCTTATAAAATATTAACTTTTATTAGAGAATAAAATGTAAAACAGCACACAAAGCAGTTCAAATCACGATCCCAAGGGGGTCCACAGACGTACTGCAGGGGGTCTGCCAATTTTTGTCATAATAATTGACAATTTTTACCAAAATAATGTCAAACCGTGAGGGTGCACATGATTGATTTGCAGATGAATCAGTGGACATGTCCAAAGATGCGCATCTCTTGGCATTAATAGCCAATAATAATCATGCATGAACTTTTTAAAACAATAATAAACACATATAGGCTAACAGCCCAGTATATAAACAGGTTAATAAGGTGAAATAAAAGTTACTATAGGCCAGGCTTAAACTCTGAATGCATCAGTATTAATGCTCCAACAATATATTTATATACTGTGACACTGACAGCTCAGTTCAGCAGCGCCCTCTGCCGTCAGAGCCGTGCGTCACAAACAAAGTTGTTAAGACGTCATCCCCCGTCAGGTACCATGTGACCAAAACACAAAGATGGCGGCCTCTGCTGCAGCCCGGTCGAGCGTGGGTCTGACTTTCAGACTATCCCGGGTTATCCCGAACTGTAGCAGCTGTCCCTTCAACAAGACCTGTGCGAGCGGCCCGGCTCACTTCCAGAGGAGGGCTTCGCTGGACAGCTTCAGGACCACAAGTCGACATTTACAGACGACCATAGGTGAGTGATGCGGCGTGCTAACACCTTTAGCTTCAGCCAGAGGCTGGCTGCTCTCTGTGGGACTATTTGTTTGTGATAAATGCGCAGAAGTGATCTTTGTCTAAAGATTTTAAGTTGTTAAGTTGTGTCAAAGTTTGGCTCACGGATGGTTGGATGATTTTAGAAGTTATTAGAGTCTAAAGGTCGCTCAATAACACTTGTGTAACAGTTTTTTTTCAGGTTGTGAAACTGCAACAGGTCATCAAACATCCTCCACATCCGGTCCAGACCAAAGCTGGCGTCATAAATCATTAAAAATAAGATGAAAATCAGTCAGGTCTGAAACCAGCAAGTTTATGATGCTAGACAAAGTTCCCTTAAAGGAGCAGTACCTAGAAGTGTCAGAGTGTAATCCCATCTCAGCTGTACTCGAGTATTTCTTCTGATTACATTACTTATGATCAAAAACTGCTAACAGCCAAACATCAACAAGGTCAACCACACTCTTGTTGGCACATATGTTACATTGTCCGCTTGGCCAGCTCCTGTTCTGGCATGACACCGGCTCCAAAACGCCAGTGGTATAAACAGTAAGACAGTCCGGTCAGCATGGCTAACAAAGTGAGCTAACATTAGCTAACAGCAGCTAACAAACTGAGCTAACATTAGCTAACAAATTGAGCTAACATTAGCTAACAAATTGAGCTAACATTAGCTAACAAATTGAGCTAATACTAGCTAACAGCAGCTAACAAATTGAGCTAATATTAGCTAACAGCAGCTAACAGACTGAGTTAACATTAGCTAACAGCAGCTAACAGACTGAGCTAACATTAGTTAACAGCAGCTAACAGACTGAGCTAACACTAGCTAACAGCAGCTAACAGACCGAGTTAACATTAGCTAACAGCAGCTAACAGACTGAGCTAACAGCAGCTAACAGACTGAGCTAACAATAGCTAACAGCAGCTAACAAACTGAGCTAACATTAGCTAACAGCAGCTAACAAACTGAGCTAACATTAGCTAACAGCAGCTAACAAACTGAGCTAATATTAGCTAACAGCAGCTAACAAACTGAGCTAACATTAGCTAACAGCAGCTAACAAACTGAGCTAACATTAGCTAACAGCAGCTAACAAACTGAGCTAACATTAGCTAACAGCAGCTAACAGACTGAGCTAACATTACAGTCAGTGTAGCATCAACATGAGTTGACAGACAGACAGTACATCTGAGGATGAAACGCTGCATTAGTCTGTTATTTTGTGGTACAAAGGTTACACAGTGTTGCTTTAAGGATGCTGAATAAATGTTTACGTATTCATGTCATGGACAAATGTTGCTTTAATCATTTTCAATGCTTTTAACAGATTACGTCTCGTTCATTAGACTTTGTTTGGTAAATAAATGTTGGATCCAAGCCCAACTTGTCTACTCTGCATTGATCTGATTCCTTTTTTTTTTTGCACACGATGGACTAATCATTAAAAAACGATATCAGCACAGACAGCCTGCACAAACACTCACGGCCCCGTTATCTGTGCTGCTTTTGTTGAAGGTCTTTACCACAGCGAGGAGGGGAGCTCCAACGCAGAGGACCCCGAGGATGTGTGAGTTTACCGAAGGCTCTTACTGTGAATTGATTCTCAACGAGTTAATCGACACACACACACACGCATTATTGTTTTAATTACAGCTGCAGTATTAGTCCAAGTCGGTGCAGGCTGCGTCTAATCTTCAGGGAAAGCCTGCTCAGATTTTTTTGCAGAGTCATGCTGCACTTTCATTTTATTTCACATCCTTTACACACACACACGCAGTGTAACACAACTCACACCGCTGTGTGTGTGTTTGAGCCCGACAATAACAACACCACGTGATGAGTGGCAGTAGCTGTAAAACTCATCTGTTTATTTACCTTGTCATGGAAACTCAAATATTTGTTAATAAGGCTGAATTATTTAACTGATTGCTGCTCAGGGTGAATGTGGTGTACGTAGATCGGTCCGGCCAGAGGATCCCGGTTAAGGCCAAAGTGGGAGATAATGTCCTGTATCTGGCTCACAAGCATGGCATCGAACTGGAAGGTGAGTGTTTACACAGTCAAAGCTGCTTCTTCGTGTTTAACTGAAGCAACAACTGTTGCTCGTCATTTGTGTTTCTCTTTCCTTCAGGAGCCTGTGAGGCGTCGCTGGCCTGCTCAACATGTCAAGTCTATGTGAGCACTGCTCATTTTGACAAACTGCCAGAGCCTGAAGAGAGGTGGGTCTGCTGGAAATGATATTTTCCTTAAAGCAACGTTATGTATTTGTAATAATTACACAACCAGGTCACCGACAGCAGACACAGCAGCAGCTAATATTACTGACTAGTCCAACAGCAGTCAGCCCAGCTCGGCGTCTGTCTTTCAGCCTTTTATTTCACCAAGTCAGTCCCAGATTTACTCTTGTCTGGCAGCTTCTTGCTCGCTCACTCTCTCCTTTAGCTTCCTCCATAAACGTCCTCTTCGCTCTCTTCTCCTCTGCCATTATGTCCATAGAGGCTGCTGAGCCTGGTTAGCTTGTCTGACACTAGCTCCGCTGTCAGCATTCCCCTGTGCCCCGGGCCTCTTTCCGCTGGTTCAAAAACACCTGTGGTACAAACACTAACACTCCCCCGGTGCTCTGAGCTCACAGTCCGGGCAGCCCGGCTAACAAGCTGAGCTAACATTAGCTAACAGCAGCTACAGCTGGCAGCAGTTTACTTCACTGTCCATCATAAACTCTGTAAATCACAGAGAGTTGAGGCGGAGCAGCCGGAGGACATCAGAGGGAAAACCAGAAAACATTTTCTCCATAAAATATGATCCAGTTTCACCAGAATCAGTGAAATAGTTGGTGGTGTGTGACTTAGTGCCGTAAAGCGTTACGTACTTCTCCCGACCCGGAGCCCAAAGTTACATAGTGTGAGAACAGACGTACGAATGACAGAGACACCGTTCAGCTGATCACAGGTCAGTGTGGATCAACAGGAGGTAAAATCTGTTAGTTTATGAGAGAAAAGTTGCACAATGTTATTGTGACTTCAACTGTAATTTCAACAAACGTGTGCGTTGAAGGAAAGATCAACGTACTGACGGTTATCTTTGCTCCCTAGGGAGGATGACATGCTGGACATGGCGCCCATGCTTCAGGAGAACTCCCGACTGGGATGCCAGATCTTTCTCACCCGAGAGCTCGAAGGCATGGAGCTCACCTTACCCAAAGTCACCAGGAACTTCTACGTGGACGGGCACGTGCCCAAACCTCACTGAGAAGAGGTTCGCGGAAGACGATGAAGAAGAAGAGGAGGAAAAAACGAGAGGGTGTCTCTGCGACGGCCCCTCGAGTGACCACGAAGAGCTGCACGGCGGTGGATAACAAAGTCCGTAGCAACTCCCGACAAGTCTCGCAGTCTGAAAAATTCCAAAGTTAGCCAATGACAGGACGCGCCTGCAGATAGAGATCAGGCAGTCAGACACTAAATGAAGGTGAAATTAATGGTTACTTTAAAAAACAAACCACTGCGATGGTTCAGCTGACAGACAGTGTATTTATTTATGTGGAGCGTTCTCAGGCCAGCACTCAATCACACAAACTGTTCTTTGTTAAAGCGTTTCATCGTTTGTTTTCCTACGTCGCAGAGCGGAGTTTTAACAAAGTTCATCTTTGTGCCGTTAAAACGGAACATTCCTCGTTACAGCTCATATACGCACAAGTATCACAAGGTGATGTTCTTAAGTCATTTCTGCCACCCCGACTCACTGCTCAGATATTTATGCATAAACATTTATTTAGTTTTTATGTACCAAGTTCATGTGTAAGTGTTGTGGTGGCTCATCGGCTGACTATAGCAGGAGAAGAGGCCATATAATGAAGTGTTTCTGAGGCTCAGAGGGTGGATTCTTTTAACAAATAAATCACAATTTAGACTTGAAACCTGAATTACTTCACTCTAAACATTTCAGATTTCACATTGTGTGAACAGTGTTTCACTGTCAGGTGGGCGGCGTGTGTTTTAAAGCACTTGCTGCAGGTGATTCAGGCTTGAGTAGATGATGAGATCTGGGTCAGGTGTGTTCTGATCCAGAGCAGCAGGATGGAGGTGGAGACGAGTGTGTGTGAAGAGTGTGTCGTGCTTCATGTTACCATGGGATGAGTTTACCACTTGTGTTCTTTACTTCAAGTCTACTGTACAATCATACGCACAAATGTGAGTCGTGTTTATCATGTCGTAGAACTTAACGAATATTTAAAGTTGTGCAATAAAAATGTTTTAAAAGTAATTTTTTTTTTGAACACTTCTCATTATCCACCCACCGTAAACATTTAATATGATGACTCTGCAGATTGATTCATTCAACTTCATCAACCAGGAGTTAATTGCATGATGAGCAGGAGGCCATTCTGCATAAAATCTCCCTTTTTACTGGGCAAACATCTAAACAGACGTTGTCGCAAAAACCGGTTTGCAGCAGCTGCCAAGTGCAACTGAAGTGTGTGTGTGCGGGCAATGTGGGCAACACACACCTCCTCAGGTGTAATCTGGCAAACCAAAAACACCCGTGTAACTCCTCCTGGTCCCCCCCAAAAAAAAACTACACACCCAGTCACAGAGACCGGCTCCATCGGTCTGAGGTATCAGCTGCTGCCGGTAAGTTTGCACACTTCAGCAGTTAGCCGGTGAGCGAGGTTAACTGTGTGGACTCTGCACGTTCACTTAGATGTTAATGACATGGCGTGCTCCAGAGGGCCGAGTGATGGAGATGGTTAACATGACAGGTCAAATACAAACAAATGGAGGATGACTGACTTTATTTATTTATTTATATTTAAGCCTGGACTCAGCGCAGTCCTTCAAATTTAAATATCAGTGAATACAATCACAATAATACACATTTTACGTCATAATTTCAGTGTTTTTTTGGACAATATTGTGTCAGTGTCCGCGCGACCCGCCTGAGTGCGCTCGCGACAGTCAAACTACCGGAGAACCGCGAAAACTTGAGTCGTTTTCGAACGTTCGGAACGTTCTAAGTGCTCTGCGCGAGAGTTCCACGACTTGTCACGTTCCTTCCGGTGAGTTAACGAAGTTTGTTTGTTTTTTTTTTTTTAATTGAAACATTTCACTCTTAATAACTGATGAAGTAATCTCAGAGGAGTGTGACAGCTCGGCCTCGCTGGGAGATGATGTGTTAGCCATGGAAGCTAAAATAATTCAACATTAAAGTTTTGTCCAGTTTGTTAAACACGGTAACAAACTTGTGTTGGCATAACTGTATATGCGTACACCTGTTTAGCTCATGTAGCTCAATTATACTAACTATAGATATAAATATAACTCAGCATGTGTAATATTATATGTTGTGCCAGTGTTTGACATACATTCAGCCTCCTGAACACAGTTATATATTCTCTATGCAAATCATTTCCTGTCCTCTGCACATATTTAAATTTAGATCTCTTTAACGTATGGCTGCTGTGTTATAGGTTCATTCTAATGTATGTTTAATGCATGTTTGCATGCTGCTGCTGGATGCTTGAATTTCCCTCTGGATCAATAATCTACCTATGAGTTGAGCAGCTCAGCTGAACTGTTCATAGTAATAATAGTGATAGTTTGTTTCATTTGAAAAGCGTTTAGTAACAATATTTTACAAGAAAGAAAAGCAAAGATCAGAGAAATGTCTGAAAATAAACATTTTACTATTTCCTGCCTCTGTAATCGCCGCCCTGATGTAGGCCTGACCCTGCAGACGCCGTCCCGACATGAACACAGGACCAAAGACACAAGCTGCCTTCATCCAGGGAAACCAGAGCTCAGTGGAACATGACGCCTCCCACTCGGCGCTCTTCTACCTCTTCGAAGAAGTTTCCAAGCTAGCCTCCCCGATCCACGACAGTTTCCTGGACGCGCGTTCGCCCTCGGCGTGGCTGAACGAGACTTCTCGACAAAGTCCTTTCCTCGTTAAGAAAGAGGAAGAGGATGGGTATTCATTTCAAGTCTCTACTAGCTCCTACCAGCGTGCTTTGTCTCGTGTGTTTCCTTATAATCAGGTGAAGAAAGCGAAGGAGGAAAGTCGCAGCAGCGTCATCACGACTGTGGTTGAGCCGCATCATCCCGAACCCACCAGCCCCTGGAAAGTGCTGAGTCTGATCAACCTGCAGTGTGAGAAGCTCCTCCATCACAGCGACGCAGAGGAGGCACACCAAAGTTCAGTGTCGTCTACCTCAAAATTAAACCATTTAAAAGACAAAGCGTCGCCTGCAGCAGCAAATGTGACAGATCAGGGAGGTATCCCAGCCTGCATCAGTCCTGTGGACGATGTGAGAGTCTGCAGGTCTAAACCGGAGTGCTACGTGAAATGTCATGTTCAGTCACAGTCACAAAAAAACGTTAGACCAGAGCCGATGGAGGAAACTGCATCTTCTGAACCTCAGTTCAGTGTTAACAGACAATTTGGGTGGAACCAGGAGTGTGAGAAGAAGTGTGTGTCTTCTGAACACGATGTTATGAATGAAGCCTTCTCTGGAGAAACAAACATCTTCAATGCTTCCCTGACTTTTAATTCAAATGAAAGTGCAAAGCCAGCACTAACACTGGATCACAATGGAAACCTCACTTTGACTGCAGAGCCCCTGTGTGACACCCAGCTGCACCCTCCGAGCTCCATCCCACCTCCTTCAACAACAAACCAAGACAACAATATCCCTGCATCTAAATCCAAACGTGCACGTGATCCCACAGAGGAAAACTCCACTCCAGATGCACGACTGAAATCCTCAAGCTGTGATGGAGAAAGTAACACCTCACCTTCCGCCTCAAAACTAGAACCAAGGCTGGTGGAGAAGGAGGAAGTTGCTCCTCCATCCTCCCAGCAGTGGAGAACCAAGACTCCTCGAAAACAAGCTCATCCCAGCCGGAGTGCTGATATCCAAGACCCAGACTTCCAGGGAGTGTTGTTCAGGATGGACACGGAGCTGGACGACAGCAGAGAACAGTGCCGGCTCCTCATAACTTCAAAGTACAGGTGCTCATGGATTTCTTACATGTTAGGGGAGTTTTAGGAGATGGAGAGGACATTTTTAAACGTGTCTGTCTTTTCTTTCTGCATCCATCACAGCAAGGAGCTCTGCAAAAGTGTCAGAAAACCGAGGCTAAGGACGCGGACATCCCAGAAATCCCTTAGAACCAGCAGCTCGGATGAGGAGAGTGACCCGACGACCAGTGTTTCCAGTGAGTATATCAGTTTGTGATGCAGCAGTGAGGAGCCCCTGCAAGTCAAAAGGATCACCTCATTAATATGAAAAAATATATAAATCATGTCAATCAAATAATAACAATAATAAGGTAAGAAAAGTCCAACACAGGAACTCAGGAAGTTCATAACTTCATAGAAGGTTAAGTATTAATTAGATAATTGGAGTAAATAAAGGAATTTCAGGTACATGTTCAAATACAAATGCAACATGTTGTGTGTTTAAAATGAATGTATGTAATATTAGAAGCTTCACTCCATGCTGCAGAAATCCTGCTACAAGACACAGAATCAGAACCACGAATGAAGCACTGAGCTCAAGGAAAAATGAGTTAGAGAGATGATTAAAAAACTAGATCAGAAAAACTAGAAATAATTTCCAAATATTAAAAGGAAGGCTCAGAAATAAGAAAACAATAAGAAACTGTTCTGAGAATGTTCTGCACATAAGAAGCATCAATATATCCGGTGGTCACATTAATATGAACGGTTATTGTTTGCATGAAAAACTCAGCTTCTCCACTAGAGGTCGCCACCACATCAAAACATTGGCGTCGTCAGAAACTGTAAAACCATGATCGACTTTATAAGACCAGAAACTTTTTAATTTAAAGTGAACAGCTGATGCTGTGACTCTTATCTGCCACCCAGATACAACAGGACACACAGATGTTACAGAATGTTACATAAGAAGATAAAGATGTATGTTTTTCTTTCAGCCAATATGTGTTATTGCATATTCATGTCATTCATCTTATTGCTGAGATGTAGCTTTATTTCCAGACAGTGTTTCATTGCATCATAAGAACTTCTTGTTTGGATATAAACAGTTGCTTGAAAGTAAGTTTAAGCAGGTCAGACTCTGAAGATGAGTGTGTTTTCTGTTTCACAGAGGGGAAAGTCTGCGCATCATGCTGCACCAGGAAGACCCCGATGTGGAGGGACGCAGAGGACGGACCCTCTCTGTAACGCCTGTGGAATAAGGTGACTCACATCGACACAGCTGGCTCTTTGAGTATTATAAAAACACGTACATGAAGCTGTTTATTAGATCACTGCGGTAGTACTGAAGCCACATTTCAGTTTAATAATAATCTAATCTCAACTTTTAAACTGACATTTGGAAATATACGTAAAACGTAACTAGAACACATGAAATGTTTGTCAGGATATCAGAATCAGATTGAGGGTTTTGTCTTTGTGTTTTGGTGCATAACAAACATTAATTATGGAAGAAAAAAAATCAAGCGCTCCAAGATTTAAAACTGAAAAGAGCTGCACAGTTTGTGTAGGACTGTATAAAGTATTCAGCAGGTATGTCGAATATTTAAACTTTAAATGTTCATCAACACGTAGTCATCCATCTCAGTGTCTCCAGATGTTGTTTGAGCCTCCCGTCATATTTTCCAGATGTTTCAACAATTATCAATAATGATAATTTTATGGATTAAAAACAACTCTGACCGACGCGTGGGGAGCCACAGATGCCTTTTTAAAGCGTAACAGCTCTGCTCTCGGCTCATCGTGCTCGTTGTTTTTCATTAGTGGAAATTCAAATAAGTTTTGACTTCTCTACAGTTTGTTGTGTTGTATTTGTGAAAGAGTCACAGAGGAGTGCTAAAGTAAAGTGTTTGTTCGCAGAGATCTCAGCACATGTTGCACAGAATTTCCACAAACAACTTCACAACAGTTAATCTGAGGATGACCACACGAAGCATAATCTGAGCCTGCAGAAATAATCCATGCAGGGACTCAAGAAGTTTCAAATCTACCTAAATGTCACAGCTAAATATTCATGAACTGGATAAAAGCATGACACCTGATTTGTAAAAAAATAAAGAGTTTATAATCACTGTTGTATTTTTCTGTTTTGAAGGTATAAGAAGTACAGAGTGCGCTGTGTCAACTGCTGGCATATCCCGAGGAAAGAGGGCAACTCCAACTCATGCTGCCTCAAGTGTGGAAACTTTGTGAGGCTGACCTCAGCTCAACGGAAACACACCACCTAGGGAACGTACACGGAGCGAAGGTGTTTTTTTTTTGTTTTTTTTATATGTCCACATAAATGTGACGAAGCTCTTCACACACACACACACACACTCTCTCTCTGCTGCTGTAGTCGTCTACAATTCACTGCAGATGTCAACGCAAACATGGAAGAGCAGCACCAGCTTCTTACATCTTACTTGACTCAGAGTATTTAAACATTGTACCTCAGGCGAGCAGCACTAATCCCCTTCATGCTGTACGCACCGGGGACAAACAGGCTAAAACCAATCTGCACTGCACTGATCCTGTTTGTGCTACCTGCCAACCTGTGTGACAGAAGTTAGGGGACGTACTGATGAAGCACAAACAGAGCTGAGAATCATTTGCACAAATAAAAGACGCTACTATTTAAAAAGTAGACGCATTCAGCGGAAAGTTCCTTCATAATTGTTGATATTTTTCATGTAAATAGCTCCAGCGTTGCTCGTGTGTGTGTGTGTGACGGTCTGCAGTGCCAGACGGCTGCAATAGAAAGTTATTTCTGTACCGGACCTAAAAACAGCAACTTGAGCTCACTGCGCTGCGTTCACTGTTATTAACTGCAAAACAATTTGCTTCTCTCGACCTCAACTGTCTGCTACGTTCAGTGGATGCACGTTAAGTTTGCGCACGTTAGATTAAGTTATTTATTTCGGTGTCTTTGTCATTGTTTTGTGGAGGGTTGGTTTATTTGAGGTGTTGCTGGTTGATTTGGTGCACTGATTTCTTTAGCATTAGTTTTCTGTGGCATGAAAAAACATTTTTTTGTGTGTGAGCGTGTATATTTGGGGTTTGCATTAAATTCAGTATGAAACATCATCAATATGTTTCCTGCTTCTTCTTAGGCACATAAAGGCCTGCGCTTGATCCCCTGACTCAAAATGCAACGACTATAAAGCGGTATAATAGTTTCTACACATATCACATTAAACTACGCTGAGTACGTACAGGGGAGAATTGTTCATTAATGAGACTTCCCACAGTTTCCACGGCCCACCCTGCAGTTACAAGGCCCATTTGCCAAGTGGGTGGCCTCACACGAAGTGATACAGTGCAGCTATTATTTCAAAAACGGATTACGTCTTCCTCTTATTCGAAACAGCCAGCGCCGCCGCCTCTCTCACCGTGTGCCAAACCATCCGGCAACGAGAGGAACACCGAAGGAAATGAGCGCTGTCGAAGCCAAGGACATAAAAGATAGAAGAGAGCCCAATAAAACCGATGTGCTCGCTTCATTTTTTTTTTTTTTTTTACATTAAGCACATTTGAATTCAAAACAGGACTTAGTAAACACGTGTTTTTACAGCGTGGGATTGCTACTTAAGTCAAAGATCTGAATACATCTTCAGCAATATGCTTACAATGAAACATAAACCTAATAAAATACAAACATTTGTCATGAGTCTAGCTCCGTGTGCAGCCGCGCAGCTGGCCAAGAGTCCAGTCTCCATCTTTTTTTACCACAGCGAAAAACATAAAATATCTGTTTGAAATGAGTGGTTAATTATATCCTCAGCTCTCTATCATCCGGTGCCATTCATAATCTGAAGCTTTCATTCAGGGCTCACTGCTTCAGGTTTGCATCTGATGTTTTGATGCAGATGGACTGCAGGAGGAGGAGGAGGAGGAGGAGGAGAAAGTTTAGAGTGGGAGGCTAAAAAGTCAAAGATGCAGCAACTTCTTTTTTTTTTTGTGAATGAAAGGAGAGGAGCGGGTCTGTTCTGTCCAAGACAGGCGCTAATCGGGCCTGTTCGGGCCGCCGTGCCACCGGACACTCTGCTGGACCATGACCTTGGACAGGAAACTCATGGACGAGACGGATATTGACGTGGAGGGACAGACTGATTGTGTTGAGGACAGGAAGAAGTCAGATTTGAAGGGTAATGCGGACTTTGAGCAAAGCGCGTCATCCTTCGCTCCGGAAGACCGGGAGGAGGGAGACTTTGCAGCCCGGTTACAGGATGGTCCGGCCGGCAGAGGCGCCTCGGTGAAGCCTCCGTACTCTTACATCGCTCTCATCACCATGGCCATCCTCCAGAGCCCGAAAAAGAGACTCACCCTCAGTGAGATTTGTGATTTTATCAGCCAGCGCTTCGCGTATTATCGGGAGAAGTTCCCGGCGTGGCAGAACTCAATCCGCCACAACTTGTCTTTAAATGACTGCTTTGTTAAAATGCCCGGGAGCCCGGGAATCCCGGGAAGGGCAACTATTGGACTTTGGATCCCATGTCGGCAGATATGTTTGAAAACGGGAGTTTTCTCCGGCGGAGGAAACGTTTCAAGAGGCAGCATTTGTACATGGGAGCGCTGAAGGACTCCAGGGCGCAGGAGCGCAGCCTCATACCCGTGTTTCCCCTGCTCGGAGCGCACAGGATGGGTTCTTGCCTCCGGGGTCCTGATTTGTACCACGACCTGGGCATAAGAAGCCGTTTAAGCTCCCACAGTAGTCCGAGCATCCCACCTGTGAGCAGCATAATCCCCGCGCTCTCCTCGCTCCTCTCCAAGAGTTTCCCTTCGTGTCTAAACTTTGAACATTTCGACCCGGGTCGCTGCGCCGCCGTCCCGTCTTTGGCCCCAAACTCCTCGCTCATGCCTCGAGTCTCCATGCACGGGATAATGACCAACTACCCCGTTTCTCACTTCCCCACTGGGATCATAAAAGTTTCCTCTAATCCGGTTTAATGTATCGACACCCGCCTGGAGATCTTCTTCCTCTCAGCCTGAGAATAAACTCACAGCACATTATGTAAAAATACATTTAAAAAAAAAAAAACATGATGGCCAAACAGGCCACCGTATTTAGCAGTTTGTTTTCTTGAAGCAAATGTTTTTGATTTTTTTTTACAGTTCATAATAAAACGTGATTGAATGTACGCAGTCTGTGAGTTTATCATCATCATCATAGACACTCAGATAATCTAAATAATTAGTTATTTCATTTTACATTTAAAGGACAGTTTGAGATCATGTTTGTTTTTGTTTTGACCAAACTGAAGGGAAATTATTTATGCAAATCTGAAGCGCAGAGATTTATTTTATTTTATTTTATTTTTTTTTAAGAATGACACCAAAAAGTTTTTTTCTATATTCTTAATATAATTTAACACACATTATACAATAATAATAATAATAATAACATTTTGTAGTAAAAGGGGCTGTTGATTTTATAATAATAAAACTAACTGAGATCAAATTTAAGATTATTTAACATTAAGATTATCTGATTTAAATAATTCAAATTGTGTAACATCTGAACAAAGTAAATAAATAAATAAAATGGTACAATAAATAAAAAGAAGTGTGCCTAAATGTGAAATCACTGAACGACACTTCCAAAGCTCTGAAATGTTCAGTCTGTTCTGCACAAACCTTTCTTCACGTGTCTGCTTTGGAAAAATAAGACATTTATTTTGGAGGATTGATGATCAGCTTTGTTTTCAAGTCAACGCCAGCACCAGAGGTCACGAAAAGATCTGTCTCTGTGTGTGTGTGATTTAATCCATCATGTTCACGCCGTGAATGCTCCGCCTGTGCTGATTAGCAGTGATTATTAAATACATGTGATCATCTGGCATCAGATTTTATTAAAAGTTAAAACTCTTCTGCTGGATTTCATTTTTTTTTTTAAGACCAAGCTCATCATATTTGTTTTTTTAATGCAAAATGTTACGAGCTATTTGTGAAGTAAGCCATCAGGTGAATGAAGGATCGCAGTTATTTGAATAAAACATTTATAGTCTATTTCTATAAATATTTAGGGTGTTTGCATGGTGTGTAAGAGCTCAGACTGTAACACGCGTTTAAACTGAGGAAATATGTAGACAAATAAAACAGAAGCAGCATCGTGGGGACATTTTTAGTGCTTCCTTTACATGTTGTTGTCCTGTCAAATCTATGAATTCCTCACAAGAGGAAAACCAAACTTTAATATTTTGTGTAATAACGATACAAATTCCTCCTTTTTTCAGCCCCAAAGTTTCACCTTTTTACTCAAAGCATCTCGAATCTGCAAAAGCATTTATTTCAGCCCACTGACATACATTTAACACGTTTGGATTTACAGTTTTACACACTGTTACAGTTGTTGTCAGTCCTACGTGCTAAGGAGGTAATTTTATCCAGCGTGTGGAGGAAATCTCTCCCAGGATGTAGCTGCTGGTGTAAGTGTGATGTGGCTCACAGCAGATCTTCTTGCTTTCTGTAAACAGCTGCCTTCCACCTAAATAACCCCTCTGGGAGCAGTTTGCTTTTCCTGGCACACTCGGCCATATTTGACTTTAATTCAGTTACAGCGCGCACAGTCCTGTTCTCCTGCCTTTGAAAAAATAAAAATCCCCACATCTCCTTGGGAGTGTGGCCCATTAAAGTTAAGTCAGCGACGTGTGCGCTAGAGTTGGACTGCAGCATGAGAGCGCTGTGACAGGAAATATGATGGAGTGTGTATATTTGAAGAAAGGGGGGACCCCCTCTCCAAACCCTGAAGAGCAGATGACTGAAGCCACCCATGAGCTCATAATTTATCCACATGTCTGTGTAAAAAGAGAGAAACTTTACTGAAAGAGTGGCATGTCATCCCACGAGCATGGAAGTCCATTTCCACCAGTGAAATCATACAGTAACTTTATCAAAGACACGCAAAGAAAAGGTCCAAAGCGCACCATATAATAAAAAACAGTAAATACATAGACACACATGCAACTTCAATCAGCTAACTGCACCCACATACAAACTCCAGTGGCTCCACAGCCTGGATGAAAACCCGACCGAGCTCAGCTCAGGGTTGGCCAACGCCGCAATAATGCCATTTTGTGAAGCAAACAGCCTGCATGTAAGATTTCAAATTATAGCAGAGCGAGTCGGCACAATGCACCAACGTGGAAGTTTCAAGAAGCAGCTCTGTGCCATCGTTATCGGCCACGTTGAGCCTCTGCATGTTGTTTTTTTACTGTGGGCCGTATAAATAAAGCCACAAGCAAGCATATTATGTTTGTGCGTACAGCTTGTCTGTGTCATCATCTGAGAGTAACACACAATTTAACAGCAGAGAGGCATTTTCATCAAACTAACAGAGTTTACCTCCTGTTGATCCACACTGACCTGTGATCAGGTGAACGGTGTCTCTGTCATTCGTACGTCTGTTCTCACACTATGTAACTTTGGGCTCCGGGTCGGGAGAAGTACGTAACGCTTTACGGCACTAAGTCACACACCACCAACTATTTCACTGATTTTGGTGAAACTGGATCATATTTTATGGAGGAAATGTTTTCTGGTTTTCCCTCTGATGTCCTCCGGCTGCTCCGCCTCAACTCTCTGTGATTTACAGAGTTTCCTGATGGACAGTGAAGTAAACTGCTGCCAACTGTAGCTGCTGTTAGCTCATGTTAGCACAGTTTGTTAGCCGGGCTGGATTACAGGCCCCCGGGGCTCAGCAGCCTCTATGGACATAATGGCAGAGGAGAAGAGAGTGAAGAGGACGCTGACGGAGGAAGCTAAGAAGAGAAAAGGAGAGAGTGAGCGAGCAAGAAGCCGCCGGACAAGAGTAAATCTGGGACTGACTTTTAGTGGTTGGTGAGAGCTTGGTGAAATAAAAGGCTGAAAGACAGACGCCGAGCTGGGCTGACTGCTGCTGGACTAGTCAGTAATATTAGCTGGCTGCTAACGTCTGCTGTTGGTGACCTGAGCCAAACATCAAACAACCATCAGCATTTATTTAAATCCTAACAAATTTTTCATCTGTTTTGGTAGAAACTGGCTTCCATACAAGAACATTTGGTGTAACGTTTGGAAACAAATCCACGAGGCAGAGAGGGAATGAAGATGAACATAAGGTCAAGGTGACAGTCCAGTTTCTCTTGCCAGATCTTCGGCTCAGTTGGAGTCTAATGTGTCTGTGCGATTATAGTCGAGGCTCGACATAAAACCACAACAAAAGCTGCAGCAGAAAATGAGAGGATTGCAGATTTTCTCTCGCAATGTTTTGCCTCCAAATAAGCGGACGATGACAGCGGCCAAAGCAGAGAGCCAGAGACATGACGTAATGAGTTCAGCCTCAGTCACCCGTTAGCTGATCCAGTTTGTCTTTGTGTGTTTCTTAGGTTTGTGCAGTGAAGGGCTCGCTTGTGTTTCTTGTTTCTTGGTCACTGCTACATGTTTAGTGATGAAGACACATTTGGTTTCAATTCTCTTTGTTTTTTTATTCTCCTGTAACTTGATCCTGGCATTTGTGCTGTTTTCTTTCTTGGCATATTTCCCACCCTGTACCACCTGAACAATTCAGTGTATATTCTGGATAATCTACGCACTGTACGTACTGTACGTATCGATTGGCTTTGTTTGGCATTACGGCTGTGATCCAGTGTCAGCTACCTCGCAGTGAACACGGTTGGACCAAACACAAACTCTGAAACCAGTGGTAGCCAGTCTGGCAGGGAATACAGTAGTCAACTGAGGTGTGTGTTTTTTTTTTTTTCTTGCACACATTTGGGACTTATGGCGACCGACTCACTTCTGGAGCCAGCCTCAAGTGGACGTTTGAGGAACTGCAGTTTTTGGCACTTCTGCGTCGGCTTCACTTCACAGACGTGGAGGTTGCCGCGGAAGTTACTCAGCAATCTTTCCATCAGGAAAGTCTGTAAATCAGCAGCCGTCAGTTCCAACCCAACATTGAAAACAGGAAACAGAAGTTTCTCTTTTATTTGAATAATAATAAAAAAAACTTTCATACTGAGAAGACGTACTGTTTATTTCTGAAGACTTTCTAGGAAGTGTTGATTCCTGGAAAAGAAATAGTTTTTGAAAACTTCTTGGCGGCCGGACACAGGAACTCCAAAGACTTTCCTGGAAGGTTTAACCACTTGTTTTATTAATATACAGAACACGAGGGGTTAAAAAAAGCTTATCATAAAGTTAGGCTAGTTAGCCTTTAATGGATTTAATAATGACGTTAATGATAATGTGTCCTCATAAGACGACTTGATTAGTCTCGAGTGTTGCTGCTGTCTTCCTGTGAGACGGCCACTTCAAAACTATCTCATGGTCTCCTTCCTTTCGTCAACAAACTTTTTCAGTGTGTTTTATACTAACAACATAAAGCTCCTGTAAATATCACACCAATAATATTAATTGAATGTTAGTATATTATCATACATTATACAGACGTTTGGCGATAGAGAGAAGGCACAGATAAAAGCTCTCTCTCTTTGCTCTCTAATGCCCCGTTTGATGCTCTCTGTGCAGCTTCACAATGCTTCCCACTCTCTATCAGCATTAGCCCGTTGTAATACAGTTCAAGTTTGGTGGCTCTAACATGCTGTGGATAATAATTTATTCAACAAAAATAAAAAGTCAGAAAAATCTTTTATTTTTATTCTTTAAATGTAATAAAGCACATACACTTTGTGTCAGTACAGCATCTTTTGAATTACACTTTACAAGTATGAAATGTTAGCACAGTTTGGTACATAATGAATACAAAGATCAAAATAAATCATTATCCAACACTTTTAATATATTCAGTAGACGTAAATAGGATTTCACTTGTATTATCCAGCAGGTTACTCTGAAGTGTCATATGAGGAAAACAAAATATAACACACAGAGAAAGGTGGAGCTAAAACCTTTAAATGCTCTGTTCACTCTCACAATTCTTCACACGCTCCGTTAGCATTAGCCTGTTATAATACATTTTAAAGCTGGTTATATGAGCTAAGTCAGCATCTTATTTGTTGAGTCAGACAGAAGGCTTCACATCAGATGAAGGCTGATTTCATTTTTTTTCCTTTTCAGTACCTTCAGTAGGTTTGATGTCGTCGTAGTGAAACACTTTATACGCTATCTGCTCGATTGCTTTAAACCCCCCACACTCCATTAGACATGCAAACCAGCCATCACCAATGTAAGCCAGGTCTGAGTAACCACTGGGTCCACTGTTCAGGATCCCGAGTTGCTCCATGCGTTTGGATCCCGTGGAGATTTATTCAGATACACTCCTAAATCAGCCCTTTGGACCGATCGCTTGGGTGTGTGAAGAGCAGCCACTTGTTTGGATTTGTATCTTTACCTTCAGCTGGAAAGGACACCACACTTCCCTGACAGCCTCCACCTGTTTCCACAAGCTTGTTAGCAGGCGGGAGTATGGTAAAATCATGTCCTTTATTCTCACTGACAGTTTCCACTCGATTACCTCTCGTGCTGCGGGAATTGCAGTAGACGAAGCTGGTGTTGTTATCATCAAAACACTCTGCCATTTGACATTCATTTGACTCATTTTGCAGCATTTTGCCAAGATGCCATGTTTCACCAGAATCATCACTATACAGGGACAATGCATAAGATTTTTTGCATTCCTGATCATCTTTCTTAGGGAAAGCATAAGTTGGAACAACCAATCTACCACTCTCCATTTGAATGCCATGGCCTGGCCCAACAGAAAATGTGGCCGAGTTTTTAATGTCAGCCAGTTCAGGATTGTCAGTCAAATCAGTCACCTTGCTCCATGTTTTACCGTCATCTGTAGATGTAACATAGCAGAGACGGGTCTTGTTGGTCTTGTTTTTTTTCTGCCACTCCTCTGAGACGGTGCCCTCAACACAGATGAAAAACAGGAAAAGTTTCTTGGTGGTTTTGTCGTACATCGGACACGGGTTCATAGGACGGTGTCCATCAAGATGTGCCTCCTTCACCAGCTTGAGTTCTGACCACTAGAAAGAGTTCAGAGGTGTGTAAATAAAACAGATCTGATGTGGCTGAAAGCAGAAGTGTGTATTCACACAGAAATAAAACAATTGTTTGTGATAATTACCTCAATCGTCCTCACATCAGACGATTCCTTCTTCAGCGTTCCTGTTTTCATCATCAGGTTTTTGCACTGGCATCATCTGGGGTATCCTCTGCTCCGCAGGCCAGGAAGATGTTTTTGTCTTTGTCGTAGAAAAGAGCAGGAATCCTGTACACATGAGACACAAAGACTGTTGTCTTTGTGGCATTGGTTCACAATGACATGAACATCCGTTGCCCATGGTTGTCGTCTGTCCGTAAAGTTAGAGGAAGGTTTGTCCTCTCGGGTTAGGGTCAGAGGTTTTTATAAGACTGGGTGATGCATTGTGTCTATGAGGGTGGAGTCTTTATTCATCATATTATCAGCAAGTGAAGGGTGGAGTTTATTTCACTTCTCAGATTGTATCATAAACACATTGATTACACAGTTATGAAACATGATAACATGGCAAAAATAGTTGAGGAGTTTATTTCACTTCTCAATTTGTCAAAACACAAACTGGACTACAGCATACATATGAGCGAAGTGAAACATAAGTGTTTATAGATAAGAAGGGCACTTTGTTATTTGTGTGTTTTGTACTTGTGATGTTGTAGAAGAAAACCTTCAGCTGGGCCAGTTGTCTTCAGGTTCCCTCACAGAGAAGATTCTGATACAGAGAGCATGCATGGATACACCGTTCTGCCTAAATTATAAACTGTTCTTACACTTGTCTCAGCTTTATATGGTAGCTATCCGAGCCTGAGAGGTAGATGTCTGTGACTAACAGCTAAGATCAGTTCTCATCCGTGATTATTATAAAAACAGAGTATCTCTAAGGTGTTATCTCACATTCATCCTGAGCAAAACACACTCAGTGTCTGTCTCAGTCACACATCCAAAGATCCTTAAAGTCAAGTTAAGATGTCAACAGATATGTATTTTCTGATGACTTGTCCAGGTATAAACACTAACCATGTTTTGTTTTGGGGTTTTTGTTTTTACCTGACAGGAAAAATCTTATTCCAGCTATAAGAAGTGAACTGCAGTTAAATGTTTTATTGCTTGTCGTCCTGTAGGCAGTGTCAGCACCAAACGTCACGTAATCAGAACAAATACACGTGTACAGCTGTCCATTTTTATCACATGCAAAGAGCATGAAGATTTGATTCTCTCAAAGGATTCCTGTTCACTTCTTCCTCTTTGGAATGAAAGGCACTTTTCATTCTTTGATTTTGTTCATGGGGCGCCAAATCACCAAAAATAACAAATCTGATATGTTCATAAAAAAATCAATGAAGAACGCTCTTATAACCTCATTTATTTATCAAAATGTCACAAAAAATCTTGTTTTATCCTTTTAAATTTAATAAACAACACAAACTTTGTGTCAGTACAGCATCTTTTGAATTACACTTTACAAGTATAACATAGTACAGTATGGTAAATAATGAATGTGGCTGTTACAGCTGAAAACAAAATGAAACAAATTAAATCATTTTAATAGATGATTGTTCCAACCCAACATTGAAAACAGGAAACAGAAGTTTCTCTCTTATTTGAATAATAATAAAAAAAACTTTCATACTGAGAAGACGTACTGTTTATTTCTGAAGACTTTGTAGGAAGTGTTGATTCCTGGAAAAGAAATAGTTTTTGAAAACTTCTTGGCGGCCGGACACAGGAACTCCAAAGACTTTCCTGGAAGGTTTAACCACTTGTTTTATTAATATACAGAACACGAGGGGTTAAAAAAAGCTTATCATAAAGTTAGGCTAGTTAGCCTTTAATGGATTTAATAATGACGTTAATGATAATGTGTCCTCATAAGACGACTTGATTAGTCTCGAGTGTTGCTGCTGTCTTCCTGTGAGACGAAGCCACTTCAAAACTATCTCATGGTCTCCTTCCTTTCTCGTCAACAAACTTTTTCAGTGTGTTTTATACTAACAACATAAAGCTCCCTGTAAATATCACACCAATAATATTAATTGAATGTTAGTATATTATCATACATTATACAGACGTTTGGCGATAGAGAGAAGGCACAGATAAAAGCTCTCTCTCTTTGCTCTCTAATGCCCCGTTTGATGCTCTCTGTGCAGCTTCACAATGCTTCCCACTCTCTATCAGCATTAGCCCGTTGTAATACAGTTCAAGTTTGGTGGCTCTAACATGCTGTGGATAATAATTTATTCAACAAAAATAAAAAGTCAGAAAAATCTTTTATTTTTTATTCTTTAAATGTAATAAAGCACATACACTTTGTGTCAGTACAGCATCTTTTGAATTACACTTTACAAGTATGAAATGTTAGCACAGTTTGGTACATAATGAATACAAAGATCAAAATAAATCATTATCCAACACTTTTAATATATTCAGTAGACGTAAATAGGATTTCACTTGTATTATCCAGCAGGTTACTCTGAAGTCTCATATGAGGAAAACAAAATATAACACACAGAGAAAGGTGGAGCTAAAACCTTTAAATGCTCTGTTCACTCTCACAATTCTTCACACGCTCCGTTAGCATTAGCCTGTTATAATACATTTTAAAGCTGGTAATATGAGCTAAGTCAGCATCTTATTTGTTGAGTCAGACAGAAGGCTTCACATCAGATGAAGGCTGATTTCATTTTTTTCTTTTCAGTACCTTCAGTAGGTTTGATGTCGTCGTAGTGAAACACTTTATACGCTATCTGCTCGATTGCTTTAAACCCCCCACACTCCATTAGACATGCAAACCAGCCATCACCAATGTAAGCCAGGTCTGAGTAACCACTGGGTCCACTGTTCAGGATCCCGAGTTTGCTCCATGCGTTTGGATCCCGTGGAGATTTATTCAGATACACTCCTAAATCAGCCCTTTTGGACCGATCGCTTGGGTGTGTGAAGAGCAGCCACTTGTTTGGATTTGTATCTTTACCTTCAGCTGGAAAGGACACCACACTTCCCTGACAGCCTCCACCTGTTTCCACAAGCTTGTTAGCAGGCGGGAGTATGGTAAAATGATTTCCTTTATTCTCACTGACAGTTTCCACTCGATTATCTCGTGCTGCGGGATTGCAGTAGACGGCTGGTGTTGTTATCATCAAAACACTCTGCCATTTGACATTCATTTGACTCATTTTGCAGCATTTTGCCAAGATGCCATGTTTCACCAGAATTATCACTATACAGGGACAATGCATAAGATTTTTTGCATTCCTGATCATCTTTCTTAGGAAAGCATAAGTTGGAACAACCAATCTACCACTCTCCATTTGAATGCCATGGCCTGGCCCAACAGAAAATGTGGCCGAGTTTTTAATGTCAGCCAGTTCAGGATTGTCAGTCAAATCAGTCACCGTGCTCCATGTTTTACCGTCATCTGTAGATGTAACATAGCAGAGACGGGTCTTGTTGGTCTTGTTTTTTCTGCCACTCCTCTGAGACGGTGCCCTCAACACAGATGAAAAACAGGAAAAGTTTCTTGGTGGTTTTGTCGTACATCGGACACGGGTTCATAGGACGGTGTCCATCAAGATGTGCCTCCTTCACCAGCTTGAGTTCTGACCACTAGAAAGAGTTCAGAGGTGTGTAAATAAAACAGATCTGATGTGGCTGAAAGCAGAAGTGTGTATTCACACAGAAATAAAACAATTGTTTGTGATAATTACCTCAATCGTCCTCACATCAGACGATTCCTCCTTCTTCAGCGCTCCTGTTTTCATCATCAGATTTTTTGCACTGGCATCATCTGGGGTATCCCTCTGCTCCGCGAAGGCCAGGAAGATGTTTTTGTCTTTGTCGTAGAAAAGAGCAGGAATCCTGTACACATGAGACACAAAGACTGTTGTCTTTTGTGGCATTGGTTCACAATGACATGAACATCCGTTGCCCATGGTTGTCGTCTGTCCGTAAAGTTAGAGGAAGGTTTGTCCTCTCGGGTTAGGGTCAGAGGTTTTTATAAGACTGGGTGATGCATTGTGTCTATGAGGGTGGAGTCTTTATTCATCATATTATCAGCAAGTGAAGGGTGGAGTTTATTTCACTTCTCAGATTGTATCATAAACACATTGATTACACAGTTATGAAACATGATAACATGGCAAAAATAGTTGAGGAGTTTATTTCACTTCTCAATTTGTCAAAACACAAACTGGACTACAGCATACATATGAGCGAAGTGAAACATAAGTGTTTATAGATAAGATGGGCACTTTGTTATTTGTGTGTTTTGTACTTGTGATGTTGTAGAAGAAAACCTTCAGCTGGGCCAGTTGTCTTCAGGTTCCCTCACAGAGAAGATTCTGATACAGAGAGCATGCATGGATACACCGTTCTGCCTAAATTATAAACTGTTCTTACACTTGTCTCAGCTTTATATGGTAGCTATCCGAGCCTGAGAGGTAGATGTCTGTGACTAACAGCTAAGATCAGTTCTCATCCGTGATTATTATAAAAACAGAGTATCTCTAAGGTGTTATCTCACATTCATCCTGAGCAAAACACACTCAGTGTCTGTCTCAGTCACACATCCAAAGATCCTTAAAGTCAAGTTAAGATGTCAACAGATATGTATTTTCTGATGACTTGTCCAGGTATAAACACTAACCATGTTTTGTTTTGGGGGTTTTTGTTTTTTACCTGACAGGGAAAAATCTTATTCCAGCTATAAGAAGTGAACTGCAGTTAAATGTTTTATTGCTTGTCGTCCTGTAGGCAGTGTCAGCACCAAACGTCACGTAATCAGAACAAATACACGTGTACAGCTGTCCATTTTTATCACATGCAAAGAGCATGAAGATTTGATTCTCTCAAAGGATTCCTGTTCACTTCTTCCTCTTTGGAATGAAAGGCACTTTTCATTCTTTGATTTTGTTCATGGGAGCGCCAAATCACCAAAAATAACAAATCTGATATGTTCATAAAAAAATCAATGAAGAACGCTCTTATAACCTCATTTATTTATCAAAATGTCACAAAAAATCTTGTTTTATCCTTTTAAATTTAATAAACAACACAAACTTTGTGTCAGTACAGCATCTTTTGAATTACACTTTACAAGTATAACATAGTACAGTATGGTAAATAATGAATGTGGCTGTTACAGCTGAAAACAAAATGAAACAAATTAAATCATTTTAATAGATGATTGTTCCAACCCAACATTGAAAACAGGAAACAGAAGTTTCTCTTTATTTGAATAATAATAAAAAAACTTTCATACTGAGAAGACGTACTGTTTATTTCTGAAGACTTTGTAGGAAGTGTTGATTCCTGGAAAAAATAGTTTTTGAAAACTTCTTGGGCGGACACAGGAACTCCAAAGACTTTCCTGGAAGGTTTAACCACTTGTTTTATTAATATACAGAACACGAGGGGTTAAAAAAAGCTTATCATAAAGTTAGGCTAGTTAGCCTTTAATGGATTTAATAATGACGTTAATGATAATGTGTCCTCATAAGACGACTTGATTAGTCTCGAGTGTTGCTGCTGTCTTCCTGTGAGAAGCCACTTCAAAACTATCTCATGGTCTCCTTCCTTTCTCGTCAACAAACTTTTTCAGTGTGTTTTATACTAACAACATAAAGCTCCCTGTAAATATCACACCAATAATATTAATTGAATGTTAGTATATTATCATACATTATACAGACGTTTGGCGATAGAGAGAAGGCACAGATAAAAGCTCTCTCTCTTTGCTCTCTAATGCCCCGTTTGATGCTCTCTGTGCAGCTTCACAATGCTTCCCACTCTCTATTAGCATTAGCCCGTTGTAATACAGTTCAAGTTTGGTGGCTCTAACATGCTGTGGATAATAATTTATTCAACAAAAATAAAAAGTCAGAAAAATCTTTTATTTTTTATTCTTTAAATGTAATAAAGCACATACACTTTGTGTCAGTACAGCATCTTTTGAATTACACTTTACAAGTATGAAATGTTAGCACAGTTTGGTACATAATGAATACAAAGATCAAAATAAATCATTATCCAACACTTTTAATATATTCAGTAGACGTAAATAGGATTTCACTTGTATTATCCAGCAGGTTACTCTGAAGTCTCATATGAGGAAAACAAAATATAACACACAGAGAAAGGTGGAGCTAAAACCTTTAAATGCTCTGTTCACTCTCACAATTCTTCACACGCTCCGTTAGCATTAGCCTGTTATAATACATTTTAAAGCTGGTAATATGAGCTAAGTCAGCATCTTATTTGTTGAGTCAGACAGAAGGCTTCACATCAGATGAAGGCTGATTTCATTTTTTTTCCTTTTCAGTACCTTCAGTAGGTTTGATGTCGTCGTAGTGAAACACTTTATACGCTATCTGCTCGATTGCTTTAAACCCCCACTCCATTAGACATGCAAACCAGCCATCACCAATGTAAGCCAGGTCTGAGTAACCACTGGGTCCACTGTTCAGGATCCCGAGTTTGCTCCATGCGTTTGGATCCCGTGGAGATTTATTCAGATACACTCCTAAATCAGCCCTTTTGGACCGATCGCTTGGGTGTGTGAAGAGCAGCCACTTGTTTGGATTTGTATCTTTACCTTCAGCTGGAAAGGACACCACACTTCCCTGACAGCCTCCACCTGTTTCCACAAGCTTGTTAGCAGGCGGGAGTATGGTAAAATGATTTCCTTTATTCTCACTGACAGTTTCCACTCGATTATCTCTCGTGCTGCGGGAATTGCAGTAGACGAAGCTGGTGTTGTTATCATCAAAACACTCTGCCATTTGACATTCATTTGACTCATTTTGCAGCATTTTGCCAAGATGCCATGTTTCACCAGAATTATCACTATACAGGGACAATGCATAAGATTTTTTGCATTCCTGATCATCTTTCTTAGGGAAAGCATAAGTTGGAACAACCAATCTACCACTCTCCATTTGAATGCCATGGCCTGGCCCAACAGAAAATGTGGCCGAGTTTTTAATGTCAGCCAGTTCAGGATTGTCAGTCAAATCAGTCACCTTGCTCCATGTTTTACCGTCATCTGTAGATGTAACATAGCAGAGACGGGTCTTGTTGGTCTTGTTTTTTTTCTGCCACTCCTCTGAGACGGTGCCCTCAACACAGATGAAAAACAGGAAAAGTTTCTTGGTGGTTTTGTCGTACATCGGACACGGGTTCATAGGACGGTGTCCATCAAGATGTGCCTCCTTCACCAGCTTGAGTTCTGACCACTAGAAAGAGTTCAGAGGTGTGTAAATAAAACAGATCTGATGTGGCTGAAAGCAGAAGTGTGTATTCACACAGAAATAAAACAATTGTTTGTGATAATTACCTCAATCGTCCTCACATCAGACGATTCCTTCTTCAGCGTTCCTGTTTTCATAATCAGATTTTTTGCACTGGCATCATCTGGGGTATCCCTCTGCTCCGCGAAGGCCAGGAAGATGTTTTTGTCTTTGTCGTAGAAAAGAGCAGGAATCCTGTACACATGAGACACAAAGACTGTTGTCTTTTGTGGCATTGGTTCACAATGACATGAACATCCGTTGCCCATGGTTGTCGTCTGTCCGTAAAGTTAGAGGAAGGTTTGTCCTCTCGGGTTAGGGTCAGAGGTTTTTATAAGACTGGGTGATGCATTGTGTCTATGAGGGTGGAGTCTTTATTCATCATATTATCAGCAAGTGAAGGGTGGAGTTTATCTCACTTCCACACACATTTCCTCCTTCAGCGTTCCTGTTTACATAACCAGGTTTTTTGCACTGGCATCATCTGCGGTATCCTCTGCTCCGCGAAGGCCAGGAAGATGTTTTTGTCGTAGAAAAGAGCAGGAATCCTGTACACTTCTTTATCTTTGGAGAGAAACACTGCTGTCTTTTGTGGCGCTCGTTCATAATGACATGAAGATCCGTTGCCCATTGTTGTCGTCTGTCCGTCAAGTTAGAGGAAGGTTTGTCTGCTGGGCTTAGGGTCAGACTGGGTGATGCATTGGTGACGAATGAAGGTGGAGTCTTTATGTGACTAAGTGATGATATTGATATTTTTTGCCCTTGTGATCAATTTGAAAGACGTTGGTTGTATAGATATGAAACATGATGATGACATTGCAGTCATAACCAGAAAACATGGGGGGAGTTTGTCTCAGACAAACTGGACTAGAGCATGCAGACATTTCATGAGAGAAGTGAAACATGAGTTGTTTCCCGTGTTGAACTGATTAATTTTTTAGAAAACAAAAAAAAAAATGCTCGATATTTCCCTGTTTAACTTTGAAGTAGACAAATTTAGACTTTTATTCAAAGACCTGCAGCCGTTTGTGAGTGAGGGGGGAGTCTTCCCACCTAAACCTCTCTGTTCATTTCTGAAGAAGTGAAGCACTGTCTGATACATTATGACATATTATCGTCCATGATAAACCATGGAAAATGACTCAGGTGTTGAACGGACATATGCAGTTACATATTAGTGACGTTCAGAATGTTTCAGACATGAGTTGTTGCTGTGAGTGAGGAATTTAACAGATAATGTGACATTTTGTGGCACTCATTCAGGTAATTCACCACTTAATTATACTACAGCATGTACCTCTCAACCTGACTGGCCCTGCCATGATAGATCCCTCCGGTAAAATTTATTGTTCCATACAACGAGACTATTTGGCCTGGCCCCAAACTAAAAGCCTGACACCTATATGTCATGTGAATGAAATCATTTGTGATGTCACTGTAGGATTGCCGGACTTTAAAGTTTCTATCTCTACCTGAGCCTCAGAGGTAGATGTCTGTGACTAACAGCCAAGAACAGTTTTCATCCATGATTATTATGGATCTCCAAGGCGTTATCCTGCATACACTATATGGACAAAAGTATTCGGACGCCCGGCGATTATACCAACAGTGTGGAAGCCTTAAGACTGTATAAAACATGACGTCATCTTTATAGGTTTCTGAAATGCCTTTGTGAAGCTCCGACTGTGGTGGCTCTGATCAATGAAGAAAACTCTTATAACCTCATTTATTTGGCAAAAATGACAAAAAAAAATTCTTTATTCTTTAAATGTAATAAAGCACATACACTTTGTGTCAGTACAGCATCTTTTGAATCATTATCCAACACTTTTAATATATTCAGTAGACGTAAATAGGATTTCACTTGTATTATCCAGCAGGTTACTCTGAAGTCTCATATGAGGAAAACAAAATATAACACACAGAGAAAGGTGGAGCTAAAACCTTTAAATGCTCTGTTCACTCTCACAATTCTTCACACGCTCCGTTAGCATTAGCCTGTTATAATACATTTTAAAGCTGGTTATATGAGCTAAGTCAGCATCTTATTTGTTGAGTCAGACAGAAGGCTTCACATCAGATGAAGGCTGATTTTTTTACTTTCCAATACCCGGTTTGATGTCGTCGTAGTGAAACACTTTATACGCTATCTGCTCGGTTTCTTTCTTCTCCCCACACTCCATTAGACATGCAAACCAGCCATCACCAATGTAAGCCAGGTCTGAGTAACCACTGGGTCCACTGTTCAGGATCCAGGGTGTGCTCCATGCTTCTGGATCCCGTGGAGATTTATTCAGATACACTCCTAAATTAACCCTATCGGACCGATCGCTTGGGTGTGTGAAGAGCAGCCACTTGTTTGGATTTGTATCTTTACCTTCAGCTGGAAAGGACACCACACTTCCCTGACAGCCTCCACCTGTTTCCACAAGCTTGTTAGCAGGCAGGAGGGGGAACAAACCAACTCCTTTATTCTCATCAATAGCTTCCACGCGGTAGCCTCCCTCACTACGGGCATTACAGTAGACGGTGTTGTCATTGATCTCTGCCATTTCACATTCAACTGATTTAGTTTGAAGCATATTGCTAAATTGCCAATTTTTGCCCTTATCATCGCTGTACAGATAAAGTGCATGCGGGACAGAGCAATAGAACATTATGAAAGAGCATGAGGTGGAGCAAGGAGCATAACCATAAAGGGGGACAATCAATCTACCGCTCTCCATCTGAATGCCATGACCTGGTCCAACGGCAAACGTGGCCCAGGTTTTGATTTCAGCCAATTTGGGATTGTCAGTCAAATCAGTCACCGTGCTCCACGTTTGACCAGCATCTGTAGATGTAATATAGCAGAGACGGGCCTTGTTGCAGCCCCAGAATCTCTGCCAGCACTCTGAGACGGTGCCCCTAACACAGATGAAAAACAGGAAAAGTTTCTTGGTGGTTTTGTCGTACGTCGGACACGGGTTCATAGGACGGTATCCTTCAAGAAGTGCCTCCTTCACCAGCTTGAGTTCTGACCACTAGAAAGAGTTCAGAGGTGTGTAAATAAAACAGATCTGATGTGGCTGAAAGCAAAAGTGTGTATTCACAAGCAATTCAGCAATGAAACAGTCGTTGTGGGTTGATTACCTCAATCAGCTTCACATCAGGCGTTTCCTCCTTGAGCGTTCCTGTTTTCATAACCAGGTATTTTGTGCTGGCATCGTTTGTCGTCCTCCTCTGCTCTGCGAACGCCAGGAACTGCTTTCCATCTCCGTTGTAGAAAAGAGAAGGAATCCTGTACACTTCTCCATCTTTGGAAAGAAAGACTGTTTGCTCTTGAGGCGCTCGTGAGGATTTGTTGCCCATGGTTATTGTCTGTCCGCAAACACTGAAGTTAAGGGGAAGTTTGCTCTGCTAGCATTTTTATAAGGCTGAGTGACGGAGGGGGTGAATGAGGGTGGAGTCCTTGTTACAGCAATTGAAACTTATTAACCAAACACTAATAAAGTAACCTGATAAAACTAACAATCAGTCAATGAAGAACTTTGTGCTCTAAACAATGTTTTGCTCTTTTAAAAAATGTAATGATAAACACGTCGGTTACATAAATATGAAACATGATGACATGGCAAAAAGAGTCAAAACACGGGGAAGCAGAAATGGTTTATCTCACTTCTCAAACACAAACTGGACTAGAGAGTACATACATGGAAAAAAAAAAAGAGAAATGAAACATAAGTGGTGTCCTGTGTTGAACTGGTTTCATGGACTCATTTTGACCGAAAACTTGTAGAACTCAAGCTTGAGTCCAACGTAAATCCACTGTATTTATAAAGCAGAGTGGTCCATGTCATTTCATCTCACAGTCTATTCACTTCTTCTTCTCCTGTCATGAAGCCCAGTTATGACTCCTCCCTCCAACCTTATCCATTACTCCATCTATTGGTTGCACTCTCCGGTCCCCAGCAGGGCCGGTTCTAGCTGTTTTGGGGGACCCTATGCAAGATGCTATTTGGAGGCCCCTCTCTGAGAGAGATATTCCAAAACAGGCTGGAATACATTAATACATGCAACAGATGCAGCATGTTCCTGAAAAATGTTTGTCATAAACTCTAAAAATAAGGTGACATAACAGAAAAACGTTCTCCCCACCAGACCCTCACCCCTTCATCACTTAGACTGTCATCCCTCGATCCCTTCGACCCTCATCCCCTCATCCCTTCTTCTCTTCTACAGGACGTCATCTCGGCGCATCCTTTTCCATCACTCACAGTAAACCCATCTAAACTTAAATCTACATTGGCGTGGTCCTTGTTAGTGAATTAAATGTTAAAGGTAATAATCAAACCACAGATTCTTCAAATCTCCGAGTGTTAACGTGTATGCCATGGCTGGTGTGAGCAGGGCAACAGGAATATGACCCAAATGCGGACAAACCAAGCAGAAAGGAGGGATTTATTGACAGATAAAAGGTACAAAAGCTTACTGTAACATGAAGAAGGCGATGGTGAAAACCAGTAAGGCGGACCAAACAGACAATCCCAAAATCCAGAGTAATAGGCAGAGGTTCAAAACAGGCGAGTAACAAGTCTCAGATTACAGGTTTCAGGTAACAGGTTGCAGACTCTTTAAAGGAAAAGGTAAGTAGTGACGATCTGGCACCGACCGCAGAAAAGAGGCTGGTGTAAGTACTGCAGGCCTGATGAGGAAGTGGAAACAGGTGTGCTGTGGAAGTCAGGTGATGGGAGTGGATGAAAGAAAGGGGGGTTACTGCAAAGCAGCTGCTACTTACAGCTGTGCATGTGTTTCTTTAATTCCAGGGGCTGAACAAGACATGACGGCATCATCCGCACGACATTACAGCCAACATTCAGCACATATGTGGGAAGCATCATATCTTTTCAAATGATCATACGCTGCGGTAATCTGGACATTAAGAGCTGCAAAAAAGAATGAACGCAGCCTACCAGAAGGTAAGCTGCAGTACCTCCTCACCTACTGTACAGATCAGGACAGCACTTAATATATTTACAACAGGAGATAAGCTCAGCTGATTTAGCACAACATGTTGACAGCCTGCCTTTTATGCAATCGCTTTTTGTCCCTGCTGCAGGATTAAATTTGTTTTCTCAACATTTAGAGACAGACGGTAAATCTTCCACTTGTAAATCAACTTTTTTTGTGAAGTTAAATAGCAAACATGAACATTTTACCACAGAGCTGGAATACAATGCAATGCCAGTTTTGTTCCATTAGTCAACCTCTGCAGTCACTTAGGACACACTGCTCTCTGCTTCGGAACAATGTTGTTGACCTTGGCTCCAATAACTGCTGGTCAACAGTATTTATGAGCTGTGATCAAATTTCATTCTCGTTCCATTGTCTGATAACAGAAACATAAAAATGTGTGAATGAGGTGATCACAGAGAGGAGAAAGGTAATTCAGAGATTTAACCGTAGAAAAACTGCAGTTCCTCTTGTCGTCCACTTGAGGCTGGCTCCAGAAGTGAGTCAGTCTCCATAAGTCCCCATGTTCAAATGTCACAACTTCACAGCAGAAATAAACATGTTCACAGCCTGGCCCGCTTTGACTGACAGAAACCAGGCGTCATTCAGCCCGCCTCAGCTCCCCCTGGCAGGACTGCCAAGATGGCAACGGCCAGAGCCGCCACACTGAGCAACGGCTTTTCAGAAACCTGTGGGTGTCACGGAGACTCCGTCCATTTATATTAGGTTTATACAGTCTGTGTCTCAACCGATCAAATCAAATCTAAAACAGGACTGTGTGATAGACCAACAATGGAAAGGACTGCATGAATGCATACAATGTGAAAAACATAATATTTTTTCCCTCTTCTACATTGAAGAAGAGTAAACCTGAGTAATACTGTTCAGTAATACATCCACAGTTCTGCTGTGTATACCGGGCTTTTCTGGTCCAGATGTTTTGTTGCTTCACACACTGTTATTTGTTGCATGCTGACTTAATGGAGAGTGTTGAAGGAGTCATCGTCCGAGCTGTGTTGAAGCCATTATGAATAATAATTGTTATCATCTGAAACTTTAAAAAGACAGCCTCGGCGGCGTTTGCAGCAGTCCCGTCCTGGACGAGAGAGGAGGTGAGGTCTGATATAAGAGCTGCTTCCTGCATGCTGCACGCAGGCAGCACTGTGTGCCACCCTGCAGCCCGTAAATATCACAAATATCCCCCCTTTTCCTCTCCTCCTCCCATTCCCCGGCTTCTCCTCCCTCCAAACTGCTCTACCCTGCTGCTCTGTATCCACTCCTGCCTCCAGTGCTCATAAAAAAGTGGAGCTGACAGGTGCTGGAGACTCAAGCCAGGGATACGAGAGCTGCAGAGATCATTAATGAGCTTTGGCCTGATAACTCTTGAATACTTTTGAATCAAATAAATCTGTACTTCAGATTCTTTCCAAATATATACACATCAACATCTGCCATTAAATTCAAACTGACTGGTTTGAACTGGGTTTTTTTTTTTTAAGCAAACAAAAGTGGAAGGACCTGAATCAGCAAAAACAAACAGCTGCAAAGTGTTACAAGTTAGTGACCTAACTTGAGGTCTGGTTAGCTGGAAAGGGGAAGTAAGAGAGAGATGGAGGTAAAGTTGGTGTCAATAGCAGCTTTGTTATTTTAGCAAAGGGACTCCAATCACCTTCCTCCTCCACCCACCACTAATTCGACCAGCCCTGGACGTGTCTGCTGCAGTTGGGAGAAGTCAGAAGCGGGAGTGGGATGACTTGGATGTTTTCTGCTGTTGTGTTGACAAGCCTCCCATCTGAGCGTGCAGCTGAGGACCACCCTGGTTGACTCTCATAAAAAAACGCACTCCCCCCTTCGCCCTCGCTCGCTCTTTCTCTGCTGTTAATATGCGAGCTTGTGAACTTCAGTTTTTCTCAGTTGGCCTTCCTCGCCGTCATTTTGTCTGCGTGCATCATGGCGGTGTTTGCAAGTTGTTAATGATGAATCCGAGGCTTCCTGCAGTTCAAGAAAATCAGATGTTTATTACCTCAGCGTCTCTATTGTTCAGTGAGCCATCTCATGAGGAATGTATTATTATGTGAAGGTTGAATATTTACAGCCTTTGGCTCTGACGTACCGAGCACAGCGAGCAGTAAGAACAACATTAGTTTGAGAAATTGTTAAAAGAAAACATAACCAGACATGAATGTCATTTTTTTGGGGGGGGATACAGCAGACAAACACACGTTGATTGTGTGAGCCACGATGGTCAAATACAGATATTTGGAAATCATTGTTCACTTCCTCATTTTTTATGTATTTCCTGTAAGAACGGGCAGATAGCGAGGGACCTGTCGCAAATATTGATTGGTCCAATTCGGGTATCTCTGTTTGAACCCTACGGGTCTGCAGGGGCCAGTGGCCAGTGGTCCTGATGTTCAGACCCTTCCCGGTGTTTCGGTTTGACGAGTGACCGTGTTAACACGTGACCTGTGTATGGAAAGCCAGCAGGTTCAAATATATATATGACCTTGGGACCTTTTGGACCCGGGACCAAACAGAGGTGGCCAATTTGGCAAGGAATACAGTAGCCTACCGAGGTGGCTGACCGAGCTAATGACAGATACTGGTTGGCTATTTAACAATCAAATTTCCATCAGGAAAGTCTGTAAATCACCTCGGTAGTGTGACGTTATTCCCTGTGCTTGAAACCGGTCCGGTCCTGAGCCCGGTTCTGTTGCCTGCTAACAGCAGATTCAGTTATCTTTCTCTTTAAGTTGAAGCTTACACGAATACCTGATACAAATGTTAAACCAGAGGTCATAAAACCTAAAATTTGTGTTAAAATAACGGATAAGTACGTTATATTTGTGATGCTTTTCGTAGTTAATGTTATCAATTAACATTACTTGAAGCTAACTGCAGCTAACTTCTGTTCGTTGCACTCATTGGAAGCTTTAAATCCTTTTTTTTTTTTTAAACGTAGGACGTTCAAAGGTTGACTCACATCTTACAGAGACTGCGTCCATTTTATTGACATTTTATACTTCATGTTAAGTACATAAATAGATCAAATTTAGTCCAGTAGGAACACAGTGTGTCGGCTCTCTGTGGGATGTTGCGTCAAACACACAGTGAAGCCAGTGAATTTTCAAAATAAAACACCCACAAATGTAACTACAAAGACTACTCACTCATGGTTAGAAGCACATAAACAAAGGAAAAATTAGCATATCTGAGGGGGGACGCTCCTGAGACCTGGAGGGATAAACGACGTCAGGGCTGCGATATCACAGAGCCGTGTCTGCTGGACTTTAAGGGGTTAGTTTACACGGTGCATGAAGTATTAAAGACATTTGTAATTTAAAAAAAATTCCACAAACTCAGAGTTCTATCATCCTTCAGTAAATCGCCCATCCTCACCCACCACCATCTTTGAATGTTGCTCATATTACCTCCGTGCTCATACTTGCACTTCATCTGCACGTCTCTTAAACTGAGTTGTGTCTGTTTTCTGTGCTTTTCAAAGTAATTGGTGATCCAACGAAAAAGGTCGACACGAGACTGATTTCACAACCAACAATGTGGAACCAATCTGCAACACATTTCCCAATTATTGATGACCTATAACAGAAGATAAGTGAATATGCAGGCCGGAGTCGTCTGTACAAGCTCAGCGCAGCCCCCTTTGAACCATAATCCCCCAAAATGTTCACTCACACAGAAGAAGGCCTCGCTAAGTGGAGCACTGTCAGCAAACCACACAATGCTAGGATTCACTTCAAAAACACTAAGAATACGAAACAAGGGAGATGCACATGTGCGGAGAACTCTTTCATAAAACAAACCAAAAAAACTGACCAAGTTGAAAGACATGAAAGCTAAATATGTTCCAGCATATGGCTGCCAGATTTGTAGCAGATTTCTGATCATACAAATACAAGCTTTCCTGGTTTTTTTCAGTGAGGATGGATGGATGGGAGCGGGATAACGATGTGAGGGAGTCTGTTTCGTTTCAGACCGCTCACGGTCCGGCAGCTTGTGTGTGTGCTGACAGACAGCTCCATTCATGGTGATACAAACTTTGAATCTGATGGAGAGATGCCGTCTTTCAGGCTTCAGTGAAACGCTTCACTATTTATTAATGTTAGCCGCAGAAACGATTCACGAGTTGGAACGAAGGCAGAAATGACCAGTGAAATCAAATCTTTAGCAGGAGATCAAAGCTCCTCCTATCAGAGCCCGGGTTTATTTCTTCTATTCTGATTTGTGCGGCAGAGCAAACAGATACTTAAAACTACAAGAGCTGCTCACAAGTCGCATTTACATAGAAATAAAATATCAGATTTTTGAGGGGAAGCTGGTGGCAGGCGAAACGTGGAGAAAGCATGTGACATGCAGTATTTTTCGTGGAAGAGTGGAAATCATTGAAAATTGAAGACTTGTGTTTGTCTTCTGTTTCACGATCCCAACATGCAGATCATGAATGTTGGCGTCACGTTATGATATGCAGCACGCGCAGTGATCCTTTTGATTAGAGAAAAAAGATCTCATGTTGCAAAGATGGTCAAAACGTTCCCCAGATTTTTAGCCTGGTTGTTACTTTATGTCATTATGACATTTATATTATTGATTTATTAATTTTGCATGACTGATTGTCTTTTGCAGGGCCGTGGGTGGGCTGGGTTGCACTTATCCACACTGTCATGGACAGCGTTACAGCTTTATCATGATGAAGTGCAGAGGGCGAGGCTAACGCGCCTGACATGAACCGTGCTACAGCTGCTGCTGCTGACTCAGCAGGCAACTCACAGCTAACTTCTGAAAATGCCAAAAACTGCAGTTCCTCAAACGTCCACTTGAGGCTGGCTCCAGAAGTGAGTCAGTCTCCATAAGTCCCCATGTTCAAATGTCCCACTTCACAGCAGAGATAAACATGTTTACAGCCTTGGTTGACAGGTGGATGCTATCGCAGGTAGCTTGTTTCAGTAATTAAGCTTCATTATATTGTATGCATGATAACAAGGTGTATGTGTGTGTGGTATGTTCAAGGTACACAGGTGCACTCCCAGTGATACACACAAACACCCACACAGGCCCACACACACCTTAAGCTTCTCTATATTCAGAATGTAAGTAATCACATGAGATAACAGAGTTTTTAAAGGAATCCAAACACTTTATTTTCCAGCATTTATTGCTCTATAACTTGAACGTTTCACTCGGCTCCGAAAGAACAACTTCCATTAAAGCGCCAAGTGGGATAAAACCCTAATAACACCCAATAACGAGCATCAACCAAAATAGCTTTAACAGTTCCAGGTAACACACCTGGCTGTTGTAGCTTAGCTGGAGCTGGAGCTGGAGTGGACGTGGACTCGGTGTGCGTTTTCTTCACTCGCTGGTTTAATTTAATATCTCGTTATGAGAGCGAGCTCTGAAACATGAAGGAGGGAGGTAACGATCCTGCATGGATTAAAATGTAACCAGAACGTACACAAACTGGTTTACTTTATACGACGCACTATGGCCTGGAACTCGTAAATACAGATTGTTTTTTTGTCATTTAGGAGGGCAACTTTAATGTCATGCTGAGTAACAAGCCACATCTTTACCCTGTTAAACTTTATTAATTTGGCCTCAGCTTTCATCCTGAGTTTATAGGCCCTCCAAATGCCTGAATCCCAGAGGTGGGGCTTGTTGAACAGGGCTCACCCACTGTTAGCTATGTAAACAGCTTTAACCCACACACACACACACACACACGCTGCAGAGGAAAGAAACAGTGCATCCATAGGAACTAAAAATAAAAAAGATGCTCGACCAAAAAGGAGCACTGTGTAAGTGTCATGTAATATTTGGTGTGCGGGCCGAATGAAATGTTACAGTGCAAATATTCAGAGGTGAGGGCAGGAGAAAAAAAGTGACATATTTATACACACAGTATGTTTGAGAAGGCGGAGTGCGAGCTGTGATCACAATAATGAAAAACATCTCTGTTTAATTTGAGTCATTTGTAACTTTTTTTTCTTATTTGACGACAAAAATGTGGCTCAGCTGGAAAAAAGAAGAATAAAAGTTCTATATGCAAAACAGAAACAACGAATACAGTTTAATGTGAAGTTGTTTGTTCCTTTGCAAATACATTTATTTAGTTGAAGGTGTATATGCATCTTATTTTATTTTACTATTTCTAATTCTAGTAAATTTTATTTTTATTTTTCTTATCCACCTTTTGTACTGTGAGGTGCTACGACTGAACTTCTCCGGTGTGGATCAGCAGAGTTGATCTTGTCCTGTCTTGATGTCTGTAGATTTTACGGTGAAAAACTACCAAACCGTGACAGTAAAAGACTGTAAAATATGCCATGAATATGACAAACACAGAAGGGAATTTATAGTGTTTTATAACAGAGGCTGTTAAAGACAGTAAAGCACCTACTTTACTTATCTTAACCACACTGCAGTCCACGCGGTCCTGAGCTCTCGATCATATCTCACCACCTTCCTCAGCAGATGAAGTTTGCCCAGTTGTTAATCTGAGATGAAGTTGAGACAGATTATTGGAGGCTGACTTTAAAAACAACTTTTAAAAAACGCTGAACCTCGCCATGTCGTTTGTTTTTGTCAGCTGCTGTTTCAAAAATGAATTTTCCTTTAGTTTATTTACTCATTCGTATATGTATATATGTGTATTTTTCATAATAGCGTGTACGGTCTTATGTAGTTGATCCATATTTATTCAGAGTGTGTGTGTTTTTGTGCATGCATATATAACAGTAATCCATCAAACATGTGTGTGTGGTCAGGAAGCGCCTCTAGCAGCAGAATAACTGTGTCTTCAAAGGCGGTTTACTGTAAATAGATGATGGTTAAAGTGTTTAACCGTCCTGGTCCTTGTTATTCATGGCTGCATGATATTTATTTATATAGCAAATACAATTAAACACATTAAACTTTCAGGTATTTTTTAAGTCCAACACTACTTTTAGCTTGTGCTCCTCTGGACCTCCAGTTAATCATGTTTTTACACTAAAAATCAGTCTTTTGTTCCTCAGCCTGTCTCTCCCCTCTCATCAACGCCCTCCTAACACACACCGAGCCTCTCACACACAGTAACTGGACATGTTTTGACAGGTGGTCATCACTGGTTTATACTGTATAATGGCAGCCTGCAGAAGTTCCTCCGGGAACGGAAGAAAGAGACAGTGAGGGAGCGAGTGTGGATGTGTTTGTGTTATGGATATAACCAAAATGACAGACAACCAGAGCAAACGCACACGGACACACACACACACACACACACACACACACACGGAAAAGAAACAGAGAGAGTGATTGAGCAAGAAGGAGGCGAGGAGGCTGAGTGTTATTTCAGTCACAATGCATCCAGTTGTCACTGAGCCCCGTGACCAAAAAGCCTTTTCATTCCCTCTCCTCTGTTTCATAAACCACCTCCGTATGCCGGGCACAACATCTGGTGGACAGATGTTTATCTCTCCTCCATCTCTTGTTTTCTCTCCCTCTGTACTTCTTTTTTCCCCCTTTAGGCAGACCTGGTGTTAATCCCTCTCTCCTCCACCTGGTCCAGACCACCCACACACACAGAGCGAGCCAGCGGCGGACCACCAGCAGAGAGCGAGTGTGTGTGTGTGTGTGTGTGTGTGTGTGTGTGTGTGTGTGTGTATTACACATTACGCAACGTCAAGCGGACAAAAGGAGAGCTGTAGTAACATTTACACAGAAGCAATGATATGAATATAGTATAGGAAGATTAACTTTATTAAAAGCAAATTATTTTTTTACACACACACACACACACACACACACACACACACACACATTTATATACATGCAAATCATGCAAATGTGGAGAGATGTGCAGCAGTCTTGCTGGAAGCAGTTAGGGAGTTCAGTGCTTTGCTCAAGGGCACGCTTTAGCATGAACTGGCAACTCACACAGCAAGCTACCAGTCCAGTGTATCGTGGTAGTTTCTGATGGCACATTAAACATGATAATCAAACTTTTGTATCGCTGCATTCATTGCTGTGAATTGTTTTTATAGTTTGCATGCTGCTCAGGTTAATATCTGGAAATATGGACAGAAAACAGCAGCGTCTTCACTCAGAGAGCAGAAACACTTGTTGGGGTTAATTTGAGGCCGGTGACTGACGTTTTATTTTCCTCCACCTAAGACAAGAAAATAAAGAAACTAACGTTTGACTGTGTTAATTCAAAGTCATCTCATTTTCATATCAAACACAGATGATGTAATAACAGTGGTGATGGTGAACGTAACCGCACCACACTGTGACAAATAGAGGAAGTGTCGACAAGATGTCTCTTTAAAAAAAAAATCAAACAAGCTGCTTGGACGTTGAACGCTGAGCGTTTGTTGCCATCTAGTGGTGAGAGAGGTCTGACACACTGTGCTGTACAATGTGTGTGTGTGTGTGTGAGACAGCTGCACCTTGATGTGAACTCAGGTGGTACACACAGGTCAAACTGATGCATCAGATGACGAGTTCATAAAGAGAGCTGTTTCTGTTATTTATCCTATCCTCGCTGATATGAATAGGGGTGGACAAAATAATAGAAATAGCTGTTCTTTGGGCCGCCCTGGCAGCTCAGCTGGTAGAGCGCGTGCCACGTCTTAAAGCTGAGTCCTGTCATCCTCTCTCTCTCTCTGTCTGTCTCTGTCTGTCTCTGTCCTTCGGATCAGGAAAAGATGGCTGGTTCAAAATTGGATACTCTGCCTGAGACTTCCCAGATTGGCAGGACGAGGAAAGTATAAGATTAGAACTTCGCCTCGGACATAATCAATAAGAAAAATATTTTATTTTATTTTATTTCTCGGTCTGACTTTCTAGTTTCTAACATCGTGTTTGTTTGTTTTCTGGACAAAATGATCCTGCAGGAGTTATTCAAGGTATTTCATTTACTTCACACACAATGTTACTGAGTGATTTAGAGAGATCTCGAGTGTGTGTGTGTGTGATTTGGTGATTGCACTGGGTGTGTGTCTCTGTGTATCAGAGGCTCATTTTAGGATAACTAACTCACACACAGATAGATGGAGACAGCGTAGCTGTAGCAGCCTGTGGGAGAAGGTGCTGCGCTGTCTGTCCACTGTGTGGTGGAGAGGGTGCTGCTCATTGTCCATGATGGATAACAGTTTACTCAGCGTCCTCCTCTCAAGAGACTCAAGTCTGAGTCCAAGAACAGAGCCAGCCTTCTTGGTGATCTTATAAAGTCTGTCGGTGTCGCTGGCTCTGATGCTGCTGCCCCAACAAACAACGGCAAAGAAGATGGCACTGGCAACAACAGACTGGTACTGCACACGCTGAAGGATCTCCAGTTCAGATAAACAGACAGCCTGGAGAACTATTTTTTCATGAGACATAAAGTGTGAGAGCAAACGCAGACAGTAAATAAACTAAAACATTTTGTAACTAAACACATAGTTTTGTCAAATATGTTCAGCTGTACTCGAGTATTTGTTCTGAGACATAATGATTCTTATTTTCAGGTGATTATGCACTAATAAAAACAGAGTTATGAATATTATATTCCTAATTATATTATATTACTCCATTACCCAGCATAGTTTTGTGCAATGGCGTATAAAGTACATGTGCAGAATAAACTAAACAAGTTACAATGAGTTCAAACTTCCACCCTCGCAGCTTTTATCCAAAACAAACAATCAGGTCCAGAGTGACGAAGCTCCAAACAGGAACTCATATATTTTGAATTAGCGGCTGAAAAGTGGGAGAGAAAGTGGAAAAGTGATGCTGTGTTTCCTATTATTGCAGGATGGGGGGCTGACAACAGGCCGAGGCCCTCCCCACGCCGCGAACACACCAGTGGAATTTGGACGGCGGCAGTGCTGATGATGAGAAATATGAGAGAGGAAGACACAATACACTGTTGTTCCACGCAGTGTCATCGTGACCGGAGGGTACACACACATGCACACACACACACACACTGTATATATGCTTAGAGACAATCACAAACAGACTGAGTCGTCCAAACACAATTAGAAACTCTCTCACACACACGCACACACGTATATACACTCGTACAGCCTATTGTCAGCGCTCATCTCGTCTAGAAATATTTGTAGTCATGTTGCCAAATGTGGAAGTGGACGCGAGATGGGCTGTTTGTAAAAACCGCAGTGCACTCGTAAAGTTCTGCACGTAATCCGGAGCAGGTGACGACGCCTCAGAGTCAAAGGTCAGATCAGTTCTCCCAGTGAGACTTTCCTGGGCTGGGTTTCTCCACCGACGACCCTCAAATGAAGAATTATTTCACTGATTCTGGTGAAACTGGATCATATTTTATGGAGAAAATGTTTTCTGGTTTTCCCTTTTGATGTCCTCCGGCTGCTCCGCCTCAACTCTCAGTAAACTGCTGACAGCTGTAGCTGCTGTTAGCTCATGTTAGCTCAGTTTGTTAGCCGGGTTAGTATGAGCAAGAAGCCGCCGGACAAGAGTAAATCTGGGGCTGACTGCTGTTGGACTAGTCAGTAATATTAGCTGCTGCTGTGTCTGCTGTTAGTTAGAAAATGTTTTAGTTTATTTACTGTTTGCGTTTGCTCTCAGTTAGTTCTCCAGGCTGTCTGTTTATCTGAACGGGAGATGTCCAAAAATCGACATTAAACGCACAAAGAAGAATCAGTCGTTGGATCTCAGCCTCCTCCTCCAAAACTTCTGAAGTCAACACGTCCGTCTATTTATGCCTTCAGCAAAAATATAAAGTCTCCTCAGCTTCTGCAGACAGCTTGTAAAAACATAATCCAAACTTCTTTTGAAGGCAGATGAAGAGGTCAACATTGACCTCAGTATCTTCAGTATCAGTCAGTAAACCTACACGTATACATTTACATTAATGTTAAGCTTCTAATGCTAAGAGCTGTACGTCTTGAAGGATGAAACACGTCACACACTCCTGATTTCAGTACACACACACACACTGCGGTGCCACTTTGCTGGCTCCAGTTCAGCTGTCGACATTCAACGTACAGTATGTGTGCAATCAAGGAAGCGATTGATTGAAGACATTATGCTCTGATTAGCCTGCCGGCCGCTCTCTCTCCCTCCCAGCTGGGTGAGTCTATTCTGAGACAGGAGGCAATAAAGGAGGCCCTTTCTCCTCCGTCCCTCCCTCCTATCTGTCCCGGCCTTCCCCGATTCTCGTCCTTCTCCGTCCACCTCCCTCCTCCTTCCATCCGATCACTTTGATTTCTTTTATATAATCGGTATATGTGAGGATGAGGAGTCCCCTCACACCTGTTTAGAAAAGGCCTCACCAAACACCCCTCATCCACCCCTCATCCACCCCTCTTCCCTGCCACCTCCTACTAAAACCCCCTACCACAACCTCCCTCCACCTCCTTCTTGCTCTGCCAAACCCGGAAGTGTGTGCAGGAAACAGCTGTCCCCCACGTCCGCCTGCTTGTCCCTGGCCAGGTGCATCCTGGGAACGGAGTAATGTGTGACCGTGGCCATGCGGCCGACACCGAGCGAGGTGTCACAGTTACAGTAATCGAGATCGCCGTGAACTTTACACAGCGACAAGATAAAAATAAAGCACCACCCTCACGTCGACTCTTTCTGAAGTTAAAAATCATTGAGTGTTTTTGGCTGTGCCGTGATGTCACAGCAGTTATGAGGATGGACTGAATAATTTTCATCTGCTTGAGGTGAAGCGGATACACTTGACTCATGAGTGATCACTTCTCCTCAGCTCAAAGGGGGAACTCCGCTGATTCCACACATCAAAGTCTGTTTACAGCTGCTGGCTAGATCTGCTGTATAAGTTGTACAAAGACTCCAGAAGGAGCTGATAGATCACCTCAAGTCATGTCACTTTTAAAGCTCCCCATCAAGTCAAACTTGAAGTTTGTTTTTGTCCCATCTGTCTTCTGTCCTCCAGTATCTGGTATCAGGTTTTAGACAGTCTGCGGGGACGTCTCGGAGACTACCTCCAGGTTTTAGACAGTCTGCGGGGACGTCTCGGAGACTACCTCCAGGTTTTAGACAGTCTGCGGGGACGTCACGGAGACTACGTCCAGGTTTTAGACAGTCTGCGGGGCGTCACGGAGACTACGTCCAGGTTTTAGACAGTCTGTGTGGACGTCACGGAGACTACGTCCAGGTTTTAGACAGTCTGTGTGGACGTCACGGAGACTACGTCCAGGTTTTAGACAGTCTGCGGGGACGTCACGGAGACTACGTCCAGGTTTTAGACAGTCTGCGGGGACGTCACGGAGACTACAAACGGGTTTTAGACAGTCTGCGGGGACGTCACGGAGACTACGTACAGGTTTTAGACAGTCTGCAGGGACGTTACGGGGACTACGTCCAGGTTTTAGACAGTCTGCGGGACGTCACGGAGACTACGTCCGGGTTTTAGACAGTCTGCGGGGACGTCACAGAGACTACGTCCAGGTTTTAGACAGTCTGCGGGGACGTCACGGAGACTACAAACAGGTTTTAGACAGTCTGTGTGGGCGTCACGAAGACTACGTCCGGTTTTAGACAGTCTGCGGGGGCGTCCACGGAGACTACGTCCAGGTTTTAGACAGTCTGCGGGGGCGTCTCGGAGACTACCTCCAGGTTTTAGACAGTCTGCGGGACGTCACAGAGACTACATCCAGGTTTTAGACAGTCTGCGGGGGCGTCACGGAGACTACAAACAGGTTTTAGACAGTCTGTGTGGGCGTCACGAAGACTACGTCCGGGTTTTAGACAGTCTGCGGGGGCGTCTCGGAGACTACCTCCAGGTTTTAGACAGTCTGCGGGGCGTTACGGAGACTACGTCCAGGTTTTAGACAGTCTGCGGGGCGTCCACGGAGACTACGTCCGGTTTTAGACAGTCTGCGGGGCGTCACGGAGACTACGTCCAGGTTTTAGACAGTCTGTGAGGACGTCACAGAGACTACGTCCGGGTTTTAGACAGTCTGCGGGGGCGTCCACGGAGACTACGTCCAGGTTTTAGACAGTCTGCGGGACGTCTCGAGACTACCTCCAGGTTTTAGACAGTCTGCGGCGACATCACGGAGACTATGTCCGGTTTTAGACAGTGTGCGGGGACATCACGGAGACTACAAACGGGTTTTAGACAGTCTGCGGGGACGTCACGGAGACTACGTACAGGTTTTAGACAGTCTGCAGGGACGTTACGGGGACTACGTCCAGGTTTTAGACAGTCTGCGGGGCGTCCACGGAGACTACGTCCAGGTTTTAGACAGTCTGCGGGGCGTCGGAGACTACGTCCGGTTTTAGACAGTCTGCGGGACGTCACGGAGACTACGTCCAGGTTTTAGACAGTCTGCGGGACGTCACGGAGACTACGTCCAGGTTTTAGACAGTCTGCGGGACGTCACGGAGACTACAAATGGGTTTTAGACAGTCTGCGGGGGCGTCGGAGACTATGTAAGGTTTTAGACAGTCTGCGGGGCGTCACGGAGACTACCTCCAGGTTTTAGACAGTCTGCAGCGGCGTCACGGAGACTACGTCCAGGTTTTAGACAGTCTGCGGAGATGTCACAGAGACTATATCCAGGTTTTAGACAGTCTGCGGGGACGTCACGGAGACTACGTACAGGTTTTAGACAGTCTGCAGGGACGTTACGGAGACTACGTCCAGGTTTTAGACAGTCTGCGGGACGTCACAGAGACTACGTCCAGGTTTTAGACAGTCTGCGGGACGTCACGGAGACTACGTCCAGGTTTTAGACAGTCTGCGGGACGTCACAGAGACTACGTCCAGGTTTTAGACAGTCTGCGGGGCGTTCACGGAGACTACGTCCAGGTTTTAGACAGTCTGTGTGGACGTCACGGAGACTACGTCCAGGTTTTAGACAGTCTGCGGGACGTCACGGAGACTACGTCCAGGTTTTATACAGCCTGGCTTATAGCGCCACCTGGAATACATAGTGTCGGGTCAGCACTATTGGCTACTGTAAACGCATCAGTCTTTCCTTATTTGACCGTTTTTACAGGAAACGCGTAAAAATGAGGAAGCAAACTCGGCTTCCTGTTTCATGGTGACTTTAAGGTCGTGCTTATCCATATGAACTTCTGTATAGACATGAGGCGTGTTCCTCCGTCAGCATGTCACAACACAACACTGACCTTCTATCAACTACATCTATTGATTTTCTCATATTCACGATGATATTGTTGCTCTGGTTTAATGACACTCGGGTCGATCAGCTTTATGTCACGTTAATGTCAGTGTGTGAGGTCAGACTGTGGGCTGGCAGTGTAAACACACACTCCTGTTTTGTCCCCACTCTCCAACATAAACTTACACTCCTCTCTTGTTGTCGCTGTCTGCAGCGGCATGGCCGGTCTCCAGGACAATCAGGAAAAATAAACAGAGTGGACATCTGTCGCAGCAGAGAGAGAGGAGAGCGAGCGTCTGTCCCGGCCAGCGCTCGCAGCATTGTTTGTCACTTTCTCCATGAAATGCACTGCGAATATTGCCTCAAACAATTAGGTTCCAGTGATCCCTATCGCCCCGCACACAATAGTGTTTACATGGCGTGGAGGAAGCGTGGCCATGGAGCCCACTTTGGGGAGTGTGTGTGTGTTTTCTTGGGCATTATGCATGTGTGTGTGTGTGTGTATATCCTCACTGTATGTTCATATGACTCTGTTCTGTGACGGTGAAAAATCTGTGTGCCATCTGAAGGTATGCATGTCTTAATTCAATTCAGTAGTAGCAGTTATGTAATGACTCTTTCCACACAGAGCGGCTCTTGACTGCACTCTTCATGATATTCTCTGCAGAGACCCAACAGGTCCCAGCGTGAGCGACGAACTTCCTTTAAGAGGCAGAAACCTCGAGCAGAACCCGGGTCGTGACATCTGCAGAGACCAGTTGGGCCTCCTCTCACGGTGAGCTGGAACTTTTACTCTATTTGTTGTTCCTGTGATTTTTACATCACTTCATTCAATAAACGATAGCTGAGAAGCTGTCCGTTAACACACACAGTTTACTCAAAAGATTTAATCGTGCCATCATCTGCTGTTTCATAACTGTCTTTTCTTTTTCTAAATACTGAATTCAACGATAAAAACAACAGTGTAATACAAAAAATACAGAAAGAGACAGTATCCTGAACGATTCACACTGAATCAAAACATGAATTTATAAATGATTTATGTATTTTTTAAATCTTTTACCAAACAGGATGAGTGTGTTAATCATCTGAGGACGTTGGCATATATCTGAAATGAATGCTGAGTGGCCTCACATGTGGACAATAGATGGTCTTCCTCTTCCACATCACAGAATCTACATAATATTTATCACTCAGTATTCGATTAAACACGTCTCATGTGAAACCGGTGCGACTCAGTATGCAAATGTCCTCACAGCTGATTCACAGTTGACTCCTACATTAAAATCTGCAGATTTACTTCGACTGACTTCGAAATGATTATTTCACATGCAAAACTTCACAGTTTTAAACGCCGTCTTTTTGAATACACATGCACATGTCTGTACCCACAGGAAACAGGCTTTTAAATCTGTTAATAATGTTATATTTAGTTCCTGGACAGCTGATTTTCTTCAGGCCACAAATAAGCCACAAGGTTTTCATTTTCCATTCCTCACCCACACATGCTCACTGGCCCAGCACGCAGATCAATGTTGTTTCTGCAGGTGCGCGCACACACACACGGTGTGAGAGAGGCTTCACATGTACCTTTATTTTCACTCAAGTCTCGAGGGTATACAGATAACCTAACCCTGCCTCACACACACACACACACACACACCAGTCATGCACAAGGCTCTCCCATCAATACTCTATTTATTGAGTCGGGTATTTTGAGGTAGCCGTGCAGGAGGAGGGCGTGACAGCTCGGCTCTGAGATTAAAACAATCCTCTCTTGATTTCTTCCTCACTCAAGGGAAAAGCGGAAGCTGTCTGTTATCGTTTGTTTCTATTATTATTCCTCATTTACAGTTTACAGCCCAGAAATCTGTGGCTGTCCCAGCGAGACGGCTTTGACAGTAAGACGGGGGAAAACCCAAAACGTACACTGATCTGTGATCTGCTGTCTGCTGGCTCACAGAGTTTCATCCGAGGCGCTCTGACTTCAAACAATTAAGAGGTTTGTGCAACGAAACGCGTTTTAAAAACCGTTTGGGGTTCAGTTTCAGTTTCAGACTTTTCTGTGCATTTAACCATCTTCACCACACTTTCACGGTAACACAATCTGAGCTAGTCAAGTCACACAAATCATGTTTTTTGAATTTAAAAAAAATAATAAATCTGCCAGGAGCCCAAAATGCATGAAAAAACCGACACATGCACCTTTAAAAATGCACAAATATTTCAAAATATTCACTCAAAATATGATGATAGAACAATTAAAGGATGTAATATTCACTATTTATCAGAAATAAAACTATTATACAGTCTGTTTTTATTCTGCCGTTCCAAATCAGAGAAAAAATGTGATAAAAACAATAAAAAATGCTGCTTATAAACACCGAAAAACATATAGGAAATCATTTAAACCTATATTTATAATGTGTTTACATAAAAAATATCTTTATCTCAGCTGATTTTTGTGTGTTTTTCTTTGAGAAATGCCACTTAAAATCACAAACATTTGGACTTTGAAAAAGTATCATTAGATTTCATTCAGACATAAATAATTACACAGTGAACAAAAATTAAAGGCATTTTTTTTTTTTTCATATTTTGAACAAAAACTTGAGAGTGCACCAGCGATAGAACAACACGGCCGTACTACAACAATGCTACGTCTAACAGGAGCAGATAAAGCACAGGAAAAGATAATCCCTTAAGCATTTATCTCTGTCCCTTGTGTAGCTTTTTATATGTCGCAGGCAAATTCACGCAGCATCTGCAGGAACACGCGATGCCACTACGACGTTATTCTGCCTCACAGAGGTGCGATCAACTGGAACCACAGCTGCCGGACGCAGAGCAGTGTGACAGGCCGATAGATGACACTGTCTGCACTCGGATCGTACTCAGACTGTTGTTATTTCAGCATATTCAGACCAAAGGGGGGTTATTGTTCATGATGATGATGATGATGATGATGACAATGGTATTGATGGCCACGGTGAAAAAAATAACAGTAACAACGATGCTGAGGATGATGAAGGCGATGACAGATTTGTTGAGCAGTTGCTCAGCAAACGGCTTTCTTTCCCAGGACCTCCAAGGTCACGTAACTGTAAAGCCTTTATAATGTTTGTGTTTCAGTCTGTCTAAGAAGGAAATGAGTGAGGGAATGTTAAAAAAAAAAAAAGAGAGAGAGAGAGGCGTTGACCCTGAGGTTGAGAGAGAGACTTTGTGAGGGAGGGAACAGGAATGGGTGAGCATGGAGGAGAACGGGTGAGAGATAAATTTAGGAAGGAAGTTCAGGAGCTCTTGGAGAGGAAAGTTACCACAATGACGACTCGTGTGTTGGTCATCGGTGACACAGGTGCGCCCTGATGTCATCACGAATCCCAAAATCTGTCTCGTGTCCAATGAACGGAGGCCCTTTGTGTTCGTGTGAACGGTCAAACTGACGATTAGTTTCAACGTGCTGAACGTTTTTGTGTCGCCTGAGCATCCCAATAAAAATGACAAACAAACCTAAATATATCAGTTTAATATTGTAGGTAAGAAAGACATTAAATCCTCATATTTAACCAGTGGATGCTTGGCAAAAATGTTCAATTATCAGAATAGTTTGAATTAATTTTGTGTTGATTTACAGCCAGAATAAGAAGATCAACTTCAATGAAAGAAAAAAGCTCGATTCAGGGAGCCACGGTCGCTCCTCTCCTCTCCTCCTCACCTCCTTTATTACATCAGTGTGTCTTAAATCCACATTTATGTGTTTTTATGTAGCTCTTTGCTCATAATGAAGATGTAAAACTCCCTTCAATAGCAGACATTTTAAGACAGATTTAAGGTGACTGAATCGTCCACGCCTGCGTATAAACACCGGCTTTATGTGTGTATTAATAAGCATGTGCATGTGTGCACAGTACACCTTTGTCTGTTTATTATATTGTGATATAATTGCAGATGCGGATATTTTCTTGGAAACAATCCACGTCCCTTCAAAGTCTGGGATTGACCAGTCTTAGTGTGATGTGTGTGTGTGTGTGTGTGCATGCACGTAGGCGTGAACCTGCTTCTGTGTGTGTGTTAGGGACGTGTGATGAAAAGTGTGTGTGTAGGTATTGGTGGTGGAGGTGGTGGAGGGGTGGTGGAGGTTCCTTATCTACAGCCCACAGGCAGCTTTTGAGGCTCTTATCAGCAGCAACCATATTGTACTAGCACATCCTCTCGTCCAGCAGGGAGCGGAAAACTCTCCTTGCAACATGGTTCCCTCTCTCTCCCGCTCTCCACCCCTCTCCTCTCCGCCTCCCCCCTTCTCTCCCTCCCCAACCTCACATTTGCCAGTACCAGAGCTCTCCGACTGGCAACCGACTGGAGCATTGTGTCTTCTTGGCGACGAGCGCGAGAGAAGGAACGGATAGACAGGACGGCGAAAGAGAGACAGAGAGGTGAGAGTGGCATCCGGACAGACACACAGACACCATCCATCTCCACGCATTTAAGTGTGTGTTCGATCAACTTCACAACAAGAAAACACACACACCTCTGTGGACTGTCTGTTCGCGCTCAGCCTGACTTCATCTCTCTGTGAATATTATTTTAGGGACTCGTTTTTAATGAGCGAACATGAGGATGTGTTTTGAGTGGTGTCAGACAGTTTGGCACCAACTCTGACCTCAGAGACTGACAGGCAGACAGGCTGCAGTGGAGCTGACCTGAGGAGAGGAGGAGGAGGAGGAGGAGGAGGAAAAGAAGGAGGAGGTTAAACACTGAGGAGATACACCATGTGCGTTCGCAGATCACTCCAACTCTGACGGATTTTGCATGACAGACAGACAGACGTGCCACACTGGATGTCAGAATGTATCTGTGAGTACTTTAATGTGTTTTATTTGACTCTTTATGCAGCCTCCAACTTTTATTTTGAAATAATAATAATAACAAATGATCATATAATTGGAGTTTGTGCGTATGTGCCATCTGTTATACACAAGATGTACTTTTAGGGACATAAACTGTTGAAACCTGTCAAATAGATAAAGATAGACATTAAATATCAAGTCGCTGGACGGCGATGAACTAATTTGTTGTGACAGTCTGCTTCTTGTGGTAAATATATCATTTAACAATATGAGGCTAAAAAGGAATTTTTTTATTTTGGAGAAATATAAAATCCAGAGCAATGACATTAAACTATTTTAATAAAGAATATTTCAAAGAAATTAAAATTAAAGAAACTATTGTGTAATTGTGCCACAGAGTGACTACGAATCAAACGCTGTGTCATCTTTACGAGGCGACATAACGTGTCACTGTTTCTGTGCGACCTACGAAGCGATCTTAAAAAAACTGTGCGAAAATATTCAAGTTCAGCGTGAGTTACCGAGACGTTTATGAATATAATGTAAATATAACTGCTGCAAAATTAGATGATTTACAAAAAAGAAAGAAAAAAAAAAAGCCGTGACTGTCATCCGTACATCACCCTGAAACAGGGAACTGTCCAAAATAAAGTCATGACCACCAGAAAAAGACAGAACAGGAACAGTTTGGCGATTGCAAAACCTGAGACTGTGAACACGTCTCCCTCCGTTAACAATTCACTTGACTGTAACGTCTCATCAGAGCAGCTTCAGCTTCATTTCAGCTCCTGTGGTACTCATCTGCAAGATCTTGACCTTTGAGCCCATTTTCATCTCATTCCTTATAATATATCCTGAGTGCGTTTCTTTTTTTCTCTTTCTTTTGTTCAACAGACTCTTTGATATCAATCCAATCCTCGGCCCCCGTGGGATGTTTTGAATGCTTACAAGAATATTGACTCACATCCTCAAAAGTACACGCAGACAGATAGACGGACAGATTCGTTAATAGCAGCCACTGGAGACTTGTTAGAAAAAAAACCCAAAATCTGCTGCTCAGGATGTGCTGTGAGAAAAATCCACGCCAAAGCAGACCACGACAACCAGCCCGACTCCACGACGACGCAGAAATAGTCGTCCATTAAAGGCTGCAAGGACGCGAGAACGTTGGCGCCTTGTGTACTGTCGTAACGAGGGGATGAATCCTGTATTCATGGGCTCATGTACAGACAGCAGAGGCAGGACTGAGGATAGGAGCAACTGATGGATTTCAGGTTTATATTTTTAGTGAAGTAGAGCAGCGAAATATTGCATAACCTGCAGGAAAGTGGAGCAAAGAAGGAGGACAGAAAGGTTTAGAAGTCGCCTGTATGGAAAAGACACATCCACCAGGTGAGGAGAGGTAGTGCAGGTGCTACACACGAACATGTTAATTGCTGTCACATGCACATAAAGACACCACTGAGACGAGACACGCTAGAACAGGAGCTTGACACTGACTCCCCCAGAGACTTCACCACCATGATGGAGAAGCTGAACTCCACCGGCACACCTGCCTCCCCCCAAGACCTACCTCGCTGCTCCTCCTCCTCCTCTCCTTCCTGCGCCTCCTCCCCGTCCGGCGCCTCCGTAGAGCAGCACAGTCCCCTCCACAACAAGACGGATGCTATGGGCAGCCCGCATCCTGCTAACAAGACAGAACACAAGGGACACACGGATGTCCCCGCTGCTGGCAGGACTCAGTCCCCCACTGCCACGACGACGGCGTTAACCAGTCACCGTGCAGACACAGCTGCTCCACCTGAGCCCATCGCCATGGGGACCAAGGAGGAGGAGGAGGAGGAGGAGGGAAGGCAAGGAGGAGCGATGTCCACCACAGAAGCCACTGCCGGTGCTGCTTCTACCAACGGGTCCCCAAGTCTCTCCTCCCCACCTCCACTCCTCCCGGCACCAGCCAAGACCTCCCCGTGCCCTATACCACCACCCACCTCCACCTTCCCTTCGTCCTCATCATCCTCTCCTCTTCCTCCACACATCCCAGTCATCAGCCTCGGCCACAGCAAACCTCCTCTCCCGCTCACCAATACCCCTCTGACTGCCCTCCATCCGATTCCCAACCTCCTCCAACACGGGCCCCATGGGGACCATCGCCGCGGTCAGCTGACCTGCCTGCCTGTGGCCAGCCCTGGAGCTTCTGGATCTTCTGTAGGTCCTGGAGGGCCTTCAGCACCTTCCCCAGGACCCATGCTGCCTCAGCAGTACCTGCCTGCACACCCCTTCTTCACCAGGTGAGATTCAGCTTCTAAACACCGTGGCTCCCAAACTTTCTTGGGTACTTGTGACCGTCACTGCAGTGATTTTCTCTTCTTGGACTGTTTTATGTGAATAAAGTTAAGAAAAAAGGCAAAAAGTTTTGATAAAGTTAAAGTAATTTTCCATTTCTACATCTGTTTGAACCAGTTAATCATCTTGCATCTCCTCATGTTTGTCTTGTGACCCTCTAGAGCCTCAAAGTTTGGAACCACAGCACTGATAGCGTCACCCAGTATCCAAATGTTATGAGCAGACCGTGTATTAAATAATCGTGTTGGTGGAATATCTGCTTCATGACCAGTTGAATAATTCAGGAGGTTACATTTGACCCTGTAAGGAATCATGGAAAATATAATATTATAACAGCAACCCTCAGTGGAACATCACATCAAATAAAAGATTCATAAATGCCATAGAGCGCTAAACTATTAAAACACACCACAGTGTTCTTTCCTGAGAACCTACATGAAGTAATAATGATGCCGATTCGTTGATAAGTATGGTGAGTTTCTGTTTCATAGGAAAACCTCAACCTCTGGGATTTCACGACTTCCCATTTGATTAATGGCGTCTACGCTGCTGTACGGTTATGCCAAATTGACAGCAGGATGTGTGCGGCTATGAAGCCACCTCACATTTCTCACGCTAAACGTGCTCTTCACCACTGAACAACACATTGCATCATGGACTTCATCATGTTCGTGCGTGCATCTATGACCAAAAGCCTGAAGATATCACGTTTAAAAGTCTGGTTTTTAATTGCAGCTAAATTTAGTCGTTGAACCGACAACAGAAGCTTGAAGTTCTTGTTTCGGCTCTTGACGTTGGAAACTTTAAGCCCTCCTACTGTTCATCTATTCTCCGCTACAAAAAGGCTCGTTTCTTTCTGTATCAGGAGCATCAGCTACGTTAAAAAAAAGCAGGACTTTCTGTGGCCATCTGTCATGGAGGCCTGGGAATAAGATTCCCTCCTCACTTTCTCTCTGGTCTATTTGTAGCAGGAAGCATTGATCTATTTCACCCGGCCCCCTCCTCCTCCTCCTCCTCTCGAGGTAGAATCAGCTAGTAACCAGACTTAATGAGACCGAGCTAAAACTCTGCATGCACGCTCAATCAATGCCGCACCAACATAATCACACCTCTGTTAAAGTCTCCAAGATTTCTCTCTCTCTGTTTAAGTGGAAGAGGTGCTGGAATGACCTCGCGTGTTGCGTTGAGTGTCACATTTTCACACATTTCGCTCTGTTTTTATGTCTAGTTCTTACCTGGGTCCATCAGGAGGAAATTATGGCGTCATCAACAACAGCCGGATCAAGAGAAGACCGTCGTCACACTATGAGATGGAGATCAGCGAATGTGAGTTTCTGTGGGATCGAAATAGAGAAATCAGACGTCAGTATTGATACGACGTGAATCTTTGACATTGTATTGATGTAAATTCTGCCCAAAGCACACAGAAGGAAGGTTAATATTTGAAGTATTTCAAGGATAAGGCTGCCGATATTGTGTATTTTTCTTACTGTCAACAAGAAAAAACCAAAAGCAACAACATGTTAGTCCGTCTCTTTATATCTTCCTACTTTGTTACCCTGTTTGTGGCTTTCAGCCCAAAATAATCAGTCATAGATACATATTTACATATTTTTAAAAGATTAGATAATTCCCTCAAACAGCTGGGCACTGTAGTTTTTACAAATGTCACTGAAACAAGAGTAAAAAGTTGAATTATTGGGGGACTATTTCCAGCGGTGGATGAATACACATTTGGAGTATGCACGACTGAATTGAATAAACTAAGTGCCCCTGTTTAGCGTTGATAGATGACAGTTACATCAGGCTTTTGGCTACACACTTTTGTTGACGATAAGAAGAATATGTGTCAACTTCTTCTTCTGTCCTTTAAGGCCCTGAACACTCAGACAGTGTTTATGTATGTCTACCAGGCCCTCCTCAGAAGATCGCCCGCCGTGTCTTCACCAACAGCCGCGAGCGCTGGCGGCAGCAGAACGTGAACGGCGCCTTCTCCGAGCTGAGAAAACTCATCCCCACGCACCCGCCCGACAAGAAGCTCAGCAAGAATGAAATCCTGCGTCTGGCCGTGAAGTACATCAACTTCTTGGTCACTCTGCTCAACGACCAGGCGCAGGACAAGAGCGGGGACTCGGCTGAGGACGAGGAGCCGAGGACGAAAGCACGGCAGCCGGGTTGGACGGTAACAAACGGAACCCTCTTTTTCAGTGCGACACTCCTCCTCCGTCCCACGCCGCCCCGCCATCCTCAGCCCATCACGCTTCGGTCCACAGAGACAGAGACTCGACCGACTCGGTCATCGCTCTGGCCTCTCCAGCGACGTCCAGTTGCTACGGTGACACGGACAGCGAGGAGAGCTTTGGGGCTAAGACCTCTTTGGTGACCCACGGCATTCTGGGAAAGGTCAAGGGTCAGATAAGGATGGTGGCGGCCACGAATGATGAGCGGTGACGAACACGCGGAGTTTAAACGTCGACACGTGATCATCGGCAAAAAAAAGTGTGAACGTTTTGTTTTTGAGATGTTTTTCCAGTGAAGTGCACAAACATTGAGTGTTTTATTAAAATACTGAACTGTGCTCTGGGGCAAGTCGAAGCTCATCAGACATTCACTCGCGTGTGTTTTGCATCCAAATAAGGTCACAGTGTTCCTTTGTCAAACATTACGCCTCAATGTCAAACAACATGGAGAAATTATGCAAAACAGGATCCTGGAAATCTAATTAGAGCGTCTCCGGCTGGATATATGCAGCAACTAAATGTTGATTTCTTTTGTATTAATAACAAAAATCGAATCATCCTCTCTCAGGATCTTGAATCCAGCCCATAAAAAATGTTAATTCTCTCACAAGAGGGTTGATTTTTTAACATTTACATGTAAATAAGCAGCGTTGTTCTAGTGCAGTTAAGATGACCCACACATGACGCGCATTCATGACGAGAAGCTGCAGTTTTTAAATGTTCCTGCTGATCTGATCGTCGGAGAAGCCAGGGTCGACGGTCCCACCCTGACATTGTGACACACTTGTACCAGACAGAAATAAAGTGTTTTTTTAGCGTGCTGTTCCGTATTTGACATCCTCTTATTGCACTCCAAAGACTGCTCTTCGTCAGCACTATTTCTCAACACATCCAAATGTTTTGGCTGCGGAGCATTGCATAGTTCAGTAAATAGTAACCTCAGCATGACAACTGAAATGTGAACGCTTGTTTTAAACTATAACGTAGATATTTTCCATATGTTCAGAGATCATGACCTGTTGTTTGTTTGTGCCGCTGAGCACAGAAAAACAACCCCAGTTCAAAAAAATAAAAAATAGTGAGTGATGTGACACCCTGAAGCCCAACATAACTGTTCTCTGACATTACTGTGACAACCCCAGCCCTGGAAACAGAAGAAAACTGTTGAATTACTCGTTGTCGATGAAGTGCTGAGAGATTTCCAGGCAGCAGAGTGTTATGCATGTATTGTTTTCAGTGACGGAAGACATGCAGATCTTTTTTACTTCGTTTCACCGTGCAAAAATAAATCTAGCATCATGGAAAAGTATTTGCATCCAAACATATTCAAAGCACTGAAAGTAAATGTACTTCTGATGCAGAACGACCTATAAAATGTGACAGCGGCTCTAATGCTGCAGCTGGTGAACGTAAAACTCATTTCAGCGACTTTACACACTGCCAGAGAGCCGAAGCCGTGACATTTACACACCTATACATCAAATCTATAATAACACGTCATAAATTAGAAGTTCATTTATATTTTCTATTAATAATCTGAGTATAAAACAGTATTAAATGGAAGTATAATAAGGTACAAGCCCCTCAAAATTGTAATTAAGTACACGTACTTAGTTACCTTCTACCCCTGCATGTGATGGATGTGTTTGTGTATGCTGTGCGAGTGTGTAACTAGCAAAAGATTTATGTAACAGCGACATTTGTAGGTGTGCGGTTGTGTGTGAGGAAGGTCAGGGTGGATGTGGGAATGTGGTAAGAGATGGTGGTGGTTGGAGGGTAAAGGGTGGAGGGTGGGTGAGAAGTTTGGGGGTAAATTGCTGCAGCTGTGCGCTGGTGTTGGTGTGTCTCTGCCTGTGTGCTCGGCTCCATCACGTGGTCAGGAAACGCCTACAGTTAGTGCTGTCTCATTGACGGCCAACGAGTTTCCTGGAGGAGGAGAACATCTATGTGTGTGTGTGTGTGTGTTGATGTGTGTTTGATGGGTGTTTGGACATGTGGGGTGGCAACTGCCGCATGGAAGAAAGGGAGAGGGGAAAAACTGAAAAAGAATACAGCCATCAGGATGCTCTGGGAACCCCTGCACACCCGGTGCTTTCGGGACCACACAACAGGAAGAGGTGTTTTCACAACGCTGCTCCGGCTGCCTCTGCCCGCTCTGCTCTGCTCTGCCAGGCTGTTCCGTCTCCTCCCTGCTGCAGTCTGAAAACCACAGGGAGGATTACAGACCGAGGCAGGGGTCACATAAATGAAGCGGTACTGCAGGATTCTGCAGTACAAAACGCCTCCTGCTGTCATGATGTGATGCATTAGTGTGTAAACACGCGGCAGACATCTGGCTTGTCAGAGCAGGAAGCACACAGGTGTATTTTAACATTAAAACAGGCTGCGTTCCATTCAGGTGAGATGACACTTGATGGAACGGAGCCGTCAACATGTTTCACTGCTGTGACAATAAAGACGTTTGCAGAGAAAAGTCTCTTTGCAGCTGTACTCGAGTATTTCTTCTGATTACATTACTTCTGATCAAAAACTAGCGAGTCGACAACTTTGCTAACAGCCAAACACCAACCAGGTCACCAACAGCAGACACAGCAGCAGCTAATATTACTGACTAGTCCAACAGCAGTCAGCCCAGCTCGGCGTCTGTCTTTCAGCCTTTTATTTCACCAAGCTCTCACCAACCACTAAAAGTCAGTCCCAGATTTACTCTTGTCCGGCGGCTTCTTGCTCGCTCACTCTCTCCTTTTCTCTTCTTAGCTTCCTCCGTCAGCGTCCTCTTCGCTCTCTTCTCCTCTGCCATTATGTCCGTAGAGGCTGCTGAGCCCGGTTACATTGCCCGCTCGCCCAGCTTTAGTTCTGCCACCACACCGGCTCCGCTCCCCGTCAGCAATCCCCTGCACCCCAGGCCTGAAAACCTCCTCTTCCTGGTTCCCTGGTTAATAAACTGAGCTAACATTAGCTAACAGCAGCTACAATAGGTAAGCAGTTTACTTTACTGACCATCAAAAAACTGTAAATCAGAGTTAAATCTCACCAAAATCAGTGAAATAGTTGGTGGTGTGTGACTTAGTGCCGTAAAGCGTTACGTACTTCTCCCGACCCGGAGCCCAAAGTTACATAGTGTGAGAACAGACGTACGAATGACAGAGACACCGTTCACCTGATCACAGGTCAGTGTGGATCAACAGGAGGTAAACTCTGATAGTTTATGGTAAAAAGTGAGGGCAGCTCTACTCCAAACTCCCTCTGGATGTCCGAGTCCAGCCACCTACCTTTGGAGATGTTGCAGGCACGTCCAACTGGTAGGAGAGCCTCAAACCAGAACTCGCTGTAGGGACCAAATAACCCATCTGGCCTGGGAACGCCTCGGGATCTTGAGATCTCCTCCTCCCAGCTCCTCCTGAAAGAGGGACGTCTGGAACACCGTGCTAAACCGGTGACCTAAACCCGGGTCAGTGGAAGGAAAGAGATGGAGAGCAGCAAAGCACAGGTGTTACTAATCCAATTCAAAACCTGCAACACTGCAACACATGCAACACACAGAACATTATAATTCATTTGGAGATGTGTTTCTGGTGAGTCTAACATTCACACTTTCAGCTGTTTTTGGTGGGAATATGTCTGCAAATGATTCACTAACTCGCTAACCTGCTGGACAGGAAGTGAACAGCAGCCTGCTGGGGTTAAAGATGATTACACAAGAGCTGCTAAGCAATGAGGCTGCAGCTTCAGGTGATGATTTCCTGAGCAGAAAGGTGAAGCCGTTTAGATCTTCACATTAAATTATGACGTAGGTGAAGAAAGTGAAACCACCTTTTAGAACTGCTCGGGTGTTAACCTTCTCTCCTTCTTCGGATACAGGAGGCCAAGCAGGGTGATTGTAGCCAGTCTGGGATTTAGAGATAATGCCCACCCGGCCTCCACCCCTCCCGTCGTGCCCATCTTGCCACCGTAGTCAGTCACACTCACTCGCACACAGAAATACCGGCAGGTCTATTTCACCAGTCACATGCAGACTGAACCTGCACATGGCATGTGAGGAGTGGACACGCCAGAAGAGAGCAGCTTCACTGCAGCTTTTAATGTGAAGGTTTAGCAAGTTGCAAGGGTTATAAATGTAAAAAAAAAAAGTGTGTGTGGACGAGAAACGATAATTAAAAGGTTGCGATAAAATTAATAGTTGTATCAAAACGTCTGTGGCACCATTTCAAGCATTAAATTAAAGTGGACAAAGACACAAAGTAAATTCACACTGGATGTTTTTTAATGAAGTCCATTGGGGGATTACATTACAGTATTAGAAGGATGACTGGTGTACTTTATATGTATAATTAAACCTGCAAAACTTTGCAAGTTCACCTTGAATTTTCTGTATTAACATGGACGGGAAATAATGACTCATTCGATAAAGATTTGGCAACAACAACACAGAATTTACAGGATTCGACACGTCTTACACACAGCATGAGACAAACACCTAAAATCTGTAAAGCAGTCTGACACATTTTATAAATCAGCCCTGAAACTTAAAAAAAAAATAAAATGTAAATAAATTTGCCGCTGTTTTTGAATTATACGTTCTGGTGGTTCAAAGCAAATGTTGTAAATGTTATTTTCATTATTCAGTTTTCAACACTTTCTCTCCTTGTTTTATCAGAGAGTCCACGCCGTCGTTCGCTCGTCTCTCCACACTCTTTGCAGCCTCTTCCGTCGTCTCTAACGTGCTTTTCTTGCCGAGTTTTCGCCTGCCCACCTCGGACGCCGCAGATCCGGCAGCTGCCCCGACAGCTCCGCCGATCGCGCCCCCCAAAAACACGCCGAGCACCAGACCCAGCACTGCACCCGCTATGACTACCTTGGGCACCTGTTTAGCGGTGGTCCCGATTTTCTCCCACACCGAGCTCTCTGCCACCATTTTGGCCCCTGCTTTGGCCCCAGAGCCCACCTTCCCCCACACCGGGCTCTGTGCCACCTTCTTTGCGCCGGAACCGATTCCAGCTCCGACTCGCATGGAGCCGTCAGCCACCAGTTTAGCTCCAGTTTTGGCTCCAGATCCTACTTTTCCCCACATAGGACTCTGCGCCAGGTTCTTTGCCCCGGCTCCGATACGCATGGAGCTGTCTGCCACCAGTTTGGCCCCTGATTTGGCCCCTGAACCAACCTTTCCCCACATTGGACTCGCTGCTGCTGACTTGGCTCCAGATCCCACCCATGCAGAACCGTCCACCACTACCTTGGGAACTCTATCTCCTACTAGTTTGGACACATGTCCGGCACTAGATCCCACCTTCTGCCACATGGAACTATCAGCCACCATCTTCTGGACGTCGTGGGCCTTGCTGCCGACTGTGCCCCACACTGGACTACCTTTCACCTTCTTTGCTCCCTCGCTGACCCACACAGAGCTATCTGCCAACAGCTTGGGTAAATTCTTTGCACTGGACTCCATTTTCTCCATGATTGAACGGAGAAGTGAAGGGGACATGTTGGAAAGCGTAACAGGAGGAAGGCTCTCAATGTTCATGGTTCTCACACTCATCTCTGCCTCATCCCTTGTTTTCTCAATCTCATCCTCTCTCACTTCCTCTTCTGTCTCAGCCACAGGCTGCATGTAGGGATAAAGCACCCGCCTTTCAGAGCTCAGCTGTCTAACGACTCCTCGTCTTTCTTCCTCTGCTGTTTCCCCTTTTTCTGCCGTGCTATCTCCACCTGTTTCTGCCTCACTCTGTTCTCGGCCTCCTGAAAAGCAGGCGAAGAATAACACTGTCCTCCGGCCTCCTTCACCGTCTGCTCCACCTTCTCCAGCAGCTCTGCCACATTCTTCCTCTCCCTCCAATCTCTTCCCGTCTCCATCACGTGAAACCTGTCCCTGCATTTCTCCACCAGCGTCAACAAATCCCCCCGCTGTCCGGCGATGTACGCCTCCACGCTGTTGCTTCCGGCCTTCCCGCTCTCCCTCAGCCGATCTACATACGTAAAGAGGACCAGAGTGTGTTTCTGGACGGCCTCGGGGCCGAAAACAGACTCGAGGGCTCTGAGAGCCTGCAGCTCCGTCTTTGCAGGCTGGTCCACGGGGACGCACAGGAGGAAGGCGTGAGGACCAGGACTGGACAACGCCACACAGGAGGAGATCTGAGCTCGCACCTCATCTGGAGTTTGCTCTGAATTGAACCAGTCTGGGGTATCCACCACCGCCACCTGCAGGCGAGAGAGGAGAAGCATGCAGCAATATAAAGAGTTGAATCATGGGAAATCAGCCAGATTGTTCCATGACACAAAAGATGTTTGGAGGTCTTTAGAAATGGCACACGGTGAGAAAAATAACTTACTCGTCTTCCTTCAACCAGAGCTTTCTTTTTCTCACACTCCTGAGTGATCGCTGTGAAGCTTTCCGGGTGTGACTCAAACTCCTCCCGCCCCAGGATTTTGTTGCCGACCATGCTCTTCCCTGCTCCAGACCGCCCAAGCAGCACCAGACGCAACTCGGGAGAAGACGAGGAGGACGAGGCGGAGGACGAGGCGGAGGTAGGGAATGAGAAGGATGACGTGGAATAGGTGGATGAAGGGAATGACGTGGATGAAGTGTTTGAGGGCAAAGAGGATGGAGAGGAGGGAGCGGCGGCAAAGGTTGGCGTGGAGGGGAAAGATGAGAAGACGGGCGAACAAGAAGTGGAGGTCGGAGACGTCTCGGGGGATTTCTCTTCAAAGCTGTTGATTCTGTGGTGAACTGAAAACAATCAGGTGATATTTGGAGTTTAATAAAAATCTGAATTATTATATATTACTGTATATATCATTATTTGTAAACACAGAAGTCAGTGAGGTCCTCTGACTTACAGGTAGTGATCACTTTCGGAGATCTAACCTCAGACATTTGTGAGAGTATAGCTCCATCTACAGAGGAACAGTAAATATGAATCCTGCTCATTTTCTGCTCACATGACAACGTGATGTAGAAACAATATTCCAGCTGAGTTTTTCATGGAGTTTACCTGCATTCAGTCTGAAACTGGGCGTCCTCTTCACCTCCCTGTCAGGAGGCGGCTCCGAGTACGGCTCTCGCTCCGGCGCTGGAGTTGAATGCAGCCCGTTAGATCTTCGCCTCACACCCACGCTTTCCTCCATCGCATCACTCTCTCTCTCTTCTCGTCTCCTCCTCTCCAACGTGGCGATACACTCCTCTGCTCTATCGACGCTCCTCTGTGTTTCTGTGTTTAGGATGTGCGTTGAAGTCTCTCTTCCTCTCTCCTCTTTTTGAGCTCTGTAACTTTCCATGAGCTCTCGCTTTCTGTCTTTCACTCGTTTCTCCAGGTCTCTCTCCTGGGCTGTTTTCATGTAGTACGCCCCGTTTTTCTTCACCATGTTGTCCACCTGTAAATACATGAACACAGAAAATATTTTATAAATGTCCACAGTGTCACACTTCATGCAGGTAATTTCTGCCGTGTAATGAATTGCCACATCAGTCGGGATTACAGACTAATCATTAATACCCAAACTGGTCCCGACTATGACTGGGTGTAACCGTGAAACAGGGCGTCGCTGGGAAAAAACTAACAACTGCCAAAACAAAAGAGCTTCGACTCGTCAACACAACAAAAAAAAAAATTGTAAACATTAAAAACTGTTTGCCAGATCCAGAAGTCCACACGCTCCTCTGATCAAGTGTTTTCTCCAAGTATACACCAAACCTGACTGGACTGTGAAATAATGAACACAGAGAGCAGCTGTGTGTGTGCAAACTCTCTCAAACTTTACCTTCTCCAGCAGCTCGTGGACTTGCTCCCTGTCCTGTCGCTGGCGATTATTGATGACGTGGTACCTCCCGCCGCAGTGATCAATTATCTGCCTCAGGCCTGGGTGTTCTTTCTGCAGGTAGTCCTGCGGAAAACAATTTAGATTTACAACGGGCTGCCTCTGTCCTGATATCGGAAGGACGTCTGAAGGAGAAGGATTTCACACTTGTGTCAGTGCGTCACAAAAGTGGCTCAATTTGACAAAAATCACAGTTCAGATCGTAGACTGGTGTATTTCTGCCAGAATACTAAACACTGAATACTAAAATCTTGATTACACGGAGACACAGAGAGTGTTCAGCTCTAATACCTCCACTTTTCTTCCCATCAAGTAGTCCCCACAGGTCAGCAGGACCAGGGTGTGATCCAGCACATCCGCCCCGAACACCTCCTCCAGCTCTGCAGGCACACGACCCTCCATCTGGAACCACCAAAGAAAAGGAGGAAAACTCACTATACATGAATGAATGCTGTATAAAAAACACTTTACTTTACTTTATAAACTCCCATTGATGATTGCATGAAGTACAACCAACCTCTGTGAACTGGCTGACAGGCACCAGCAACAGAATAGCATGCGGGCCTGGTGCTACCAGCTCCATCACTCGCTCCGTCTCCTTCCTGACGCTGTCCTCCATCTTGCCGCCAGTCCAGTACCACCTCGGCGCCTCGACCAGAGTCAGGCTCCGGCCGTCAGAGACGCCCTGTCGCAGCTGGCAGCTCCTGGAGGCAGTGGGAGAGATAGGGGACAGCTGACCCAGGATGGTGTCTGCCGATGTCGTCTTTCCACATCCGATGTTTCCCAAAAGAACAAGTCTGAGCTCTTGGGGAGAGGAGCCATAGTAGCTCGCTCTCAAGTGTTCACTCATAGCTGGAAAGAGAGAAATGAAGAGGAAGGGGTTAAATGTGCTCTCTGGATTAAAGTCGGTACCCAGTTTTGGAAAACAAAAGCACTAATGTGCCCATATATTCAAATGTTTCGTTTTTAGAAGATGCAAATAAAACTGGAAAAACTGAAGCTTGGTCAGGTCTTATCACCTGATCTGTCATGTGATCCGGGATGACTTCTAAAAATAAACATGTACGGTGCTGCCTCGTTTGTTTCATCTGTGATATGTGCCAACAGTTACAAGAACATTCTTCTTATGGAGTTTCATTTTTACGTTTCCTTCCTGAACATTCGCTCCGTCCTCTCACCTATTGTGCATGACTTAACAAGTACTAAGAGAATCGATAATGACCGTGCTCTGACATGAAGATTTCATTTCACTGGGATCTTTCTTTCCTTTGTAACTACTCCCCTTTTCTTTCCCCTCTGTGTGCCTGATATGTAACACCTCACCAGGCCCGTCCAACTACATTCTACCTCAACTTTTATATTTACACAGATAATGCAAACATTCACAAAACGCATCCGTATACAAAAGACTGAACGTGTTGCGCTCAAAGCTCACTATGACAGCACACAAACAGACGACACACATTTAGCCTGAAGGTGAAACTCAAACCTGGCATGAGAGTATAAAAGAGTATAACTGGACGACGGACACTCGAAGCTCAAACTCGACCGTGCAGATTGCAGAGATTACAAAGAAATATGGCAAATCAGAAACTTTGTCTGATCACTAATAATCTACAATTTGTTGCTTCTGTTAAAAACCCACTTTAACATTCAGATAACGAGTTCACAGAACCAGAACAGGCAAAAAGAAACATACTTACTCACCTGTTTCAGGTCTTTGACGCAGAGTTCATGCACCGTCTTCTCTTTCAGTCAACTGCGACATCCAGACGGCTTCAGTACATGTCGACGCACTGAAAGCTGCCTTGGCAGGTGAAGCTACCTGATCACACCACTCCCAATTTTGAGCTCATGCACACATGAAGGCACTCGTGAATATATTTTTTTTGCATGCACAACAGGTTTCTTTGTATGAGAGCTGCCAAGCATTCCAAGTCTGGGCGGAGGAAGTGCATCCCGGGGCACATGTGAATCACTCTGCTTTGGTTTTTATCTACCACACCTACAAAGAGTCGAAACTAATGAATGGCAGGTGAGCTGAGCTTCAGGATTTACAGCCGTCGTGGTGACAACGGTACGTTATGCCTGTAAATATTTTGTAGTCTGCTGTCATTGTCCTTAATCAGGAATGACAGAACGTCAGAGACACGTGTGATAAGTTTACAACGTGAAGTTAATCAAAGAGGAACGACGTGTCTGACTTTTATTTATTGATTATTAGAGCAATTACAGACACTTAATAGATCTCGTTATAAGATGATAAAGATCAGAAATGACTCTGAACATATCAAGCTTGGAATCACTCCCGTCTTCAGTTGTTATTAATGAACCGTGAGAAACACAGGTTTAAAGGTGTATGCTGACGATTCTGCTGTTTATCATGCAAAAACCACGTGCCATGAGGTTTTTACAGAGTTTAAGGAAGTATATGGCCGGATCAAAACAAAGAAATTATCCTTAAATATATCCCAAACTAATCTCATTGTCCTTCTGTCGTGACATGATTTGGTTTCTAAGCCATTCAACAGGTGGAAGAAGCTCAGCTGTTGGGTCTGGTCTTTGACGCTCGCCTATCATGGGCGGTAAAACGGGTCGGGGTATTTCGGTCACATGAAAGTGCTGTGTGTGTAAAATCACACATGCTGGGTCAAGTTTTATCATCATTGTTCAACCATGCGGTCGTCTACATCTAAAACAAAACTTACAAAATTACCAGTTCAAAATCCAGCCACTAGACTCGCTCTTGGCTGCTTTAATAGAAACAGCACGGAAAAGTTGCACTCTAGCCTCTCTTGGCTCGACACCGAGCAAAGGATTTCCTCAAGCACGACCATATTGTTCAGCTGCAACACTCGACCAAATAGTTCACTGTAATAACAAACACAATGACACCAGATTTGCCGGTAAGGGCCATATTGTGATGCCAAGCCCGAGGACCAAACTGTGATTAACAGAGCTAAAACACACTGGAATATGTTCCCTCTTTGTCTTCCTAATCAAAGAAATATGCAGATGGACGGTGGTATAATTGTTTTTTTAATATTTGTGTTTCCGTATATCTATATAGTTTTAACTTATGTTGTATGTGATGTATGTTCAGTGTCGATTAGCTTTGAATGTACGCTTTAATAACCTTTTTTGTCTGTTAATGAAATGAATGTTTGTTATATAATGAGAGTCAGGTATCGTCATGTTAGGTGTGACCCTTTAAATAAATGATTTTAATTGGTTATTGTTGCTGCACTGCAGGTTTGCATGCACACATCTCACAAACTGTGAGACAGAGAAATAAAATAACGGTCTCCGTGACTCTCGGTCATATGCAGTCAAATTTATCATCAGGTGTCAAAAGATACAGTTACTTTACATAAATGAACTTTTAACTGAACAACCACTACAATAAATTAAAGTAAACTTGCTCTTGTGATCATTTTTAGAGCGTAAACAAATCAACATAAATATTCTACATATTTTCCAGCCTATCGTGTCTCTCAGCTTATCAGAACCTGGTGTAGTGACAGTGGGGTCTTCACCATCACTCACATGCCGGGCATCACGTAGGAAATGTTTTCCAGAGTCGAGGACTTAAAGAAAAAAAAAGATAAAAGCAATCATTTCCACCTTAACACATGACCTACAGGCAGATCAGTCCCTCGTGTGCATGTCTGTGCACATAAACAGACGGTAAAGTGTGTGTTTGTGAACGCATCTCTCACCAGTGTGTGCTGTGTGCAGCTCCTCAGCTCTGGTATCTCCGCCGTGAGGCAGATTAGAGGAGCCAGAGCGCACAGCAGAGAGTCCAACAGCAGAGACAAGCTACACGGCACGCTGACGATTTTCTGCAGAGACACACACACAAAAAAAAATGTGATTATTGTCTCTTAATGCAACAAATATACTTCATGCTGTCTAGAGGCCAAATGAAACCGGCCCTTCTGGATCCTGAAGCTAGCTGTAGTCATGTAGAGACACATGTTTGTGTCAGCGGTGGAGATGTCAAACCAGGTAATGTGTTCAGAGTACAAGTTAGTGTTGTTCATTTTCTTCTCTTGCAAGAGAAAACATAAGTCGTTCATACGTTCGCCTGTAATTAAAAAGTTCCAGTGCACACTTGGTAGAAAGTTGCAAAAGAAACTCAAATCATGCGACAGAACAACTTTTTTAAAGTACATAAATTAAAACAGCGGCAACCTTCTGGGAGTCAAAACTAATCAACGTTAGTCAAATATTATATTTATTATATTTTGTTACATTTTATAGCTCCAGGATGCATTTTGACACTTTTTTCAATTCAATTTAATGAACTATTGTTACATTTAGATACATAGAGCAGGTCTTTATAATATTATTTGCAGAGACAACAACTCCTCTCTCAAAATATTGTGCCAGAACATTTGCATGTATTATTTTAACCCTCTCTACTCGTACTGTATTTTTGTACCACCAAATGTTTGGATGTAATCTCCATTTGTTCTTTTTGCTCTCAAGTACTGTACATAGTAATTTGCTTAGTCACTGTACCTGACAGGTGTAACACGCCTCATCTGTTGCACTATGAGTTCATAAGGAAAGGCTTATATCAGGTCACATCAGGAATTTAACGACTTAAACTATGGACATCAATCATGAAGCCACAGCCCCTTAATCATTCATATAATATGTTTCAAAAAAAAGCACTGAGTATTTATTAAAATATAATTTATTTTCTACACTGATCTACTCACATCTGTCTCCTGAAGATGGTGTCCAATCAGGGACAAGGATTCCCCCAACAGGTGTAGGTGAGCTGCAGCACTGACAGGATCCTGGTCGGAGCAGGCAGGAGTGTCCCAGGGTGAAGCGCTGGGACTGCAGGGGTCAGTCACGGGGCTAGACACCATGGGACTAACCACTGAAGAAGCCGTCACCGGACTGGGAACAGGTATGAACAGACGAGGCCTGCCGGTTACCGGAGAGGTCGGAGGGGTGATGGTTCTGGTGACGGGACAGTCGGCCATGTTGTTCTGGTTATCTAGATACACCCAGTACTCTAACATGGAGGCTGGATTTGACTAGGAGAAACAGACAGGTGGAGAAATGATGAGTGGAGGTGAGAGGTCAGTAAGCTCTGTGCTCACAGGATAGTTACCTGATCAATGTTGCCCTCTGCTGGGCAACATGGATGCAACAACTCCTCCTGGACATCCTGGAGAAGAGTTGACACAACAGTCATGTGGATATTAAACAGACTGCTCTTAAAACATCTACATCCTCTCACCTCCTCTCCTCTTACCCTCCATCCGTCTGGTGGCACACACACCGGATAAACAGGGAGGAAGGTGGAGGGCTCTGCTCCATCAGGTTCAGACTCAGCTGCACCATCACCTGCAACATAAAACAATCCTGTTACCACCTCTGCATCTTATGGCGTGTCCCTGCTGCGCGTTTACATCACTCTACCACCATCCGCCCTTCAGCTGACGCATGGTAAAGGAACGTTACAAGAACCTTAGCAGAACGTTGTCTGTTTAAGTCCTGTCACTGCTGGAGCGAGGTGACTCACAAACTCTAAAATATAACGAGTTTATCTACAATGTGCAATGATCAGGGAAGGATACACCGATCAGTCTTCAATAAGTGTGTTTATGTGCTGCAGCTGGACTTTAACAGAACAGTGTGTTCCAGATCACACACACACACACACACACGAACTGGCACGTTGCCACAAAGCAGAACAGTTCAGAGTTCAGTTATCTCACACCTCTAAACTATCAGTCCAGCTTTTAACAGCTCACATCACTCTCTGTTGTAACTTTTATTTAAACTGGCCTGTCTCTCTCGCCTATTGTCTTCATGTTGTGTTACTGTCCATGTCTGTACTAAAATAAACCTGTTATTATTTTAAGCCTCTTGGTGCTACATTCCTGCAGCTCATTATGTCATCACTAAGTCTTTGATGCTTACTGTGTCTCATGCTGCTTCCCTCGGGATCAATAAAGTGTCTGTCTGTCTGTCTGTCTGTCTGTCTGTCTGTCCATCCACGTATCTATCTGGCTCCATTCACTACGTCTGCTTCATCATCCGCCCACACAGCCGGGGATGAGAGGGAAAATAACAAGCTAACTCAGAGTTTAATTTAGCAGCTAACTCTCAGCTTAGCTTAGCAGCTAGTTTCCAGCTTTAGCAGCTAACTCCCAGCTTAGCTTAGCAGCTAACTCTGAGTTTAATTTAGCAGCTAATTTCCAGCTTTAGCAGCTAACTCCCATCTTAATTTAGCAGCTAACTCCCAGCTTAGCTTAGCAGCTAACTCCCAGTTTAATTTAGAAGCTAACTCCCAGCTTAGCTTAGTAGCTAACTCCCAGCTTTAACAGCTAACTCCCAGCTTAGCTTAGCAGCTAACTCCCAGTTTAATTTAGCAGCTAACTTCCAGCTGATTTTAGCAGCTAACTCCCAGCTTTAGCAGCTAACTCCCAGCTTAGCTTAGCAGCTAACTCCCAGTTTAATTTAGCAGCTAACTTCCAGCTGATTTTAGCAGCTAACTCCCAGCTTTAGCAGCTAACTCCCAGTTTAGCTCAGCAGCTAACTCCCATCTTAGCACTGGTTAGCCTGCTCCACATGCTGTGGCCAGGGGTGGAGAAAGTGTTAAGTAAAAGTACTAATACCACACTAAAAATACTCAACTACATGTCAAAGTCCTGCATTCAAAACCTTACTTGAGTAAAAGTATTTAAGTATTATGATATTTTATAATTATAAAGTAAAACACACAGCAGAAAGAGTTTCACTGATACATCTGAGGTATTTGGCATAAAACAGAAAACTACTTAAACTACTGTCTGTCATTATATATTCGTATTGTCCCTGCATTGTGAGCGCCATGCTGTGTCTGACAGGTGAATCTGAAGAACAGCCCTGTTCAAACTGTTTCCAGCTAATCCACTGAGTTTAAGAAGTAGAAGGGACACTAAATCAGAGACATCTTCCACAGGTGAGCTACAGGTGAGGTTCAGACTCCAGCATGCACATGCACAGACACAGACACAGGTCTCTGGACCAAACAAGCGACAGCAGTGAAACAAAGTTTCGGGGTTTGATGAGTTGGAGCTGTAACGTCGTTAATAACAGAGTGGAGACTTTGGCACTGTCTGCTCCGCCATGAACGTTTGACTTCAAAACAAACGGCTAACGTTTGTCCACAGTCTGTCGTCACAGCGACAGTTAACGGGGAACTTAACTGTCGCTAAAATCCACCGTTACTTTAAGACCTTTAACTCCGGTATACTCGGATTACTCGACGGAACAACGTCTAATAAACAGACTTATACACCGAGTCACGTTTTGTGCCGATGAAGTCACTCTCAGGTCAGTCTGAGCCGTGTGAAAAATCTGCTGACTCACGTTTAGCGCTTCCCCACTCTATCTCTGCCTCCTCGTCTGTCTGCTGACTCATGTTAAGCTCGAGTGAGAGTTAAATGATTTATTAAGGATCAGGTGTAAAGTCTGCCTGCTGCTGGCTGAGCAGGTTGTCAAACACTAAAACCTTATCAGATATCACTTATTTCAACATCTCTAGATTAATTAGTGTCAGCTCATTTTAATTTGACTGCTTCTTACATCTGTACCCAGCAGGCCTCTGCAGCTGGACTCAAAATCACACGAGGCGTCCACCTTCATCCTCTGTGTGCCTTTATTGTCTTTATTGTATTTAACATTTCATCAGTGGGTGGTGCAGCACGGTGGTGCACTGCCACCTTCGAACCTCGGCTGGTTTTTTGCATGTTCTGTCTGTGTACTCCGGCTTCCTCCCACAGTCCAAAGACATGAACCTTAACAGGTTAATTGGTGACTCTAAATTGGCTGTAGGTGTCTCTATGTGCCCTGTGATGAACTGGTGTAGCCCGCCTCTCACCTTAAAGTCAGCTGGGATAGGCTGCATGATGAGGATAGACGGATCATTGTATGTTCTACGGTGTTTCTCCAACAACAAACCTTGTGTGACCTCTGAGCTGAAGCGTCTGAACCAAACTCTTCATGGCTAACGTACCATCCTCCTCCTCCACCAGGACATCGGGGACATTAACACCATCCACCACCAACCACACTCCCCAGTCTCTCCAGCTCAGCAGCTGACCAGGCCCGGATGGCCTCAGGTCCAGACCGTGCAGATCATCTCTGAGGTTTACCTGAGCTTCAGTGGAAAACCTCGTGTGTGGTTCTAGTATTTAAAAAAACTGCACACCCAAGTGACCATGGAGAGAGAGGGTCAACCTGAGGCACCTCAAACTTCTACTTATCTTATGATGAGCCATTTAAAGAGTATATAAACTCAGACCGAGCAGTTGAACTTCACGTCAGCTCAGCTTGAATTGCTGATTCTGTGTTGACCTGCACATGACAGCTAAACCTGAAACTTAAATCTTTAATAAAAGTGCGTGAGGAGTCAAGAAAAAGTTGCTCAACTTGTTTATGTCATAGATGAACTGATATGTACTCGATACAATGGTGTGACTGTTTGCTTTATATATACAGCATTAGTCACTGTGTCTACACTTCCTCCCTCCTCCGGCTGCAGAAACTCACAGTCATGTTTAGAGACTCCTCCTCCTCTTCTCCGTCTGCTTCGACTCTGGAATTTCAAAGAGTTGCAGTGTCAGGTTTAGTCCTCCTCCCTCCTCCTGGTTTTCCAGGGCAGTGCTAAAACTTCCTGACTCACGTTAAACTCCTGTAGTCCCTCCTCTCACAACTTTTCCAGGCTGTCCTCAGAGTTGCTGCATCATGTTTAAGCCTCAGTCACCTCCTCCTTTTTTGTTTTCTCTGCTGAAGTTGCCAGATCATGTTTCGCCGAGGCTTTGTGGTGCCGAGTTCCTGTTTTGAGTCAGCTGCCGTGGGGAGGAGGAGACAGAGGAGCGCCGTATATAAAAAGGAGAAGAACTGCTGGTAGCACAAACTGTGCTGAACTTCCAGAGAAGACTGAACTGCTGTAGATACTCAAGCAAGCTACCGAAGGTGAGTAACACATACATCTCTGATTTTCTCACCTCTAATCACAAGTTGAGTTTTAGTAATCATGCTGGAAAATGGGTTAAGTCCTATAAAAACAACTCTTCTGACGTCTTTAACTTGTTTTTCAGAACCACAATGGAGACAGAGAAGAAGACTCAGGCGACCTCAGAGCAGATGACTGACATGTAAGCATGACCTGCTGTGATTTATTTATTGTGTGTAGTGAAATATTCCTCCTAAAATATGAAACTGAGTCAGGACGATCACACGTGCATCTGTGCTGCAGCATCTATAAGTAGGTCCGTGGCGCCGTGTGTGCTCACTGTGCTCGATGACTGTTCGCCCTTCGCCCTCTCTTTGCTGAGGTCAGGGAGTTCCTGTTTGCGTCGATCGTGATGATTTGTGTTTTTTGTCGCAGGGATCTGTCAGAGCAAATCAAAAAGGTGACAAAGGACAGTCACGTCAGGGCGGAAAACACGGAGCTGATGCTGAGCTTCCAGAGGGGACAAGTCACGCTGCAGCAGTATAAGGTGAGCAGCACCGCCCGACGTACTTTAAATCAGTTTCACGTTACCTAACAGCACCTCTAACCATCACCACCTTCTCCTCCTCAGCTCCTCCTGTGTTCGCTGTATGAGATCTACCAGGCTCTGGAGGAAGAGCTGGACAGGAACTCCAACCACCCCGGTGTCGCACCCATTTACTTCCCGGCTGAACTTGCCAGGCTGGAGGCCATCGAGAAGGACCTGGAATACTTCTACGGACAGGACTGGAGAGAGAAGATTGTCGTCCCCGCGGCCACTAAAAGATACAGCCACAGACTCAGACAAGTATGTTTTCACTGAGTTACACTTATATTACACAATTTCTCTGAGGGATGGGAATCGAGAACTGGTTTTATTCGTATGTCTCAATGTTTTTTTTAGCGATGTCAGCATGTTTTTCTGAGTCACAAAACAGTCAAACTCATGAAACAAGAAGGAACGGTCCAAAGAAAAACGACAGCGGTGCCACATTTAATGTCTGTAAAAGGATTGCATGAATGTATTTGACACACTGCTACTGTTTGATACTAAAACTAAACTTCTTTCTTTCCAGCTCGGTAAAGAAAACCCTGAATTTCTGGTGGCCCACGCTTACACCCGGTACCTCGGCGATCTGTCTGGAGGGCAGGTCCTGAGTCGAATCGCCCAGAAGTCCATGGGGCTGAAGGGCAGCGAGGGTCTGTCGTTCTTCGCCTTCCCCGGCGTGACCAGCCCCAACCTGTTCAAACAGCTGTATCGCAGCCGGATGAACAGCGTGGAGCTGACGGAGGAGGAGAGGAACGGCGTGCTGGAAGAGGCCGTCAGAGCCTTCGAGTTAAACATTCAGGTACAGAAACGGCGCTCTGAGCAGACTGTGCTCTTGTAATTGTGTTTTTTTTTTAAAGCCTGAAGCAGCTGACATGTTTTTGTGTGTTTTTCAGGTGTTTGATGATTTACAGAAGATGTTGAATGTCACTGACAACAAGTCGCAGAACTGTTCGACACGCTCGACACCGGTCGAAACGCTCCAGATCCCTGAAGCCGTTATCAAAATGACGCCGCTGCTCCGGATGGTCCTCGGACTGTTAGTGGCTGTGGCCACAGTCAGCGTGGGAATCTACGCTTTCTAGAGAAGATGCAACTATAAATCATTTCCTGTATAATATATTGTTAGATATTTCCTCGTGTACTGTACTTCGACTGATCCTGTGTTATTGTGTAAATAATTTCCTCACACTGTTATTCAGTGTGCGTTAAAGTGCAATATGTCTTAATACTGTGAATATTTGACCTTTTTAATAAAACCCTTTGTCCAACAAGAACAAGCTCTTTCTCGTGCTTCAGCCCGCACGCTGCTCATGCACGCTGTTTCCCTTGTAATGGGTACGACACCGCTGATGTTCTGGGTCCAGCTGGATGACATTTGCATTAATGTTCTGGCACCGGACCACGAGCCTGCTGTTCATTTGGCCCTCGGTCTTCTGATGGTTCCTGGGAAAGATTCCCATTTCATTAATGAACACGATTTCTGGTAAACCGGCGACAACATGCAGAATTATTTTCACTCTCTCCTCATCGGGAACATTCTCAGATGAGCGCCGCTGCTAATGATTATTTACTTCATTGATTGATCTCTTAATCTAAATGGAACTACGACACTACACCAGTCAACCATAACATTATGATGATGATGATCATCTCCGGTGGGATAGATGAGGCTCAAAGTCACTTTGATGGTGAGACGACTGGGTCAGAACATCTCCAAACCTGCAGAGGTCAGTACCGTTTAAAAGTGGTCCAAGGCTCACTGATGCATGTGTGGAGCGAAGGCTCCAACAGACGAGCTACAAGTTCATGCTGGTTCTGATAGAAAGGTGTCAGAACGCACAGTCCATGACTGTTTGTTGTGTATGAGGCCAGTCAGGGTGTCCGTGAGCATCAGAACTGGACCACGGAGCGATGGAAGAAGGCGGTCTGGTCGGATGGATCGGGTGTGTTTGTGTCTCTTACCCTGGTGAACACATGGCAAGACGGAGGCGGTGTGATGCTGGGAGACGTTGGCTCCTACCATTCATGTGGATGTCACTTCCCTGATGGCAGTGGTCTGCCACAAAGCTAACACGGTTGATGTCTTGGTGCCTACCACAGCACACCTTCAGAGATCTGAGGAGTCCAGGCCTCGACGGGTCAGGACTGCTTGGTCGCAAAAGGGGGAACCTGTCATAAGCCAACGTCAGCTGGAGTCACTAAACAGTGTTTTATCTGTTGTATCCCATCATGTGTATGTACGTATGTTAGCTGTCATGTAAGATAAAGAGACCAAAGAAGAGAGCACACATCACACCTGGGTAAAATTTGGTATCCACCTTTATTGTGGTTGAATGATTTTTCCTAGAACGTGTGCAGCGGAGGCACGCGTCATAAATTAAAAACACAAAATGATTGTATGAACAGCAGCCGGAGGAAAACATCTGGCTTCATCCTAGGCCTGTTTCAGAGTGACACAAATCAGTGTGCTGGTGTCTGTCTCCCCCTAGAGGACAACTAAAAGAAAACCACGTCATGTCAGAAATGATTGTACTTCACAGGAACTGGCTAAGCTCGACCTCAGAAAGGCACAGCAGCCTGAGTAAATCAGAAAAGTCCTCTCACTGTCACCACACACTCCTTTCTACGGCAGCTTCTCTCGGCTAATCCCGAAAGCTGAAAGCGTTTTGTCCGATCAGACCCAGGAGCTCTGCAAATGCATCAACACGAAACAAAACTGAACAGGAGAGGAAACTACGACAAGGACGACAAAGTTACTTCAACATGCCGATCTCTACTCACCATCCCTCAAAAAAAAAAAAAAACACACACACACACACACACATATCAAAACTCACAATCAAGCTACAGAGTGCAGGTGAGGCGTATCCCAAGGTGCTTTGAGGGGGATTGCACAGCGTATCTTGTCTTTGTAAATCTCACTGACAGTAAACACACACAGGAAACTGACTTTCAAAATAAAACTCAAGGCAAAGCAAAGGAGAGGATCCGCAGTGTGGGAAAGGCAACAGATCCACGCTCATTAAAGCAGCTTCGAAGGAGGAAAAAACTACAGTACAGACAACAACAGGACTCTAATGGGTGGTCATGTGACCTCATGTCTTTGTTCACAAATCTTATTTTTCTGTTTTGATGATTGCATATCAGTGTGTGTGTGTGTGTGTGTGACGTTCAAGGCCACGTGTTCGTTTGGAAAAAGACAAAATAATTCATGTTTTCACTTTTCTGACAGGATCTGTCTCCGCAGCCTTTCCTGCACGTTCACCAGTTATATAACATATTGCACAGCTTAAAAAAAAAAAGGGGAAGTTACATCGGTGACATGCATCTAATGAACACAAAAATCAGAAATCAAATCGACTGCCAGCCGTATAAAAGTGAGAGGACTTTGCAGTAATGTTTTGCTACAGCTCCAGATTCTTCATCTAGCTTGATTTGGCACGTTGTCCTACTGTAAAAGGCAAAAGAGTTTCAAAAGCCCAAACGGCTGCATATCAGATCTACTGCAGGGCGCAGGCTGAAACATCCGCCTGTGCCCTAAGCCACACTCCAAACATCTGCATAATGCCACATCATCTCGGCTACCGGTTTGAACAGCGTCGGACAGCTTCGGCTAAAGAAAAGGTGCGGTTACGTTCAGGCGGGGAGCAGCCGTCACCGTCACCGTCACGGGGCCCCGCTCAGATGGTTTCGTAAGAGGACAGCAGGGCCGCGTCTACCGGCTCCATGCAGGAGGGGCAGGTGAAGGAGCGCATCAGCCAGGGGTCGATGCAGTCCACGTGGTAGATGTGAAGGCAGGGCAAGAACCGGATGGGATCGCTGTACTCGAAGTCCATCATGCAGATCACACACCTGGAGCAGAGACAGAGACAGGAAGTGCTTCATCTACTAAAACGAACCCAAAAGACAATTCCTGTGACGAGTTTCAGTCTTTCAGACTCACTCTTTCACTTTCTTGTCAGAGGGGTCGGAGCCCGGGTCAAAGATGCCTCTGGGCAGGTGCTGGATGAGTCCGATTCGCTGGGCGATGCGGACCTGCTCCTCCTCGGTCAGCTGACAAGCCAGACGACTCTCGCCGGGGGTGGGATGGTACACTGGCAGCGGCTGGGTGCGCTCCTGGAAACAGAAGACAACCTGCGTCATGCACCGTCCCTCCTGACACGATGAGAGCTGCTGGACGGGCTGAAGAGCTCTTCAGTGTGTCTGCAGTGTTTTAATGTTAAACTTCAGATCAGCTGTTTTCTGACACACACTGAGAGGCTTCTTCAGACTCGATCAGCTCCATGCTGACACCAGGTTTGATAAAAATGCTGCAGACGTGTCATTTTAAATCACACAGAGACTCTGAACCTGACTGAGCTGCCTCTACATAAAGCATAGCCCGGTTTTACTGACGGTGGTGCCCCCGCCCCTCAAACAGCCTGAGTCCGCCCCTGCTCACAGGTATCAGCTGGATGAGCTATAATAATCGGTGTGTGTGTGTTTTAACGTGTGTGTGTGAGAACAGGTGATGGAGGTGACTCGCTCTCCTCCCCCGGACTGTGTCTGAACTCCCAGCCCGGAGCAGCTCACCTGGTACGGGGGCGGAGGCTCTCCGGGCAGGCTGCCGCCCTCGGACTCGTTCAGCAGCGACAGGTCGTCCGCTCCTTGTGAAAACAGACAGTTCCCCATCGAACCGAGCCCACCATGAGAGAGTCAGCTCCGCGGAGAGGGCGACAGGTGACGGCCAGCTGGAGCGAAGCTAACGAGGCTAACTGACCTGCTGTTAGCTTAGCGCGCTGCTAGCTGTTAGTCTGACGTCATTCCGCGAAAGAGCGCGACGGAAAGTGCCTCTGCTGACGTCACCGCAGCTCGGTGTGGGTCGAACAGGTGATGACGTCGACTTTTAACGTCACGGCGAGCTGATTTCTGTCAGTCTGTTTGTGTTTACAAGAAAACACAAAGCGGAACTACGTCATCGGGAAGTTTGTAAAGCACAAGACTTCCGGTTTTAAAGTATTCGGACGTTTCAGAATAAAAGCCTCCGCTTTTATTTTGAAATGTCCGAATACTTTATTATTAATAATAATAATAATAATAAAATCTATAACTGTTTAATCTCGATTTAAATCTTATGAGACATTGTAGATGATTACATTCAGTCTACGAATATTATTGTTGTTTATATATAAAGATATATATATTTATTTTTATACATTATCTGTACACAGTATTTTAATGTTTGTTTACCTTATGAATCCTCCTTGTTTTCAGCTGTATGTATGTATATATATATATATATATATATGTTTATCTGTGTGTGCACATTGAGTGCAACATGAAACTCCAATAAAAGTGATTCTGATTCTGGTAACTGACCGATAGTATTTATACAAAAGCACAATATAAAATATATATCATGAGAAGTAGCATAGCTGTAATTTGAAGAGAGAAACTGGCAGGTGTCGGAACATCCTGCTGAAATATGAACTTCAAACAGAGACTCGGGTCTAAAGCTCTGACTTCTTCAGGCAGCAGTTTGACTTGCAGTATGTCCGGCGTGGGTACTGCTAATCTGATCATTAAAGAACAAATGATATGAAAAAATATTACCCCTGTACTTCACAGTCAGCCATCTGTGCTGAGAGAAAATCTTCCTGTTGCCCAACATTATACATGTACACATGACCTGAGTCAAAGCATTGACATATCGGCCTAATATTATTATTATTATTATTTTTAGAGTATGGCTGACCTTTAAGTGCCTTTTGTTCTTTCATGGATGTTGCATACAGGTTGCATCTGCTTACACTCGCTATCTTGAGTCCCTAAGTGAGTTCAATTATGGCTAAATTCAGTGTAGTGTGAGTACCCGAGTACTCATAACGATCAAAAAGTCGAGTGTGGACACTTCTCGAGAAGAAGAACAATTTTACACCTTAAAGTGAAGACTGACGTTTTGCAGCTTCAGAGCTGTTTGTAGAAAGAAAGACATGGCACAGCGAGACGTTACAGTCAAGAACATCCTTTTTATTCAATCAGGTGCTGCTCTTCTCAAACTGTGTTTTTCTTCTTATGGAAAAGAAACTGTAATTAACACATGCATTTCACCTAGAGCTCTGGGGGTGTTCTCACAAAGAAGTGGTGCTGCACTGAGGGCGTAGACAGAGGCGTAAGAAGAGCTGGGGGTCAGGGGGCCTAAAAGGGTGCTTCCTATTACACCAATAACCATACACGCTTAAGATAAAGAACAAAATGAACAACAGAACAAAGACACGGAGCGGTCCAGCATGAGGTGGTCAGAGGAGAAAAATGGAGGGATTTCCCTGAATCCTCAAAAATCTGAGAGATCAGGTTCATGCTGGCTTTTTATCGATCTGGTTGGTGTGTTGTAAATGGCTAATACTGCTGAGGGTTTCACTGTGTGGAACCCACCACGAACAATAATACTTCACTTTGAAAGATTGGTTTGAATGGATGTGGGATTTGTCCTGGAAATGCAAACCCCCCTCTTTCATCCTCGTGCAGGACAAGTCCGGTTATAAGGTGCTTGTAGCTTTCATTTACAGTCAAAGGCAACCTCGAAGAGAGCCTGAACGACAGCATACCCTGATAGCAAAAAAAGGAAATCCAAATTAAAAGGAAACTAAATAAAAATAGGGGGGTAAAACAAAGCCAAAAAATAAATAGCTAAAACAAAAGAGCAAACTCTTATCCTAGTCGAAGCAGCCCCTTTTTTCTCCAACATCCCAACGCAGTTCATTCAGCCCTCTCGACCCCGTAAAACCTCTTCAACCCGAACCCCTTGAACCCCTGTCATCCCTTCCTAAAACCCACCCAGGGACACCCCCAAAAGCCCGTCAGCGTAAAATTTGTTCACTTACATTAGCTGTTGAATGGAGAAGCTGAAGAAGATGGGTAATGGTAATACAATGTGAAGCATACAGACAAGAATAACATGTGAGCTAACTGCATTCTGCTCAGACAAAAGTTTTTCGGCAATTTTTTTTTTTTTTGTCTCCCCCCTCGCACGCCCTCGCCAAACAGCTGAGAGGACGGGGAGAGAGAGAGAGAGAGAGAGATAGAGATAGAGAGAGAGAGACGGAGAGTGACGGACACACAGTTACAGACTACTCCAGTGTCTAAGAGAAAACAGACAGTGGAGACAGAGGGGAAGAAAAAAGCAAAGAGCTGAACGAGAACAAGTTTTTTTGCCTTTTCAAAAAAGTTTTTTTTGTCATCATTTATCAATAAAAAGTAAAGAACTAATTCACACCAGTTTCCTTTTGTACTATATATATACATATATATATATGTATGTATATATATATATACGGCTTTGAAAAGGAAGAGAGGATATAGGGGAGGTACAATGGAGGGGATTCATTTTCGAAGAAGGCGGAGGGGAAATAAAAGTTGCCCCCCGAGCGCGGGAGGGCGGCGACCTCTTCGCCTTCCCGCGCGCTCAGGGCGACCTGCTACCTCGAGCCAATTCGAGAAAAAAAAAAAAAAAAAAAAAGTCGATCTGGATTACAAAATGGAGTCTGTGAACAAAAGGCACTTTTAAGGGACAACCTTTAACTGCTGGGAAACTATACACTACAGCACAAGCACTATAAGAGTCATTTACAGAGGAGGAGGAGGAGGAGGAGGAGGAGGAGGAGAGGGGAGGTGGATCAGGGGAGAGGCTCACCTTGTTGCCTGTTTCATAACTGGTTCAGACTTCAGATTTTTTTGATTTGAAGCTACTTTTTTGAATTTTTTTTTTTTGCCCCTTTCTTTGCGATCTGCGCAGGAGACAGAAGGTCTAATACTCTTTTCCGTCGCATCTCAACACGACCTGCTGAGTTCGATCGAGAAACACATCGAGATGATGATGATGATGGGTAGAAAAGATCTGCTGGATTTCGTGAAGCATCTCCCGCAAGAACAGGGAGGAACTTGTCGTGCGTTTATGCCAATGATTAAAAAAGATGGATTAAATCGGGAGGGTTTGTTTTGTTTTTGTCTTTTTGTGTTGCTGGTGAGTTTCAGGCAGTGCACGGGTCACGTGATCTCGACAGTATAGATCTGATTTTTGTTTTCTTTCTAAAGGTTGAACCAAAATGCCTTTTGTGTCACAACCTTAAGGAACAGGAACCTCTCCCCCCACTCGATACAAATAGAAGAAGAATAAAAATAGAGAGAGGAATAATGCTGCTTCCTAAATGGTTTGTTATTTTTGTTCATTACCATTCATTTACAATAGTTCTGAATGTACTTTATAGTGTTAAAGCACCAGGTTTCATCTGATGACAGAGAATTTTTTTCTCAACTTGTGTAGAATTTTTTTTTTCCTTCAGCCCTCCCACATTTTTATAAACAACTGATTACACATAAAACATTAAAAAAGAGACAAAAGGAAATAAAAACAAATACCCCCAACTTACAAAGACTAGGATTTTTCATGGCCCTCTAAGTTTAGAGTCCCGGAGCTTATGGACTTGAAACAAATACATTTTTTTTCTCTTTTCTCGTAGCTTTCTTAAAAATCTCTAACAGACAAACACAATGATCTACCCAATGCATTGCACGTGGCTCAATCGACACATATTTTTCAATAATAATACTTTCCATCAAAAAACAAACACTTTTTTTTTTCCTCTTCAAACCTACTGTCGATTTTTGTGACATGTTCATATCTAGGTATTATAATGCTGCGCTGCAGATGGCGATGGCGATGTGTGTGTGTGTGTGTGTGTCGTTTTTGATCCGTACTGGTAACAGTAAGGTGATGTTACTGGAAAACGAGGTGTTTGTGGGGGAGTGGAGGGAGGGATTGGAGTGGAGGGATGGGCGGGGCGGGGCGGAGGTGAGAGTTCAGAAAATAACTAGACTGCCAACCAGCTCATGTAGTAAAAGTTAAAAAGGAGCATATATCATAAATATATATGTATAAGATCTCTCTCTCTCTGTCTTTACAAAAAAAAACAACAACAAAAGTTTGCAGTCCTCTATAAAGATCTGTCCTCGGCCAATAGTGTCCACATGCACCAACGCTACCATTCCCTGTAGCTTTAGCTTATATGTGGGAAGAGAACCTGAAGTCAAGTTTATTACTAATTGCATGAAGGGAATACAGAGGCACTTTCATATATTGTTATAGTCTTGATATATGTTTGTTTTTTAGTACATAGAGCTAATGTTACTAGAGAGGCTGAGAACGTGTGGCCTCAGCCGCGCTTACTATCCCTGCAAAACAGAACCAACAGCTAGGCAGTCCAGTTATTTTGTGAGGTCGGCTTTTGTTGGATTGTGTCATGATGAAAATAATAATAATAATAATGATGATAATAGTAGCAAATAGCAAATTTCAAAATGTGAACATTTACATAGAAAAAAAAAAAAATCTCAAATTAAAAAGACAAATCTTAAGTGAATGAATGAAAAACCATTAACAAAGGCAGTTTGGAGAACCAAATATAAAGGCTTCCCTTTATTCTTTTATGTCAGGTTGTTGGTGGTGTTAGTGTGCATTTCATATATATGTAAGTGTGTGTGTGTGTGTAGTCCTCTGGGGTTTCCTGTGACTGGACTAAAAAGGGGGGGTACAGGGTGAAGCAATGCAAGGGATGCATGTGATGAGCTGTTGTTACCGTGCTGTCCATACGTGAGAGATTTGAGAAACTGCTCTTACTGTTTTTCGCTGAGCGTGATACTTAAACGTGTTACTGCAAACTAAAGGAGAAAAAAAGTGTTATGGCATGCAAGAGAAGTTTTTTTTAAAACAATCCAAGTGTGACAAAAAACCAAAACCAAATCTGGCAAAAAAAAAAAAAAAAGGAAATCGCAAGAGAACACCTACAAACAAAATGAAAGCGAATAATACGAAGCTGCTGCGGCTGCGTGTGCTGTCCTGTAAATTAAATTCTATGAATAATAACAAGATGATATAATGAGTGGTTGTGTGACAGACTGTTCTGGAGACGATGGTCTGTATGTGCTGTATGCAAGCGTGCGTGCATGCGTGTGTTTGTGTGTGTGTGAACATGCTGCGTATGTATGTACGTGCACTGCGTGTTTCGAGGGCCGAGACCTGAAACACGTCCGCGCGGCCGCATCCCCTCCCCCTCCGCGACGACAGCCAGCCTCGACTCGCTTCTCTCAAACGCTCATCTGACCATCTCTGTGCAATACTGTCCATCCCTTATTAAAAATTAATAGTGCATAGGTGAGGGGACGAACGAGCACATGTAGAGTTAGTGTTATGACTGTCTGTCGTGTGTTCACTTCGCTTTTGCACTCGCCTCATGGCTATCACTCCTCCTCTTCCCTCCCACAGCAGGACGCCCTGATCCTTTGACAGGTAAACAAAGACCAGCCACTTAGTGCATATATGTCACACCATCACATGGTGTCACCTTGATTGGCCAATCAGAAATGAAAAAGAGGCTCAGGGCTGAGTGAATGAAGCGGCGAGAGTGTGGCGACGCGCCGAGGGGGCATGCGGCTGCGGTGTTTTCACGGTCTGGACCCTGCATGTGTGATGAGGTGGGGGACGGGGCGGGGCGAGGATGGGGGTCAGGTGGGACCATGCACCTGGAGGAGAGGTACGTGGGAAAATACGCAGATATGGAGGGGGGGCGGCGACCTTTTTCAACTTGCACTTCACCGTTTACCACTACTCTTTTTTTTTTTTTTTTGCTTTTTTTTTTTGGATCTCCCAGCCAATGCATGGAGTTTCATTGTGGAGACAACAAAATGAAAAATAAAATCATAAAAAAATGAAACAACAAATGTAGAATTGGTCATTTGTCAGGGCGCCATATTGTGTTTCCTTTCTGACATTTCACGGTGTGTGTGTGTGTGAGACAGTTCTTCCTCCTTCCTCCTCCTTATCGCATTCTGAGTCTGTCCACTCGATCTCATCGAAGCCTCCTGCATGAAGGGGGACCAACGCTCCTGTTCGAATTCTGCTGGATTGGGAGTCCTCTCGTGGGTCGGGCGGTGTTGTAGTTGGTGGTTGTTGTGGTGGTGGTGGTGGTAGGGGGGGTTTGGGTTCTGTAGTAGTACTTTGAATAGTGTTGGCGAGAGAGAAAGACCTTTTTTTAGTGTCAGCAGTCTGTTCTTAATCAGCGGTGATGTGTTTGTTTTTCAAAAATTTTCCCAATTTTCATGACACAATTTTAGCTCTTGATTCAGAGAGGCCTTGTCAGAGGAACCAGGACTGTGGAGGAGAAGAGAGAAGACAGGGTGAGTCTTTAAACGTCATCATTCATCTCTCACACACACACACACACACACACACACACACACACACACACACAGACACTATGGTGAATAAAAGAGGAAGAAGTGGTGGGACATAACAGAGTGTGAAGTATGAACATGAGGTTAAAACCTCCACCAGAGGACCACAAGATAAATCAGAGGGGGTTGCATGTCGACAGGAAACACACATAAAACACATCTGCTTCTTAAAATTACTTCTTTTTGACGTTTTCCAGGCAGATTACTGAATAATTTTATCAGTTAAGACCTCGAAAAACAAAGAAATAAATAATATTGACTCTGTGGTTGACGCAGGAGGATGTTTTGTGTTTGTACAGACAAACCTTCGTCCACTAGGTGGCCACCTTCCACTCCTTTTCCCCTCATTCCCAGTATCTGCTGAGCTCAGCTGTCCCGCACAGTGCTGAAAAAGTTACTGCCTCGACTTCACCGCTTGCTGTGTTTAAGAGGGCTGACTCTGCTCATTAAAAACACTCGGGTTATTTCGGCGCACACACAGGGCTGTAACTGCTCCGTCATGCTCTGCCAGTTCACACATGTAAAGCGATCCTCCTAATATGTCTCTGCTCCGTGGGCCCTGAGTGGTCTCAGGCTACACTGTAAAGCTATTGAGGGCAGATAGTCCGGGGATCCGGTTTCTGGGTTTGATAAGAGGGCAGAGTGGAGGCTTTGGCACAGGCCGGGCTGACATTCCACAGGGCAGCTCGGCCCGGATGGATCACCCCACCTTTAATGGCAAACGCTCTGTTGTCCGCCCCCCCCCCGCCCTGTTCAAGTGAACCCAGAACGAGAGAGGCAGCTTCCACCCCCTCCATCTATCCTCCCTCCTTCCTACCCATGATTCTTTGGTGTTTGCAGATAACTCCTCCTTCCTGGCTCCGACTTCCCCTTAGCCCCCTTCTCTTTTCTTTTCCTCTCCCTCTCTCACTCCGGCTCTCGCCAGTGTAATCCTTGGCAGTGGAAAGTGACCCCCTCTCTCAACCTCCACCCCCCCCTCTTCAAGTCCAAGTTCAACTGCCTATGACATCATGTCTGGTTGCTGCGGGCAACCAGACAGCCGGGACGTGACTGTGGAGTGCAGCGAGCTTCGACTAACTCCCGCTCTCTTTTTTCCCTCCGTTTCTCTCGGTCCCTCCTCCTGCACGGCCGAGGTCTCACCACCAGAGAGCTCCTCAGACCAGCTTTTCTCTGCTTCTTGTCTCGACGACAGCAGCAGTGGGAAGACTCTCTCTCCTCTCTGTCTTGGCTAGTTGGCTAGCAGGCGGCGAGGCGGGCTGGCAGGGCCATCGTCTGAACCTCTCCATATGCCAGAGAACAGCAGGATAGGCAGAGACCTCGGTTACTCACTCTGGCTGGGGTTGTTGCTGACCTACTAGGCTCGGCTAACTGGGAGCAGTCGAGACCGGCGGCCAGGTTCTCGCTGTGTGCGCCGTAAATCCGGCAGAAACGTTCAAAGTGGACATTTTTCAATAATGTTTGATAAGCAATAGCAGGAGATAATAAGCGTTGGGAACAGATGTAAGCTGTTGTAAAAGCCCTGTTGTTTTTTTTAGGAGAGAAAATGAGGGGCAAGAGTTTTGGCACGGAGCTCAAGTGTATCTGCGTGTATATGCATACGCGCTCACACACACACACACACACACATTTGGACGGTGTTTGGATGTCCCCTCAGTGCCAGGGCTACATCTGTGGGAGAGTGGTGCAGGTGGGGAGCTCGAAAATACTAGAGGGAGCAGCAGGAGGAGAGAGAAGGAAAGAGAGAGAGGGAGGGAGGGAGGGAGGGTGGGCTGCTGATGCATGAGAGGAGTGTGAGGGTGAGGCGAGGAGGAGGAGGGGGGAGAGCCGAGCAGCCGAGCAGAGCTGTGCCGAGGAGGAGGAATGCAGATTGTTTCCATGTGTGGGGAGGACAGGAGAGCCGAGTTGGCTGCAGGCAGGTGCGGTTAGCCCCTAATGAGAAAAGTTGTGTTGGTGATGGAGGAGGCCCAAGACGCTGCAGCCCAGTGGCAGAGCGCAGCCAAAGCTGAAACCACAATGTAGTTCACTACTGGCCTCACACGCTGCACTAATACACACTGTGGGGCCGAGCGGAGATAAATCAACACTGCTGGAGCTGAAACTAACTGGCACTGCTTACATTCACTGTGGGGAAACTACTGTGGTACAGACACTGTAAACCAATACTGAAACTAAAGGCCTTGATACACGGGCAATGCTTTTTGTCAGTGTAGGTGGGCGAGTCTGCAAAAAGTATGGATGGACAACATCTTGTCAGCGTGACACATGTGTGCTCCCCCTGCTCCGGTGTAATGTTCCTCTGCAGGCGTTTTAAAGGCGGCCGCGTTCGACCAGTTTTTCAGCTCTAAAATCTAGATTTTATAAAAACATTAAGTTTGTTCTCGACCATCTCGAGGTCCACTCTGCCGGCTTCTCCGCGGCTTTCAACCACATCGCACAACACGCCCGGTAACGGACGGAGTTCGCTCAGTTTTGGATTCTGGAGTCTGTTGACATGTGAGCTTAACATCTCCTCTATCTCCGCTACAGAGCTCACATGTCAGCAGATCTGTCTCCATTAAAACTGAGCTTAGTTTGCTTGATGAAGACTGTGCGGTTGAAGGCTCTGGAAGAATGTGTAAACTGACCATGAGATGGGATTTTATGGTCAGAATGAGGCCCCGATTCAGCAAAAAAAATGATGCCGCTTACACAAAATATTCAAACTGTTGATCAACACTGGCACTACGGGCTGAATCACTTAGTGTAGAAGCCAATGCACAGCCATTGTCTGAGCACTGCCTCTGTATCACGGCCTTCGCTCCGGATGACATGCTTGTCCTCTTAAACTCCAAGATGCCTGCAGTAACATTTCACTGTGAAGTATCATCTAAGTGCAGCAATGTGCAGAGTCAGGCTCGCAGCGGGTGATGAGGAACGAGGAAGAAAAAGACATAAAAACAAGAGGAGGAGGAGGAGGAGGAGGAGGAGGAGGAGGTGGATGGGTGGATGTTAATTAAATGAAGGGAGGTTGGCGGGGTACCTGAGTCTGCTGGGGGATATTCAGAAAGTTGTCCCGTGTTCCGATGCCGACAAACCGGTTGGGAGCTGTGGAGCCTGGCGTGGAGTATGCTACAAACAGAGAGAGACAAGTGTGTACATGCTTTTACACACACACACATACACACTCCGAGCTCATAGTAGAGTTTGATGCTCTCGTTATGTTTTAATAGAATGTTAAACTAACGCTACAACTCACTGTCAGATGAATTAGCGGGGAGAAGACAGTGAGGGTCAGGGATACTGATGCCCTATTAGTCACACGGATGATTTATTCACTTTGTGGGCAGCTTCTTTGTTATTTTCACTTCACTTAACCGTTTAATCTGTGGTTGACGGGGGGATGTACAGCCTGTAATGATTAGCACTGACATGAAGAAGCTACTTCCCCCCAAAAATGTGGCTGTGCTGTTGGTCACAGACGCTCCTCAGCAGCCCCTGGCCTCCGTAATGAGAGAAAAAAACCACTGAGGATCCACTGTGGACTTTAATAACAGGGTGACCGATGGAGGAACTGCATTCATCACCAGTGGTAACCGATGCTCCGCTTAAGAGGAGCATCTCAGCTTCAAAAGTGACACCACTGAGTGATGCCACAGGATCAAATTTAGGGCAGTTGTGCTCACTGGACTCCAACATGGCAGCTGAGTAGAACTTTTTTTTGTTGTTGTTGTTGTTGTTGTTGTTGTTGTTGCTGTGCATGACTTGATTGAGGTTGAGGGGGATGGGGGGGATGTGTGGGGGTGACAGTGACAGGGCTGGAAACTGATGCATGAGTGAGGGTGAGTGTGTACCATATGCATGTGTGTGTGTGCATGTGTGTGTGCATGTGTGACTGTAATTACGAGACAAAAAGTAGAGGGCGTTTCATAAAAAAAAACCAAAAACAAAACCAAAAAAAAAACCAAAAAAAACAGTGATAACAGTCACCGGAATGAGAAAAGAGACGGATATTTATTTATATAGATGTTCATATAAATAAATAATAAAGTGACACGTTAATCTGAGAGAGTTGGAAGAGGGGAGGAGGAGGAGGAGGAGGAGGAGGAAAGGTTGATAGGACAGGAAGAGGAGAGGAAAAAGTCAAAACAAAAAAAGGAGGAGAAGGTGCCCCCGGTTGCTCCGTCCAGTGCCCCCCTCGTGGTGTGCCTCTCCCCGTGGCCCGACTCTCGCACCGCACCTGTCTGGAGGTGGAACCAACCAAAGCCTCACCGCTCCCTGAAGACACTCCTCTCTCCCACTCCCCCAGTATATATACATATATATATATATAGAGAGAGAGAGCACTAATTAGACTTTATCATGTTTAGAGAGATTTGGGTTGTTCTTGTTCAGACTGTGATTTCCATGTTTTTTGTTGTTCTCAATTTTTAATTGTTGTGAGATTTGTGTGAAGGTGGCGAGGGGATTGGGTGGGTAAAGTGGGGCATGATGTTTCTTTCTTTTCTTTTTTTTTTTTTTTTTTGGAGTCCACGCCAACTGCCCTAATTTTGTTCCTTAAAAGAAAAAAGAGAGAAATAAAGGAATAATAATAAAAAAAAGGAACAAAGAAAGGAGGATGTGAGGATATATCAAATAAAGAAAAAGGAGGAGAAGGCAAAAAAAAAAAAAGAAATGAGAGAAAGGGGGTAGATTGTATTGCCGCTGTCACAGACAGACATGCAAAGTCTGCGTTGATCAAAGGCTTTGCAGCTACAGAGGCATCGTGCACAGGGCCCTGCTCTGCTCTGCATACCCCCCCCTAAAAACTACAAAACACATCAAAAAGGGAGAGAGACTACACTGCCTCTTGTGGTGCTTGCAGGAAACCGAACACCAGAGAGAAAAAAGAAAGAAAGAGAAGGAGAGGGAGAAAGAGGAGTGAATAAAAAGATTTTGAGGGTGGAGGAAAGAAGAAGAAGCGGAGGCTTTGCAAAGACACGGAGAGAGAAAAGAAGACTGAACTTCAGATCAGGAGATACAGAAGAGCTTCAAAAAGGATCTCTGGTTTGGCAAAGGCGTGGCTTCTGCCTCGACAGAATTGGATCTTGCTCGTACAGTACAGTACGGTACAGTACGGTACAGTTCATAAGGTGATGGATGAAACAGGAGTGAAGCTCCCGGGGCTGCTGAGTGTTTGACTGTAACCTTACTGGAAACAGACGGTTAGCTGAATTAGGAAGAACTACAGCAGTAGTCATTGTAGAAGTCCCAGGCCTGCGCTTTTTCAGGAGTCGTGCTACAAGATGACAGGAAGTGGAGCTGCGCTGCACATAAATACTGGGACGTCTATGATGGCTACATCTGCTCTAGCCTACAAAAACTTGATTGCTTGGAACAAAGGACAAATTATCTAGCCAGCTAAGAGCTAACCAACTTACATCGATCCGGACTGGTCTCTATAAGAAGTCTGTGGGGGAGACTCGGGGCAGTAATGGGGAGGTTTGTGGAGGGGGGAGTGGGAGTTGGGGGTGACTTACACGGAGATGCGGGTGAGCTGAGTCCGCCGTCAGTGGGCGTGCTGATGATTTTAGAGTCGGGCATGGGGAGGGGCACAGGGCGCGCCACCGGGGGTGGCGGAGGCAGCAGGAAGGAGCCCGGCATTTTGCTCTGGCCACCTCCATTAGGCTGCAGACGGACCATACAGACAGGGTGAGCGGGACACACCCCGAGAAGAATATACAGTGCACAGGGAGCCACACACACACACACACACACACGTCAGGGTAAGACACTCATATATAGACAATATGGACACGTAGGCTAATATCACACACACACACACTGCTTGCACACGGGGAAAAAAGAGGTCACTAAACTCACATTTAAAAAAATAAAACAAAAAAACAAAAATATGAGACAGTCTGGCCAAAAACAGTGAGGTGAATAAGAAGTGGAAAAATGATGGACACTGTCGACACACAAGGGGGAAAGAAAAGTGGACTCGTCCACAGAAAGTTATTCATTTAACAAAGAAGGGAAATCAGCAATGAGAAAAAGTGTGTGTGTGTGTGTGTGTGTGTGTGTGTGTCACAAATGAGACTGTGTGCTTAGCGTGTGGAGTGATGAGAACAAAGGATAACAGGACATGAAGAAGGGCTTAATAAGTCACAAGGCCAAGTTTACAGTAGAGGTTTACAGCAGCCTGCACCTTCATCAACGTGTCGAAATTTATTCAGTCAGCTGAAGTTTGGATGTTTTGGAAACTTCTCAGGATGACTGAGTGACTGTGGGGGAGTTATTTAGGGTTATAAAGGGGGCACCTGCCCTCCCCTCACTGATGGATCACTGATTTAGACCCACGACACCTCAAAAAAGGCTCAACGCTGTCCCAGAAACCCCCTCTGTGCCCCACTTAGCTTCATCAGAACCGCTCACTAGCTTCCACGGTGTGTTTTAATTAAACTGTTCTTCGACTCCCATCGGCACTCACATACATTTGTACAGATAGATATGATTACAGGTTGCCGTGCAGACTGGGAAAGACATATCTTTTGAGAGGTGTGCTCATGAGGGCTCGTTAAATGAGGAGTCTGCTTCAGGTTCCCTCCATGAGAACCAAACAGTGTTAAATCTAGATCTGTCCACACACCGTCTCGTCTACCGGCCTCTCCAGACTTTTGCAGCCTTGCTTCCCCTGTCGTAAATCCACTCCAGTCTCACTCAGGTCACACCTGCTCTCTAACCTGTCCTGATATTTCCTCCCCCAGCCTGAGCAGAACTGTAGGAGACGTTTACATGTTGAACTTGTGATGAGTCAAACGTGGTTTGGCTCCTTCCTCTGAGTTTCTTTTGTTTTAGCACATCTGGCTGCCTCCTCCTGCTGATGCATTCGCCCTAAAGACATTTTCCTCCTCCTCCCTGTTCCTTCACGGCATATGTTCTTTTTGCAGGGTCAATGCTCACCTGTACATCTAAGATAAAGACATGCTTTTACGTCTTTACTGACTTCTTTCTTTCTGTTTCTTGCACTGTTCCCTCTCCTTCCTCTGCTGAGCCCACACACAGACACACTTACCTGTGCGCTGGGCTGTCCTGTGCCGTCGGTGCACACGAACTGCACGAACTCCTTAAGCGGGTCCTGGTGGTGATGGTAGCGTATGGTGGGGTGGGTGAAGTACGGGCTGGACTGCTGGATGATGGAGGAGGAAGGGAAGTGCAGGGCTGAGGCTGAGGCACGGGGACTCCCTGAGGAGAGGAGGGCAAAAAAAAGGAGACAGGAATGGGGAAAAGGAAGGATGAAGAGGAACGTGAAGAGAGGCCAAAAGTGGGAAAATACAGTGAGACTCGGATCATTTTATTACACAGATGTTAAGCTTACACAACACTGAGGTATTCAGTACATTAACATGCACACCTGACAGTATATAAGACATGCATATGTTCTGACTAAGCACCGACACGTTGCCGTTTCAGCCCATTATTGTCATAACACAGAAAATAGCTGTGACGTTCTCTTGTGGTTGACTGACTGAAGCTGTTTCTGCTTACAAATGACTGGCATTATCCCCGGCTATTGGGAAACATCTGGTCCCATTCATTTTATAAATCAGCCCACTAGATTTTTCTGTACCTCTGGTAAGCCTGGCATCACCACACACACACACACACACACACACAAACACACACAGTCCCATACACGCTGGAGTGTGTTACAGTATTTTCTGCCTTCTGCTCCCCTCTCAGTTTCTTTTTTCAAGTAAACACACACACATGTACACACACACACACACAAACCACTTGGGTATGATAGAGCCACACACACACACACACTGGGTTTTTCCACTTTTGTTTTATTGCTTGTCGGTGATGTGTAATCAATCAGCAGCATATCCTTGCTGTGCGGTTCTGCCCAGTAGTTTGAAGCTTGAGAGAGAATCTCCCCTCCGCTCCCAACCGACCACAAAACGCCTCCCGGAGACATTAGTCAGCCAGCCAGTCAGCCAACCACACACACACTCTCTCTCACACACACACACACACACACATGCATACACAAGGCTCCACTGTCTGTCTGTCTTCTGCTGAGATTCTATGGCTTTGGCAATTTGGCACACCGAACTAAAGAGGCAAGCTGCTAGGTGAGGGGAGCCTGGCGAACAAGCATCTGTGATTATGTCTGTCACCTACTATCTCTTGTGTATACTGCACTCACGGAGTGTGTGTCAGCGCCTGTTTGTTCAAACTTTCTGTGTATTTTCGGTGTGTCGGTGTCCCCGTCTTTTTTGTGTCTGCTGTGTTTTTGAGTCTGCGTCTTCTCTGTGAATGTGTTGCTATGTCTGCCGCAGCTTTCATGTGTCTTTCTATGTATTCTGGGTGTGTGTGTGTGTGTGTGTAATCGCCGTCACAATGGCGGACTCTCCAGACTGGTATAATCAGACAACAGTCAATCTGGCAGCTCTCCACGTCTGCCCAGAGCCAAAAACAGGACATAAACCATCCAATCCTTACCCCTGAACAGCCACACTCACTAGACCTATACAACAAGAGCTAACAGCTCCAGTCCATCCAAAGACAAGCCATGATTGCTTACTGCTTCTTCCCCCTCTCTGTCTACCCCCATTTCCCTTTTCATCCTTCTCTCCTTCCCTCCCTCCCATCATCCTCCAGTCTCTTTATAGAACCAAGGCCTCCGAGGACATTCCATTTGGACGGCAGCCATTTTAGCATAGAGAGTCCTCCACACGAGTGTAAATTTACACATGCATGCATGTGTGTGTGTGTACGTGCATAAATGCATGCCATACACAATCTCTAAACACTGTCTCATTACAGTCTCTCTATTACATGAAAACCTCTTAGCCACACACACACACACACGGTGTGAGAAGTTAGTTGGGGGGGGGAACAAAGAAACCTGAGACAGTCCCCGACACCTCTTCAACTCGAGCAAAAAAACAGACAGAGGAGCAAATTTTAGAAATCAATTCAAATGCAAAATTCAATCTGGTGCTTTGGATTCTCCGGAGGGTCCGCGCAGATAAACAACATGGCTTTAACGGTGCGAGATCCGGACTGGACTCTATTTTCTAAATATACTGTGGGGACCTCCGCAAGTAAAATTCAATATGTTTCAACACGGAGGGCAATGAGTTCAAATGACCTTTACGTGGTAGGTCTGGTTTGGCTGCGGACCAAATCATCCCTTTGAGAGACAAATGGAATGAGAGGGTGAGATACAGAGAGGACATATTTATTCCTTTGAAAAGTGAGACCAGCCTACAGGGACTTGTTGGCAAACTTGACATCCCGGAGACTTTGGGAATTCTCTGACTGGAGATGGAGAAACCATGTCGGTTATCCTATAGGGCCGAGGCGCTCTTAAGAGGACAGCTTGCCCTTAGTGTCTCTAATTAAACACGACCTTGGAAACACCGGATGTTACTTTAAGAATACACTGCAGTCTTCATCCATTCATCTGTCTATCCCTGTTACTTATTTTCAGACCTTTGATTTCTCAATACACAAACTTAAAACGCAGATTCCAAAAACGTTTTCTGTCTTTCTCTCTGCATGGTCGAGTCTGAACTTCATATGTGGATGCAGAGATGAACTGAAGTGTTCCAGTTACATCCTCTATACAGTCATGTGGGTTTTTAATGCAGCCTGTGCTGCCTAAAGGGGTCGAAGGTCGCGGACATTCAGTGTTGGTTCTGGGCCTTACATGCAGAGAGAATCTTTGAATGAGATTCTGGATTGTAGACGGTGAAATCCAGAAATTCATTCAGACTGTGAGTCCACAAACGTTGTTCTTAAACTGTTTTTCACAAAGTGTTGAAGCACACTCCGTCCTTGATGTGAACGACTGAGCCTCTCATACCCGATCGTGATACTATCACCTGTTACCAATGAACCTGCTCACCTGTGGAAGCTTCAAACACGTGTTATTGCTGCTCCTGTACCAACTTTTTTTGGAACGTGATGCAGGAATCAAATTCAGAATGAATATATTTACAAAAACAAACAAAACAGTTTGAACATTAAATATCTTGTCTTTGTAATGTATTCAGTTGTATGTAGGTCAAAAAGGATTTGGAGATAACTGCGTTCTATTTTTATTTTACGTTCCACACAGTGTCCCAACTTTTTTGGAATCAGGTTTGTGAATCTGAAACAAACAAACAGACACAAAGAAGCACTGGTTGTCTCTAAAACAAGCAAAGAAACCCCAATCATGATGTCCAGCTCCTTTGTTGTCTTCTTCTTGCCTACATAATAAGGTTTATATTTTCACACAGCTTTGACCATAAAGAGGTAGATATCTTCAATGTTTTTGATCTTATGTACATACACTGTGTTAAAGTGTGCTGACACATCCAGTCAAGTTCATTCTATGAGAATAAAACAGCTCAGTCAGTTTCAATGCAAGAACAGACTTTTAAAAAAAACATTACAATGGATGCATGAAGCAGTAAGATATGAGGCAAATCAGTCAAAGGCATGGATGCAATGATGGTACCATGCAATGACGATATTAAAAACACACAGGCACGAAGATGGTGGTAAAAAAAAAAAAAAAAATGGATGGATGGAGAGAGGCTGAAAGAGAGAGAGAGAGAAATTTATGCCAAGCCATGATGATAGCACTGAACAGGTGAAACTCTGCGGGCATATTGCTTCTCAGCAGTTGCAACTGCAGGATTTTAAGTTTTTATTTTTGCTCTCTCGGCAAGTATATTTGGGATTTTCATCATTTTCAGGCACTCGCTTGAATTTATTTTGTCTGAGTATGGATCGAGTTTGACACTCCCTTTCCTTCTCTCTCTTTTTCAGATTATAAAAGGCGGGGTTGGGGGGTTGTTGGGGTTTCATGGCAGCGCTCTCACCTGGTCTCACTCCTGCCAGCACAGGCAGCGGGTGGTGTGTGAACGCCATGCGGGGGGACCTCGTCTGGGAAGTCAGGGCGTTGAAATCAAACTTCCCCGGCTTCTTAAGTGAACCAGGCGAGGACAGTCCTGGCGAAAAACAAAAAATGGGATCAACAAAAAAAAGTGGGGGGGGGAGAGGGAGGAGAAGAGAGAGGTGGTTTTAATCAACAAAATGTTGCTTATTTAATTAGCTACACTAAAAAAAAATCAATTAGATTTTTTTTTTGATTGAAGGGGACTTAAACAAATCATGATTTTCTGATTAGATTGTTTAATTTCTCATCGGCTGATGGCAGTGCATTGCTCCCTTTTGGATGTTGGCCATTCACTCCCGTTAGTTTGAATGAGTCAATCAGAGGACTCTAAGGCTGTCATAACTCTTTCAGAGATATACTGTAGGATTCCCAACTCCCAGCTTCATAGCTATATAATATGAGCAATATTTCAAAGCCTAAGTGTCTTCAGAGGAGGAAAAAAGGGGAAACCAGCTAAAGCCAATTTGAATCTGCTCTTTGTTTTAGAGCCAAAGCACATCTGTAGCTATAACAATCTCTACTGCGCCACTGTATGTTTGTTTCTGTCTCATCTCTTTCTCTCTGTTACTCTCTCTCTCTCTCTTTCAGGTGCCAACTCCACGGCTTTCTCTGTGTACGAGCATGGCCGCCGTACAGCCACAGTCAGCTAGTTGTGGTCTGGCTTCGGCGAAGCTCACAGGCTGGCTGCACGAGAAGAAGGCTTCATTCAGAAATAGCACACACTGTACAGTATGGACACGGCAGCTGCTGAGTGCGAAAGACAAGCAGACGGACAGAGAAAGGAGACAGAGGGAGAGGAGAGAGAGAGGAGAGAGGAGAGAAAGAGAGGCGAGAAGAACGTGGGAGACATGAAAATATGCGAGGGAGCAAAGGAGCGAGAGAGCAAAGCAGAACCTGTGAAAAATGCAGCAGTGTCTTGTTTTTCAATGCGTTGCTCTGACGACATGTATGAAATTGGAATGTCATAAGATGTTAAATATGGTTATTATCTCTCGCTCACACACACACACTCACTCACACACTTGACGTCTGAACACACTCGAAAAGCGCGAGCACACGTCCAATCACGAAAAAAACAAAAACACCCTTACAACACCGCCGCCGCCGCCGCCACATCTAACTGATGAAACAATAAACACATTTAAGTTTTCTTCTTCTAATCTTCCTAACAAGTGAGTGATGTGATTCTCTGTTTAAACTTTTGTTTGTGTGTGTTTTTTTTTTCAGACTGTTGTTCTGTTGTAGTCTATTTCTGTGGCCCCCTCCGCATCAAACAAGGCATTAAATACGATTCCTCCTCAGTTCTCCAGCTGGAGACGTGTGAAAGTCTATGGGAGTGTGGGGGCGTGTAAAACCTTCCCTCCCTGTGTGAAAGAGTTAAGTCTCAAGCAGGTGGGAGTGAATATGTGTGAACCATTTATGTCTTTAGCAGACATATATTTCTTCTTTTTTTTTTTCCCCCCCACTGTAGCGGGAGTCTGGGGGCGTATTGTACTGTCAGACAGATTCCAAGCATGAAGACAACCCCAATCCCACTTCTGACACCAACAGTTAGCAGTGATTGCTATGACACTGTCACACTGGTGGGAGCAGAAACTGGAAATAAGAGCAGTCTGCAGAGACTTAAAACAAGGGGAAGGCACTGGAGGGGAGAGCTGGGAAGATTTTTGGAAGAAAGTGTGAAAACCAGAACCGTGTGGATTAAACAGTTTCAGAGAGGTAGTTATGTGCTTTGATTTTTGGAGTCTCAAGTGTAGAAATCAGAGCCAGGAAACACAGAGAGCATCAGATGAAGATTGACATCTGCATATATAGGAAGTTATAGCACTGTCACTATCACCAAGGGAATGTGAAAGACAATATTCAACACTTCAGAGACTGTGCAATGGTCTGATCTGCTTTGAGAGTGTGTGTGTGTGTGTGTGTGTGTGTGTGTGTGTGTGTGTGCCACAACTGCACTGTTTCCTCTCTTGGCAAGCTTTCGTATTTCACTGGCAACCAATCAAGCGCTCCCATGATGACCCTTCTGTCTCTTTGCACTAACAGGCCTGCCACCAGATGCGCCTCTGAAGCACACATAGACGCAGACACACACTCACACACACACGCACACACACTCTCACACACACACACACACACAGTTGGAAAAGATAGGAGATAGTGGTTTAAACAAGTGAAGGAAAGTCAGGGGATTCTTCTCTCTCCAGTGATTTAAACCACATATGTGAAGTCCAGCCGTATCCCTCCACGGGCCTGTAACATTTAGCTCAAAGCATCAAGAAAGGAACCCCCCCCGCGGCCGCCGCAACTCTCTGGTGTCTCAGGAAAATTTCACAATCATTTGGAACTAATATGAAATCATGGTTGTTTCGTTTTTCCTCCGCTAACCTCCCCCCACCCCTCCTCTAGCTCCAGCCCCTGTGGAGCAGATGTCTCCAGCATCCTCACGGATCCCAAGGCTACACACACGCGGAAACACCATCTGGGTCCATGCTTCAGCTGTGCATGTGTGTGTGTGTGTGTGGGCTGTGTGTGATATATGTGTGTGTGTGTACATCTACCATGTGTATTTCTGAATGTAACTGTGTTTGTGTGATTTATATGTATAAATGCATCTTCATACATCTGTATGAGTGTGTGCTGCGGGATGTGTGTGTGGACAGACGGTGAGGAGAGGAGCACCTGTGTGCGAGTGTGTGTTTGGTTTGTTTGTGTGTGTGTGTGTGTTTGCTTGTTTACATACCCCCCACCTGGACAGGAATTCCCAGATGAGCTCTGCCTGTGGCAGGTGGGATCCTTTCGGAAAATCGGATACACACCGTACCAAAATCACACATTCTCTACTCGCTCCATCCTCCCCGCTCCTCAACCTCTTCCTTCTCCCTCAGTTTGTCTTGAGTGTGAACCGTGTTTTCTTCTGCTACTGTTAAAAACTCTCTCCAAGCCCACGCAACAATAAAAAAAAAGTAAACGGATGATGATTACAAAAGCTCTTGGCTTTGGATTTTATAAATTAATTGGGTAAAGGGTCCAGATTTGTACGCCATTCTACACCTCTATTTGCCAAACTCATTAGGAGGTGTACGAGACTGTGTGTGGTGCAAACACACACACACATATATATACGAGTGAGAGAGGCAGGAAAAAGATGGGAGGTGAGGCTCTAGTGCGCTAAGGCGTGCAGCAGCCTCTGTTGTGGCTCTGATGAACAGCCTCTTAATTACATTTACAGCTAAGTGGAGCAGGAGCAGGAGAGCAGCCGCCGAGGCTCGAGCGAGAGGAGACTGGGGCAAAACCTAACCGGGGCTTTTGGCTCCTCTGCTTTGCATCCTGATAACCCTTCTCTCTCTCATTAGTTATCACCATTCGAGGACACCTCAAGTCTTCTTCTCTCCTCTCATCCCCCTCTCTCTCTCTCACCTCCCACTTTTCCCATCCACTCGCCTATTTTCTGCTCTTCTCTCCTCCTTCTCTCCTCTGACATGTTTTCTTCCTCCCCAGGGTCCCTCCTGCTGTACACGTTTTCAATTAGACAGAAGGGAGACAGGGATGGAGGGTTGAAGGGAGAGCTAGGGAGCAGGAGGAAGGGTTTTACACCTCTGATCCACAGACGGTAAGCGTCTTAATGAGGGATTTGAAGCAAGGGAGGGATGGAGCGACAGAGGGATGGAGGCAAGGCAGGCACCTGAACACCTGCAGGGGTGGGGAGCCTGATAAGCATGTGTTTCAATGTGTGAACGTCTGCGAGGGGGCTGTAAGTGTGTAAGTCATCACGTGTGTTGGAGGACGTTTGTGCATGTACAGCGTATGTATGTGAGTCACTGTGCATGTCTGCTGGTGTTGTCAGTGTTAGCCTGGCGACATCTGTCAGTTAAAGCGCCGCCGGGAGCGCTGACATGACTTCAGACAGACAGATGAAGCCGGGGATCGTAAGCGAGCTAGCCTCGTGTTTCACACAGAAAGTGAACTGCTGCTGCTGCGCGTCACAGGAAGTGTCAGTCATTTAAATTTTGATCAGCAGCGGTGAAATCTGATCACGACTAAACATCACTGAAATGATCAGACAGTCACTTTCACCTTTGTCCTTCATACAACTCACATAGAAACACACGCACACAGTATATATTATACACATATGTATAGATACATATGTGTATTTATATATGCACACACATACACAGAGGAATGACTGAGCTACATAAAGGCTGATAAATAGCAAATATATATATATATGAGTGTAATCAATGTTGTTCTAACCATGGTAAGGAAACTGCACGCCATCGTTTTCATGTTTTATCTTCCTCTCCTGCACACTCGCCAAATGGTGCTGCACTGAAAGTGGAGAAGGGTATTGTTAACAATGAGACAGAGGAAGAGGAGAGAGACAGAGAGACAGAGAGAGGGAGAAGAGTGAGCATTTGTGTATGATGGAGGTAGTGAGTGACTGATAATTGACACAACATCAGGGTAAACTGTACGTGTGATTATGGCTTTAAGGTGAGGATGAGGAAATATGAAGCCTTGAGATTTAGGACTCAAGTGAAGTAAACAACAGAGGGTTTTTTTCTTGGAGTTTTTGGGTTGTTGGAGGGATGAGGTAGGATTACTGAGGAGGTAGAATAAAGAGGGTAATGTCCAAAGCTGAATCGGAGAGGTAGTGGTTACTGCCAAAACAATGGAAACACAGACATAAAGCCTTAATACAGGCTGCTGCTGCTGCTGCTGCTGGAAGCTGTTATTTCATCCTCGATGCATCCTGGCATTTATATTTACAGACGTCTGGAGCTATTTGATGGCAACATTTATCCATTATAAATTAAACTGTCTGAGGTTGAAACATGCTGATGCTTTTAAAGCCATTTACTGAACAATAAAGAAAGAGACTCTTCCAATCAGTGTGAAACAGTCAAGTGACGACTGCACGGTGGCTTTATATTCTGTCATGACTGGATCTAAACCTGGCTTTTTCATTACTAATCTAAGCCTCCATTATTTTGGCAGGTAGCATGTGAACATTTAAACATCTCTATTTCAAGTCTACATGGTTTATATGCTTAAATATAAGACACTTTATTTAAAGCTTTATATTACGGCCCTGATCAGTCTTGTTTGAACCACTCCTCGTGTTTGTAAGTCTCTCTTTGGTCTTTAGGAGATGCAGTCTTGGTGTTTCTCTAAGGGTGTAGTGAGGTACAGGGCCTTAAGGAAGGTGGGTGAGTGAGTGCATCACCAGAGTGAAGGTGGGTGATTGAGGTAGGGGTGTGTGGAGAAGAGACAAAGTCAAAAATGAAGGCATCAGTTTGGACTTTGGTGGTGGTGGTGGTGGGTTGGGGATCAGGCAGGAGTGTGAGAACGTTTCATGATGCTTGGCTTAGTGGGTGACGAGTGTAGTGGGGGTGATGGGGTGGGCTAAGGTGGGGAGGTACCTGCATCCATGTCGTTGGGCCACGCACTGGACTGGGAGGAGCTGGCGGCAGGCGAGCGTCCAGGGTAGAAAACATCATCTGTGGGGCTCTCCAGCTCACTGTCGTCTAATGACTTCCTCTTGGTGGAGCTGAGGCCATGGAGGGTGGAGGAGAGGTGGGAGGCAGAAAGGAAGGGGGAGACAGGGCAAATTCTGTATTTAATGACAGGGGATGCATGGATGAGGGATAAAATATCTTGCAGAACAGAAATCGTAAAGAATCATGTAAAGAAGCACTTTAACATCAGACAGAGCACAAGAAATGTCAAAACTACGAATGAAAAAGGAGGAAGCAGAAAAGTTAGGAAGCAGAGACAGCCACACAGTAAGACTCTCTCTCTCTCTGTGTGTGTGTGTTCATGTGTGTGTTTTTCAGTGAGTGTGTCTCATTAGTTTGTGTCTTCGTAGGTGTTCATAACTACCTCCGTGGAAGGTTTGCGTACAACTCCACCTCAGACCTAAAAGTGACAGCAGATGATGGAGGTAAGAAGAGAGAAAGAGACAAGTTAAGAAAGACACAAAAGAGGAAAAAAAGCTGAAAGAGCCATCACACATTCATAAAGAGGAGAGCAGCTAACAGAGACACACACACACATATATGAAGAGTCCAAGACTGGGATGAACTGGAGTACGAAAATGCCATTTACAGCCAGAAACATCAATGAAGTGGCGTTCTTTACTTGCCAGTAAAGTCATCATACCGATAAGAAGCGATACACCGTTGGCAGACATTACTGTGATTTCACACTTCCCTCCAGTTTGCCCTTGGCTTCACAGCCAATCACATACCAAGGTAGCACTACTACTGCCACATGGTGGCTTCACCCACAGGGGACTGTGCTAATGGTGGACAGCTGGACTCATGTAATGGTCACTGGTGTTTTTTTTCGTGGGCAAACATACATCGGCCTACACCTGTAAACTACTGTTGTCTGTGTGGAAAACACTGTGTACCTGGTGGAAGGAGGGGAGGTGAGGGAGCGTCGCCCCACAGCCATCTGGTTGATGTTGTAGTAGCTGGGACTGCTGTCCAAGTCAGCCAATGAGAAGTTAGGACCTGACGCCGTGGCTACAGGAGCTGACGAGGAGAAAAAAAGGTAGAGAGAGAGAAAAATTCATATGACACATTTATTTCAGAAATAAATTACAAATATTATAATGATTTTTAATCATCTTAATCATCATTTTCTTTGGAGGGTTTCTGAAGTCATGACTTACTCTGTGACACTCTGACCAGCTCCGCCACGTTCCACACCCCTGAGGTGACAAAGCAGTCCTGGAAACTCAGGTGCCCTGAGCAGAAAACCAGGTGATCATTTACATTTACTCATTCAGCTGACGCTTTTATCCAAAGAGACTTAGAAAACAATCAGTGTACAGTGTGACAAGGACGCGTTAGTGCAGCAAAAGTACTGTGACAGTTGTAGAGGGGGATAGATTTATCACTTCCAGCTGTTGGTAGTGTTGTAGAGGAGGTCCTCTCTGAAGAGCTGGAGGTCTTCAGGAAGTTTGTGAAGGTAGAGAGGGACGCCCCTGATCTGATCTGGTAGGAACTGGTAGGACGTTCCACCAACGGGGAACAACAGACGAGAAAAGTCTGGATTGTCCTGAGTGTGTATACGAGTCGTCGTTCATTGGAGGAGGTAACATATGTCTGTATGAGGACGTTCAAGAACCGCAGACTACTTAGAGATTTGAATTTAATGTGGGCTGCTACAGGTAGCCAGAGGAGCTCGATGAGCAGCGGTGTAACGTGACCTGTGGGAGGCCCGTCAGGAGGGCGTTACAGAAATCGAGTTGCAATATGACCACAGCCTGTTTCAGGAGCTGGGTGTTGACCTGATTTTACTGAGGGCAACCGAGGGCAACCGAGGGCAACCGAGGCGACATGATCAGAGAAGGTTAGCCGGTCATCGATCATGACATCAAAGTTTCTCACAACCCTGGGAGTCAGTTTGGATGTTATGGTGTATAGAAGGTTTGGCTGGGAGGAGCGGCAGTTCAGTTTTTGAGAGGTTCAGCTGGAGGTGATCAGGATACACACACACACACACACACACACACTTTCGAGAAGAAAAACATCAGAAATTCATTGAATTAAAACAAAACAAAACACACAGTCACATTCCTTTGATAGGGCAACCATCTGCAACTATGTTTGTGGATCAACATCTGTGTGAGTGTGTTTGCTAATTGGATCCATAATTGGAAAATGTTAAGACTGATAAGCATGATGGAATCAATTCCAGTATGCTAATTTGACAGTGTTTGGTATGGATGTGTGTGTGTATGCGTGTGTGTGTGTGTGTGTGTGTACCATTGGGCGGTGGTTTGATGTCTGTGTCCCCCTGTTGGCTGGAGCTGTCTGATTGTCCGGATTCTGCACAGAAAAACAGAGACAGGGGAGGGAAGACAAATGGTTAGGATCTGGTTTGTACTGTAAAGTAATCAGAAACATACTGGTTGAGCATACAACGTCTGGGTGAATCATAGCTATGCATCCACACTGTGCCAAGACTGTGATATTTGAGGTGCGAGCAGGAAAAAGAGGGACTTGCAGTATGCGACGGGGTATGGTATACATCTTGTGAGTGTGTCTGTGAGTGTGTGTGTGTGTGTGAATTCACACATTTTTGTGTGACAGCCTTGTATCTAAGAATGTTCTCTCCCGTCTCCCTCTGTCCCTCCTGACTTAAGGTGCAATGATTTACAGTGTGCTGCTATGCCATTTAGTATCTAACCACGCAATCATATCCCTCGCCCTAATCCTATTTAATACCTTCTTGCTGGTAGGGATTTAGTCTGCGTAAACAGAGCACCTTACACACACACACAAACACGAACACACACCCACACACCCGTGCACACTCTCTCTCAATCTGTTTCTTTCTTTAATTCTTGTTTCATACTTTGATACACGCTGTAATCGTTGCACACACACACACGCACACACACAGACCCGGTGGAAAAGGCTGACCACGCCAGTCTGGCCGTCCTGAGGGACTTCAGGCAGAGTGTGTCAAAGTTGAGACAAAAACTCTTCCTCTTGGCGTCGAATGACAGCTGAGAAACACAGACACGTACGCGCACCTGTTATGACTGGTTTTTTACGAAAGCATCGGTGCTTCGCTCACACGAGCAGACACAAACATGCCAAGTCTTGGCAAACAAAAGGGGCCACGATTAGACCTGGAGGGGGCTCGCAGGCTGAAAGAGGAGCGTGCAGAGATGAGGTTTTGTAACATGAGCACTGGAGAAGTTCTCGTCTAAAGACGGTGCATTCTCGTCCAGGCTCACGTGTGTACGGATACATAACACAGGCTCCTCAATCTTTGTGACCACGTGTCTGAGTTAGTGAATAAGACCGAGGACTGGTGTGGTGTGTGTGTGGGGGTGTGTGGGAGGGCTGAAGCCATTGGCCATCCATTCAGGCCTTGCTAGGCTGCAGCTAGCCTTGCAAGCTAACTAAAGGAGGTGTTTATCTGCAGGCTGTAGGTGATAACAGAGCACACAGACTCCTGCCAGCAGCACTTGCCTTGCAGCCACACTAAGCCACAGATTACTGAGCAGAAACAATAACAGACCTGTCTCACTGCCTACGAAGCACTGCTTATCCACAGAGAGAGGGGCGAGACAGACGAGAGAGAGAGAGAGCGGGAATGAAAGACAGAAAAGAGCACAGAAAATGAAAGAGAGAGCTTCTTTTTCCTCCTCTTTTCTCATGCAGAATCTCTCGCTCTTCTCCGTCTCTCACTGGCTGGGTGTAATCCTGGCAGCCATCTTAGAGCTTGGCAGCCATCTTAGCATTGGCGGTAGCGCCACATTCCAGCTAACTGACGGCACTCACTCCAAACATACGCGGCTGCGCCCCCGCCGCTCGCGCACGCACCCAGACACTTTGAAACACACACACACACACACACTCGATACGTGGACAAACATTGAGGTACACACTGAGAGTAAACATATATGATGGCCAATGAAAGCTGTTGAAAAAAACAACCTGACTTCACTGGACTTTTTACCGTCGTGTAGTATTTCACCGCAGGGCTCTATAATATTGTAAACACACGATTTCTCACACCATACATGCGCCGGTTGGATGCACAGCCACCTTACTGTATGTACAGTATGTATGAGATATCTAATATGCGTCTGATGCGGAAGTTACCACCACAAGCCTACAAGGAGGCAGACACAGACTGAAGTTCAAGGTACAAATATCACTAATGTGACTCTCCTGCTTCCTACTTACAAAATTCTGCAACAGAGACGCAACAGATTCAGGCCGTGTAACTGACACCAGGAAGCCTCTCTCTTCATTTACAGACATTTCTTTACAATACCATCATACGTATAGCCATCTAAGTAACAGAGAACGACTGTTTTTCAATGTAGACATATCACGTTTTGGGAAAAACCCCGTGCTTGGAAACCCTGTCCTCGCCGGTTCTTTAAATCGACCATTGTTGGCCTGCCATGACCCCGACACGTCAAGCTGCTGCCGAGGTGTGAAAGACCAAAAGTGAAAACTGAGGCTCATGGTAGATAAGAGACTGTCAGGCAGATATGCGCGGTAGCAGGGACACTGATAGCTGTCCTCAACATCACCCCGAGGCCACGACCGGCCAGACCACATCGGCTCATCAGTGACACAGAAGGATACGTGTTGTTAGTGTGCAGCAGATACTTCCTTTTCAGTCCCAGATACAGTTTCTGTTCATATGTTCTGTGCTCTGTGCAGAGAAGGAGTTTATTCAGCTCCTGGACGCTGTACAATAAGATGACCTAGCTAGATACTCGAGCTTTTGGCTCCAGTTTTCTGAGATCAGCCTCCTTAGCCAACTAACACTGTACTTAGATCATTCAGTGGAAATCAGTGCCACTGTTGAGTTCAACGCTGCATCATATAACTGTGCAGAGAAGTGAGGAGGACAGAGGGAGAGGGAGGTAAGACAGAGGAGGAGGTCTAGTTGCTGGTTATCACCGCTCTGCCAGCCTACAACAGCAGCCGCAAACCCCTTTCCCCCCCGCCCAGCCTCCTAACCACACATCCAGCCCCTTATCTTCCCACCGCAGCCCCCCAAAGCCCTCCCTTCAGCAACCCCAATCATAGTCCTGCAGCGCCTAACACCCCGGATGCTCCTCCACCTCCACCACCAGCAACCCCATCTCTAACCTCAAACCTTTCAGCCTACCCTGCACCCCCGTCAAACCAGTAAATTAACAAAAAACACGACATCGAGATAAAAGCAGAGCGTACACAGTGTAACCTCATGATACACACATAAAAGCGTGCGTAGGACTGTTTCTTAGATAACCAACTATGTTTGACTGGATTAACAAGATTGACTCGACATGGTGGCGTGCACGAGTCAATCTTGATCCAATAGCGACGGCAACGGGTTGCCACAGTCTTCCATGAGAAGGAACCGGGCTTCACCCAGCAACATGGTTGAATATTTAAGTTCAGAATTAAATTTAAATTCATGATTTTGCTTTATATACTTTAATTTACTGACTTGATTTGAGAAAATAGCATGAAACATTCTTCGTGTGCTGCGGCCCAAAGTAAGTATGTGAAAGTAAGAAGCTAAAATTTCAACAAATGTTCAGAAAGAAGGGAAAAATCACGTTCTTTCACCACTGAATCTTCTGTATTGTGAAGCCAAAGTAAACGAGTTCAGATTCAGCTCCAGTGAGATGAAAAGATTGGAATCATTTGTGTAGCCATTGGCAAACCACACCTGCTAATACTGGATCTAAATTTGACATGTAGCAAGAAAGACGCCTTAATGTTTGCTAACACGTTAGCCCTTTAGCACATGGAGGCTTGCTTTGGTGAGTTTGTGTTGGCGTCTGTTCTTTGTGGCTGCAGCGTAATGACGGCTGTCATTGGTTGTTGAGTGCAGAATTTCCCTTACAGGCTCCAGGGCAAATCTCACGACCCTCACCATAATCAACATAACCCCAGTCATCACGGCCTCGACATGCTGTACTGTACCCCCCGCTGCGGTTGTTCTCTTACAATCCTTCCCTCCCCTTGCTGCGAGGCTCGACTCTAACCATCCCCTCTGACATCCGGCACATATTTCTGTGGCTTTCCTCTGCATCGGTTCAATCTGTGCTGCATTCTCCTCATCATCAGTTCTTTTTCTTACGTGACGTTATCTGGTAATATTCAAAAGATGCGTTTTGGGCGTATTTTGAGTTCTGGCTTCTGTCGCGTGAGTTTAAAATGTGTGTTTTGTTGGGGAGCTTCGGGAGGAGAGACGTGGATTCTAGTCTGGAGATGTTTAAAAACGTGGATTTATCTTCACTGTTTTATCAGCCTGTGTGCAGCAGTAAGCAGCGGAGGTAGCCGTCTGTGGACACCCAGAGCTCCGTGATACTACTTCATATTTGAAGCAGTCTGACTACCTGGTAGTTGCTGAAAATATGTTCCTGCTACCTGATTCCAGCTCTCGGTTATATTTTACTATGAACCAAGTTAACATGTTAACATAACCCTGATCAATACAAACTGTGTCCAGAAAACGTTGAATGAATTCAGACTTTTTACAGATCCCCATCACGATGTTTTGATTTTCATTTCATGGCGTCATCTGTTTATTTTGGGTTCATAGCACAGATTATTTACTTTGTTACTCAGGCAAGTAACGTGAGTTGAGACTAAGGATCCAGAGAGTAAACTCGAGTGACTAAGATGAGGTGAAAACTTGCTTTGTTTGGTGAGAACACACCATAAATACCTTCATCCTTGTTCTCAACCTAACAAGTCATCATTCTCATCCTTCCACCACATCTTCTTCTATTCATCATCTTCCCTTCTCTACAATTTCCCGGTGATTACACGTTGGATGGTTGATCTCTGGTCTGTTTCTGTGTCTATCACCCATCCCACGAAGCAAACTATTGTTATTGTTGGATTGTGCTGTTGACCGACTGGTGATAGGGGTCAGGCAGAGTTGCCAGTCTGTCACTCGTTGTGGCGAGCAGACAGCCAGCGGAGCAGAGAACTAAAGCTGAGCTGAAAAAAGCTCAGATTAAAACACGCTGACCTAAAAGCGGCGCGTGCTACAGAAAAAAGTCAAAACGCACAAATTACATTTCTCCACGTGGAAACGTGAGATGATGATTATAAAGTTGGGATAAAAACCAAAGTCAAAGTCAAGGTCAGAAATAAAAAAAAAAGGAACAAGTGGGCTCTGCAGTGGCACACCACTGTTTACAGATGTATAAACAGTACCGGGTCATTTGTGGATCTGTGCACTAACGGCACACACACTCCCTAAAATCAACATACAAACCAACAAGTGAGCTAACGTACTCTGCAGCCACATCAAAACCAGCCTGTGTCCGTGTGTGTGTGTGCACGTATGTGTGTGACTACATGTATGTGCACACACTGTTGGTTCCCCTCCTTGTTGGAACAAATGTCAACTCTCCTTCCCCCCTTCCCCCCCCCTCTCTCTCTCTCCTCTCTTCTCCTCCCCAAAACACAGGATAACGCGGTACAGCCTCCCAATTGGGTTTCGCTTAAGAGGTTTATCGGTATGTTGCTAAACATTCTGACCTTTTTTTAATCCTTAATGCGCTTAAAATGTTCCAAACCCTCCTAATCCCCCCGGCTATCCCACACAGATGTTCACTCAGCTCTTTTATTGGACGTTATTTTATTATTTTTTCTTCTTTTTTTTTATTTATTTATATATTTTTTTCTCCTCTGTTTTCTTTTTTAATTATTTAAGTCTGTGTCATATGAGGGTATATTTCTGTCTCAGTGTTAAGAAGTCTTTATCATTGCTACTGTTTAGTGTGTGTGTGTGTGTGTTTGGTGATGCTTTTGTCCTAAAAGTGTTAACCAGATCCCCATGTGGTGAACCAGAAGTGTGAATGTGACCTTTTCAAGTGTTTACTGTGTTAGAAGTGAAACTTAAAGAGTCATAAGAGAATAGAAACGTCGGTGGAAATATTCTACGTTGACCTGAAGTATTACGTGTGTGTGTGTGTGTGTGTGTGTGTGTGTGTGTGTGTGTGTGTGTTTGTAGAGACCACTGTTTGCAGAGTGTATACGCTACAAATGCATGTACAAATCTGTGTGTGCACAAACGTTTGTATACATCTGGATGTGCAAATAAATGTATGTAAGTATGTATGTATCCATGCACGTGTGTGTGTGTGTGTGTGTGTGTTTGTGTCACTGTGCCAGGCAGGCAGGCTGTGTGGCGAGGTGGCAGAGTAGGGCTCTGTGTGTGTGTGTGTGTGTGTGTGTGGAGCAGGTGTGCCTGGCCGCCCTGCGCAGCTTGCTGCCCATCTGTGCTCCCGTCTGTGTGCCGCCTGCGCCCACGCTCTGCCAACAGCACCACACCACGGCAAGAAGACCCAGGAGAGAGGGATGCTGAGAGACGAGGAGGGGAGGGATGGAAAAGAAAAGCGAGAGATGGAGGGGAGGAGGAGCGGGAGGAGGAGGAGGAGAAGAGAGGAGAGAGAGAGGGGGGATTACAAGGCTTGGGAGCATGGAGGATGGGTCTAGAGAGTATGCATGAACTCACAGGGAATGGGTGGAGTGGGTGATAGTGAGAGAGGGTGGGGGTTGATGAGTGGAGGTTTGGGGGGCTATATGGCTGGCTGAATGCCCATACATACCCCACTCCTCCTCCTTTATCCCCTTCACTCCTTCCCCGTTGTTCCTCCCTCTCTCCATTCATCCTCTTATCCTCACCCCAGCATCACCTCTTGGCTCCATCAGTACAGATTACTGAGGACCTGTGTGACACAGCTACACAGAGTTCTGCAGCGTCCTGGGCGAGGACGACGGCGGGGTTACGTGGACCTCCTTAAAAAACGGCTTCTGGAGACGTGTTTTATCCAAAGACATTGGCTTTGTTAAGTCACCGGGGTATTCCCAAGCTCCTACAATATAAGCTAGGTTAATTATTAGGACCCAGAGGTAGTATCCCCAAACGGGGTAGATTATATTAAATTAGCCTACCCAGCAGCCTATAAAAATCAATCTTGGGAAATTCCAAAAGTCAGAGCGTGAAAAAGCCAATGTATACGCTACACCGTCTTTAAGCGCCCTGTTAGTGCACGTGGTAAAACTGGCAAATAAAAGCCGTTCCCGTTTCCGTTAAAAGGGTTAAAACTGAGTGGATATTTTCGGCATATCAAGGGTGAACTCATTCACTTGTGGCATTTAAAGTAAGCCAAACTCTTACTCAGAGGGGTGTTAAATGACTTCCCATGAGAGTTATGAACTTAAGTACAGGATGTGTGAATCTACTGTTATGTGTGTATGAACTAGGCCTGCTTTCACAAGTTTTCTGCATGTTTGGATTTCACCATTTGGTTCTTTTACTTGTCGGGCTGTCTGACATCAGTATCGCTGAGATATGAAGTTGACATAAGGTTTTGATACTCCCTGCAGATCATATTTATTAACATGATGAAAAAATCCAGCTAACCACATTCTTTTTATTAATTTTGCCCTCTCCGTTTGACTGTACTGAGCCGAGTGAGTCATGGATTTAGTATCCGCACACGTGCCGTGGCTTGTTTCCTTAAATCGGAGCATGTGAAACAATGCATTGTGTTAAGATTGGTGGAATTTAGGAGCTTGTCAGCTTGTTGTACGATTACTGGAAGAAAAAAAACGAACGCACCAGTGGAACAATGTTCATACAAACGTTCAAAAAACATCAGAGTAACGTTTTCAGTTTTAAAAATCAGAGGTCTGACACTGTTTAAAACGATTTTATCAAAGGCTGTTAACGCTGCAGTGGTTCAGTTTACTTAAAAGGATGAACGCCAGCTTGAATGTATGATTTTATTTTATTATCCAGCTCCTAACTCGCATATTTGACTTTTTTTATTATGGCTAGCCTGAATTTATGCAAAGATTTTGTAGCAGGACTGAACTTGAAATCATCCATCTGGAGCACGAGTGTTAGGAGTCCATGTTTTGGGTATTTAGGTACAATTTATGTAGGAAAATTGGCCTCAACCTGGACTTTATTCAGGAGTCGTACGCCAAACAAAACAAGAGCCTGCTGTATGTTCTGTAGGCAGTAATAGAGTTGGTGAGACAGGCGACCTCGTTAGCATCCCATTTGCTTACTGTGATCATTTCTATGCGATGCGGTCACAGAGGCCTCTGACAGAACACTCTGATTCATAATTAATACGGATAGCCGAGTGTAAACGTGCTTTGGAGTCACGCTCACGAGACTTGCTTTTGGACAGCAGCTAAAAGTCCTGAAGGGCCGCAAGAAGAATCAGACACACACACACACACACACACACACTTGTAGTCTTCCATCTGACACGTGTCAGGATGTGAAGCGTACCTGACTGGAAACTCTTTAACATGCAGAGAGTTTGTTTGAAATCCAACCCTTCGACATCAGGATGACAACGCGAATTAAAAAGAACATTTTAGGAAGGAGTGCACATACGCTGAATTAATGTGTTCGGCATGTGTGTGAGAGCATTTTGCAATCACGTATATCTAAGCTGCTTCATTATTAGACGCCTGAGTGTACTGCATGTGTGTGTGTGTGTGTGTGTGTGTGTGTGCTGAGGCTGGGGGCCCCCAGCACGGTTCACGACCCAGCCTAACAGAGTGTGAATGTCCCCCTGCTGAGCTGATACTGATATAACTGTCCTGTAAGTGGTGTTGACACCGGCATTATTACCCTGTCAACCTTCATCTCTACTCAGCTTAAAGGCGTCAACCGGGGCGGGGGCGGCGGGAGGGGGGCCTAAAGCGTGGTCACGACCAGTGTCTCTGCAAAAAAGCTCTGCTCCAGCCCAAATAAATACAGCTGCACAAAGGCCGGAAAGGGAAAGAGAAGGGGAGCACTGGGGAGGGAGAAGGAAGGAGGAAGAGAGGGGGGGAGGCTTACTCTCGCCACTACCTATGCAGCTCTCACATCAGAGACACACACTCACACACACACAGCTGAAGAGGTGGCTGCAGTAGGGGGTTATCACCACCAGGTGGCGTTTTCCTGGCACACGGAGAGCATGGTGAAATGCAAATAAAGCAACAAGGCCTTGGGCCAGGCGTCTCAGCTAGCTCAGACTTCACTCTGTAGACTGTGGAGAGAGAAGCAGGCCAGGAACGGAGAGAAAGGGAGACAAAGACATGAAAAGGGAGAGAGAGATGTGATGTGAATAAAATCAAAGTGGAAATATGGAGCCTTGAATATTATTGAGATGTGAGTAGGAGCTTATCCCTTCTGCATTTTGCCCTTAGATAGTAAGATCCCAACACACAGCGTGCATAATATCAGCCTGACACTCTCCGACGTCTACCAGCTACCAGAAAGTGCAGAGAAAGAGAGATATGTGAGCTGGGGGGAGACCAGAACATGGTCAGGAACAAACATAGCACTGTGACAGAAGGCATATTTGTGGCAGTAAAGCAATAAAAGAATGAGAAAACTTTTCTGAAAGAAAACAGAGAAAAAATAAATTACACGGTTTACAAAGGAAGTCTGGGACAACGCATGAAAATAAGCCGTGACAAGCTGTGTGACTCTGCGAGGTATCGTTTAGCTTTAGGTTAAGCTGTGCAGTATCCATTATAGATAAACTCTTAACTTCAGACGAAGACAGTAGGCTCGTAGATGAAAGGCGGTGAAGTGCTGAAGAGAATCGAAGAGAGAAAAGTTGGAAGCGTTGGAGGGAAAGTATACAGAGCTGAATATAGAGCTGGAGAGCGAGGGGAGGCCTGTGTTAAAACTTGGATTTCTCCTCCCTCGGTCCCTTTTCCTGCTGGCCCAGATACACACTGTGGGTCTTTGTGCAGAGGCTGTTACACACACTTCCTGTCTGGCCAGCAGAGGGGTGCTTTAAGGTAAAGCCTCTCCCATGTTCGAGCATTGGAGCTGTCTTTCTCTTTACTCCTCTCTCTTCCTGTTTAACTCTTTATTCATTTTAAATTTTAAAACACTCAGACCTCCAGCTTTATGTGCACGTCCTTCCTTATTAAACATAACAGGCCTACAGTTTGTTTTTTCCTCTCACACTGGTACTCCTTTCCTCACTTTTATCTCCCGAGCTCTTTGCATTTCTTTACAAGACACTGTACATAAAAGAAAGTGAATTACACTAATAGAATGCTGGAGCACTTGCACAGCCAAGGACACGTCGATAAGAGTGAGAAAACATCCTCAGCACACACACACACCCACACACGCACATACACACACACACACCGTGATACCGAGCACGGTTGGCAACTCCTCCAAAAGCACCGCTGAGATAACAGTGATAACAAACATTCTTCCTGCAGCCAATTCTTTTCCTCCCGAGGAACACTTCAATGAAAATTCGGAGCAAATGTGCCACTTTATGAACATAACAATACGTCAAAAAGTCAGTTGGGTGAGCGAGCTGCACTGGAAAAGCAAGAGACCCAATTACAGAGGATCTCTTAAGTTGTTTGCTCCTGAGAAATGCGATGATGAAAGTAAAGACAGACTCCGTCCTGTTTGAATGCATTTGAAAATAATGATTGTTCTGCTGGGAACGCATGAAAGCCATAATCAAAATTATTTTTTGCCTGAGAAAAACTTTTCAATATAATGAGAATGAAGGCATGCTATATATTTTATTGTTTAATTTCAGTATATGCGGTGACACAGGCGGTTATATACAGTAGGTATTAAGGCTGTTGCTCTCTGCTGGGTTGTACGCATACAGTGCAGCAGCACTCAGTGGGCTGGACACCGACACAATATGTGTCTCACTGGGAAGTACGAACAATCCAAGTGACTCAATCCTGTCAATCTGTGCCAAGAGGACAGAGGGAGGGTGGGAGGCAGAAAGTGAGGGCTAAGGAGGGGCGGGGGAGTCGAAAGAAAAGGAGGAGCAGGGATGCTAGCAGGAGAGGAGGAAAGGAGCTGCTGGCAAGTGGACGGAAAACAGTGAAGGATATAAAGGCTGTGTATATTATATTGTATATATACATGGGAGGAAAACTCCAGGAGAGCGAGCTCGATCAAAGAGGTCACGCTGTCACGTTGACAACACACACACACACACATACCCACAGAGGAGCGGAAGGACATGGAGCGAGTGCTGCCAAGCAGTGGTCACCTTTGACCCTTTGGCACTGTAGCTGGAGAAGATGCCAGCCAGACAGCTCAACGCAGGAAGTAGAGCAAACAGTGTGTTTGAATGTGCTTATGTGTACGTGCATGCGTGTGTGTGTGTGTGTGTACACAGGGGCGTGGACGCACACCGGCCAATCGCAGCCACCAAGTCGGATCGTACGAGCCAATGGAAGCGAAGTTTGGCGAGGGTTGACAAGGGTTGACGATCGCTCATTTTGTGCCGTGTCAATATGTGTTCGTGTCGCATGTGTCAGTGTGTCGGTGTGTGTGTTTGAGTGTTGCTAAGCAGACTGAGGATTAAAGATCATGTAGGAAGAATGTGGGAGGGCGACAGGAGGGAGGAAGCAAGGTAGAGGAGAGGAGTTGGCAGGTAAAGGGCAGAGGAGGCAGGCTGTGAACTTGTGCCCTTGAGTGCCAGGTCTCAGGAGCTGAAGCAGCATCTTATCGAGTCTGGCTCACGGCGCGCACACACACTTCAACCACACAAGAATATACGTAAGAGTGCTCAGAGAGACATGACATGACACACTTTCACACGGGCGCACACACACCCACTCTTGAAGCACTCTTTGTCCATTGTGCGGCCTGGTGAGGGCAGATGGAGAGAGAGTGGTGAGGGGTAAAGGGTGAGGTCATGTGAGGGAGCTGGAGCCAGGCGCGACGGGCCAGCCTGAAGTCAACCCAGCAGTCTGCATGGCGAGTGGGTGATCCTGTGAGCGTCTGTGGATCTGATCTTTGATGCACAACAGGTAAAATGAATGAACAAATTAATGAAGCAGGGCTGTTGTTGTGTGTGAGGGAACAGCTGGAAAAACATCCAACCAGGAAATTCCTTCTAACTGCATCACCCAAACACAGGTGACCCCATAAATACCATTAAAAAAACAACTATAAAATATACAAACCAAATCACTCAAAGGGAAGAGTGTGCGTGTGAGATGAATACTGACGTACGAGCGTCATACTCGTGCATAGAAAAGAGGATTACTGCTCGCTGCCAAACATTTTTATTATTGTTATTGTAAATAACAACAAGCCAGTGCAACAAATGGTCACGGGGTTAACACTCGCAGCTTGGAGTCTTGAATGGCACCAACACAGACGAGCAGATAAACCAATCAGGATGTAGATGTACAGTAAAGCGGACCGCCATCTGTCTGGTGGTATAGGCGCTCGATGGGGAGCCACTTCGCTGCCACGCAGGGTCAATGTGTGTGTGTGTGTGTGTGTTTGAGAGAGAATGAGAGAAATGACCTGAGGTGTGAGATCAGTATATAAACACACACATAAATATCTCTCTCTTCAGCTTTTGCCATCCTCTCTCTCTCTCTCTCTCTCTGTCCCCCAGAAAAGAGCACCGAGTCTGGGCAGAAGACAGCAGGCGACTCCAAGGCTTCTGCCAGACAACAGAGGCCTACAGTCTTTTTTAGAGTTTGGATTACAGACAAAGCGTGTGTGTACCCACAGAGCAACAAGTCACTAAAAACACAACACACTGAGCGGTCTGTCCTCGTTTGTCTGCCCCAATCAGCCCTCGTGTTGTCTAACTTCACCTCGTGGAACAGATAGGCGTTCATCTATTGATTGATCTTGCTGTGTGTTTGTGTGTATGAGCGTTTATGTAAGGATCACATCCCCCCACCACCTCACAGCGCTTAGCCAGTAAGCCCATCCCGCTTAACGTCTCCTCCATCACTAATTCTAATGCTAAATCTAATTCACCTCCTTACCACAATCACCCCACACATCATCCCTGTACTCTGCCTCAGATAAGCTACACAAAAAACAGACACACACACGCAGTATCTGACTGGCCACATGGAAATCGGACCATCATGTTTGACTGTGCTCTATAGTTAATCCATATTAATAGCGCTTTGCTTAACTCCAGCCTACGATCCTAATCAATTAAATTTGAGTGCGTAACCCCGCATCCGTCCGAAGTCTGCCAAGACATACGGGCAGGTGGAGGCTTTGCACAAAACACACCTGATACTCAGACGCAGGACTCGAGAACATAATTCTCTCCATCAAAGGAGCAGAATTCATTAAACTTTTATCCACATTACATGAAGCTATAAAAAGGGAAGCCATGTGTGTGTGTGTGTGTGTGTGCTGGGGGGCAGTGGTGGTTGTATGTGAGCAGACATGATCCCCTGTAATCTAACCAATGATGTAATGCCTTGTGCAGGCACCATAATATGTTACATAACCTTATAACAGGCTTACGTACCCAAAGGTTCACAGGGTTCATTTGGAATATGAATGGCTGTTTTGTCAGGACCAGATGTATGAAGATGAAGACGTATAATAATTCAACAATCAATAATAAGTCAGACTTTGTGCTGCTGAATGTTTTCAATATGTCATCATGCAGCTGCTTAAAGATCCACCTTTCCTCAGGTCGAGTACATGCAGAGCAGCAGCGCTCGCACAAACGGCTACAGTCAGCCCTCAAAATGGCTATAGTCAAAATCAGCATTAACATACCCGCTCGCAGCGTACCTCCTCGGCCCCCCAACTGTTCTGAGCTCAGAGGAGAAAGCTTTTGATTTGGTTGTGACTGGCAGCTCGTGTAAACACTGCATCAGCTAGCGAGCGATAGTGGAGACTGGGAGAGAGCTGAACGCGTGCCAAAAGCTGCAAAGCCAAGTTTGGCCATATAGCACACTGTGCATGTGTGTGTGTGTGTGTGTGGTGAAAAGGGGGTTTTGTATGTGCAGGCACGAGTGTGTACATACAGTACGCGAGCACGTGTGTCTGTGTTTAACCCATTTACGTAACAGACGGGGTCCCTGGGTTCAAGCAAATTTAAAGACTGAGCGAGCGAGAGCGAGAGCGAGAAAGAGAGAGAGAGAAGTAGAGGAAGGAGCTATACGGGGGGAGGGAGGGTGAGAGAGAGAGAGAGAGAGGGGCAGGCGAGCAAGTTCTGCCAAAATTAAATAAATAAAAAAAGTCGGGATGAGGTGGGTCGAGAATTGTAAGGAAAGACAGCGAGAAGGCAAGAAGGAAAATGTAGGAGTCTAAACTTCAGGAAAGTAACAGAGAGAAAGAAACCCCCATTTTTCCACGACTTCCCTTCTTTCCAAGCACAGGAGAGGAGGCACAAAGCGACAGCCACCTGACAAAAAAAAAGACATTTTGATGGAGGAAGTTTGACACTGCGATGCTCGGACGACACTCAGACAATAAGATGTTGGCCGTTGACTGAGAGGAGGCGAGGGAGTCAGACAGAGAGAGAGAGAGAGTGTGAGAAAGTGTCAGGAGAACGAGAGACAAGGAAGAAGGTGGGGGACAGAGAAGGAGAGAGAGGAGACAAAAAGTATAAAAGTGAAAGAGAGAGAAAAAAGAGAGAAGCATGAAGGCTTGTTTCTGGTGGGACTCCAAGAGCCAGCATCTGTTTGGCTGGGGCTCAGAAAAGTCTAGTGTTTCACCCTGAAGCGCCCGGGGGAATGCTATTCCAGGCTGCATGGGCTTCTATGAAAAACAGCTTTATGTGGAAAAGGGGAGATGGAGGGAACCGGAGAAAGAGAGAGGCAACAAGGGAAGGAAGGAGAGCAGGAGCGAGAGAGAGGAAGGAGGAAGAGAGAAAGTAGGGAGCTGAAATTATGAAGACGATGAATGACGAAGGGCAGAGATATTTAGAACATGACAAAAAGTGAAAATGAGAGAAAGCATGGAGGGAAAAACGAGGGCCGCGCTTTCATCTGTCAGCTTCACCTGTTCACAATGCTTATTGAAGCCCACCCCAACAACAGTTTAACTTATTCAAAACTCAAAAACACACAAACACACAAATACACACACACACACAGGATTTTTGTCCCTCCTCGGCATCTGGACCAGGCCAGCTGTGTTGTGGCTCTCAGCCTCGGGCCTCCTCACCTGTCAGTCAGGCGGCTGAAACCCCCCCGAGGGACAACAAACAGCTGGCAGACAGGTGCTGCTGCTGTCCACCTCCAAAACCAGCACCTGTGTGTGTGTGTGTGTGTGTGTTTGTATGTAGATGCATACTTGTACACTGATAACTGGGTATCTCTGAGAGAGTGTGTGTGTGTGTGGACAGCACAAACAAACATATCACAGCACATCTAAGGTGGGAGAGAGAGAGACGTACAGGCAGCCAATCAGTGTGTGGTTGCGAAAGCAAAACCACTCTACTGCTCAACAGCGAAGCGAGATATGATGTATGATGTTGGTACAGTGTGTGTGTTGAGGAGGAGGAAGGACGAGGGAGGGAAAGGGGGGTGGGTTTATGGTATTAAAGCGGGGCCCTGGGCTTAATCAAAAGCAGAGGCACTTTCCCCTGGAAAAACAGTGAGGGAAGGCAAAGTTTACATGAGCTAACTGACAGAGAGCGAGAGGAGGGGAGGGAGGGAGGGAGGAGAGGAAGGAGAGATGGATGGACTAGTGAGGGAAGTTGGAAGGGAAGAAAATAAACATACAGGGGAGTTAGAGCATGGAGATAGATGGAGGGAACGATAGAGAGAGGAAGAATGGAGCGTCAGTGTGACGGAATAAAATGATGAAAATGTGCTTTTCATTTCACTTCACCAGCACACACTCTGTCTCTAACCATTATGTGTTTCTCAGATACTTTGTTGTGTGATATCAGTCATGTATGTTCATTTCCACAGTGGAAACAACCTCCTCCCCTCCTCTCACTCTATATAACTCCCTCTGGATCCCACTGGAACACATAAGCCTGTACTATCCCTGTACTATCAGCTTTGGGGGGGATTTCAGTCATTTTAAGGCATTTTTGCTTGTCCGGTCTGGATTGATGTCGGGCAAAGCAGCTCCCAAAACCACCAAACCCGCACATAAAGCTGTTTAGGGTTGGCTGAGGACAGACCGAGGAGGAGAGAGAGATCGACAGACAGAGAGATGGTTGTGGGGAGGTGCGAGATGACCAGAAGCCTTGAGAGTCTCATGACTGAAATGAATGTGGAAAAGTTACCAGATTGATGCCAGGTCCGGCAGATTTCTTTTCTGGGTTGTAAGTGTTGAGGTTTTAGCTGTGAGCAGGGTGGGCTGGTGTAAAACTTTTACCAGCAGTTAATTTGGGAAATAACACTTAATCACATTCTTTATTCACCAATTAAGAGGAGTATAATAAGTGTAATGTATAGTATGATAAGTATAATGTAAAAACACTTTTAGATTCAAGTTTCCATTTCATTTGTATTTTCCAGATTATTTGTTTTAGTGCAGCCGAAGAGAAACTGACATGAAAGCACGCTTAAAGGATACAGCTGGCGTTATTCTCCATTTTTTTTAACTGTCAACAAATCTGTCAATACTTTATAACTTCCCTAACTCTGTCTGTGGCACTTAGTCTCAAGCCCATCTGTTCCCACTGAAGTCATACTAAAAACCAATCAGAAGTATACACTTCTCTTTTCCTAAAAATAGCTGCGTTGGTTCATATTTACACCAGCAGGATATTAAATTCAGGATAGAGTCAAAGCACACAGTGAACAAAGCGGTGCACTGATGTGTTTAATAGTTCTGTGGACTGATCGATCAGATCAATTGTCAGTTGTATTTGTTGACATTAAAGAAAACGCAGACAGTCTTACTAAGTCAAATTCATGCTCCCACTTCCCTCCACTTCCCGTGCGCTTCAGGACTGATTTTAAGATTTAGCTGATCACTTAAAGCCCGTCGGGATCGGGCCCCTAACTACATCGTCAGCATGTTAACCCCGTACAAGCCAGCGCGAAGTCGGGCTGTTCCAAGTTCGAGGCTCAAAACTAGACGTGACCTCGCCTTCTCCATCAGGACCCCTCGACGTGCCCGAGGAGACGAGGCTCACTGGTTCAGTGAACTTGCCTTTTTGTGATGTCGTCCACCTTTTACTCTTTTTATATATAAATATATATTATCCTTTAAACAAGGCAGTCAATCATCAACCGCTCCACACATTAATCAACAGTGGTTGTACAGTACCAGACAGGTCTCAGGTGTGTTAAATGCTCCCTCCACTTGTACACACTCCTCAAGGCCATCGCCTTAAATTAAAAACACATAATCAGTCAACCTTCCCGGTTGAATAAGAATCAAAGAAAACCAGCACAGATATAGCATTCTGCATCACCTCAAAGGCTGGGACTCCTCATGCTATCTCTAACAAACACATCATTACTCTTCTCCATTCAGCTCTTTCAGTTTTTGAAGTGTCTCCCTCAGGCGAGGCTTTCTCTGAAAAACTGTAAATATCCCGGCTAAGTGACTGGTTTGAGCTTACAAGTGCATTAGCGTTATCTTTGGTTGTGCAGCTCTCCTCGCAATTTATAGCCACGGACCTTCACGGTGAGCAAAGAGGAGAGGATTGCATACGGCGATAAAGAAAAGAGCCCACAGCTGGAGGTTAGAGACTGAACAAACAGTGTTTAACGTCTTCTCTATTTTTCATTCATCCGTCAAGACCAAGACGAAACCTTTCCAAGACGAGGTTGATCTATTTATTCTTTTGTAGTCTGATTTTTTCTCCGTTTCCCTCCATTATTTACTTTAATCTTGACAGCAAGTTCTTCCTAGTCAGGACAGACTGCCGCCTTCATCATTTGTTAGTTTTTTTTTTTTTGTGTGTGCAAATTTTTCTGCGAAATAAATAAATAAATAAAAACTGTCACATCATTACATATTCTGTATGTTAAAAGTCAAGTAGAAACTCTGCAGGGATGTTCTTACAGGTTCACTTGGGCGTGTTAGCCCTTAATCTTCACACAAAAATTCAAACAATAATTAAAGGTCCAGTGTGTAAGATTTAGGAGCATCTAATGAATATAACATTCATTAGTATGTCTGCCACTTTGAACTGCCATTTTTCTACAGTAGCCCTGAGCAGACAAACCAAACACTGGCTCTAGATATGGACTTTTGCTTTCTATGTGAATTCCCTCTGCGTTTGCTCGGAGTTAGAGGGCGAGACGTGGGACAGTATTTACTGATAGGTGCCACTAAATGCTACACACTGGAAACCGTAGACTTAGACCACATGAGCCATAATTTTAATACTATTTAAGCGATCAAACAGTATGTAACAATACATTAGAAAGTGTGATCCGTTAATCTCTGAACGTTCTGTCAGTGTTTACAGTTGCCTGTGAGTCTGACTTGTCATCACTCGCCACACGCTGGTTTCTATTATAATCAGTGCGTTTAAAAAGAACCAAGTCATCTGTTCTTCTTTGACGTGAACAGACCTGATGAAAGAGAACTGATGAAATGGAACCAAAAACAAATGTAGGCTGACATGTTTGTGGGGAATTCATCCTTCCATGAAGGAATGAATGTCCTTTTAATCTCATAGCTTTCTTTCACTGATGCCACTTGCATTTTTTTTCTCCCCACAACCAAATAAACGCACTAAAACAGTAACCGCGCTTCATGACTGGCTCGTATGTTTGCGTGTTTAAAAGGTCACGTTGGTGTGAAGGCATGTTACACTGATGTTGTGTTTTTAAGAGCACAAACTCGACTTTGACGTACCCACTTGGCTTCTTCTGGCTTCGTAAAAACTTAATTGTTCAGCCGTGATAGCACTTATTCTTTCACGGACACGTTACTGTAAGGGGGCGACCATTTCACACACCACTACACACCCACTTGATTGCACTTGAGTTCAATGTAAAAGCCACATGACATGAGTGTGGAAAATATGCAGATAAAGAATATGCATTAGAGGGGAATAAAGACACACACACTTAAACACACACTCACTCACAGAGCCATATGGGGCATAGCATAAATGAGCTGGCCGTTTTAATGAGCTGATGTTGAATGAATGTTTACTGCTACATTGAAACCGTCTGCACTCATCAACACTCTCTCTCTCCCTCCGCTCTGTGATGAGACAGCCATATGATTTCACTTATCCACGGCCTTGGTCTGAGAGCCTCCAGACTGGGGATAGTGACGAACTAATAATCCCCCTTTCCTGCAATTATCCTCCTCCCCACTCTCTATCTCTCCCACTCTCTCTCTCTATCTATCTTAATTCTTCTCTTTCCTTCTCAATCACTGCTCAGCTTTGTCCGCTCTTGTATATTTCTTTTTCACGTCTTCCCCATGTCTATGTGCTCTCCCCTTCTTCTTTCCACTATATACAAACATTTATGATTACACCCAATTTGTGATATCGATGCTCTTTCTTCTTTGTATATATTATTCTTTGTGTATATCAAACCTGCTTCTTCTTCCAGAGAGCTATGGAGGAAATTCTGGCAGACTGAAGGAATGAGAATACAGTATGCGTGTCCCATGGTTTATATAGATAGGTTACTAAATTCCACATCCTGTTACACAATCCTGCAGATGTGTCCTGTATGGGACTGTGTTTACGTCCAGAAGGACTAAAACGGATAAAAGAACCAAAAACTGCTGCAAATCATCAAAATCCAATGCATCTCCACGAGGAGGAGGTCCTGGTGTATCAGGTCTCACTGTGGCTGGTTACAACTGGTTCCACTGCTATAATAAAGTTGAGCGGAGGACTGTATGAAGTCAACAACACGCTGATGCCTTGTGACAGACAGAGTCAGACTCGTTAACAGAGGCGATGATGTAATCCACTTGGGGGCTTTGTGGCGAAACTACTGACGCCCTCGCTGATTGTCGCTCTCATGGGAGACGGCAAGCAGAAAGGGAGTCGGGAGGAGGAGGAGGAGGAGGAGCGAGGAACGTATGGTGAATGTGAAATTAAAAGTTTATGACAAACTGTGTTAGAGTTCAGGCTGACACCGGGTTCATGCTCGTTAGCACTCCCTTACACGCTCTAATCAATGTGCGTGATCAATAAGCCGGTGTCAGATTGTTTTAGCTCAGGCTGGCTGGTGGTCCAGCGCTCAGCCAGAAATCATACAGCTAAGGCCCGCTGAGGCCTTGTTATGAGCTCTTGGGTTGAGCTAACAGCCGCAGATCCTCCTGCTTTGGCTCTTTAATAGCTGATAGTGATTATTTGGGCTTATTGACAAGCTAATGGTGAATTGGGGCTATGACAGATTGTTTAGAGAGGATTACTGACTGAACCAGTGGGGATATAGACGACATGACGACAGAAACACTGACGCTGATGATGATGGGGCCAAGCTGATCCATCGCTGGGATAGAAAGGGCAGAGGTTTACACTTCAGGTCGGAGACAAACACAGAGGTGGAGGTGAGGGAAAGGGGGATTGGTGGAGGAGATTAGGTGTAATGAATTGGGGCTTTTTCTATTAGCGCTGGGAATCACAGGACAACCCCCAACGATGGTAACATGGATGCACAACAAAATGTGACTTTAGCTCCGGGTATCAAAGATCAGATTTTTACTCATTTATTTATTCTTTCTTTAAATATTTCCTGATTTAATTGATACTTGTGCTGGGCTCCGATTAGAGTGTGTGTCCCGTGTACGAAGGCTCAGTCTTTGCTGCAGCTGCCCAGGGTTTGACTCCAAACTGTGGCCCTTTGCTGCGTGTCGTCCCCCTCTCTCTCTCAATCCCCTCTTTCCTGTCACTCTTCATCTTTCTCTGTCAAATAAAAAGCATGAAAAAGCCCCAAAGAAAAGATGCATTTGCTCATTTTACACCGGGATGTATTTGAGCTTTTCTTCTTTTGTTAAATAGAAAATGTTTCCATAATAATTCTCAACGCAAAATATCAAAAAGCATCATTTTGGTATTGCTAAATAAACCAAAGTATCATATCATCAATACCCAGCCTCGCATGCATGACAGTAATTTACAATACTAAACAAAAGGTGCTCTATAAAGCAGAAGGAATCAATCACACGTTGTTCTAGTCTGAGTCTGATGTTAGCTCAAACAGGCTGAACTGACACAAAGCAGCTGTATTCACTCCATTGCATTGTCTTGTCTCCCTCCTTTACACTGAACTGTGTATAACTTTGATCATATTTCGCTTGTGGACATTGTTGGACCGACTTCTCGGAGCAGAAGACAGCGGCGCGATGCAGGCGAGACGCAGAGCTGATCAAACACAAGGTGGAGTGACTCGCTCAGATTAACTCTCCTCTGGCTTTTCAAACAACACTGACAGATACAAACCCCTCCGCACTCCCGTTTGTCAGAGATCTATTCCTGCACTTAAAGCAAGACTCTCTCACTCACTCACACACACACACCCATGCACATGCTTATACACACACGCACGCACACACACACACACACTCTCAAACGGCTTACGCTACCTTTGTCACCTCCCACACACTGGTTATCTCCAAGGACACAAAACCCACAAGATCCCCTACCCAATTTCCACGCATGCAGCCTAAATGGAGCTGTAAGCAGGCATTAAGCCTGACGGGGAGAAAGGGAACAGGCAAAAAAAAAAAAAAAGGAGAAAAGGAGGAGGAGATGGATGGAGGGAAGCAGGGAGAGAGGGAGGAGAAGGAGGGAAGAAACACGAGGTGGATTTCTACTTAACACACTGACTTTCATCTCCGCTTTACAACGTACTTATGCAGGGTTTTTTGGGAAGGTATGCACTCTCTGGTTTGTGCACACACACACACACGCACACACACGAGCACACACACACACTCCCCCTCCTCACTCAGACAGAAAAAGACACAATGAACCCTCTGTACTTTCTACACCGGGGGGACACGCACAAAAAAAAAAAAGCACTGCAATCTCTGCCAGACTTAAGAACGTCTTGGTCGCTCGCCAAGGTATCTGAAATAATACTCCACAGCTCACAATACTTTATGTAACTTTTTTTTCTTTTTAAATCAGAGATTAGAGGTGATCTCCTTACACCGTTAATGCCCCGACCAGTCTGATTGGTGTATCTGTAGTTTGAACTGGATACAGGCCAGGAAAGGAACCATGGGCAGCACCGGGCAGCGGTCCAGAATGAAAATATATAGCTGGATCCTTCAGACATAGATACACATTCATCTGACTTAAGGCCTCCACTTGACCAATGTTGTGAAATTCCATTATCTAAGGATACGTTATAAGTCAGACAAGAGTTGGGTTTTGTTTTTCCTTTTTTTTTTTTTAACGTGGCCTCCTCAAAATCTTCGAACATTTTCATTTCTAAACAGTAAGACTCAAACTCGAGTTCAGAGACGTTCACGCCCTCGTACAGTACACTGACTTACTTGTGAGGACATGATAAGGTTCTGGGGGGCAGTAGAGAGCATGTTTTTACAAATGAGAGTATAAAGAATGGACAGAGCACGAGTGACGACACCCACAGGTTTCCAAAGCGCCGAACATATGCAGCCAGCATGTTGGATGTACTGCTTCATCTAAATATCGGTGAGGACGTGGATCATCGGCGAGCCAAATGAAGCCTGGTTGCTCAAACAAGCCACCTGTAACAACACCCACCTGTCAGTCAAAGCGTCCACGCTCTTAATCCTGCATAACTTTAAGCCTTAATATAATCTGAACAGGTGAGTTGTATATAAATTCACCCTCAGTACAGTTGTCATGAACGGGGAAATTAGCTACAGAGACCAAAACTGTTTTTTGTACCAGGCTGTAAACATGTTTATTTCTGCTGTGAAGTTGGACATTTGAACATGGGGACTTATGGAGACTTCTGGAGTGGATGACAAGAGGAACTGCAGTTTTTGGCACTTCATTTCTCAGCCATGGAGGTTGATGCTTGGTTTATACTCTGTTCACCTTCACAGATGAAGGGGATGCAGATAGACAAGAAAGGTTGACGTGAGTAAGAAACAGAAAAACAACACAAGTGCTCTCCCTCTCTCGAGCAACCACACACTTCATTCAACAGCCGCAGTTCAGAACTCCCACACACTTATTCAGACCTTTGACTGATCAAGGACAAAAGTAAATGCACTTTCTTTCTCTCTCGTTCTCCCCTCTGTTCTTTTTAAAAGCGGTGGGCCATTGGAGCATCTCAGTGTCTCTGTCTGCAGCTGTGCTGGATGGTCCTTGGTGTCACGTCTGGTGGAGTCGTCTCAATGCTCTCTCTCCGTCTGTCTCATTCACTACGTTTACTACGACTACTGTGAAAAGTCCCTGCTACAGCCGAGTTACTGCAGGTTTACGGGTTTGTTTGCAGCTGCTCCTTTACAGACTACCCAAAACTTTGGAGAACATTTGGACATGTGACGCAAGGAGACAACAGAGTGTGTGGTCAGAAACCATTTGTGCATATTGTGCAAATGGTTTATAGACAAGAAAGTGTGAGCTGTGGAAGCCGACTTACTTAGACTTCAGACTTTGAAATTATTAAATTAGATACAAGGACAGATCATTAGCAGTAATAAACTCTCCTTTCATTCCTTCACACTGATCTCACAGTGAGGCTTTCAAACACACGTTAAATATAAAACACCAAGAAATCAGATTGTCTCGCTGTGAAAGCTCAGATTATAAACCTGATGAATGAAGAAACCTCGTGAAAACCTGGTTAGTTAAGTAACCACACGGATTATGACTCCTATACATAACACATAGAGCTACATATTATTATTCTAAAATACTATCCTGACATCTGAGAACAGACAGAATCAAATAAAAAGAATAACCGTCCCGCCTGACTGACGATCTATCTGCTGTAGTCAGTCTGCTGACTATCAGGGCTAATGAGCTGCCTGACTGTCTGGCTATCACTACAAGACAGAAGCTTATCTGACCCGTGGCCAGGACAGTAGTTGTACTGTTCACAGAATTCCCATCTTGGAATTTTCTGACTTTATCGAGACCTCTGCGAGCACAAGGCTTTGATTAAGTCTAAAAAACACAAAGACAGACGCTGGCAAACTGACAGACTGACTCATTTACATTGAAGACAACTCGTCAGCTAAATGTGTGATCAGGAAAAACACTTTTCTATGATCCTCATATCATGTCCAATCTCTTCTGTGGCTAAGTGTTATTAGTGTTAGCCTGTAGAAATACAGATTCTGAGATGGTGCATGCTTGCATGACCCCGACTTTATCCCGAATAAACGAGACATTATCTATAAGAGACGGGCTAATCGAGGTCTCTCTTCATATTGCACCTTTTTTAATCAGGGCACAACTAGTGCCTACAGGGCAGACTCAGGGCTTAGAATAACAGAAACAGCCCATCTACAGAGGAATAGTATGATATTATTTATGAAGTCTTTGTGATGGAAAGAATCCTAAAAAACTAAATTTGAGGAAATTTGGGAAAATGTGTATCGCTTCTAAACACTGTTCCTTTGTTCATATTTTTCTTGTGCCACTCCATGCTTTTTATTAAAAACTGTGAAGGTGAATCACTATCATTTTATTAAGCAATAAAACTGTACAGTGGGTAACTAACTATGAGCACAGCAGCATGACGGCTGTTCTTGCCCTCTGATCTGATCTGATAACTGAAATTGGCTTTTACTTCCCTTCAGTGATGAAAGTCTGTTAACCGTGCGCTTGTCTGTTATCGTGGGTGTCACTGTGAACTATACTGTATTGTTGTTGTAAATGTGAGCTGCTGTTAGACAATCTGTGAGTTCATTCTTCATTTATAGTTTGCTTTAAGCTAGAACTTCACAGGACGGAACATATGGCGACAGCGGCCACTGACCAAAGCCTTTTAATGTCGCCTAACAAGTACAGAAGGTGTCTCCTCATCCATTGACTTCTCCTCACTCTATCTGGCATTAACAGTGGGCTTTCTGTATGTCAGCTGCCCTCTGCCTGACCCAGTCAGTCACCCAGAGGAAGGAGTGATTAGCAGGACTGTAGTAGCAGGAGCCCACCTGCTCTGACTCAATAGGAGCCCTCACACAGCTAGCTCACTAGAGTCAACAGAATTTTAATCACATATACAAAGACACACTTGCTCAGACAAAGAGCCATGTACACACAAAAGTACACACATACATAGGTGCACACACACACACACAGGGACAATTATGCACATAAGGAATGCTCCCTCACACGTACTCCTTCATTGACTCTTTCATCCTAGCAGATACATAGAAAGAGGAAGGAGGTAGAGGAGTGATAAAGGCCCCAGACAGCAGTGACGGAGGGGGTGAAGTGAAGGGAGGGAGGGAGGAAGGAAGGGAGGAGGAGGAGCGTTTCCTGGAGAGACGTGGTAGGCAGGATATGCAGAAGGAGAAGGAGGAGGGGAAACACAGGGGTGGCTTGTTCCAGGCAGAGGTTCTGTCCTTACAGGGGCTCTGTACACGCCAGTGTCGAACAGAGGGGCGACCAAACACTGGCTGACCACTTCCTGATGTACAACACACTGCAGAGGAGTGCACGCACACACCGACACAAATAGACCGACACGTGGACGCAAACCCCACATGTGCTCATACTCATGCACACGACACATGCGAACGCAGACATGTAATTACACGCACATATTTGGTTTTCCTCACAGGTGGCTTGAAGTAATGAAATACAGTTTCTGTGTTGCAACTTCTATGGAGACAAAACCCCAGAGGACTCTACAGTATGTCCTGTATGTAAGAGGATCTCTCTCTCCTCTTTCTCCTTCTCAGCCTCTTTTTTCTTCTTCTGCCAAGCCTGTTTTGTTGACTGCTTTTCTTCAGCTTTCTGCCCTCTTCTATCTCTCTGTCTGCTTCCTTTCTTTCTCCCTCCCTCTCTTTTTTCATCTCTCTCTCTCTCTCTCCCTTGGCACAGTCTGGATTGTCAGGCCTGTAATAGAGCTGCCATTGTTTGATCAGGGAAGCAACAGGAACTGTACCCTGTTAACCCAGCTCTCGGTATGTGTGTGTCTGTGTGTGTATATTTCAGGAAGGTGCATGTCATTGTGTGTGGTTATATATATATAATGTATGGCTGCCTGCAGTGTGCGTGTGTGTGTCTGATAACAGTATACATTTCCCACCAGTGAGTGCGCAGACTTTGTGTTTGAAGTTAAAGTAAGCATGACATCAGGCTTTATGTTGAACAAGTGTCTCTCTTCATTGCTCCTTATGACTACAAACTTCCCCCATGTACTCTTAAAGGATCTGACCTCCACTCATGACCTCTCTTTGCGTGCTCGCACACACAGACTTATTCAAAACCGCACTGTATCATTTGGTTTTCACACTTGCTTTCCGTACCCTGCCCTATAACCCTTTCTGTAACACACTCTCTTTCCTTTCTATGCTGTTAATACCCCCATCCCAAATCTCCAAATGCCCCCATCTCAAGTTGCAGGACCTGTCTCTCGCGTCTGTGTGTGTGTGTGTGTGTGTGTCTGTGTGTGAATGCACACGTGTGATGCTCCATTAACTCTAGTGGTGACAGGCCTTTGATGCCGCCACCGCTCCTTAATCCCAACACAGAGGGAGGGGGAGACAAGAGGGGAGAGAGAGAGAGACAGAGACAGAGAGAGATACAACTAGTGGGGGGAGGGGAGGTGGCTCTGACCTGGTCAAGCTCTGGTTCAGGCTCATGTTCAAGTTTAATCTCAAGTTCAAGTTCAAGCTGCCTTCAGTAAATTGGGCTTTTTGCCGTCGTCTCCTCACTAACGCAAAACTAACGAGTTGTGCAATCATGACACCGAACCATCGGAGAAGGAGCGTGTGGAAACATTCTGGATTCGACACCACAGAATGAAACGTCTTTGGATGATGGGGAGGTGGTTTGCTGCCTTACAACGAATCACCTGTTGGCTTGTCACTCAGGTGAGGAAGCACAAAACAATTGAATGGAACGACGCCAGGTCAACATAGCTTCAGTATTAGGCTACATTTGTTCAAATTTAATTTCAGTGACTGACAGCTCGGCTCTTATTTGTTCAGACTTGATTTTGGTGTAACGTTGGTGTAAATACTTTCCAGCCCTTTTGATGGAAGACGTCAGGTTTTTAACATCTACTTGCTGTTTGGCTTCAGTTAAAGTACAAACGTAAAACTAACCAACCTGACCAATTAAGAAAACACTAGATATGACAAGATAGGACGTTTTGTTCTTTTCGTGTGTCAAGCGATTAACAGGATACCCTAACATAATGGTGCGCTGATAACACTTGAGTAAAATACAACAGAAACGTTGGCTTCACGTCCGCCGTGATAGATGTATAATCTTGTTCCGTGGAAGTTGTTTTTCATCCTGTGCGAGAGAGAAAAAAGGTAGCCAAAGTGTTCTTTGGAAGGGAGGAAAACAAGCCCCGCTATCTCCGACTCAAACGGAGTGTGTGCAGACGTGACGGCGAATGACAGACAGATCTGGGTTGAATTAAAACATTTAAATGTATGTGAGTTATTGTTTCGTATATGAACATCTGTGATGTGTTTTATTAAAGCGTAAAAACAGGATGGAAACCTGAATGGCGCTTTATCATAACTCAAGTGCTCCTTATGTGAGCTGTGTGTGTGTGATGGAGCCACAGTCTACCCAGCAATGTCTTCATCAAAGAGCGGGGAGTATTGGCATTTAATGAGTTTGTGATTGATTGTAAGTGTCTAGTTTGGATAAGGATAATCGCGGGCCGCTGGGTGTGGTGGAATCATTATTGTAACGCAGAAGACTTCCAAAAGGCGCTTTGCAAGCTTTGCAGAAGTCTGAGAAGACAGCTTTGACATGTGTTTACCATTTTGCCATCACACAGGGGAAGATTTACGACGATCCCCTCAACTTCTAATCAGAAGGGTATTTTTTTTTGTTCTTCTTCTTCTTTCTTTTTTTTTTAATGTCTATCTTGTGTGAGAAAAGTGGTTGCTTCACTCTGCCAGGTGGTGTGTGCATGTGTGTGTGTGTGTGTGTGTGTGTGCACACATGAGTGATGAGGTATTTGGCAATCGGAGAGCAGGTTTAATAATAACTGATATATCCCTGGATGCTTTCAGACCCGGTTCCAGCTGGGAGCGGTCTGTGATGCCTCCAGACCCCAGAGTGAAGGAGAAAAGATGAGAGAGAGAGAGAGAGAGAGAAAGAGAAAGGTTAGGACGAATGATGAAGAGAGACAGAGACGGAGAGAATGAAGAAAGTACACGAGATGAAGAAAAAAAGGGAGGGAAGGTGTGAGCTGACATCTGCCTGGCATCCTTTCACCTTGCATGCTCTTTGACCAATCACTCTCCCCCCTTCTCTTTCCCTCGTCTTTCATAAAGTAGGAGGAAAAATGACATCGCTCATCTGACGGAGGCAAACATCCAAACCACACAAATCCCCCCCGACACCCCTGTCTGACACTTCTTCACTTCTCCGAGGCGCTGTGTATGTGCGTGTGTGTGTGTGTTATATTCGGAGGGGTGTATTTTTTTCACAGGCCTCTGGTCTCACACAGAGAGACGTTGAGATGAACTCAGTGCCTCTGCCAGGTTTCTACTCACTGAGAGATATTGAGGCGTCTCACACTCTCTAGCTGGCTGGCTCTGGTTGTGTGTGTGTGTGTGTCTCTCTCTTTTTTACACACACACACACATACAGAGTGTGTATCCACTGGCTATGGATGCCTGGATACGTCTGACTCTCACACACAACTGAGAGAACGGTATAGAACATTACACACATTGGCGTGTCCTTGTGTGCTTTGCAGACACACACATACATACGCATGGAGCAAAAGAGGGAACCATAACAGCACGGGCTCCAACAGTGCCTCTTTGACAGATTTAAGTAAATAGCAGCAAACAAGCGATTATTTTTGGCAGACCGGGCTGCGGCCCATTCCAAGAACTAGGGGAGGTCCAATGGGAACGGAGGGAGATGAAATCACATAAACAGATGTGATTAAAGTCAATATCACATGTGTCATTACTCATTCAGACGATGTTCTCCTTCACTCATTCGCACTTATACGAAAACAGGCAGACACAAAAGCTCTGCTGTTTGCTCTTTGCTGCTGCTCTCTCCTTCTTTTGCTGCCATCGAACTCTCAGAACGTTACAAACAAAATCACTCGAAGCTCGGCAGACTGCAAGGTCTCAACATCTGCAACGTACGCACACACACACACACACACACAGCGGGGACGGCCGTGCCGTGCGTTTTATTCTCATTCACGCATGCTTCGTGCGTTGCAGCTAACCACTCGGGGGGGATTCATCGTGTTCATATTAGTTCTTTCAAATATGCAACATGAAGCAGTGTGGAAGGGCAGTGGGATCAGTGTGGGATCTGCAGCTGACATAGTCAAGTTGACCCACTATAAGTGGATTTGTAATCCCAGAGTGGATTTAAACTGTGTTTACTGTCACGCCCGTTGTGTGTGTGTGTGTGCGTGCGTGCTTGTTTGAGTGTGTCCTGCACAGCTGCATCTGTTCCCATCACTCACTAACTCTTTCGTCCATATTGCTTTTCGATCAGATGCTGTGAATCATATGGCTCGCCGAAGCAGAAGTGCTTTCAGAGGAATTAGCAGCGACATTCACTTCATTCTTTCTTGTACTTTAAGATGGAGAGGTCTACACTAACAGTGCAGTGTTACACAAACACATCTACACGTGTGTAACACACACACACACACACACAATCACAGGGTGTTCTGGCTGTGCCTCGGAGAGGCTAAGCTGTTTTAGTACTGAGGGGAGCTCTGATACTGTCACCAGTCGATTAATCAGCCATTACCAACACCAGGCCAGGCCAGAGAGTCTAATGCTAATATGGCTTTGCTACACACACACACACACACTGGTATGTCAGCGTGTGTGGGGTCAAAGGGAGATCAGACCGCTGCCGCTTGAGCTGAATGTGCCGTGACCCGAAATGTTTGGACAAGGCAAGAGTCAACTCAGGTAAATCGAATCAAACTGGAATTAGGCACAGAGGAGTTTAATGATGGCACAGGTGACAGTCTGAGCACCTGAGGCTGAAGCACACGAGGCATGAGCGATCAAAAAGTCAAAATATGACATCTTAAAGAGTTTATCTGGACCTGTGTGTACGGTATGGGTGGATAAGCTGCACTTCTGAATCAAATGTACTACTCTGAAACACATTTTTTTAATATTTTGTGTCGTTTTTTGAACATTATAGATGTATTTAAGTTTTTTCTTGCAGCGATCTAATCTTAAAGTTCTTGTTCAGACCAGGAGACATCAAACTTCAACGTGCGTCACAGCTCATTAAGGAAACTTAGAGCCACTATATTTCCATAAGCGCTCGGCCGAAGCCAAAGTTTAAAGATCAAGGTGCTGTGAGAGAAATTATATAGGATTTGCCGCCGCAGACCACCTTCTAGATTTGCACGGAATGACGTCAATGAGCTTAAATCTGGGGAAAATCTCCTCATGTTTGTTGACTGAAAGGCTCACGGATCATTAAGCAAAGTCAAGACGGGACTGCAGGAAGAAAAGAAAAAAAAAACACAGGTAGTGAAGTAAAAATAGGTTGAAATAAAGTCTAATTCTGTCAATGTGCTTCTGGGCACATGAAGGAGGACATAATCTAATTAGTTCTATTAAAACTATTTAAGGACCTAAACGTGAAAAGTCTGTTTGAATGGTGAGGGAGAAAAAAAAATAGAGGTTGAGGGAGATGAAATTAGCAAACGGTGCTTCTGGGTTTGCAGCGATAACATGGCAGATTAGTTGAGGACGTGTTTTGGGTCAAAAGGTCAAAATAGTTTGAAAAGTTTAGTTAAAGAAAGTGCCAGATTTTCTATTTTTAATACGGAAATCAAATGAACATGATCTGGAATTCATCTCTTTGAGAATTTTGCAGTTTAGTTTAGTTAAATCTACAAGAGAGTCGACACTAACTGGCAACCTGCGTGGGTGTTTTTCCAGGTGGCTCATTGGAGGAGCCAGGCGCCATTTAGCCCGCATCGGGTCTGCTGGTGATCCACGTCTTTGCCGATATTTCGATATTAACCGGGAGGCGTATTTTTGGCTTTGAAACAGCGCTTTGGAAACCTGTGGGTAGTGTCAGAGGGTGTGCACCGATACTTGAGGATGTTTTGGGTCAAAAGGTCAAAATAGTTTTGAAAGTTTCGTTAAAGAAAGTGCCAGATTTTTTATGTTTAATATGGAAATCAAATGGACATGATCTGGAATTCATCTCTTTGAGAAGTTTGCAGTTTAGTTCAGTTAATTCTACATTATTTATGGCTGACACTCTGCGAACACAAGTGATTTTCATATATCAAAGATGAGATAAAAATGGACAGAGATGAGTTGTGGTAGTTGGCAGTAGCAATGTCAGTGCCGCCCAGCGAGAGCCCTCAGGGAAAACATGTACTGGCCCCTCACTAACACCTCTATGTGTGTGTGTGTGTGTGTGTGGTGAGAGTGTACATTTATTGGCCCCCTGCTGCCACCTCTGGAGAGGAGCCGTCCAAGTGCTGAGTGACACACGCTGCTTAGTGTCTTAATGGAGGGAGAGGAGGGCCAGCCAAACCACAGCCTTTAAGACTGGGATCTCACAGCCTGTAATTACGGAGGGATGTTAAAGTCGCTGTGTGTGTGTGTGAGTGTGTGTGAGAAGGAGGGAGGCAGGAAGATATGCTACATCCTTCTCAAAATAACAATTGGATTTTAGGTGTGTGTGTGTGTGTGTGTGTGTATACCTCTGTTATGCGTTATTGTGCGTATGTGTGATTTTTGCACAGCGGTGTGTATCAGTGCCATGTGTCTCCTGCTGTTCCAGCTGTGGTTGTGCTCACGCAAACACACACACACACACACACACACATAAAATAAAAAGAAGAAATGAAAGTTGTTGGGAACTGGAGCTGCGTTCAATTAGGGTAACCACATATTTACAAACAGTGGGGGGAAAGCTGCCTCTCTGTGACTCATCAGCCAAGCGGCACACTTGCACTTTTGACTCCAGGCCTGCCTCTCCCAACAAGCACAGCTAAGAGCGAGAGGGAGGAACAGAACAGAGAGAGAGAGAGGGGGACGCGGGGAGAGAGGGATGACAGGGTGTGGACAGAATGAAAAACACACACACACACGCGATGCTGGCTGTACATGTGTGAGCAACCGCATAAACAAATACATGTGTGTGTGCATACAAACACTTGCGCAAATTAAATGAGCTCATTTAAACTCCTGTGGTGTGAACAAAAGCGCACAAATCCGCCACAGAACCTGCCTACTTTTAGAAAAATGACTGATAGCCCCGAATGCAACAAAAAAAACAAAAAGAAAAAGCAGAATTCTGTCCCCGCAGGATGAAATGTTGCCAATTTACAAATTGGGTCTTCACCATTTCACATTTTTGGGATAATGAATGTGATTTCTACACAGGTCTGGTTGCAAACCTCGAGTGACAGGTCCCCCCTTTAGCTGCACGAGGAGCATGAGATGTGGTCTGGCCAATTTAGTCAAAATATTGGCAGAGAAAGGGACAGCCTTGGTGCACGCATAAGTCCGTTTATTTACATGTTTATGGTTGAAAACATTACATTCCAATCCTCCAGCCTGATCACGTCTCATCTGAACATATAGTGTTTTGTCGTTTGGCTCCGCCTGCACAGTGCGCGTCCATGTCACACAGATGTATTCTTTCCTGCCCCGTAAGGATGTTTGTCAAAACCTGCTAATGTGCATGTGGCAAACATGAGCGCACATCAAAGACGCAGAGACCAGCACAGCGAAACCCAGGCCTTGTTTTTTCCCCCCTTCTCCTGTCAGCGCCTTGAGAGAGAGCAAACGGAGGCACAAGGCCTTAAGTGTGAGCGCTGTTTGTCTTGACTTGACCTTGGTTTGTATGTGTGTGTGTGTGTGTGTGTGTGTGTGCATCTGTGTGGCGAACCACATCAAAGAACGACGGAGTGGCTCAGTTGTTCTGACCTCTGACCCTGGCATGCTCCGAGACAGAGGGAGGGTGGCGGAGCAGGAGGAGGAGGAGGAGGAGGAGGAGGAGCAGGAGGAGAAAAGACACACACACACAAACACAAGCACATACACAAGAAAAGGGTGGGATACACAGCACAGCCTCTAAATTTACAACAGCTAGAAAAACAACCACGGATAGAGACATAGCAATTTGTCTTGTTAACTCTTATAGGGACCTGTGAGCGATCATTAGGACGCGGTCATGGAGACTTTCCTGCCTCCATTTTCTTCTGTGGTGCGGCCCATCCTTCATCCTGTCGAACCTGTCTGTTGGTTTTTCGAAGCGTCTTCCTTGATTCAATCAATTGCAAATGTTCAGACTGATTCTCATTTGACTTTGGTATGAACACGCAGGACGACTGGAAGAGTTTCCTGGCCTGTTGGATGAGCTCTTTATCTCTCTCTCTTTCCATCATTCTATACTTGAAGTCAATTCTTCAAAGGTGATCTTCTCCTCTACGTCTTCGCCGCGTTTATTTTTAGCCGGCGGCAGATATATAACCTAAGTCCTTGACAAAACATCAAACACCGGTTTAGCATGTGTGTGCACGGCGTATGACTCACTGGATCGGCGTATGTGCGAGTGTGTTTTAACATGTTTGTCCAACCTGCAATAAAATGAGTCATTCGCTGTGTGTGTAACTATACATGTGTATTATTTTTGAGTGTGTGTGTGTGTGTGTCACAGCTGTAATAACTTACAGCTCCCTGCATTTAAGCTATGCTGTCACGGTCCATTATAATGTTCCTTCTACACACACACACACACACACACACACACAAATGAAAACATTTGTGAATAACGCTCATTTGAGAACAAGAATATCCCAGTCGAGTAATCACGGCTGCACTTAAAAGATACCTAAACTGGCTCTCTGATCACCGCAGGCCCGCGCGGTCAGCTACGGTTACAAAAAATTACATCTTGTGCAGGTGCTGACAGCACGGCTGTTTCTACAAGTGAAAGTATGCGTGCGCACGGTACGGTATATGCAATCTAATCTGTGCGACTGTACCGTATATATGTGCTCATGCACATATATGACTGCGTGTTTGTGTGTCTTTGTGTGTATATAAAGCAGCCCTTGACGGCCGTTGGGGGCGGCGGTGGCCCGGCCGGTGTGTTTGCTTTGGCAGCGGTTCAGCATTCCACATTCCTCTGTGATATTCAGTACTGTGACCTCAGGAAACCCGCCCTGCAAAGAAGCTCTCTCTCTTTCTCTTACGATCCTTCTCCTCTCTCTGCAGCCTCTCTCTTTCTTTCTCTCTCTCTCTCTCTCTTGCCACCTCCCCACTTTTCTCCCCTCTTTCCCCCCTCCTCCTCCTCCTCCTCTGTATCATTTACTCCGCCCTCTTTTCATATCTGAACTTGGGAAATCATCTGTCATCCCCCCTCCTCCACCCTCCGTTTATTTTCCCTCCTTTCCTCTCGCTAAAAAGTTTTTTCCCTCTGACAGAGGTCCCCTGACAAGGCACCTTTCTCAGCGCTCCAAGTCTGAACATACGTCTCACTGCTGTCACTGAGAATTCACAACACTTCACGCTGTCCCGGTCACTCAATGGAGCACTCAGATGCATATTTCTCCTTTATTAGGAACTCCTTCTGCGTGCACAGTACAGCCAGAGGCCAGAAGGAGTTATTCCCCCGTCTCCCACATTCTGAGGACTTTCATTCCTGAGACACAAGCTAAAGAACAAAACCACGTACACGTTAGCTCGTTCTACATTTACTTTCCTGATCTCTTCTCCTCTAACTAACTTTCTATTTATCTTGTTGCGTGTCAGACGACTCCTCCTCTCACTCCTCCCTCTTCTCTTTGAGGCCATGCCCACATGCCCAGAGAGACATTTCACCTGAGATGACCCTACGCCCGGGGCAAGGCGGTTCCTCCTCCCTTCCCTCTGCTTGCTTGCTTGCCTCCCCTCCTTCCTTCCCCCTCTTAGCTTGGGCTGTAAACTACTACACATACTTAAAACACATGGCCGCCACACCTGCCACCGAGAGGCAGAAGGCTTGGAGGGGGGAAGGAAGACAAAGACGAGAGAAAGAGGCAGACCAGTGGAGAGGAGAAGGCAGGTTCTGAACTCTAATGAACTCTAATGCACTAAATAATGTACCAAGAAGGTCCAAACGGACCTCGCACCACATGGTGAGGAGAAAAACTTCAGACAAGAACAGTACCTGAGTTTAAACTGAGATAAAAGTCACAATAAACACATAAAAGAGATAGTTTTGCTCATAAATATACTTCAATCAGTAACAAACACCCTCCTAACCCTCCTGTCTCATAATGTAGCCATCCACTGTGTGAATGTTGTCGCACTGTGTGGTTGACACACATACAGTGGAGCGGGGTGAACTGAGGTAAAGGGTGGAGCAGTCAGTCAACCCTCTTATCTGCCTGTCACTGTGACACTTTCCTCTATCTCAAGTGTACCTTTATATGGCCTGAGTGTGCTGCAACAAGCCCGTAAACCGCCGAAGTCGTAAAAATAAACACACAGGAGGGAGAAAGACAAAGAGAAAGCAAAAGAGGGGCTTACATAAAATCACGTTTCTTTGTGTGTGTGTGTGTGTGGAAGGCTGTGCATTGATTAAAGCTAAACATGCTATAAGTTTGCAGACAGATGCTGCAGAGACAAACAAACGGATAAAAGCACATCAGGTTTTAAGGTCAGACTTCAAATTAAACATGTCGCCATACGTTCATGAGTTGTGTACGACACAATTTTCTGAACATTTTCTTGGGAAAACTTTCTGCACGTACAGTTAACAAACAACAACATGCGTATGTGCGCATGTGTCTCTGTTGGGGTTGGGGAAATCTGTGTGTTATGTGCATATGTGTGTTTGCGAGACTATGAGTGAGCGTATGTGTGTGTGTTTCGGATTAAGAGCTTCACCCCTGGACCTCGAAATTAGATAGGGGATTAGCGGGACACATCCGCCACCTGGCATTTTAAGCCCCGCAATTACAACAACAACTTTTAATCAACAACAGCCACACGTGTCATATACAGTCAAACCTCAACAACTCATTCATCTTCTCTGTCGCGGGCTGTCATCGGGCTGACACCAGGCCACACAGAGATGTACACACAGATGTATGCTGAGTTTTTAGGCCGATTGTGACCCACTGTATTAGTGAGGATCAGCCTAGATTGGGACTTGTTAGCATGGTGCGCCACGCAAGGATTTAGCATCCAGCGTGACTTTTACTTGGCACAAGGCTAGGAGATAGGATGTGAAGCAATTGGCGCTAGGCTAGGAGGTAGCATCCCATTAGCACCTGTGCAAGGCATTTACCATCCAAAGAGCATGGCGCTATGCGAGGAGTTACTGGTAACGTGATGCCTCATTGATCCCCTGTAAAAATTCTTTACTCTAGTTGCCATGTTCAGGGCGGGTCAGAGGCCAGGGCTGGTTAGAGAGCAGCACCTCTGGAGCTGGTAGGGATTGAGTGTCTCGTTCAGGGCCACTTAAACTGGTTGGGTGCTTGCCGACCACCGGAGCTATAACCCGACTCAGTGGGCCACCCTGCTGTTATTCACGCTCCCGGTGCCAACGCTGCTGAAAGACGGGAGCGGGGAGAAAGACGGGGGAGCGAGTATTGTAGTAATTTCACTTTACAGTCACTCACATGCACGTACACAGATCTCTGTGACCTCCGAGGCTTCTGTTGTTCTGCAGAGGCTGACACGGTGATGGGTGCGTTCGGTCTGTTACGGATACGTCATGCCAAAGAAATAAAAAGGAGAGAGGGCAAACCCCAGACGATTCTGTTCTGTTTCATGGCCAGCAGTTGCAGTTGGGAGGAAGACACAGCAGGCTAGCAACCAAACTAAACACAAACAGCAGCCAGGCACCACGAAAGGAAAAGAAATCATGTTCTTTTTCATGCACACCTCGAGTTAAACACGTTTAATACACATATACAAAAGTCCTCCTGTGGTTAAGAGGCAGCTCAGACCACAAAGTGAGTGAGTGGAAAGAAAGAATTATCCTAGATACCAGAATTCACTGCCAATATGCCAATAACCTCCTAAGACTCGTACAGAAAGTAGAAGCCGCTTTCCAAACCTAATAAAAATTGTACTCTTGATTCTGAGAAACTGTGATTCAGATAACACTGAAGAGAGAAGAAACAAAGAGAAAGGAAAACTATTTTAAACCCAAGTGGGGAGAAAGCCAAAATAAAAACCCCAATCAGATGAAAACAAAGGAGGGAACAGAGAGGAAGGCAGCGCAGCTTTGCATTTTTTCTTTATTAACAAGCTGCCTTTCCATCCAATATCCCAGATAGCAATCTACCACAAATTAGGACCAGATTACTCTAATTGACCGACGTGTTGCTTTTAAAGATGGAGTGCCACCTTGATTTACCGCTACTCTCTAAGAAGGTGACAGCAAAAGAAGCAGAAACAGGAAACAGAATGATTAGGCTGAAAGAGAAAACGAACGAGACGAACAGACAAAGCGAAACAGAGAATTTGAGAGGGAGAGAGACGGAGAGAGAATAGGAGAGAGGAGGGTAATTGCAGGAAAGGGGGCTCATTAGTCCGTCACTATCCTCAATCTAACCCCCCAATTTCAGGTCAGGAGGAACACAGAGAGAGACAGAAAAAGGGGAAACAAACAAGGATGGAGCAACTTAATAATACTCCATCTCCTGTTTACGTAGTCTCAAACAATGTAGTCACAAACTTTTTCTCCCTCCGTTCAACTTTCTACCTCTGGCCTCTTTACACTAGCTGGCAGCGCTGAGCGTACACACTGCTACGCCAGCACCGTCATGGATCACACACCATATCTCCTTACACACCTCGCATGACGAATCCACTGTCTCCCTGCCATAGGCTGAACTCACTTCGGCGAGGAAGAAACACGGACTTTGTCCTCACAAAGGGAGAAAAAAAAAAAAACACACAAAGGAGTAGTTAAAAATGGACGATACCGAGCTAAGTTAGCGACTAAACTGTCCGCGAAGCCCCTCTGCGAAGTTTCTTGCTAATCTGAACCCGAGCTCGGGCAAATTGTACGCTGCTACTTTCATTAAGTGGAGACCAATGTTGCAATGATTGGCCCGTGACCAATTACGGATACTGACTCATAGTTTAAGAAAAGTAGGGTGATGAGATATCCATTCCTTCCCTGCAGAGTCAACGTGTTGCCCTACCCACCCTCTGTGCAGTTAAGATCTGGAATGTACTGTACAGACTTTTAGTCAGGCTCCACGACAGAGTCACAGTCTGACTGCTGCCTAAACTGCATTTTGTGCAGATATGATGAAGAAGTGAGTCACAGACTTTTCTCTCGTTTCATTCACACTGCCAAGCACCGCTTTTAGCTTCTCATGTTGTGCTGTATTTACTTTTCATTAAGGTTGGGTGGACCGTGTCGGCCTACCTTACCTACCCTGACTATGACGCCAACTCTCTGCTGGTTTCTAAGGCAAAAGATTATCCATCTCCAGATTATCTGCGCTGAAGAAACACCCCATCTGCCTAAATATAGACTCTATGTGCAGCCTTCTCCAAAGTGCTGATATTTCTGGCAAATTGTGAATAACCAGGGCAGGGTGAATTGGAAAGACGTAGCGTGAAGATGCTCTAAGTCAGCAGGACCCTGCAGCTCCTGTCTCCTACACTCACTGTGCCACAGCAGGAAAGCCCAGCTGGAGAAGGCTGAGTGAAGGAGGATCGCCGCATGGATCCCGCACTATGCTGGCCTACTCAAAGACTACCCAGGTCTCAGCTTTGTGTGTGTGAGTGTGGAACAGGGGGGGTGGGTGGATTCACGGGGCTCCAGGTGCCAATCCACGCGATTTGCGCGATAATGTGCCCCCAAAGTGTTGCAGGATTTCCGTAGTATCCGGAGGAAGCGCAAATAAATACAAACACGCACAAGTGTCCTTTCTGTTTAGCATACAATCTGGATCACACTAACATAATCATCACATTAAGTACGAGGACTGCTCGTTTTGTTTGCAATTAAACAGGGTGAAGCAGATGACCGCTCACACACCCACACACACACACACTCACAAAAGTAAAAAATACAATAAAACAACAACCGCTCATGAATGAATCGCATCTCTCGTTCACACTGATGGTTTTCAGTAACAGTCATGGAACCATATTGCCTCAACAGATGCACGGTGCTGTACACATCATAATCGTGCATTTAAATATCATACATGTTTTGGCAAGCTGTGCAGCGCTGAATGTGTGCAGCTGAATATTTACACACCGCAGGAGAAACGCATTGTTCGAAAAAAAAACATACACACTCATATATTATAGATTGAAAATACATCTCTGTGCCGTCTTTCTCTTCCTCTCTCTCTTTCTCCTGCGTTCTCTCATGTGGGAGGCAGCACTGGGCACCCAGCCATGCCACATCAATATGCGTACTGGTGAAACGCTTCCTCTGCTTTCCCCTCTGTGCTGCAGTCATCGAGGCCTGCAGCAGCAGTGGAAGGGGTGGCTAATGACACCGGATATGGCAGGTCATGTTAGCTGGTAGTTAGTTAACGGAGGTTAGCGAGCTAGCGCTCCCAACGCTGCCGGAGAGCTGGGCTGGCCTCGTCGCAGCAAAACCTGCTGTGGCGGCGACGACGACAGCCCGTCGACGCAGACAAACGCCAGCCAGTGCCACCCTGGAGGCACCTTGGATTCTGCCCAGGCAAGGTTCCCTGGGAGCCTTGGTTGCCATGGTGCCAGCCAAATTTGGGTCCAATAAACGTGAGGGGAACAGGCGGTGGGGCTAGGGAGGGGGACTTTGGGGTGGCAAGACAGAGGATAGAGGGGAGGAAAGGGGGGTTCCTGAGCGCTATGGCAACCTTAAAATCAATCCCGGGGTTCTAAAGGGTCGACTCCATAAAAAAACTGTTTAGATAAAGATGAAGAACATTAAAATAACATCATTGATAACCTATAAAAGACAAGCGGCAACAGGGAAACTGAGAGAGTGTGTATGCTGGATACTGCTGATAACCTACACAAAGGGCTTTTAAAAGAGTCTCTTGGCAATGTGAATGACATGATTGATGTACTGTATATGTCTTCTACTCCGATCACTCAAGTTAAAGTGACAGCCGACACATCTCTTATCTTACTCCACAAGGCCGCCGCTAAAGATGTGCTCTCAAATGATTGTAGGCACACGTTAAAAAGGAATGTGTGGCACAATGAAACATACGCTAGCTTAAAGCCCTCTTGTCTTTACTGAGTGGTTGGTGGTGACTTAACCCTGATCTCTATATTCATAGATTCATCTCCCTCTTAATTAAAAAGTTTGCATGACGGAAATGGAAAAAAGGACTTTTTCGAGCACTTAGTGCACACCTGGCTGTCTTGGCCGACAGGCAGACGCTGAATTATGAACAGCTGAAGCAGAGATCGACGCACGGCACCTTGCTGTGGCCGGTTCACCGCGGTGTCCCTGAGACCCCGACGCTGTGCTCTTTCCAAACTCTCTCTCTCTCTCTCTCTCTCTCATAAAAAAGACCTGCTGCTTGGCTCATAAGACTGTAAATCATGCAAAATAGAGCATAGCACTCGGTCTGGAAAAAATAACCATGTATAATGAGCAGACAGAGACATATGCACATATGCACTCTCACACACACATGCATGCCTGTGTGTACACGCACATGTGCCTTTGCCAAAAAACACACACACACACACACACACACCCCCCTACACGGCTTTGTACTACACACACAAACGCATACTGTCATCGGTCTATCCCACAGTCCTAAAACAATCCATCCCTGAATCCACGCTGCTGATAAAGAACAAACACCATCTCTCTCACCCCCACCTTATCCCACTCGTGAAGACTGTGTCCACCTCCCACCTGCTCCACGAACGAACCCGCACACACACACACACACACACACACACTAACGCCATTCCACTCCAAACTCATCCTGTTATCTAAACAAGCGACGTCCTCTCGTCAGCGTCAGCGGGTTCTTTTCTCCGTCTCCTCAGAGAAAAGAGAGACTCTCCTGTTCGCACATGAATGGAGTCTTTTGATGAAGCGCCGAGCCTTGTTTACTGCCACTCCATTTATTTACCGGCCTGTTTTTCAAGTCGTCATTGAGGGACACTCTACCAAACACCCCCCCACCACCCACCCTCCTCACCCCCTCAACCTCACCCACCAGCCCCTCCATCTCATCCTCTACTTAACTACCCCCCCCATCCCTGAACACACATACACATATAAACACTATCCCCCCTCTCAATCCCATGTCGTTCCCTATCCCGTTTCATCCTGCTTTCTTCTCTCCGTCTAGTGTCCTAGATCTGTGTCCAAACTGATTTGAAGCTTACTCGCTTACACGCTTTGACGCATGCCAAATTTGATTCTCTGCATTCTGTTGTGCTTCTCAGTTAGCTCGCTCATTCGTCCTCCCCCCACTCCACCACCACCACCACCACCACCCCACTTTCTGTCTTCTCTAAACTGCTCTCCTTCTCACGGTGTAACAAACACCAAACGATGGCCTCATGAAGGTTGTCTCTCTCGAGGAGAGAAGAGAAGAGCGAGCGGCCTGCTGCAAAACAGCACGGACACGGATCTGTTAAAAACCTACCGCGTACGGTTTGAAAACTTTTCACCAAAATAAAATACTAACCTTAAATGAGTGGTCAAATGAAATGTTCTGAAAATCTTGTAAAGTGAAGGCAATAAATTACAGCAAACAAAACAGAAACTAAACGCCACTCGAGCCTCACAGCTGGTTTAATAATGAAAATATTTTATATGAAAAAAAAATGTAAAGATGCCGTTAAAAAGGAGGGATATATATCAACCGAGTGGCTGGTGGCAAAACATCTTTGCATACTAAATGAAAGAAACATCAGAGAATAAAAAAAAAAAAACAGTCAAGGCTCACAGCCCCATGATGGCCTGCTTTCATGAAAAACAAGGATAATGGTCCTATTGAGTGCTAAAATGTTTGTGCTTACAAGTTATTATACATTTTTCTGTAGCTGCAAACAGGAGTCCAGGGTGCTAATGAGGCTAGGGGAGGGCATTCATTTGAACCCTAAAGAGGAATAAAAGAAAAAAGGGGAACAAGTGAAAGAAAAGAAAAGAAAAGAGAAGAAAGCGAGGATCAGAGGGAGGAGGTTGGCAGGGACTGTGTATGAAAATTTGGCGTCTTCCATACAGAGAGATAGCATCGTGCCAAAAACGGCCGCCGACACAACTCCTCTCAACTCCTCTCACTTTCTGAACATCAGCGTTAAACTCGCCCACATAATCATTTCTTTATTCTTCAACCCACATGTGCAAAATAAAACGAAAAGAGGTTTTAATATTTTGTTTGTTTTCTAAATTAGTATTAACCAAACTTTTTTATTCTACGACAGAAACTCTTCCTCTGTGGGAAAAAAAAAAAACAAAAAACAAAAAACTGAATAAACGTAACGGTGCTTTGGATTTAAAGCGCAGTATTGTGACTCTCATTCTAGCATGACTGTGGCTGTGTGGCGCTGAATAGCGTCGTTAGCCAGACTTAAGCAGCCGATGCCAGGGCCTCGCTGTGAGTGCAGCCCGGTGAATAAGCCATGTTCCCTGGCTCTCCCTCCTTTCTGGCTGGCCTGCCTGATAGTGAGCATTGGCCACTGCACTCTTTCTCCTTCTCCTCCTCCTCCTCCTCCTCTCTTGTCTCTCTGAGGTCGGGAAACCCTCCTGAGTGGGTATATGGTTTTTGGGGACAGACACATTTCATGGTTGGCGCCGCTACAAAAGCCTGAAAAGAGACCCGGCACTGGGAAGACACAGTATTAATACAGACAATACCACCCCCTCGCTGCTTCTGACTCTCTCTTTTCTCAATAACCTCTTTCTTGTCTTTTCTTCTTCTCCTTTCTCTCTCTCCCTCTTTCTTTGCTCTCTCTAGGTTTTTTTTTTCCAAATAAAAAAAAAAAAAAAAAAAAAGCCCACTCAGCTCGAGTAAAGAATGCAGTTTTTATCACTGCGTGCTTAGCTTAGCCTACACCCATTTTTATTTGACAATCGTTAATGTGTTTTAATGTGTAATTAAATCTCAACAGTAGGTATTAGACAGCATGTAAAAACGCCCTTTTTTCCCCTTCAGACAACATGAAGCATTTATATAAACACCATAATTATTTATTGCGTTATTATTATTTTTAAATTGCACTAAAGATAAATGTATTTTCCTTTTTATGATATATATTTATAGCAAATTAATTTGAACACATTATATGTGAGGCTACATATTCTGTAGATGAAAAATGAATTTGGGAACTTTAAATCTGACGCTGATGAATGTAACATTCATTTTCTGGAAATATAAATTACAACACAAACAAGGTAGCTGTAATTCAAAATGATAAATGCTGTAAAAGTAAAGTCGAATACCACGAAGGGGGAAAAGAAGAAAAAAGGTTTGCACCATTAGTAATGCAGAAAACATGTGTAATGCTTAATTTGACAGTGGGATAAGATTTCTGTGCTCCATCGTGAAGAACGGCGGGATGCAGAGCTGAAAAATGTCTGTCAGTTTTTCTACCTGCGCTGCCTTCTCAAAGAGGAAGAACAGGAAAACAATCTGACAGCTGAGAAAAAGAAAGAGAGGATCAGAGAAAAACTGATAAAAATGGAGCCAAATAGCACAAACTGCCTCATTTGTCTGCTCCACCACGGTGATGGCCTCCCGATTTCACTGGAATAATCTGTTTACCTCGTATCTCCCCGATGCTAAAACTCTTCTCACAAAAGGAAACAGATGCAGAAATTTTCAGGGGGTTTTACTCTCTCCCGAGTCAGACGCAGCCAAAGAAACTGAGGCTTATGATCGTTATGTAAAACCCCAAAAAAAGGAGCGGTTTCTGGGACAAAGGCACCGTTTCACCAAGCATGCCAGTTTTCACTGGTCAATTTAATGGGAGACCAAACATAACAACATTGTCTTTGACTCGTCTTTCTCATGTTTTTCTGATTTTCCCTCGGGTCTGCTCGTGTCATCATGGTCTCATGAGATAAATGCAGACCCTGCGGTTTTGGACCAATCCATGTACGTCTGTGACACCCTAATGTTAGCCTCGCGTCTGTGTGTGTGTGTGTGTGTGTGTGCGTGCATGTTTTGGAGCGAATGAGCACACAACAGGGCTTTGGCTAGGCCGATACCATTAGCTATCCAAATACACAGACTTTTTTCCGAAGCCAAGAATAATGTGAGAAGACTCCCTCTCACTCTGTCTCTCTAATGTGACGGGGCTCTCCCTCTATCTTAACCCTTCAGATCTGATATGTAGCCACCTCGGCGTGCCCCCGACGCCAGACAGAAAGACGTGTATAAAAAGGCGACAACGCGGGCCCGGCTAAACAAGAGCCATCGGCGCACATTTACTGATGCCAAAGCCGCTCTGCATGTGGAGGGCTTTTCTTAGCCGCTGTGGGCCCTGTTCCCACCACACACAATACAAAAAGCTCAGACCTGACCGACTCCCTCAGTGGTGAGATTTCATTTAATCAATACTCAATGCTTACTTCACTGCTGAGGGTCATCCTGAGCTGTGCGCACACACACACACACACACACAAACAAAAACACTCACACACACAAGGACAGTCCACTCAACCCTTGTGATGTCATGGGAGCCGGAGGAGAGATCCAGGAAGTAATTAACAACAGATTATTTTCACAGGAAAGAAAGAAATACTGCGGCACGGAGCAGTGGGAACCTGTGGAATCCATCAGAGTATCAACTTTTAACACGTCGCGAGACATTCATCATGTCAGCCATGACTATCAGGATGCCTTTCCTGTTTCACCCCCGCCACAAATAAATCCAGAATACTCGAGGAGTTTTCCTCAGTGATGAATACAAGTGTGGTTTTTATTTGCGAATCCTTCCTGTGGTCAGTGAGTTGGCCGAAGGGGAGGCTGGCTGGCTGGCTGGCTGGCTGGCTGGCTGGCTGGCCGGGTTTCTCTGGGCTTTCTCACAGCGCCGTCCAAGGCATTACTATTGCTATAGCGAGAGGGAGGGAGGCGGGATCTGGCAGCGTGGAGCGGGGGAGAGTGTGGAGCGGTCATGGCAGAAATGGCACGGCGAGCACATTTCACACCTCCCTCGGAGTGACTGCAAATTTCCTGTACTGCACTTTTGATTGGAAACACATTTGAAACATCTTTTCATAATCACACTTATGGCGCACAAAAGAAAGAAAAGTTTCAAAAAATAAATAAATATTAAAAAAAAAAAGAACGAGGTCCAAAATATGACTAAGTGCACTGAGCTAACTTTGGACCTCACTAATGTTTTTTTTTTTTTTTAATCTTCTATTTTTCCAATCTTGAATAAATCAGAAATGTGCTGAGTTCAAGCTAAAACAGCACAAAGGTTATAAATCAAACAGTCCGCTGAGCACTATGAGAAGCAGCTAAATGATTTCTGATGTACAAGTGGAACCACCTCTGCAGTAGTCAGACTAACAGAAGTGAGAATTATATCTAACTAGTACTGTGAACTATAAGCCCGTCCAACACACTCCATTCATGGACTATCAAAGAGATCTTGCCAGCGTGTGGTGCTCTGGCAGACCTTTGGCTCTTCCGGGCCAACGGCCATATCTCCATTATGATACCAATCCCTCACTATTAATAAAACAGAAAAAAATAAGGCACCACTCAGTGTGCTGCACCACGACTCCTCTGGTCCCTGCCAGTTTCTCGGTTCAATAGTGCAATATTCAAAGACACGTCGCTCTGTCTGGTTTGTTGCTCTTTATCTGAGGTGCCTGAAAAACACGAGGAGAAGGTTGTGCATTGTGTATTTGCAGCGTGGTTTTTGTTCTGTTACGGCTGAAGTGTGTTATGCTCCGTAACAGAGAGGATCTCAAAGGCTGGCTGGCTGCAGAACAGCCTGAGAAAGCCTGACGGCAAGCCCAGAGATTCCCCGTGGCAGCTTTTGCCACTCTGTCATAAACAAAACACAAGACGTCTTTCTCTTCTTCCCACACCAACGGGGCTCGGGCGCTGCCAAACAGAACAATCACTATCGCAGCCTCTTCTCCTTTCCAACGCTCTCTCTCTCTCTCTCTCTCTCTCTGTGTCTCCTACAATATAAACAAAAGAGATCAGCAGAGGCTTTACCTCTGTGAGAGCAACAATGAGGGCGATGTTTAAGGAGACAAAACAAAAGTGTGCACGGGATCAAAGAGGAGCGGGGAAGACAGAGATGCTAAAGACCGACAAAACGCAAACCAAACAAAAACAAACAATGAGCACATCTTGTCATTCATTGCGCGGCTGAGGCAGAAAAAAAAAAACACACAACCGCACATTAGTGTAACAGATAAATATGACAGATACAACACAAATACACATTTACAACTTAAAAGTAGACGAGAGCCAAGTGTGTAAACTGTGGTTTGCCCTTTTGTCTCGTCCTCCCTTCTCTGTAGACCCAAAAGCGTCTCTGCAAACCGGGACTTAAACTGAGCATGGCTTCTTTGGAGTTAGATAAAAAAGTGCCGAGGCACGCAGCGTTAAATAAGCCAAATAAGATAGGAGACGAGTCCACATTATGAATGGGCAGCGCGCTGGGCAGCCCCTCCGAGCAGTCATGTGTTGTACTGTACTGCTGCACGCCAGAGAAACTGCTGCGATGAGTGCAAGAGACTGAACGCTGAACAGCCAGCGGTGCACAGAGAGATTTACAGCTTGTGCTTGTGAAGTTTTACAGTATATAAAAATATAATATCACAATAGTTTCTCTCCCTCAAACATTTTGAAAGTCTTCATGTCACTTATAATCATACAGAATACCACAAATAAACATCTACGGCTTCAAGTGGACTCATAACAAGTTTTGAAAATTTGGTGGATCTAAAGAAACTTTGAGATATAATTGTTTTAATTATATATAGAGTAAAATACCAGAACTAAAAATGTAACACTAAGGCAACATCTTTCTATTTAATGTACAAACATTTTTTCCTTGCAGACATATCCTGAGCTAAAATGAAACAAAGATAATACTATAATTTAGTATAATAAGAGTATAATTTACAAGAAAAAAACGCTGCACATTTCATAATAAGCTGAGCAAAAACAGGTTGCAGACATGTTACTAAATCCCAAAACACGACTCGCTGACCCACAATAAGTCATTACAAAAATCTCTTCTGTTTTTGAAGAACTGCTTCATCGATAGTGCGATAACAAAGTCAGTGAAAAAATAAATAAATTAAATCAAACAATTATATTTGAGAGAACATTTATCAGATAAAAAAATAAGCAGTGAAACAGTCAGACAGATTTCCTCAGTCAACGTCAGGACTGCCCGCTACCTACGGTTTATCACCGCCACAGACAGACCAACAGAGTGAAGCTGGAGCTGCTGCCAGGGTTTGGCTCGGGCCGCGTGAGGTGTTTGGCCTGGACCGAGATTGTGTGTGTGTGTGTGTGTGTGTGTGTGTGTGTGTGTGTGTGTGTGTGTGTGTATGCGTCAGAGACTGAGGGACGGCTGTGATAGCATTTGGCTACCCTCATGTTAGCGGCTACCATAAGAGTTCTGCCTAGGCAGGGAGTGAGTGTGTGTATTTGGGCAGTGACTAGGGTATGCTGTATATATATATATGTGTGTGTGTGTGTGTGTGTGTGTTTGTGTGTGTGAAGCTGGTTGAGTCACTGTTTGAAATTTCCAGAAAATTCCAGCTGAGATAATATTAGGTCATGAGCGTGTGTTTGTATGTATACGTAGCCAGCAAATGGTGAAGTAGTGTGTGTGTTTGGAGGATTTGGCTGTGAAATGTGTTTCGTATGTGTGTGTGTGTGTGTGTGTGTGTGTGTGTGTGTGTGGCTGCTGTGACAGTGTTTTTTTGCAATGTGGGAAAAAAAAAAAAACTACAACACAGCCAGTGTTTTGGCTCTGTGTGGAGAGTACGCGCACTAGAGGCTACAGCGATGTTTGGCCGAGTGTGACTGTGTGTATCCATGATGGTGGCTGAGATACAACAATGTTTGGCTGTATCAAACTGTATCTATGATAGTCCTTGGCTGAGAGTGCGTGCTGTGTGGGTGTGTGTACGCAATCGTGACTAAAACCGTGTTTGGCTCTACGTGTGAAAGTGCGCTACAAAGATGACAGAGTTGGGTTTTTTTGTTATCAAATGTGTGTATCTTTATTTAGCTGTGTGTGTGTGTGTGTGTGTATGGGTGTGAAGGTGGCTGCAATAGTACTGGCTGTATGCGAGCACTGGCGTTTGTGTGTGTGTGTGTGTTTGGCAGCCAGGTCCAACGTGGTGCTAGCGTTCAGGCAGACGGTGAAGGCGGCAGCAGCCTGCGGCCTGAGAGCAGGAGACTCGCAGCTCTGCTCACCCTCTCAAACACACACACACACACACGCACACACACACACACACACACACACACTCTGGGCTGTGGCCAAATGACGATCCCTGGCTACAATGGCCTTATCATGGCACATCTTCAACAGACTGAGTACAATCTTATAAACAGAGACTCTCATTCGTCGCACAGAAACACGCAGTTTGACAGTGGTGATCCTCTCTAACACACGCACACACACACGCAGGCATGCAAATTCCTTCCTATAAAAAATAAAAAAATACATACTCATACGAAGCCGCCTCGCTCAGAAAAATGAACACGTACGTGCCAGACCACGCTGGCCGGATGCCCTTGACACACACTCACATATTCTTTTTATTACTGTTGATACTACATTGTCATGTAAACAAACAGAGGAGAAGAAGGAAAAATACAAAAACTGTTTGCGAAGAGAAGAAAATCAGGAAAGGAGGTTTTTTATTTAGCTGAATATCGTGAAATAAAAACTTGAATTCACTATTTTTCTATAAAATGATTAGATTTATTATAATCTGAATTCTTCTAAATTTCAAACACGTTTCATGTTTTTTCTCTTTACGTGTCATTATTTCTATTTAATTATGTGTGTTTCCATATTAAGTGTGTGTACACGTGTGTGATTATGCAAATGTGTGTGTACATCTATATGCACATGCACATGCACATGGGCATGTATGACATGACATGATGTGTTGGCATCCCTCCCTGTTAGTTTCTAGAATCCAGTTGGCCACGTACCTGGCGTGTGGACGAAGTAGGCCAGGTAGAGGTCCAGCTCCTTGACGGACACTCCGATGTGATGCGGCTGGACGCACAGGCCAGGGTTGGTGCACTGTGGTGACTTGACCAGCCGTTCCCCGTCCGTGCTCTCCAGGGGGCTGCCCTTGAACAGGATGACCATCACCAGGTCCAGCCGCCACACCTTGTCGGCCTGGCGCAGGCAGTCGATGCGACGGATCTTGCCCTTCTGGTCGGGGTTGGACAGCACGCAGCAGGGGGGCTTTTTCCCCGTGATGGTGAGCACAAAGTCCTCACGGAACTCGGGCCGGATGTCCTTGCGGAGCTTGGCCAGCAGGCGCGAGGCCCACTTCTGCTTGATTTCTGGCTTTTCCCCCAGCAGCTCATCCTTCACTGCGCGCTCTTCCTCCTTGGACATGCGCTTCTCGTGCTTCTTGAAGTACTTGCGTTTGCGGGCCTGCAGGTTGAACCAGGTGTAGGCGAAGGCGCGGACATGGGGCAGCAGGGCCTCGATGAAGGGGTGGAATTCATCCTGGATGAGGGAGGAGGAGGAGTAGGATGGGGAGGGTGGTGGAGGAGGAGGAGGAGAGGGAGGAAGGGGGAAGCAGGAGGAGGCAGTGTTGGAGAGAGAGGGGGAGAATGGGGGAGAGAAGGATGGGGAGAGAGGGAGCGGGGGTGAGGAAGGGAAGAGAGAAGAGAGGCAGTTAGCACCGGCACGCAGCATGGAGGAGCAGCGCCTGCTCTGTGTGAGCGGAGGGAGAGAATGAGCGAGAGGCACCGGGAGAGAGAGAGAGAGAGAGAGAGAGAGAGAGAGAGAGAGAGAGAGGGGGAGAGAGAGAGAGGCTATACACTCTCTACCTAACACACACACACACTACAAGACACTGAACAACACAACACTGAAAGTCTGAGACGAATGAGATAATAAGAGGAAATTACTGAGGGTAACATTTATGTTCCTGCATAAATTAATTAATATAAACAAATGTGTTAATTATAAATCAATAACATGTTGCCAGACTTGCATTTAAGCATTCAAAAACTACAATAGAAATTCAAGAAAACATTTTTAATTCTAAAAATAAAAAAACATTTATATTGACGTCTGGATATAATGCAGACTAATATAAAATGCATAAAACACTGAAATAATTTGAGAGAACTCACACACCAAATTCTAATTATTAAAATAAAACATATTTCTCTAAAAATAACATCCACACTCAAAACGATCTAATAACAAAACATATGCGAATAAAACAAGAATAACATGGTAGTTACCATTTTGCTCTCTCATCATAAATTCACCCGCCGATTTGCAAAGAAAACTTAAAATGCGCCACCAGAACAGTAAACTGGATTGTTCGAGTCAAAAGCCTGTGAAGTAAATGCTGCGTGTATTAGGAAACACAAAAAAAAAAAAAAAAAGTAAGCAAAAATAGAAGCTGAGAAACTGTCCAATAAAAAGCAGCGGGGGGTAAAAAAGCTGAGAAAGAGGAGACAGGCCAAGGGGGCGCAGTGTAATACCAGCACAGGAACACAGGAGGTACTGTAGCAGGAGCTGCAGAAGAGGTGCTGTTCAAGAGCACAACAGAAGGAGAGTGTAGAGAAGTTCAGCAATCTCTCTGTCTAAAAAGGATTTTAAAAAAAAAAAAAAAAACAGAGCAGGACGTGCATGAACAAAATAAAACAGCAGCAAAAAGGAAGAAATTGTCAAAAAAAACTTAAACGAGCCTCTTTGTTTGTTTGGAGAAAAACAAAATATCTTGATGAAAAAGAAAAAAGAAAAAATAGCTTGGCAAAAGCGGCGCGTGCTATTGGTTCAATTCTCTAGGATCTGCATAAGACTCACGGAGAGGGAGAGAGAGAGCTGGACAACAAGGGGGGTGCGGACGGAGGAGAAGAAGAAGAAGAAGAAAAAAAAACAAAACAAAACAAGAGGACCGAATCAATGTTGGAAGAGTGTGCACGACCGCTGGCAAACCCGAGTGCAGCTTCTTTTTTCCCCCTCTTTCTCTCCAACTCTGTCTCTCTCTTTCTCTCTTCCTCTTCACTTTCCTTCTCTAACCATTGACTGAGTCTGTGCCAACATGCAGAGGGCCCACCTATTTGGCACCGAGTCTCAAACAAGCCCAGCCAATACGCACGCTCCCAGCGCTGAAAGGGAGGGAAGAGAGAGAGAGGGAGATGGCAGAGGCAGAGAAGCAAAAGATGTGGGGGGTTGGATGGTTGGTGGCTGGTAGTGGAGAGAGAGAGAGAGGGAGGGAGGGAGGGAGGAAGGGAGAGGGACACGGGGACTGTGTGTGGTGCAGGCAGAAGGCACGTCATTAGCCAAATAGACAAGTTCCAATCTAGTGCAAAGGCAAAGTCCAGAGGATATTAATTTTACATGCATCCAATCCAGACAGCACCCGCCTTCTAAAGCCCTCTACGCCTTCCCCTCCCCTCCGCCTTCATCGCCTTCGTCACCAGCGTGGTCACAGCCATCCCAACAAACCAGCTCGCTCTCCAACTGCACCCCCCCCCCTCTTCCAGAAACACCCCTCTCTCTCTCGCTCGCTCTCTCTCTCTCCGCTCGCGTTACACCACCTTGGCATGGGATGGCATGAGAAAACACAGGCCCAAAATCCCACTAGACCCTGAGACCAGCAGCTGCTCCTGGATTTACCACACAAACAAAGAGAGGAGGGGGGAAAGAAAAAGCCCCCGTTACCCCCCCCACCACCGCCACCCCACATCCACCCGCCACCCCACCACCCCCAACAAAAATACCATCCAAAAACATGCTCTCCTGTTTCAAAATGCACTCTCACATCCAAACTGGCCTCTTCGCTCCCTCTCTTTTTTTTCTTTTTGTTAGTCCATTTTAAAAGCCCCGACAGCACAGACACAGAAACACATTAAAAGTTTCTGTTACTGAATTAGACAGCGATCCCATCTGAGAGGAGAGAGACAGGATTCAAAACGCTGTGGTGGACAGCCTCACCTAAGTATACAAGCTTTCAGATTCATCTTTGAAGCTTTCAGATTCAGATACGTAACAGTGAAAAGAATTATAGTTTCCTCCTGCAGCCGCTAAATTGCCCATATTTTCATCGTGGTGCATTATGAAGTCCACAATGACACATGATTGGGGCTTGAACAGCGGCAGAAAGAAGCGAGGGAGCACAGGGCTGCATGGCTGCCCTGGCAAGGCACGTCGTCTCATCCTCATTGGCTGACCCACATGACCTCAGAGGGACAAGCTGTGCCCAGTGCACCATGGGAGAAATATCTGAGAGACAAAGGCTCTCACCAAGGATCAATTCAATGTAATCTGATGTATGTATGAGATACGTACGGAGCGCTCTGCGGTGCATTTAAACATCATTCATCCAAATGACAAAAAAAGAACACATTTGCTCGTTTGTCCCGTCCAAGTTACATGAATTAGTCCGCAGGACTCACAGGAATTATAGAGACATTGTCAAAACTGGAATCTCGGCAGTGGGCAGCCACAAAAAGCTAACTTGTCATGTGGCAAAGTTGAAGGCCTGGCCATTTGATTGTGGGTTGAAGCCCCCTGCTGTGCGGCGGGACAGGCTGTCTGTGTGAACACCCTACAAAGGCCAGAGTCCTCTGGTTGGCTCCGAGGACCATCAGATTTAGCCTGGCCTGCTCCCTCTGTCAGTGTCTGACAGAGGAGCCGCAGCCTGGATGACTGGCTGGTCCACTGACTGGCTGGCGAGCTTGGCTGTTAGGTTGGCTGCGAGGCTACATGACTGGCTGGGTGAATGACTGGTTGGCTACCCGGGTTGGGTGGGTAGCTAGCTGGCTAGCTGGCTGCCTGGCTGGCTGGCGCGTCACTGCTACTGCTGCTGCTGGGGGGGCAGACCCCATCTGGACCAGGCCGAGCCGGGCCGGGCGCCGATTGTTCATGCTAACATACGCCTGCCTGCCTGCCTGCCTGCCTCACACAGCCACACTGAACACGTGAAAAATGTGGGAATGAGAAAAGATGGCGGAGAAAGAACCAACATGAGGAGATGGAATTAAAGAGGATGTGTTTGTTTTTGTTTTTGAAGAATAATGACGGAGGTGTGTTTGTCACTTATTTGAAAAGACTGGAGGGATCTAGACTTTTTGATGAATGGGCCGCATACAAAGTAAAAAGGGAGGTATGTGCCAAGTATTACTGTCACTTCCTGTAATATCATCATGCCATTACTGACAGGCAAAATGATAATAACCAAGATTACTATCAGGGAAATCCACACCTCTCCTTTGTCCATTCAAACTAGCAACACATTTTCTTTTGTAGTTCAACAAAACTCCTATTAACTCTTTAGATTACAAAAAGCAGATGGAGCTAACTAAATATGTATTTGTGCAAAATATATAAATATATATATATATATATATATATATATATATATATATATATATATATATATATATATATATATATATATATATATATATAATCCTTCCCCTTTAAAAAAAAATTAAAAAGAAAAAATCACTTTTATGGTCATAAACTGGACCAAATATAAAAATTGTACACAACAGCTAAACACAGGCTTCGAGGTCTGTGTACAATTTGCAGTTAAGGCAAGATCTTTTATGATTTTGGCCAAGAAATGAGTCTATGTGGCACCGTCTTATTTAATATGTCCATTTTCAAACCCACATTCCCCTCAGCTCATTAGAGACGGTTTCTCCTGTTTGCCCAGAGTTCTTCAGGGCAGAACGAAAAAAGGCGGTGGCAGTTTCTTTTTTTGGCCCACTGGACTCTTTAGGTATCTCCGCTCTGCAATAATTTGTGCAAAGAGCTCATCTTATCTCCTCATGCCATGCTCTGTCTTTCAGAAAACGACGACCTTTGTTCGCCAGGCGCTGGGGCAAAGACAATCTCCCCTTCCTGCCCCCTGACAAGGGTACAAACTCAGAGAGACAGAGAGAGAGAGGAACGAAAACCTCAGGTTTTTATTAAACAAGGCCAAGCTCGTGGTGGTGGAGGTGGTGGAAGAGGAAGCGCCAAAAAACACATGACAAAGGAAACTCATAAAAACTTGAAATTGTTGTATTCAAATTCAACATTTTGGTGGTATTAACCTCAACAAAAATAACAACGCTTTAGAGCAAATTCACCATTTTATGTTCGTCCTGCATGTGAAGCTGACTGTGTGAGCACACTGCTGAGAAATGAGGGCCTTAACACGAAGGAGTAAAAAGGCACCACATTCATGTTTTAAGCACACGTCGGGTCATATATTTATGAACTTTAAACATTAATTTAAATTATTCAACTCATTAAGAAGTGTTCAGCTTCTGGCTGGAGGAGTTATAGTAATAAGAGGAGGTAAACCGGCCTGTCCTTCAGCTCATAGCGGCCTCTCTACATTTATAAACACTATAAAATTAATGTTTTGTTATATAAAAACAGGAAACGTACCTCAGTTTTCACCGGGAGACTACAGTATCCATAACACCGGTGTAACGTCAGTTTTTGGCCTAATAACGGTTACTGTCTTTCTCCGGTCGTTAACCGCCTCCCGCCTGTTTCTAAGTTAACTCTTTGTGTTTTAGCTTCGTTAAAACGAACAAAACGACTTATTCTCGGCGGTAAAACTTCTGTAAGTATTAAATATGTTTAAATATGCCGCTCTTTTTCTTCGTGTTGACGTATTTGAACCTGAGTTTTAGCTAACGGCCTCTCTCTCGAGCGCTCAGCCTCGCGCCTGTGCGGCCTACGTTGAACAAAAAGGGTCAAAATTAATTCACAAAAAAGTCGATTTGGAATTAAAATAAAGGACGTGCATGCGCAGTAGCAGAGTAGTGAATAAATGGCGGGAGTTAATAACAGTGAGTGAGGTTTGACCTCAGTGAACGCAAACAAGAGTAATTAGACTTGTACAAAGCGTTTCCTCCTCCAGCCTCTGCACATTTATTAACTTAATTAAACATTTTTCACCTTTATGCAAATTCAAAACGACTATTAGTTTCTTGGCTGAAGGTTTTATTTCCGTGCAATTGACGTTAACAATCTTAACTTGGGCGTGTTGTCAGCAGCTCTAATAGTAGTAAGTAATTAACTTGAAATGAAATGTGCAGTTTTATGAAGAGTGCATGCGTGAAATGCCAAAGAGCTGACATGTGCGGGAATATACGTGAGAAGAAGGATCAGCTCATACGGCCACATCTTGTTTGTTCGCCCAGGTAAGATTTCAAACACTTTTATTAACAGCTTTTATTTAATTTAATTATTTTTTATTGTAAAATTGTGATTTTGACATTAGACAAATTTAAAAATAAGAAAACATAAATTATATGAATAAATGCACCACGTTCATATTTTATATTCCCATTATTCTATATTATATTATTATATTTTACCATCAACATTGACCTAAATTATCTAAACGTCTTACATTTGATGGTTTGGAAATTAAAATAGCTGGTTTATATATTAAAATGTCTTACAAACAAAATTTAGGATAAAACAACAATTGGTGCAGAAAATTAATCAACATTAATATCCTGAAAATCTTTTTTTAAACAAAGGGAGAATATTTTATAAAAGAAATTCATTCATGAATTTAAATTTTTTCAGTTTAATTGAAGGATTCTGAACATTTTAGTCTCAATCCTTTTTAAATGTCTGTTACATGTTAACAAAATGTATTTTAAAATGCACGTATTTGATTTTTATATATAAATAGTTTTATAATATATGTGAAATAATAACAATAATAATAATTTAATTTTGCTGTATATTTGCTGAACAAATGAGGAAACTCAGGGACATGTTCCCCCTTTTCTTTTGCAGCATTTTATTGTATCGACATTTATTCTGAAAATCTATTTTAAAGACAAAACTCACTTTTAAAATATGCCTTTAAAAAAAAAAAGCCAGATTTGTCTGATGAAATTAAATTTGACTCACACGCACACGTTTTTTTTTTTGTTAATGCTGTTCAGAGGTGATCCTGTGAGATAAAGGTAGGCCACACACACACACACACACACACATGCAGAAAGATGATGAAGGTTACAGCGTGTCAGGACGTGTCACGACTGGAATTCATTTTTGACATCTGCTGCGTGAAATCACATATTGACAAGTACTGTGGTGATGTAAGGGAAAGACTGCGAGAGATCTGAACTATTTTCCCTTTGTGTGTGTGTGTGTGTGTGTGTGTGTGTGTGTGTGTGTGTGTGTTCTGATCACTCGACTTGGTCCGGATTAATTCGGGTTGAGCTTGTTTGTGCTTCGTATATAAATTAAATGTTTTTCCAAACCTTTCTCAAACCGCACTGTTCTAAACTTACATTAAACAGGCACGTTTGGACCGTTTATATGCGGCGCAGGCATAAAGCCATTTCTGTTTCTGTCCACTCTGTTAAAAAAGAAAAGGAAGTAGAGGAAGAGAAAAAAGAAAAAAGTTTCTGCGGGTTGAGAAAAGTTTCCATATTTTTCTTTTATTTTCTTCCCATGAGAAGTGCAGGAAAAGTAAGGTGTGCAGGCCTGACTAGTGGTGAGTAACACCCTGCCATTAAGAGGTGATGGCTTAGTAACCTCACAAGCCTCAGGGATATAAAATAATTACGGACAAGTTGACATAAACTACTATTTCCTTGGAAACTCTCATGAAATAGAAAAAATAAGTGTCCTTTTTTCTTCTTCTTCCCCCCTTTCATTCACTTATTCACTTATTCGAGGCCACACACACGCATTCACACACACAGGCCCACATTATTCTTCTTAAAAATTTCCTCCTTAACTACATCACTGCCAATCCTTCCATTTCCATCCAGCTTAAAACCTTTTTCATCCATTCTACTCCCTGGAAGAGGAAAAAAAAAAAAAAGCAGCTCTCTTTCTCCCATCGGCACAGATTGATGTTAAAAGTGTGTCTGCGCATCGTTTGTAATTACGCCTGTTTACACACTGAAGCATTACTATGTGTGAAAGTCTGGAAGCCATTTGTGGCATGAGGCTGAGAGGGAAAGACAGAGCGAACGAACTTTAAACAGCTCCAGAGACACAAGGACTGATGACAAGCTGGGGCTTCTGTCATGACTGCAGACCTGGGTAATTTTATACTCAGAATATGCTTTCACGTTTGCGCGATGGATTTGTCTGGGCAGACTGCTTCGGCCTCAAATGTAAGCACATCAAAGATAACATCAAGGGCTCTTTGTGATTTTTTTATCCAAAATTTATTCAGCCAGGATTTTCTTGAGGTTTGTGTGGCTTTTCTATGACTCTGGTCCATCTGCATGAATTTCACCTTATACAGTTAATTCTAAACATAACTCTAACCTCAAAAGTGAGTTATATTCCCAATTTATATTCTGAAAATATTTGGAGAACTGAATTCAATTTGGACAAGTTAAAAAGACATTTTATAATGATCATTTGTTAAATAGATTTAGTTTTTTTCTGGCTCTGGCTGCAGAAGTTAAAACGTATACGCTGGAAACTACAAGAAAAAAAACGAGGGGCGGCTGAGTGAAACATTATACATTTACTTCTCTTGATGCAAACCCCAATGTTTAATCTTGATAACAGTGCCGTCAATTAGAAAGAATGTCTCTCTTAGAGATGATGTTATCGTGATATAAATAAACCTGGGCTAGAAGAAAAAATTACAGATTTCAAACTAAATTAGGAGATTCTGGCGCTGCACGTTGCAAACAATGATTTAATAAAAACCATTTCAACATGTGGCTGCAGCTAGACGGGGCCGGTATAGGATTACATGTATGTATGCATGTGTGCTGTATGTGTGTTTACATTACAACGGTCTCTGTCGCGTCACCATGGCAAATACACACACACACACACACACACACACACACACATAAACCGAGTCAAACACACGCACACACAAACTGTTGGGGTGGCATTTTCCGACAGGACGTTGCAGTAAAACTGAGAGTGCAGCATTTCCACCCTCGACAAGGGCGACCATTCCTGATAAGGTCAAGTAGGCAGGGTGATACTTGGAGTGTATGTGTGTGTGTGTGTGTGTCAACGATACAAGCAAGGAGAGTCTCACACTTTCTGTCTCACTCCTAACCAAAGCTCATGCTGCACACACCTAGAGTGTTCCAGTCGGCACATGCCAGCAGCGGCACACACCGGCTACCATGCCCTGCCTACATCTGCAGAGAGGGCTTTGAACCTCATGGTTAGCAAATACAGCAGGAATCAAGCAGATAATGAAACCCGATATCCTCCCTCCTCTCTCCATCCTCCCCCACCCACCCATGCCCTGCTCCAACAGCAGCCAAGGCCTGCTTCTCCTCACACAAGAGATGCACTATTGAGAGACTTTCTCTCTCTCCACCCCCCCTCCTTCATTCTTTTATTCCTCCCCGGCCCTCGTTCTGCCAGTCGGCAAGGCGAGATGCCAACCTCTCCCCAAAGCCCGGGCATAGTGCCCTAACCCTTTATGCAAATGCTTCGCCACTAGCCCAACTCACACATTCATTCTGTGCACCCCCCCACCACCACCACCACCACCGCCACCATCACCATCACCTACTCCTCCATTCCTTCGTTTCTTTCTTTCACCTCTTACTCTGCAAGCCCTCTCTCACTCTCTCTACAACACTTTTTTCCTTTTCCTGCTCTCCATATTGTTGTTGCACTTAAACCCTCCCTCCCTCCCTCCCTCTTCTTTTTGCTGCTTCACGCTCTCACTTCTACCAATTGCATGTGCTCTCTCTCTCTCTATCTATCTCCATTGCTATCCATCTTCCAGCATCCCCACCCTTCACTCCTTTCACTGTGGAACTCCCTCTCCTCCTCCTCCTCCCTCCTTTTTCTCCCTCTCACACAGCTTGACTCACCCAGACTCAAACTTGTACACTCATTCCTCGGCCACTGCCAGACAAGCAAGTGCAGAAACTCCCTTTAGCCTTCCTCCCTCTTCTTCCTCTCTTCTTTTTCTTCTTAAATTACACTTTTTCCTCTATCTGCTGCTGTTCATATAAATCATTAAATCATCTGTCAGCATTTAGTAATGAATGTATAATTTTCAAGGAGCCAGTTGGCACGTCCGCTCATACCTTCACTGTGAATTTATTTGCTATTTTTGTATGATTGCTTCCCCGATTGTCGAGCGGAGGGCGTTAGTGAAGCGCTTAAACGTATCGAGACAAAAAAAAAAAAAGAGTGCTGGAGGTGCAGTGGTTTAATCATGTGTTCGGTCATGTTTACATGCTCTCGTTTTTTCATATTTTTAAAAATACGACAGGATATTGTGTCGTTCCAAATTAACATGGCATGGTGAAACCCTACTGATTCCAATCTCGGTGATTGAAGAATTATTAACCATGAGATGAGATTCTACAAGTCTTGGCTTCATGAAAACACTTTTTACAACTCATAACTCTGTGGCTGTCGAGCTGGGAACACGGCTGTTTTCTTAGTGACATTTGTTGGGGCATAAATACTGACGGGGGTTTAATGTGGCAAATTACTCTTGATTTTTTTTTTTTTATTATTATTAAAATACAATTTCTCAGAAAGAGAAAGAACAAAACTTCTTTGCCTGCTGACCACAATCAATTCATCATTTACAATTAGGGCACTGCAAATGTTTGTAGCACGTTACTTTGCAAATGGAAAACCAACCCTGTTACATTAGCATCCTATTTCCGCATCAGCGAGCTTCCTATCAGGAACACTGAAGCTTGCAGATTTAATTCTGCTTATCATGTGAGCTGGACTTTTGCCTGTGCTGTGTTGGCGCTGCGAGGGTTAAACGGTGCCCGCTCCTGTGGCATGATATGAGCTGGGCCTTTGCCTGTGCACTCTGCCTTGTCTGCACCGAGTTGGTAGTGTTAGAGGTTAAGAGTGGGTGGCTGCTCCAAGTGGCTTCATACGCGACTCTGATCCCATTAGGGTTAAAAGGTGTCTGTTCCAAATGGCTTCCCGAGAGCCGGGTCTTAATCTCTGCTACGCATGACGGAGTTTGGGTTAAAAGGGAGACAGGCTCTTGATATGGCAGCAAGTTATGCCTGAGTCTGAGCTGGCAGTGTGAGGGTTAAAGGTCGCTCTGCCCATTTTGAGTGGCATTCCCTGTAGGGCGAGCACCATGCCAGGCCGGAAGAAACAGAGGACACACACAAAACACATGCAAGGCGAGAAACAAAGAGCCTTCACAACCACACACACACACACACACACATAAACACACGAGGACACGTGCGCGCGAACACAACAGCTAAATCATTTTGAAACTTTTATCCTCTCAAACCAGCGCTTTCCTTTTTTAAAGTGAAGGGGAGGACACAGACAGACACACGACGCAGACGGGCGCCTCGGGATGAGTGTGTGTGCAGTTATCTCCTCTGTGACCACGCTCGCTGACTTCCCCGGCCTAAACTACCACCTCGCGCAGACCTCAGGAGCACCACAGCACCACAGGCAGACGGCCATAAGTACATGTCCTCAGAGGGGACATAAAATGGAGGAAACCCACCTCGATAAAGAGGCACCTTACAAACAGGCGCTTATCCAAGCTTCAAATTAGGTTAGTGTTTTATAGCTTCTTGTGTGTTTAATTTTTATTATCTGAAAAGAGTGCATCTCCACTCTCCTTTCTGTTATTCTATTTTATTTCTTCCGTTTAAATGCAGAATTCAAACAGAAGAAGAGTGACAACTACTTGCTGCAGCTTGCATCTGGTATATTTATAGGTTGTATTTTGTTTTGGCCCTTAGTTACCAAGAAATCTGTTGCAATAGTGCTGAGAAATAACAGTAAAATTCAGTAAACGTGTAACATAATGTGCCCTTTCTTTTTTTTTTGCTAACAGTATCCTGCTCAGATTTATCATCGTCTCATTGAAAAAACAAAAAACAACATTTCGTAACGGCAGTAAATATTCTACACGTGTGATTTCGCAGCGGATGGTACGGTGTTTATGAAGTCACAGCGGCAAAACTGGTCCGGTATGAAATACCCGTCAGTCCCCATTTATAAACATGTGATTGTATGAAAAGATAGTATCACAGAAAAGTGAGCCAGAAGGAGAGAGAGCTGGACTGAAAGCAGCAAGAGCTGCCACGTCAGATGCTGCTGAGGCTTCTTGGCTGTCAGGACTGAAACACACACACAGCGTAGACACACATGCACATGCAAATGCAGAATGGCCTGCACACATTCACATGAATGCACATACACACACACACACACACCAAGAGGGGTTTGCCTTTGCAATGCTGTTTTAGGGAGTTAGAGTCATCAAGCCAAGCCTGACACCCCTGCTCAGTGTAGCCATCACCGCTGTCTCTCTGTGAGTCAACATGGATGGAGCTGCTCCATAAACAACACACACACACACACACACACAGGCACTAATAATAAAACCAGCAAATCCTCCCTCACGCCCACGCCAGAGAGGACCTGCTCCCCCCTCCAGCACCACCACCACCCCCGGGTCTGATCACATCCTGTGAGGATCGCTCCTGGATTTACACTTTATCATCCGGTTACAACCAAAAACATTATTTTACTGTAAGCAGCACGGTATGCAGAACATTCAAACGTTTATTTCCAAAGGACAGCACAGGAGTGGACTGTTTTCAAAGAAGTACATATAGGGAAATATTGTGGGCAATATTCAGGCACTTAGGCTGCCCAAAAAAAATGATGCAAAACAGGATTTGGCCTCATCTTTATTTAAGCTAGCCTTCCAGTTCCTGAAGAAATTGCATTATTGAATACAACAACGCCATTGTTTCATAAAAATTTAGAGGGGCTTTCAGCTTTATATATTTCCAGAGAGAAAAATCAAAAATGGGAACACCGCTTTTCAATTTGAAGGCTCTTGTGTAGAGATTTGATTCTCCAGATAGCACTTGGCACCATTTGCCTCCTCTAAGTACTGTAATATGGTTATGATACATTAGCATTCCTTCACATCACCAAAGAAACCCAATATGTGTGTATCAACATTTTAGTCAGCCGAGGAAGAGAAACGAAGTAGAGGAAGGAGGGAGAGGAGGGTGGAAGTCGAGGAGATGGAGAGTCAGGTAAAGGATTAGCATTAAGAGGCAATAGGGAGTCAAAAGTTTCCCCGATGAGCGGCATTCCAGCGGACAAAGCCTTGGCCGATGGTGAAACTGCTTTTAGATAGCCCGCGCTGTTCTCAGGAGAGGCAGACAGGGAGTTAGTAAAGTGGCTTTTAAGCTCACCAAATCCAACATATCCCAGATAAGACTGTGGCTCTTCCTGAGGGAGCGAAAGAGAGGAGTAGCGGTGGGGGCTGGAAAGAATGAGGTAAAATGGAGAAAGAGGCTGGTGGAGGTAAAAGAGGCTTTGAGAGAGAGAGAGTGCAGGGAGAGTTGAGGGATGGGAAGAGAGTGAGATAGAGAAAAGCAGACAAAGATAAGCAAACAGCTAAAGAGAGAAAAAAACCATAGGAATGAAGTGTAAGGAAAGAGAGAGCATATTTTCAGATGAGAGCGCATGTGAGCGTCGGTGTTGGTTGATCCCGTCTCATACGGTGCAGCGAATGAACCCAGAGACACCGAGCAGTCCTGCCCGCCTCTCCAGCAGGATTTTATCACCTGCGTGAAAGGCGGCTTGAATACACACCAGCCGGCGTCATCAATCTCTGCTTTGCTCTGTTGCAAAAAGGAACGTGTGCAGACTTTTCATGCACTCTTGAAGTTTTAGATATTATTCAGGCAACAAAGTCATAATGCAGAGGTGCAGGCCTCACAGTGCGCACAGAGAAGGGCCTGAAAGTGTGTTTTCCATCTCACGTTCACACACAGAAACACACGAAAACATGCATGTGCATAAATATTCATACTTCTCTGCAGCCAAGTTGCATTCATCTTTGTTCGACTCACCTGCCTCAATTATTTTGTTTAACTTGTTTCACTCTTTCATGTGGGGGGGGGTTTACCCATCATGCATGTATGCATGGACTGTTAACTGCGTTACATGCATGCGCATAAAACGACAGGAGACAGGTGCACACGCAGCACACGGGCCAGAAAGCGGAGAGTCAACAAACGGGGTCAGTTTTTTAATCATCCCTAGTTTGTTTATTTAGCAGCGGTCAGGTTTTTCACTTCTAAACCTCCCAAAACTCCGTTGCAAAATTCCTCCTTCTTAGACTCCAGAGAGAACATTCAAACAGTATTAATTCCTCTTGCTGGGAAACGGGACGGCCTTTTCCCGGAGCAATCCATAACATCTGAATATAAAAATAAATACGAAGAGCGGGCGCGCTCTTAACCCCAAAGTGAGGAGGGAAAAAACCTGCCGGGAAGTTTGACGGCGGCTGTATGTTTTTCCTGTTTCACCAGCGTCTGGGACAACATTTGTCCCGCGTAGGCGCTCTTACTGTGTTACAGCTCGCTACCACCTTCTTCTGTTTTTTGAAATCACTCTTTATTGAGCCTCCCTTCTCTGTCTTCTTTATCTTTACCCTCTCTCTCTCTCTCTCTCTGCTGGACGCCTCTGTGCCAGTTAACTCACCACAAGCCAGAGGGAGGACCGCAAGAATGCTTAAATCAGCATAATTAGGCCTGTGTGTACTTTAAACACACACGTTTCCCCCCAAAGCCTGGACCCCTGCCACCCGTACACCGCTGTGTACGCAGCCACGGCCCGTCTCTTCGAGTCAATAAACACAAACATATCAGCAGTCAGCCTCACACAGTACACACACACACACACACATACATATGCAGTACACGAGGTGAAAAATGATGTTGTATCCCACTCCCACCCAACTTTATCCCCACATCCACTGAAGCCACCTCCCTCATACAGCTGTCACCCACCCCCCCCAGGCTCAAACCACCATCACCACACTAACACAGTTTGACCCTTTACACTGTGTAGCTGAGGGGGTGGAAACTAATGAGTTTAATATGGAGGCTCTGTGCTGAAAAGTTGCACTTTTTTGTTGTTGTTGTTGTTGAAAATTTCCATAAGCGAGCCCGGTACAAAATTAAGCACAAGCATGAAGCACTAAAACAAAGGCAGGGCTCTCTCTCTCTCTATTGAGTTTGTGGTTTTGTCCCACACACACACATCTGTATGTGTTTTAGGTTTCAGCGGTGCATTAACAAACAACTGGCTCTCAGTGAATTCAGGGTGCCCCGGCTGCATATGGGGATTATCAGCAGTCATTACAGTCCATTTAATAATAATCACCACCATCAAAAACAAATCAGTCCAAGCATGTGATATTTGGATGGCCGATATCACTAGCTGAGTGGATCATATTAGTGAAGATGAGCGCTGATTACAGAGTTGAAATGATCACACTGCGGAGCGGCTCGGTGTGTGTTTTTGTGGGGCAAAGTGCAGCTATGTGTGTGTGTCACCGTACCGCCGCGTGGGAAGGGAGCAATTACAAAGACGATACCTGTGAACTCGCGGTATCCAAACACTCGCACAGAAAAAGTTTGAACGCCGCCGGTGACTAAGGCCTGCTATAAAGGTGTCCAATAAAAACATTACACTCCCTGCCTCAGGAGTTCAAACGCTCACGACTCCTCACGAAGAAGAAGCTTCAGGTGCAGGCAGATGGACGCTGCTGCAAGAGTGAGGCCTGCACTTGCAGAGACACGGCGCAGAGCGCATCGGATAAGAAGAGGTGGAAGAGGAGTGCCATGAACATGAAAGGCCCCTCAGCCACTCAGCCTGCAGCCTCGTGCATTCATTTCCATTCTAAAGATACGCACGGAGAAACAAGTAACTCCAGTAGTGAGTATCGCTTATGCCGCACGGCTTTGGGAGTGCAGCGGCGTTGCCATGGAGTTTTTATATGTCATTAAAAGCAAAACATGAAGTTAATTTGATTTCCATTTTTAACATCGCCCGTCTTCAAAAAAACAGATACATTTTATACGGCCTCGGCTTGCTTCTTCGCTCTTGGCACGACGCTCTCCAGAAAAGTGATCAGAACGCTGCATGCTCGGTCGACTTTGGAAAATATTTTGTCAGCAGCATTTGATCAAAGTGGTGTGATACTGTTTATATGAGGGTACTCTCTGAAAACTAGCCACAAAGAAGCCACTCTGTGTGCACCCCCCCTCACTCCTCTGTCTGTCTGTCTGTCTGTCTGTCTGCACACACACACACACACACACTCAGAGGCATGAACACACTCATATCTCTGTTTGTGTGTTCACACAGCTGTGGATCTTGTGCGCAGGGTTCAACCAAGGTAAAGATATGGTATATTACGCAACGGCTTATAGATTTTTCCGCCCCTGGCGAGCTGCCAGCGCTTTCAATGGGAGAGAGAGAGAGAGAGTGTGTGTGTGTGTGTGTGAGAGAGAGAGAGAGAGAGAGAGAGAGATCAGAGAGCAGCACACTTTGTTCCACAAAGTCTGACTCACTAACTGGATTCACTGGCTCCCTTTCTGGGACTGCAAGCCTCTATGACCAGTAGTTACACTGAGGAAATAGGGCTGAACAAAAGCATGTGAGTGTGTGTGTGTGAGTGTGAGTGTGTGTGTGTGTGTGTGTGTGTGTGTGTGTGTGTGAGTGTGTGTGTGTGTGTGTGGTATGTGTGTATTACTTGATAGTACTGGGAGTAAAGATTGTTGGTTGCTTTTTGTGTCAGGTATCAGATACATTTATTAGGTCTGGTGGATATTTCAGCTATCACTCCCCGAGGCGATGTAGACTGCTGCTGCTCTATATTAGTCTGCCTCTGCATGCACACACACACACACACACAGTGCAGGCAAAAAATAAATGACCTTAGGTAGTCATTCAGCACAGCGGGGTGCCGTGGCTATACACTCTGCCCTCTCTATGTATCAGCCACACTTATAGAAACAGAGACGGTAAACACATGAAGACAAATGAAAGCAGAGTTTAACTCCTGTTGATCCACACTGACCTGTGATCAGGTGAACGGTGTCTCTGTCATTCGTACGTCTGTTCTCACACTATGTAACTTTGGGCTCCGGGTCGGGAGAAGTACGTAACGCTTTACGGCACTAAGTCACACACCACCAACTATTTCACTGATTTTGGTGAAACTGGATCATATTTTATGGAGAAAATGTTTTCTGGTTTTCCCTCTGATGTCCTCCGGCTGCTCCGCCTCAACTCTCTGTGATTTACAGAGTTTATGATGGACAGTGAAGTAAACTGCTGACAGCTGTAGCTGCTGTTAGCTCATGTTAGCTCGGTTTGAACAAAAGCATGGGGGAGTGTTAGTGTTTGTACCACCGGGAAGAAGAGGAGGTTTTCAGGCCCAAGACACCGGCCAAAACTGGAGCTGAGCAAGCGGGCAATGTAACCGGGCTCAGCAGCCTCTATGGACATAATGGCAGAGGAGAAGAGAGTGAAGAGGACGCTGACGGAGGAAGAGTAAATCTGGGACTGACTTTTAGTGGTTGGTGAGAGCTTGGTGAAATAAAAGGCTGAAAGACAGACGCCGAGCTGGGCTGACTGCTGTTGGACTAGTCAGTAATATTAGCTGCTGCTGTGTCTGCTGTTGGTGACCTGGTTGATGTTTGGCTGTTAGCAAAGTTGTCGACTTGCTAGTTTTTGATCAGAAGTAATGTAATCAGAACAAATACTCGTGTACAGCTGCGCACTGAATTGTAACTTTTGTAAAACCTCACTTACTGAACATCGTTTCACTTTTTACTGGTCTGTTTTTAAGTGCCGTGCAAATGCATTCGATAAAGCTCAAACTGTCATCAGACTTCATGCACAAAAACATAAATACCTTTGACATAAACAACAAAAAACCGTAATGTGCGTGCATGACAGACATTTCATCTCAGACCACTTCCAAAATCAGACTTGGAAGAGTCAGCAAGAGCGGCCCAATCTGTTTCGAATCAGACGCTCGCCTGTCAGGACGATCAATCCGACTGTTTTCTTGATTTACCGAGTACGTGACACGCATATGTTAATGAAACTTGTGCGCTTCTCATATCGGTCTCGTCCATATTCTCTGCAGCCTGGATTAAGAAGGCAGACATACTGTTCACACACAAGGCCTAGAAAACACATTCACAGAGCCGTTCTGGCCTAGATCTCATGCGCCGAGGTTTCCCCCTACTCTTTTAATTGGGCTCTTGATGCTCGACATAGGGTGTACTTCCTCTAATTAGCTATATCTATAGCGTATGGGAGGGTGTATGAATGCATGCATGTGTAAAATCCTCTTTTGAGCAACTCCAAACTAACTAAGAGCTTTAATTTCACGCTAGGCTGCATTGTCCCATTCAGTGGGGTTACCCCACAAAAAAAAAAAAAAAGCCTCTGAGAAAATCAAAAAGAACGGGCGACGGAGGAGGGGGGTGGAGAAAGATGTAGGGAGAGAGAAAGAGAGAGAGAGACAAACAACAACAACAACAACAACTGAGACTCATCCTCGAACAATGCAGATCCCTCACTAACCGTTACTTCTCTTTTAAAGGGAGCTAATTGAGGAGGTGGAGGGGGTGGAGCAGGATGAAGGTGAAGGGGAGTCTGTCGCAAGCAGCTGCAAGAGGAGCACAGTCCTTTGGCTTCTTGTGTATCTTCTCATGCCTCGATCCCTTGCGGGTTCCTCACGTTTCCACCTCATCACTCTTTTTTTTGCAGTAAATGACTGTAAAGTGCTAGTTGTTGCACCTTTTGATTCTCAAACCTGAGAAAAAATAATAGCAGTCTTGCACGGGGAGGATATGCAATTATCAGTCAATCACACACATTCATATTACGCAACTAATTCCAAGCCACTGCCAAAAAAATAAAATTACATCGGGTTGTGAGCTTTGCAGCAACAAAAGCTCTGCGGGATAATTGCATGTATTTAAAGTTTTGGAGCTTTTTTATGATGAAAGCTGCTGAAGTGCGAGGAAAGATCAGCACTCTGAAGTGATTGCGACTCTGCCGCTCCTCCACATGTCCGTCTATCTGTCGATAACATACATGAGTGTTCGGCCTGATTTCAGATCATGTGTGTGTGTGTGTGTGTCTGCACATACGTGTGTTTGGCGTATGCTTTGGTAAACTATATCAGAGACCAACATAAGACCGCTATAGGGGCCGCCTGCTTCCACTGGCCACAGATCAGCCTAAACCTAATCCACACTAGGAGGCAGAAGAAAGAGGAGGGGGGTGTACATATATTCATACACACACACACATCTTGGACACGCACACACATGCCCATCCACCCATCCACCCATCCATCCAGGGGACAACCACCTATTACCCTGTTGTGCCAATTGCCTCAGTTAAGCATGATAAATCCATTTTCTATGGGCGGTCAGCAAGACTGCACAGATAAGGGATGAGCAGAGCGCCACAGTGCTGGATTTAACTCACCTCCAAGACAAATTCACACACACACACACACATGCAGAAAAGGACTGTCCACAAGCTACCTCAGGGTTTTGTCTTACACCAGCACGTCCACAGCGAATTCTTAAAACGCTGGAAAAACAAATATTTTGTGCTCTGATGAGGCACAATGTGTGATTTAAAAATGAACTCAACACACACACACACACACACACAGAGAGTACTTTTTTATTTTTTCTTTCCATGTAATCAAAATTTATTCAGACACTGTTTAACTGACATGGACATGTTGTGCCATTTCCCACTTCCCTGCACTCCTTCCTCCGTCCCTGCCTACCAGCTCTCACTCTGGGCCAAGCAGTGTAAGGTGGACCTGGTCTTCCTCCAGCAGAAAGGATGAATAAGTAAAAAGAACACAATGTACCCCTGGGTTCTGCCTGCAACCCACTGCCTGCCTGCCTGCCTGCCTGTCCTCCTGGCACAGTTGGCAGGCCAGTTTTTTACCCTGCCTCGCTGTCCACTACAGCAAACCTATTCTCCGCTGCCTGTGCTGTGCCTACCAACGAGCTCTGTGTGAGCAGGATTAAGTGTGTGTGTGTGTGTGTGCTTGCAAGTGTGTGTGTGTGTGTAGTGCAAAATGATGCCGGCAAGGCTTGGTATGTTACCAGATCATGCAGGCCCACCTCGGTTTACACCAGCACCGCCGCCGTTACCGTCCGGTCCCAGTGAAACCAGAACCGAGGGCTGACGCAGGAGAACCATCAGCCCAAAACGGGGCAGGAATAAGTAACACACACACACACACACACACGTACTGTACACACAAACACTCACACATACATGCAGGCACAGCTATGACTTAAAACGAGTTTTAATGAGGAGAATCGTGTAAAAAAAAAAGACGTTTTAATTTAGAAATTTAGGATAATTTCTATTCAAAGTGCACGCGTCGGCTTCCACACACACTTCTCCATATGCACTGATGCACAAACACTTTTGTTGAGATCTTAAGTCCCTTTATCTCCATCACCAAACATACTGACTACAAAATCTCCATTTCTCTGTCTCTGTGTGTGTGTGTGTTGCTATGGCTGTATGGCATGGCTACAGTATGTATGGCTTTCACTGCATGCTTTCAAGTGCTTTGCCAATCTGCACGGCTGAGTGAATTTCAAGGACTCATTTGATCTGCAAATCTAAAAAAAAACAAAAAACACACGCACTTTAGAAGTGCAAAGAATTGGACATGAAGGGAGCAAATCAAACTTTTTTTTTTGTGCGTGTGAACTGTGCGGGAAACAGTTAAACAATCTTCCCGCATCTCAGAGACAGAGAGGAGAAGGAGAGAGGAGAAGGAGAGAGGAGAAGGAAGGAGCTTCAAAAGTTGGCAGCGCCGTATTAACAAACCCACATCTCATTTTGGATGACTTAAGTGGAGTCTGAAATAATTGATTTAAAAAAACGCAGCACATAAAAGTTTTAATTAACGACGCCTCGGCGACCTTCAAACCGCATTAAAACTTTATGCAAATGCATTTCCGTCACATGGACGTGAAACAATGCCACGCAGCAACGTGAAAAAAATACAAAAAATACAAAAAAAACTCCGGTGCTGGTTTGGCAAGTGCTCTACTTTTTCTGGCAGGCCATTGCTGCAAAGCTTTTTATCAGCATTAATAATACATTGTCGATTGTTTACACAAGTTTAGTATGTTTTCTGTGATTTGTGAATTATTTACATGAGTCAGACCGGTGCACACACACACACACACACACACACACACACACACACACACACACACACACAGGATGGACCCATACATTAGTATAATTCATACATCCACGTCCACACAAACTCCAAAACAACGCAGCCTTTTCTCAGCTTCGAGCCACAGATCATTAAATTGAAGCTAATTAATGGCGGATGTTCAAATTACAGGTGTGAAACGGAGGTGTCACGAGCAGGACGCACGTGTTTTCAAGTTAATTTTTTACTGGCTGTTATCTTTTAACGGCGTAATATCCTCTAAGCGCGAGTTTGTCAAGGAGCTGCTGCAAAGGGAGGAGAATGCAAACAAGTCAGCCCGGCTTCATATCCGTCAGAAGCGGCTGATAGCAGCAGCAGCAGCAGCCTTAAAGCAGATCAATATGTATCGCGCATATGGGCAACACGCGTCCATGCGGCGCTCGTGTGAGAGGATCTGCTGCCAATTAATTTTAATTAATGGAAAGAAAGTAGGAAACTCGATGCGGACCTCTGCCTCATAGCAGCAGTCTTGGAAAATTATCTGTGTCTAAATATGCAGGACAAAAAAAAAAATCAAATAGACTATTGATTAGAAAATGTCTCCTCCAAATGTTTCAAACTCAGCAGACGCCAGAAAAAGGTCAACAAGAGAGAGAGACGAAGAGGAAGAAGAGCCACAGCTTCTGATTCTGTTGGAGTAATTAAACAGAGATGTGATGGAATATTATTTTTCTGTGAGCTGTGAGCTGAGCTCTTCTCTTGTTTCTGACAGCTATAAACAATCAGAGAAAACATGCTGAGGTCTGAAAAGAAGAGCCTGAAATAACACTGAGGACTGTGTTTTTCCACGGAGCTCGTCAAAGTCACACACTGCTGTCTACAGAATGTCTCAGCATGTGACATACAGCTCTGATATTATATTAAAAATACAAATAAAAAAAGATTCAGCAAATTATTATTTATTTATTTTTTTATTTATCCAACAGCAACAACGTCCCTCTGTGAGGCAGGCATGCAGACTCACACATGTAACCTGCAGGGCCCCAAAAATCAGCCTATACTGTGAATTAATGAGAAAAAATTATAGTGCACGAGCCTGATAATTAAGTTTGCTGTTCTGCAATGACTCCTGACGAACGGAAGCTCGTGACCTCAGACAGAAGCTGACGTTTGAACAAAAGGTCAAACCTCAGATTTAAAGTTTAAAAATTAAGTTTTCATGGGAGAAAACCGAGAACGACTTTTTTTAAACTCTGTCTTTTAATCCGCACAGAGAGGGGGGAAAAAACGAACCTGCGGCGGCCTGAAGGCTGCAGCTCTCATGTGTTAACTCTGCACTGACTGCAGCTCAAGTGTCTGCAAGTGATTCAAACTTTAAATCACTTGAAACATTTTACGCAAATAAAAAAAAGCGCAGCGCTGCGTGCAAAACAAGAAAACACAAAGAGGTCATTTATGATTTGACCTTTGCTGTTTGTGAGCTGATCTGTGAGCTCTAACTCACAGATAAAACTGCGCGGGCTTGCACACGCGAGACAAATTCAGCACGTGAAGAAAATATGCTTCATGTGCTGGAGAGAAATAAAATAAGACCGAGAAACGAGGCCGTTTGTGTCAAAGCTGCTTCACCGGGCCCGTAAAGGTGATAATCAATTAAAGATAATTTCTATAAATCACAAATGTGATGGATATATTGTGATTTCAGTGTGTGAGCTGTTAAAAAATAAAGATTTCTTATTTCTGTGCATCAGGAGCAGAAATGCGCACAGAGGACCAAAAGGTCAAAACGGACCGACGAGCTTCATAAAATGAGAAAAACATAAGCAGAACATTCAGAGCGGCTCTTTTAAATGTCAGAATATATTTTATTATATTGTTCTAAGATAAATTAAACAGAAAGGAACATTTCATCACCTGCGTGCAGCTTTCTAACTGAAGCGTCACCTCAAACGGCCTTTTGGATTTGACGCACGGCGAGACGTTTTTTTTTTTTCTTTTCTAGTTTTTGCACTTTGGAGAGCTTCATTCTGCGCCATCTTTATTCTGATAGCTGCGTTAATGCGCTGAATCACACGCACATTAGAGCTTCTTCAAAACGGTCAACTGTATTTTGTGATTAATCAAACTGCAGCCATGCAGCTCGGACTCTCCACACAATACACGCCCACCCTTCCCGTCTGTCGCCTTCAGGATGCCCCCTCTCCCCTCTCTCGCTCCTCTCCATTAAAAAAACTTATTAAAAAAAAAAGCGAGGCTGCTGAAGTGGAAAAAACTAAATGTCGAGGAGGCATGAACGAGTCCACGGTGACCCTAAAGGCCCCCCTGCAAGCGGCACCGACCGCGGCGGAAGACCGGCAAGTCCTCCGTAACAGCCGCAACTCTCCTTCACAGATAAAAATAATAAAGTGTCCCACAACTCAGCCAGCCGCATTAAAACTCGATTCGTGGTTTATTATGTTTGTCGATAAAGCCGATTATTGCCTCGGGGCGACTGTAATTAGACGCCAACTGTCACGACACCGAGCCCCTTCTCTTCCCCTTTCTCCAACCTCCGTTTTATATAAAATAGATTTGGGAGAAGCGCCATTTTCTCTCCAAACCATGCGCAATGAGACGCGCAAGAAAAGCCCGTTGGAGTAGTGCCATTAAAAAGAAAAGGGGAGAGAGAGAGAGAGAGAGAGAGAGAGAGAGAGAGAGAGAGGTTAAACTCTAAAAAGAAAGCAGAGCTGGAAAAAAAAAGAGGGTCCTTAAAAAACGCAACAAATGACAAGCAGCAGCAGCAGCAGCAGCAGCAGCACGGTGGACAACGCAACACTGTAACCACATACAGTAGAAACAAACCGGAGGCGCAACATACCGGAAAAATAAAAAAGCAACGAAGAAGAAGAAGAAGAAGAATGTAGTTCTCATACCTGTGTCAAGCAGTAAGGGGAGTACATGGTTGTGTCTTAGAGATGAAAATTGGAATTGTTGATAATAAAGTTGGATGGAGGTTCGCTGCGGTGCCGCATTGCAAAGCCGCTGTGGCTCAGTCCAGGCTGTAACCCCGCCTCACTCACAGTGAAAGCTCCGCAGTAACTTTAGGGGAAAGTTTTAGCTGCTGCTCTCCTCCCTCCCTCCCTCCCTCGTTCTCTCTCCTCTCCCTCTCTCCCTCCCTCTCTCTCCCTCTCTCTCTCTCCGCTTCACATCGACACAAACCAAACTGAAAATTATGATCGCCTCTTTTTTTAAAAATAAATATATAAATAAATAGATTTTCTTTTTAAAGAATGGGCGCTTTTGCTTTGCGCGAGGACTCGCTCCAGATAAAGATCCCTGCAGCAGTGCAGGGCTGTGAGAGCGCGCGTGCATGTGGTGTGTGGACTTCACTCACCTCGTCGTGTTTTATGGTATATTTAATAAAAATGCATGTGCGATATTTCTCATATATTTCCAGCTGGTGTGCAGCCACGCTGCTCACATTTAATACAGCGTTTATTTCTGTATGTTCTGTGAAGAGAGGATTGTTGCTGCTGCTCATATTTTTAATGAATCTGGAATTGATGACAGTTAAATCATAGATAGATAGATTGTTCTTCAGTGGCTTTATTTTATTGCTAACAATACATTTTTGTCTCCGGTGGAATCAATTTTAATATTTCAAAGAAACCTTGGAAGTTTCTTTCATGCACAGTTTATTTAGTTTTGTCTTTGTGTTATGAATAAGAAGTCTTAAATCTAAACTTTGAGTTTAAATTTAAATGACTAAGGAGGCAGATTTCCTCACAATGATCATATTTGTCACTTTCATATCCTTTTGCTGCTTCACAAAATGCAGAAGTCGATCCATGCGTCACCCAAATAGAAACAAGAGGTTTTGAAATTTACAACTGAGATTTGGTGTTGCGGTGTGTTTCTGCCCGGCCCGGCCCGTCCACAAAAGCTTTCAGCACACAGTAAACTGATTCAAGTGTCTTAAGTGGAAGAGTCCACCCACCCACCTAGTGTTTAACTGTGTATTCTTAACTCAAGTTGTTACTACAAATGAAAAGTGTGTGCGGTGGACAAAGTGTTTGACGCAGCGGAAACATCAGCTCAAGTTATTTGTGCTGAATTGATTTTTACAAGGTGTCACGGCTGGATATCAGGCCCCGATTCTGGAGGCTGAGGACGGTCAGAGCTGCACAGTTTGGAGGAGAAGCTCCTCGTCTCACATCATATTTCCAATTTCAGCAGCATTCAAATGTTCTTAATATTTCTGGGGACGTCCTTGAATGCCTTCAAGGGGCTAAAAAAAAAGTTGTAAATGTGCTCCCAGAGTGATTTTTTCAGCTGTGATACCCCTCGGATTTTTGTCTTTCCTGCTTTTTAACTCACTCCAAGTCATATTCCAGTTTATGTACATGCAGACAAAAGATACCTGAACTTGGACAAAGTGGTCTGAACCAGTTTTCATTGTGACTTCTATTGTATGGAAGCGATACACTCTGTTTCTAATCAGGCTTGGCTTTATCCTCGCCCGCTCCCTGCTCCTCAGCCTAATCAAACTCATATATGCAGGCAGAGTGCCTGCAATTATACATAAGCCCCTGCCTTGTGCATGTGTGTGTGTGTGTGTGGGAGCATTGTGAGAGTGTTTGGAAGTGTGTGTGTGTGTGTGTAAATACAATTCTGAATATGTCCATGTGTGTGTGTGTGTGTGTGCAGGGTGCGGTTTCGGGGGGTTGAAGTCACCCCATAGCTTGAATGCCAAGTTTTTCAAGGAGTGGGGGGGGTATGAAGCTGTGCAGCTTTACGAGACCTCAGCCTCATGTTGGATACTTAGACACTCACACCACAGACACACACACATGCATATAATGTACACACGTGCATGTACACACACGTATACATACACGGCCACAAATGTCTTGTGGTCAGAGATATGCTGGCACGAGCAGCTAGAAAAAGAATTAAGATTGAGAGCAACAAAAAAAAAATACAGAATAAAAGTGCAGCATATTGAGGTGTAGTCGAGTCCCTTTCCCATAGTCTCTCCTCTTTCCAAACCACACCCCACCACGGCACAGGCCCAAACCCCAAAAGCCTTTGTGTGCTCCCTCGCTTTCCCTCTTTCTCTTTCTGTCTTACCTCCTTTTCCTATTTCCCCGTGCTCCTTCTTCTTTTCAGTCACCTTTTTCTACCTCACATCTCATCCCTCTTTCTCTTTCTGCTGTCTCAATCACACACATCATCCCGCTCGTCTCCCTGACTTTTACCGTCTTTGTCTCTTTGGCTGCAGCCCTGGACCGATCTCAGTATTCAACACAGGCGCTCGGCTGCAACAAACAAACTATAGCAACCGTAGGAGTTACAAAACACTGACGCTCAGGTTTTCTTTCCAAACTCTCTCCCTCTCTCTCTCTTTCTCCCGATCAAACACGTCCTCTCTGACCATCACCTACAAAAGCTCCTCGAGCTCACACAGGCGGGTTTGTGTGAGCTCGCCATTAAAAAAAGCGCACGAGAAAACCATATGGTGTGTCTAAAGTTAGCATGTCGTGGTCTCCCGTTGACACACAAGCACTGCCCATATACTCGCTGTTTACCATCGCCTGTGGCTAGGCCATTAAATATTGAAAGTGATGTAGCATACTGATACTGCCGTTAGCATGCTAAATGTGTGAGACAGGTGGTTGAGGCCGCCTTTCAAAAGGCAGGAAATATGTGAACGGAAAATGTGTGTAACTGCGCCGTTTACTACGCCGTACAGTGTAAATATTGTTTGAGTAAGCTGTTTATGTGTGCTCTGGGAGGGAGCACGCCAGTCAAATGCATACAGGCATATGCAGTCAAAGAGAAATGGCTGACTGGGCGTTATGGCTAACAAGCATATCATACACAGAGCGGGATCCCAGAGACTGTATATGGATCTGTTTGCAATCTGAGCATGTGTGTGTGTGTGTGTGTGTGCAGAGCAACGTGCCGAGCCTGCTGCCTTTCATGTGTTTACCGTGTGAAATAGACGCATGTACTTTTACTCAACTGGTTCAGATTACGGCCTTTTTACCGTGTTTGCGTTCACCAGGAAGGACAGGTATAGATTTCTAGTCTGATGTCATCGTTTCTCTTAATTGAAGCGGTGAATTCAAACATGTCTGATTACGGCACGCCGGCCAAAAGGAGCGTTTTTAAAAGCAGGCGGTTCAAACAGGCGTGCAAAAGGTTTGAAAAAGCACGTCACTCACAGAAAGTGTCCTGCAGAAACAAAAAAAAAGCTTTTCTAATTCTTTCCAGTTTATTTAGTTTGAACCGGCTGCCGGCTTTGTCTGGACCAAACTACCGCTTTGCATAAATAAGAATAAAAAAACATGTCACAGAAAATCATGCAGGGCACACACACGAGTTCAGGACATCCACGATGACGTGAGGGATTTATGGATTTATGAGCATGCTAATGGGCAGAAAGACAACACTTAAAAATGTGTGTGTGTGTGTATTTTCTTGACACATTAACCCAGAACCTCCCATTCAAACATGAATGGAGACAATATCGTGATTAACATCCTCACGGTGAAGTTTGACCCTGTAAAAATGATTCTCACAACATGCACTGATGAGCCTTTTGTGCTCTGAACGCTCGCCTCGTCTCGACTGCGGTAAATCTTTTTATAAAGGAGAGCTGGGTTTGTTTAAGTGTCCAGGAAATAAATCTGTGAAACATCAACATGACGACGTAGAGAGAGCTGTGTGTGTGTGTGTAATTACCCTATATGTGTCAGACACAAGGAAACATTCAGGCATCCCTGGGCCTCTAGAAGGATCGTCGTTCACCAGGTAGGTGTCAGTAGCCTAAAAAACACAAAAACAAAGAGATGGTTATTTTTTATTTACTGACACGTTTACAGGTCATGACAGAGCTCAGCAAATGAAAACACAATACACAATACAGTACGGCGACATACAATACAAATCAGCAATGCACAGACACAATGTATGGGCAGTAAAACATCTACGCTCCCCGACGCCAAACCGCTAAGCCCCCGATATTATTGTCTGCAGACAATCAGCTCCTAAATAGGTCGTAAATGGAGCCCGGACTTTATGAAACTGAAAAGGTTTGTGAAGCCGAGGACTTCACAAGCTCCGACACAACACTCAGCCAACGTGTAACGGCTCCTCTGACAGACACATTAATAAAAATACATCCCCTAACACAGAAAAGAAGAATTTTAAGACATTTGAACAGGTTAGAGGGAATATTTGGAGGAGCCAAGAATGCACGATGAGGGAGACATGTTCAGTGTTTGACCTGTTATGTCAGTGATTTTAAATGTTTTTTGGCCTCCAGAAAATGGAGCATTTGTTACGTTATGTTACGTTACGTGAGGTTCCCGTTAGAAGAATAAAATTCAGGCACTAATATGTGATATTAAAATATTTCAGTTTCTCTCAGTGTTTACCAAAATAAAGTCTTACATCTGCGTTTGTTCTTTCATAAATTTTAAGCTGGAATGTTGCAGGTAAAAGAGGATTTATTGAAGTGCGTATTGTTGTGGCCATGTGTCCTGAAGTCACCCTGATCAAACATGAATTTTCTTGCTTCCTCTTTGCCGGGCAACCCTGAACTCCACCTGTACTATCTATGAGACTGCTCCGTAACTCCTGCTGCTTTCATTTCTGCACAGAAAGCACGGCGTCTGCTAACTACTCTTGCACTATACATCCTCTAGCCAGACTGTCTGTAAGTACCAGTGTGCATGCATGCATGTGTGTGTGTGTAAGTGTGCATTCAGGGAGCTTCATTTGTATTCTAAGTCAAGCAGGCAAGGCAAGGCAAGGCAAGGCAGGGTTCTGGCAGGGCCCGGAGCTGTGAAATGGGCTCTCCTTGCAGTTCTGCCGTTGATTGGATCAACCTATCCCACTCTGCTTAGCCGAAGGGAGCCCAAATCCCACAGCCGCTGTGCCGTTCTGTGAAATCCTATTTCATTTCACAACTTTAACGGATAAAAAAAAAAAAAAAAAGCATGCGCACACTCTCTCTCACACACACACACACACACACACACACACACACGCTCGTGCCAGCCCCGAGACCCCATGCCACATTTATTTAGCCGAACAGGAGCAGAGAGAAAACAGTGTCTCTGCTGTGTGTGGAAACCTTCAAACTGCACATACGTATACAGTCTCACCCTCTTGAAAATATAATCACCTGCACATATATATATATATATGTATTTTTTTTTTTTTTTTCACGCCCATGTGCTCCTCACGGCCCTCACATGCACGCACGCACACACACACAGCAAGCACACACCACACACACCAACGCACACGTGCATGCCACTTACGCAGACACACAGACACAAACCCCATAATAAGAGCCAGACATTGGCAGACCACACAGCCCTGAGTTGTGGTGAAAACAAAGGCTATTCATATCCTTCGCAATGAGAGGTCTGTACAGCTAACTCTCTTTCTCCCTCTCTCTCTCCCCCCCTCAGTCTCTCCCCCTCGGCTTTTTTATTACAGATAATCTGCACTCGCAAACCATCCATTTTTCTGCAATTGTGCGATTTCTAATCATCTTTATTAGTCCATAAACATGTTTTTTTTATTTTTAGTCTCTTTTTATGGCCAAGGCCTCCAGCTCCTTACGGGGGCAACACAGTGCCCATTGTTGAGCCTCAAGAAGAGGATGAAGCCAGGAACGGAGTGAGAGAGGCCTGCTGATAAGGCTGCAAAGCATTATGGGAATAGCAGAGTACCTCAGATGCACACATACATACACATACATGCTGATACACACACACACACGCACGCACACACAAGACAAAATGCAAACACTCCAAATCTGCCAGGCCACATGTGATAATGAGACGATGCATCTGATTGGCCCCGCGGTCAGAATGATGGCCCGGATCCACGGCACCTGCGTGGGGCGTCCGCGTCAGCGTGAGCCCGAGTCGACTAGCAGCAAGCAGGACCACAATGCATCAGGTGTGCCGGAGCGCCTATGATTGGCTGTCCCCGGCCAGAAACAGGGTCAGGTGCACTAATCGAGCCTCCTCCTGATTGGTTGAGCCGGAGCCCAAAAAGCTACGGGTGGGGAGAAGTGTTTTCATTGGCTGCCGCTGCCTCATTCTGCTGGTGAATGGATGTCTGGGAGGATGGCAGTGGGACAACTGGTTAAACTGGGAGTGTGTGAGGAAACATACGAACTATTTGAGAATATCTTTGTGCATTTGTAGCCCGTCGTACACGGAGAACCCGAAACAACCAAATCCAGAGAGCACTTTGAAACAATGTGACACACACACACACACACACACACAAAAAGATCATTTGCTCTCATTTCATATTAACCAACCAACAAATAAGAATTTAAACGACCTCTTTATGTCGTCAGCCAACGAAACAGGTGTTGATGAACTTCAGTCCCATTGTGCAACAGTGAATAACACGAAGCTAATGAATAGGCTAAGCTCTGTACCTGCCACTGGGGAGGCCAGAACATACTGACTCCCTTTGTAGTAAACCCAAAAAAAAAAAAAAAACTCCAGGCGCCCCAAACACTCTCTCCTGCAGCAGTGTATGAATTATATATTGTACTATATATATAGAACATATGCCCGGCCCATATGGCCAGCCCTGAGCGAAAAAATCTCAAAGCCCTCCTTAATTAACATTTTAGAGGGAAGATTCGGAGGCGGGAGATTGAGTCAGTGACCTATTTGGAGTCCAACATCGCCCAATGCAAATGTGTTAATTGAGACAGATTTTCCCACTCCACAAATATGTGGAGTCGGGGATGCGATGGAGAGATTTTTTTCCTCCTTTTTTTTTATGTGTGTTTGTGTGAGCCATCTGATCTGAGGTAAGAGTACAGGCTCTGTTTTAGACCGACAAAAGAAGACACTTCTCTTTCACTCTTTCCCTCACAGTTTTTCCTTGGCTCCCTCTCTCTCTCTCTCTCTGGGTATATGTGTTGACGACCATATGGCCAAATTCTTTGGAGGTGAGATCTCCGAAACCTGCCTCTCTCTCTCCTCTCTCTCTCCTCTCTCACACACACACACACACACACCTCCGCAGAGCTTTGTGTATGAAAGGCCCTGATGGTGGAATTTGTTCTCAGATGGCTCCATTTTAAAGCACATGAATGGCAACGTATCAATGATCCTCCTCTCTATCTTTCTGTCTCTGTGCATCTCAACATTTGCAGTTACACACACACACACACTAATTCGCCACCTACACACATACACACCTGGTGCAGATCCTCGTTTCCAGGAAAGATGTATTCTGGCTGCTGCACAGTCATCAGCCACTATCAGCGCTGTCAGTCCATCTTTTTAAAAAACCATAATTATTATCACCACCATTGTGTCTTAAACGTTTATTTCTTTCTCTTCTTTATCGTGGTGATTTGGTGGCTGAAAATAATGCTGCCAAGTTTAAGGCACAGGATGAAAATGTGTGTGTGTGTGTGTGTGTGGGGGTGAGGATGGGATGGGATGGGATGGGGGGGGGAGAACGAGAGAGAGTCCAGCCAACCTGCATGAGATGGCAACCACTTCAAAGACACTGGGCCGCACCGGCGATCTGTTCCACGGCGTGTGAGGGGTGTATGAAAGGCAGAAATGGCCGCCGTGTGAGTCCCTGCCAAAGCTACCTCGGGGAGAAATGTTGGAAAAATACAATTTTTCACACAGCCATCTCTCAAGGGGGGAGGAGGAGGAGGAGGGAAAATGGGGGAGAATAAGAAAGAAGATGAGAAACTGAGGAGGGGGCTTGCATTAAAAAAAAAAAAAAAGAAGGATAGATGGATGGCTGAGCAGAGTGGGGCTAATTATTTCACTTCACTTGTGGGTCCTGAAGGTTTAGTTGGGTCAGAAGTACAGCCAAGACGCGGTGCTGAAGATTGCATTAGGCTTAATTGTGCAGTTGTGTTTTACACAACAGTAAACGGTGGGATTCTGGAGGAGGCAGGAGGCACACGGTGAGAACCGTTTCTGTTAAGGAGGGCCTGACTGCAGGAGGCACAAGCACAATGTAATTTCACATGACTTAAGAAGGAAAGCGTTCGACTTGTGCCGGTAACTCAACCGCATGTTTACGTATGTGCGTGTGTGTGTCAAATCAAGAGTGCTTCTATGCAAATCAGCTGGGTGAGGTGAATCTCTGAGTAACCGATGTGAAACTATGCCAGCCCTAACAATAGCAGCTTCCGTACCGAGCTGAAGACGTCCTTCCACCAAAACTGTTACGGCGAAACAAGTTTGAACAGAGAGCACATTGTGACACACCCCAAGATTCGCCTGGTCTGGCACCTCGCCTGTCAACGACTGATCTTGCTCGACAGGCTGGCCTTTAGATAACACCAAGCCAATTGTAACACTGAACTTACCCGGGCTGCAACAATTCGTTTGCATCAATACGCCGCCTGCGTACAGTAGGTAACCCAACGCCGCTGGCAGGCCCCCCTTTTCCCCAACAAGCTTTCTTTTAATGGCCAAACCACATTCAGTTTAAGGCCTCGCCGCACCGGCTATGCGCTTTTAACAATGAGGTTTGGGTTGGTACAATCAGGCCTTTGTGTCACACGAGGACTGATCCGTGGGGAGATTTTCTTGTGGTTATGGTTCTAATACAGCAAAGTTTACCACAAAGACCAGGAAGCATAGAGTTACATTACAAAACACACACACACACACACACTCAGTATGACTCAATAAAGCAGCGCGTTGAGCTCGTGTAAAATGTCTCACCCACTTCCAACTCAACTGAAATGATACTCTAAAGATGTATTTTAAAATATTGGAAAGGTTCACGCCCACCTCCCCGCTTGGCACCAATAACAGTCTTGGCTTTGATTTGACTGACAGGTTCTGTGGTTGGCAGGTTTTTCTCTGCAACAACCGCAGTGCAACCAACTGGGAAATTACAGGCCTGCAATCAAAACAAAATGTGGATTGTTATATCACTGCCAAATTATGAAGCATTGTCTAATGGTTCCTTTATACCTTAAGAAGAAACAGACAGATAATTGGACAGCTGATATCATAAATCACACACGGCCTGTAATTTGACATTGTGAACCGTTTCGGGGCGGCATCAGCGTTGTTGTGCAGGTGTGATGGTGCGTCATATAAAGTGAGGCCAACAAACAGGTGAGCCTGTCATGAAGACATTAAAAACACAGAAATATGCATCCTCATCCACCTGATGTACACAGTGTGCTGTCAGTCATCCGGGGGATCAAGTTGCTCCTGTAAAGTTGCTTGAAGACAATGAATGAGGCAGAGGCGTATAGACTCACAGATGCTCTCTTGTCTTATTGTTGATGACGTCTGGATTTGAGATAAAAACTGCTGCAAAATAAGCTCATAAGAGAGGTTTGTGTCAACCATTACACACGTTTTGTTATTTGTTTCTTTATATTTAATGTTTATAGTTTTTTAATGTGATTTTCAGTTGATATTTCAGCTTTGATCAACATTTAAATGTAATTTATGTGTTTACTAGAGGAAGGTCTGGCCTCAGAGGACTGCTGCCCTGCACAGTGAAAACACTGTATTATAGGTGCAATATTATATGTTGCTCTGATCATGTGCAAACTTTATTCTTCCCTTCTAAAATGCTGAATTTCTAAATGACCCAGTCAGACTATTTTAACTGAAATTTATTAAACCAAAAAAAAAAAAACTCAAGCACCTTCACTGTCATCTCCCGGGTTGATGATGAAGATCGGTTATAATATTTTTCACAGTTTTATGCCACCATCATTTTTTTGTTCATTTTAATTCAAAAGCTCAGAGCTGCAGCCTGACAGAGACCGTTAACTGCAAGATCAGCTCATGAGAAAAATTAAAGAACAAAAGTGCAATAAGCAGACAGTAAAACACAATATTTATCTCTCTGCGAAGGCTGCAGGATTTAAAATCATAATTAGATCATCATCCACGCAGATTCTTCAGTCCACGCTGCACTCTCAGCACTTGTTCTGGGGGGGGGGGCACAAAGACGGTCTGTGTGTCACCCCAGCTCCCCCCTCCCCCCTTTTATAGTCGCTATAAAGTGTCATCAGCTACGCAAATGAAGTGCCCATTGATAAACACACACACACACACACAGCAGCAGCAGCCTCAGACAGAAGAGGACAGAGTGCAGGAGACAAGGTGGAGAACCGTGCGCCTGAGAGGCATGCAGAATATCATCATCATCATCATCATCATCATCACAATAATGATGAATACCGCCCACATGCTGTCCCCTGTACGCCGGCCTTTCAGATCTGTGCGGTCTCACGCGTGTTTTATTCTGTTTGATCTGAGCAGCGCAGCAAGATCCGCATCCACTTTGTCACAAACGCAACTGCAAACAAACCAGCAGCCTGCTGCACACGGCGAAGCCACCAGAGAGGCTCCATCAATTCAGATTTAGGAGGCAGCTCTTTCATATTATTAATCAGAGGCAGTTGTTGGAGGTTTGAGTTAGCAGCTCACAGGGGAAAAAAGTGCCACTTTTTGTGCGTTTTATGGTTAAAACAAAAGAAACGGATGCGTTAAAAGGCGGTGATGGGGTGAAGACGATGTGTGACAGTCAGCTAGTTAAATCTTTTTTTCAAAATGTGAGTTTATAATTATGAAAATTGGCAAGAAGGCAAAGTGATTATAACACACACACCAACACACACTCACAGGTGTGTTGTATCGTCATCCATGGCCTCACACACTGCAGCCAACTCTCACTCTGCAGAGCTTTTACAAAGAAAATTAGAAATCTAAAAAAAAAAAAAAACCCGCAGGGATGCGGGTAAACACACGCAATGTTTGGTTTATTTTCAGTCCTATAGACTTCACCCTATAGACCCAACCCAACAGAGGGGAACTATTGAGTTACACAGCACGTACCATTATAGCGTGGGGAGATCTGCCAACCCTCTCAATGCCCCATTTTCCTTTAAAAGTTCAGCTTCCAAAAAAAAAGTGAGAGAGGGAGTGAGGGCTGAGGGAGGAAGACTTGGTCTCTTCGCTGTTGCCGGAAGCAAAAAAAAAAAAAAAGGACCTTTAAACAAGTCGGCCTTAGGCCCAGATAGAAAAAAACACACGCTCTTTCAAAAGTGGGTCCACTCTGCAAGAGGAAAGCAGGACAGCAGCTCCGAAGCCCTCCGTCTACCGCTGTTTGGCCTCAGATGCGCCCATGTCCAGCAGCAAGAAGTCGGGGAGACGTCTGCGTCAAAGTCCCGGGAGGTGCGTCCTTCAGCGGCTCAAACTTGTCCAGCAGATTTGGGAGGGAAAAAAAAAAACTCCCCGAAATGATATTAATAACACGGTACAAAAAAAAAAAAAATGAATGGACGGGAGAGGTGATGCAAAGTAAGTTTTGTTTATATTCTTTTTTCCCGCGTGCAGCCGTTGCAGCTTCTGTCTCCAAAACGTGTCCAAAAGGCGGCTGTCTCCTGCGCCGCGCGTCCGATCTGTTTTACCCTCGTATCTCTCTCTCTCTCTCTCACACACACACTCCCTCTCTCTCACTCTCTCTCTCTCTCTCTCTTGTTCCAAACACACATAAACACGCACACACACGGTGTTACACACACACACACACACACAAACATGGGGGGGACACCCCTGGTCCCTCGCCGCCTCCCTCCTCAAAGCTGACGAGATGAAAGAGCAGCTTGCGTTTTTGTGCGCTTCTTCAAATCGCTACAGCCTCCGCCGCCGATCAGCAGAATGCCTCCACAGCGACACGTAGTCGGTCCGGGTTTCGGCGGGGTTCTCCGGATGCCTCGGTGCGTAAAATGGAAGCTCTCCGTGCGCTCCGGCAGCGACGACAGACAGCCTCCCTCCCCAAAAAAGAAAAATCAGCCACTAAATATCTCACCTCGCCAGCGTGCGACCTGTTTCCACACACACATACAAAGGATAGACGGGGAATTAGGGCAGTTGTTTACAGTGAAGGTGGGGGGGCCGGTGCTTCAGCCGGCAGCGTCGAACTGGGTGAATTATTGGGTGAATTATTAATAAAGCGAGCGTTGTGCAGTCTGTCGCGGAGAGAGCGCGGCGGCCAGGGGAGCAGCTGGGGCTTTAGGAGAATTAGGAAGACCAGGGGCTAAATCACGGACGGCAGGGATTAGGGCTGCACTGGCTCCTACCTACCGCCTGCGTGTACTGAAGGTTTCAGGAGTGGCACTGTGGGCACCAGTCGGGTATATACGACCCGAGCTGCTCCCGAGTTTGATTTCCGTTGCTGGAGCAAAGATCAGGCGAGTGAAAGGTCGACAGGTTCAACTCACGAAGAATGAGATGTTTGGAGCTGTTTCCACGCAGCTGATCATATTCAGAAAAAGAAAAAAACAAAGAGTCTGTGTCAGTTATGAGTCAGTGAATCCACAGAAAGTCAGAGGAGAGGAGGTCCAGAGGGTCTGAAGGCAGAACTGATCATGTTTTGGGGTTCGGTAGAATTACGCATGATGTTTTTGTGATTTCAGTGAAGTGATGGAGCTCAGCGGGATTTAACTTTTTATTATTTAAAAAAACTACCACAGATTTATTGTCACAAAGTCTCCCAGCAGACTGACGCAGCGAAGCAACAGGATTAAATGTGACTGAGACACATTACAGACACACCGTGAGCCATAAAAGATGTGACTTTGGGGAAATAACTCCAGAACATTACCAAATGAAACTTCTTGTATAGACGAGGCCTGCAGCAGCACAGCACAGTCCACATGTGCACTCAGAAATAAATAAATAAATAAAATAAAAGGAGCCAAAGGGGAGTTCAGTTTTAAATTTAGAAAGTGAGATATTCATGGATCATGTCCTGGCCAGCAGGACTTGTGGAGACACCATGGTGCCTAAAAGAAAAAGAAAAAGAGGAATGGCACAAAAAAAATTGTGGCACATCACCAAAAACAAGAAAACACAAAAATACCTCAGCAGCTCCTCAAAGCTGCAGCTTCCATCCACGTTTTTACTCGTTTTATTGTCAAATTTCAAACAGTGAATATTTTCCTCCTCGCTGCAGATGAATGCAGGATTATTAAAATAAATAAATCAGCACTGGTCTGAACTCTGTGTGCGTAAAATGTTCCTGTTCTCTCTCGTGTGCATGCGTCGTTATCCAAAAAAAACAGAAAAATCAGACATCTGATGACATTCCTCCAACATGACGGCTTATCAATAATTAAATGTTGACCTCCCCACACATTTGGCCACATCAATTATTCATCTGTGATTGAATTTGTGATTTAAGTTTTTTGTCTCTGTCTAATTTGGATGATTTCATCCAACACGAAAGTCTGTCTGTGCGTAAAATGATAAAATAAAAAAAAGATTTGGAGGTGACGGAGGCCGAGATGGATCATTTAGAGTGAAATGTGTCACAGTTTTAATGTTACTTCACGTCAGCAAACAGCTGATTCTGTTAATTACACTCTATTAACTCTGCGCACACGTTCACCTGCCAAAGTGACCAATTTTATTTTGTATTTCGATTTTATTTTTCAAAATAAAATGTTCTGACTGCACGAGCTTCGTGAGTTTGCCTCTGTTAATGTGCACGAGCTCACGTTTGATTATTTCATGCCTTTCTGTGACACATGTTATTTAAAAAAAAAAAAAAAGTCTTCTCTGAACTTTGAACAGTTTTTAAAATAAATGTTGATAGTTGATTTTATTATTTGTAAGATGCTCACTGCTCATCAGCTCTGACAGGAAACACACCTGACACGTCGACAGAGCTGTCAGGTATTTAAAAAGATGATAACAAATAAAACGAGACATGCTGAACATGAATTTAAAAAATGATCAGGAGGCCTGAAGTCAGATACAGAATAAATATATTAATAAAAAACAATGATCAAAAGAGCTGAGGTAACAATGAGAGCTGTAATAATTAACAATAACCGTAAATACAGGCTGATAATAATAATAATGACAACTATGCTAAAATAATGATGCAATCAAATAAAGTTTAATTCATGATCAGGACACTTTTATTATTTATTGATTGAATGACGTCAGCCTCGAGCGGCTCTAATATATATTATATTTATAAACTGACATTTTACACTATGACCTGCTTACATTCCTTTATTTTTAAAAAATATATTTTTGTCTGATCATTAATTCTTTTTTTATTTTTATTTTTTTTACAGATGCTGATGACCGGAAGCTCGCACATTCCGCCGGCCTGTTTGGATCAGAGCAGCTGATTGGACAAACACCAAATATGAGTCTCTGTAATTAATCCACCGACACGTTTCTTTCTTGTTTTATTTTTGAAGCTTTTACAGGTGTCACTTCGTGCAGTCTGACCTCTGCGCCTCACAGCGAGCTGCAGGAGAAGCTGCAGGAGGCCGAACACACAAGTCAAAGTTTCAGGTAACAAAACTTGAATCCGAGAATAAAACCAGAAAATCAGGAAAATCGAAACAAACTGGAACGAAAAAAAAATAAAAACGTGCAGATTTGTGCAAAAGTTCAGTGGATGGGGACGTTTGCAGCACAGATATCAGCTGTTTGTCTGACGTTAAAATGAACACTGAGCACGTGAAGATTATTTTAAAAGAAACTTTTTTAAAATCGAAAAAAAAAAAAAAAAATCACATGCTGCCTGCAGAACACGTCTGAGGGCAAAGTGCGCCACACGTGCGGTCATTTAAATGTCACATATTCATCAGGTCATTTTATAATTCTGAGGAATTATTGTTAGAATTAAAACAGAATCAGATCTGAACTTTAAAATATTTAATATTCACTGTAATTATTAGAAACTGTCAAGTTTGTTCAAACATTCTCAAAAATCTGGTCACCAAAATAAAAGGCCAAAATCTTTTTTTAAAATTAAAGCTCATTAAAAATCATTTAGAGATTTATTTTTTTATATAAACGTGCCATTAATAATAATTCAGACTCCGTCGTCTTGATGCTGATGCACCATATGTTTGCAGCAGTTGACCTCATTTCAGTCAGGCAACACGTCCCGTGTTTTAATTCAAATAAAATACATGCAAATGTCACTAAATGTAACTGGATCCTCCCACAGTCATTCTGTTAAATCACCACAAATATTAGATTATTTTATTTTGTGAAGACAAAAAATCATAAACTTGATTTCTGTTATTCAAACTAAATAAAAATCAGCAGCCGCCTGCAGAAAAGTTTTGTTCCTTTTAAATGTTCCTTGGAAGAAAACATTAAATCTAAAAATATGTAAAAAAATAAAATAAATAAATGCTCCAAAAGTTACAAAACAAACTGTGGGAAATCTGCTGGCGTGCGCCGGCGTCTAATCATGTAAGGCAACCTATAAGTGTCAATTAGGCTGAGCTTTGGGTTAATGAAAGCCCTGAGCGGTGAATCTCACCACAGCCCCCTTAAACCAGCCATTACTGCAGACCACAATGGCTCTGACACCACACTGTTTTAAGAGGCGGCATTATGTGGGCAAAAAGTTCCCTGAAACCTCAGTGTGAGGAGGAGAAAGGGGCACATTGTGGGATCAGACAGGCAAAGTTCAGACGACACCGAAGAACCAAAGTCTGTAAAAAAAAACACCCCAAAAAAAGAATCAGGGGGAAATTTTCCAGTTTTCAGTGTCAGGGCTGGATTAGAACAACAAACCAGGATCGACTTGTTGGAAGTATTTCTGCTCGATGGCTGATAAATATTCATTCTTATCAAAGATGGACTTGGCACCTACATTTGTTGACAAGTTTAAAAGGACAGAGGAACAAAGGTACGAGGCAGACACACACACACACACACACACACACAGATCGTCAGACTGTCAACAGGTTTTATGAAAGAAATGATTAAATAATAAAGTGTGTGACGAGGAGAGCAAACTCAGATTAATTGGAAGGTGTTACAGAGAGAACATGGCTTCAGAAATCAAATCAAACGGATGTTTTATGCACTCATAAATGTTAAATCTTTGCTCATTTGTCTCCAAATGCAACAACCTGATTGTAATTTATAATTACAAAAGATAAAATATATATAACTCAGAGTGAATCAAGGTCAAAATAACACATATAGACATACACATATATATATATATATATATATATATATATATATATATATATATATATATATATTTAGAAGTGGGTGAAATTCACCAAAAAATAGTCCCTAATATTAAAAAAAGCTCATCTGTGCAGCTTCATCGTGTGTTTACAAAATGTAAATATATTATCCGTACTCGCAGGTGAACTGAAGGGCCTCACAAAAAGTCCATCAAACAGACGTAACAAATAAATAAAGGTAAATATCTATTCATCCACAGCGATAACACAAAGTTTAGATGTGTATTAGTATCACCAGTATATAAAAGAAACGGCATGAAGTACACACACACACACACACACACACACACACACACACACACACGACAGGCCTCAGTCCTGCAGTCACCTATTTAAAGCTCTTCACTGTGACTGAAGCTCTGCTGACATCTACTCCCAGCCTGCTCTCACTGCCCTGCTGCAGCAAAGTCAGTGGAAAATTAAATACTCAGCTGTCCTTATATATAAAATATACTCTTGCACCATAATATATCAAACTCGACAGAACTATTTTTTCCCCCCTCCTCTCAACAATCTTCATTCCTCTCCCTCACTAAAAGAAATGGCCCGGAGAATTCTGCGTCTCCATGCGAGAAGTGCAATAAGCGTTGGAAAAGGGGGAAAGGGAAAAAACAAGGCTCTTTTTGTCTGCGGCGGCGGCCCGAGGTTTTTTATCCCCGCATTGCCGAGTTGTTGTCTAGCATTACAAATCTCAGCCCTGGCCTGGATGGACACAGGAGGGCTCTGCTGGCCCTGCTCACACTGTCTGCATCCTTTACGCTCTGCCATGCAAATAAACCCAAAATGAGAGAGAAGCAGCTGAGGGAGAGACAGAAAGAGAAAGAGAGAGAGAGAGAGAGAGAGAGAGAGAGATGGAGGGTGGTGAAGGAGGGAGGAAAAAATAAAAGATGGAAGGAAGAAATGAAGGAAGAGTGAAGGATGGCTGCAAAAAGGAAATGAAGAAATGTATGTGGCAAGTAAAGGAAGGAAGGAAATAGATGGTTTGAAGTAGTTGCATAGAGACAAAAAAAAAAAAAGTGTTTGTGTGCAACAGAAAGAAAAGAGGAAAAAGAAAGAGTGGGTAACTAACCGGCCATTGGAGGGGAGAGGAATGCCCGGCCCTGGCACAGGAGAATGGGATGGAGGGTGGAGTATGTTCACATTGCTGCTGCCAGCCGAGCACATTCCCACTCCAGAGTCATGGAGACTTTTTAACCTACAGATTATGAAGCTGCAGCAGTTTCCTTCAGGACACTTTTCCCACAATAATGCAGAGTCCTTTAACGCTCACCGAGTTTTATTTGACAAAAAAATGAACTCAAATCATCCGCCGGAGGCCAAAAACAGACACGGACACTCTGTTCTTTTCTCTTTTTTTGGAGTTTTTTTTTGTCTTTTTGTTTAGTTGTTGACAGCTGAGATAGACAGGACATTTGGTGAGAGAGTGAAGCATCGGCCCCGGTGGAACGTTATGATTATGGTCTGTGCCTTAAACCACGAGGCTGCAGAGATGTCTCGGACAATGTGTGGGTTTTTATTACAGGCTGCACTCTGGAAAGGTGACCCCCTCCCTAAAAAAAAACACACACATACACACACACACACATAAGCATCCAGTGGAGTGAACTTTAATCTGAACTACTACGAAACAGAACTGCAGTTTGTGAAAGTGTATGGAAATGAAATTATTCATTCACCCCTCGAGGGGAAAGTTACAAAATACAAACTATCATAATGCAGGAAAATCGTGCGCATGATGGCTGCGATTAATCCGTAGCTGGCTCCTAATATCCAACACCACAAAAAGCACTTTATGTCACAAAGATTAAGAGCACTTATCAGACTTTACACGAGGGAAACTGATCATCTCTCTTGTACCGCAAACTGTCCACGAGTCGAATGGCTCCTGGAGTAAAACCAAACAGATCTGAGATGCATTCCTGAATAAAGAAGTCATCGAGAACATGTGTGGGGTCACTGATAATCTTTTCAGAGGACTTGATCTCTCAAAAATTATTGTTTGAAAATGAAAATAGTTATTATTTTTCCTCTAGTTTAACAGGATAATATACAACCCTCATGTGTCTGAGTTAATAAAGTGGAAATGACTCATTTTTATTTTATTTTATTTGAGTATTTTCATTTTTTTTGACACATTTCAGAGGAAAATATTGAACTTTTCACTCCGCTGAAGGTTTTGCTCACTAGTTACTTTGCAGATTAATATTGTACATAGTAAACATGTGATCATCTATAGATAAACCACCCAACAGTACTTAAAACTAGCTCCACCTGCAACATTCAAAGCTGCTTGTAAGTTCATGCATCAGTAAAAATAATCCAATCATCTAAAACATAATAACAACACTAACAACCAGCAGAGTACCTCTCTGGTTTCAGTGCTTTGTTAAGCTCTGCACGTCTCACACACACACACACACACAGTGCGGTCAGAGACAAAGATTATGAGCTGCAGTCAAACCCCGTAAGATCAGGAGAGCGTGACGTGAGGGCCGGCGACGAGCCGTTTGTCTGACCACACTTTTCCAAGAAAATTCGCTGAGAGGTGTGTCAGTCGTGCATCAGTGTCTTTGTGTTTTTCGTCACTGCAGCGGCTTATCAACGGCATGTGACGCTGGGCTTTGATAACACACACCACACACACACACACACACACACAGGCTCTGATAAAGCCAAGGCTCAGTTTTTGAATCAGATATTTTGGTATGAGCAAAAAAAAAAAAAAATGTGGATTACAAATACAACAACAGTCAGAATTATTAGTATTATTATTAGAGATGAAGCTTTTTGTGGAGGAATGGATTAGCTGATTGAGGGAAAAATGATTGTGCAACTATTTTAATATTCAAATGAGACATTTTTCAAGCAAAAAAGCCAAAACCCGTCTCCTCCTGTGTGAGGATTTGATGTGTTTCTTGGTTGTAAAATTGAATACCTCTGGGTTTTGGATCGTTTTGGAGTGTGATGGACATATTTCAGATTTTTTGCACATTTCGTGAACTAAAAAAAAAAAAAAATTGATTAATCAAGGATTTGACAGATTAAGCGTTAATGAAGATAATTGTTAGCAGCAGCCTTTTGGGCATGTTTCAGATGAAGGGACAAATTATCAAACACAACCTTCTCTCAAGGACACACACACACACACACACACACTGCGGCCTGTATTTGTGTTTCCCTCTGAAGCAGGCAGGCAGATACTCCCTGACATCATCCCTCTTTGTGTCATAAACAGTTAGCAAACGTGACCTGATGTGAGGTCATCTAAACTGCAGCACACACACACACACTAACACACACACAGGCTGTCATTGTGTCTCCATGTCTCCACCCCTCTCTCTCTCTCTCTCTCTCTCTCCGTCAGCGGGGGCGACGACTTCAGCAGCACCGAGTGGATTTGTTCTGGGCCGGGCAGGTCAGCGGGGCGGGGTGCGGTGTAAAAGTTAGTTAGTTGTATGTTTGTGTGAAGAGGAGGAGGGTGGATGAATGGAGGTTGTGTGTGTGTGTGTGTGTGTGTGTGTGTGTGTGTGTGTGCTCCCCCAGGAGAAAAGAGGACTCCTAATCTGTTTTCCTGGCTCTTCTTTAAAGGGAGAGCAAGACACACTAGAGGCTCCCTCTGATCTGCTGCCCCATCCATCCCTCACTTTCTCTCTCTCTCCTCCATCCCTCCTTTTCCTCGCTCCCATCATCTGTCTCTCGTTCCCTCTGCTTTTAGCCCTCGTTTTCTCGGCCCCCCGTCCCTATGCTCTCTCATCTGTTGTGTTGGCCCGCTCTGGTCTTTGTATGGCGACAGCTCCCATCTCCAGATACTGCCTAAGAGCTCTGATTCCACTTAATCACTCAGTTTTTTATTAGTTTTCCGTCGCGGGGTATTTTGTGTTCTGAATTGCGTTTATCTATTATGCTGTTTCAGATTTATTGCTTTAGGAGGCAGACTGTGTGGCACACTACCCACCAATACGGTACACGATGCTGTGATCTCTCTACGTCTGCCCCTCTTTATGCCTGTCTGCTTTCATCCCTTCAAAATTAAATGAACAAATACACAAGGAGGGTGTCGTGCCACACTCGCTCGCAACTCCTCTCGTACTTTTTTCGTATACTTTTTTATTAGTTTTTCTTTTTATTGGGCGTCTCAGGCTTTCGATTGCATTTATTTAGCGTGCAGTAAAGACCACAGGGGACGAGTATGTGGCATCAGTTTCTCGGATGGTACACTACATTTGGATCCATCTGTCCTGGCATCCACGCCGGCCCCCTTTTTTTTTTTTTTTTTGCTTTACTTTTCCAATTTGAAAATAATAATGAAAGTCACAGGTATGTGTGAGCACAGATGTCTGTCTCTGAAAGAATTTTCAGTAATTAGCAGAATATTTAGAGTGGCTTAGTTGCGACTGTGGCACCTTTAAATCACATTGTGCTCTGAAAAAGGCAGAATTATACAGTTAATTATTCATTATTTGTGCGCGATTGAGAATTTTTCCTGCAAACAAACACTAATGCTGGAGGTCATTCTGCTGCCACGGCGGTCTGAACTGCTTATTTCTGCTTAATAAGGAGACATGGCATGCATACTCAAAATATTTTGCCCCCAAAATGGCGGCACACCATCCCGGCCCTCCATTTTGTTCTGTCACTGGATCGAGTCTGGATCCTGCACCTGACACGTTGGACCAGTGTTTGCATTTGAAAATACCCTCTCTCCATGCCCCGCTGTTACTATGCGCCCCTCTTTCGGTCATTGGTCACTACTGGTGTCGTTAACCTCCTGCACCAATAGGAAGGCGCGTTCCCTCCTTCTCCTCTCGGCTTCCAGGGGCTTCCTGTGACCAAGGGTGGTGGAGGGGGGAGAAACATGGGCGCTGGCCATCACCTCGACCGAATCCAGAACCAAATCAGAGAGAGAGAGAGAGAGAGAGAGGAGGGAGGAAACAGAAACACTGAGTGTGGATACAATAAAAAAATATGATTAAACATCGATAATCAAGACAAAGCAAGAAACATGATGACATGTAGGATGAAAAAAGAAAGAATAAAAATTAATATTCATGACCTTGTCCCTCCCATCCAAATTCAGCACCCACCCTTCCTCCCTCTCCACCCAAATCCTCCCTCCTCCTCCTCCTCCTCCTCCTCCTCCTCCTCCTCCTCCTCACTTCCTCTCCCCTCCATTGGGTGGCAACACTTGGTAGGGCACATGGTGAGACAGCTGTTGCAGGGCAACATGGGCATCTGTGGTGCTACATAGAGGAGAGGGGATAGTACGGGGGGCTGTGACGGGGGTGTTTGTAGGGGAGAGCGGTGGGGGGTGCAGACGGCATCAAGAGAGGGAGATGGTACCCTCTGTGTGTGTGTGTGTGTGTGTGTGTGTGTGTGTCCTGAAGTTTCAGGGATTATTATTGGATCTATGTGGAGAGAACGAGAGGCTTCTTCTTCTTCTTCATCTTCTTCTTCTTCTTCTTCTTCTTCTTCTTCTTCTTCTTCTTCTTCTTCTTCTTCTTCTTCTTCTTCTTCTTCTTCTTCGTCTTCTTCTTCTTCTTCTTCTCCTTCATCCTGTCCTCCATGCAACGAGGACAGACATCTCCAAGATCAGAGTTAGTGTCTTCAACACCCTAACACACACCCTAACGCGCACACCCATCTCTATGTCTGCATTTCATTCTGTCTTTCTCTCTCTCACACACCCTCCTCCCTCTGCACCTGGGCGTTTTCCCAGGGTTATTATCACATGCCAGGTGCCCACCACCACCACCCCCCCTTCATCTACACACACATACATACATGCACACACACACCTCCCCCCCACCCATTCCTCCTCCTCCCATCATCTCTCCCAGCACCTACCACACACCCTTGCCATTTTTCTCTCTCCCCCAAAGCGCCAGCGCAGGCCCCACCTCGCGGTGCCAAAGTGGGCAGCCTCTGCCTTGGCGTTGCCTGGGCCTTCTGGTGCCCTAGATAGCTGCATGAGTGTGTGTGTGTGTGTGTGTGTGTGTGTGTGTGTGAGCACTGGCCCAGCTCAGTACGGACACACAGCCAGCCCTTTAAACTGTGTCAAGGCTCCAGATGCTGGGAGAGACTGGGATTAACACAGGTGTTTGTATGCAGACACATACACACCAACACACGACACAAAATATTCTCCCGGCCCGTGTATTGCATCACACACACACACTTCACGTGATTTGTGTGACATGTTTTGACCAAAGCCTGAGAGGCACCTGCTTCTGAATAAATCCACGTCATATCAGCGCCCCTCTTAAATGATCCTGAGATCCTGCGATGAACCAACAGTCGCTGGCAGCGCCGAGCTGATGCACTCATGCCAACGCAGCACCTCAGAAAGTGGATTTGGATTAAACAGACAGAGAAAAGGACCTCAGAGACCTGACATACACACACACCCCAGTGTCCGTACACTAGCCCTTTAGCAGCATGCCACTACCCCGAGGGCATGAACACACACACACACACACACGCACGAATACCAACCAAGTGTCCACCTACTGTTTCTTTAGTGGTGTGCCATTGCCCTTAGGGTATGCAGATTTACACACATTTAACACATTCACACAAACCCACACCGGCACGCCACATTCCACCGGTGATTCTGACATCACTGCAACTGAACTCATTGAAATGAGCGATGTGAATGATAGCGAATTACCAAGACGGTCCCCCCGCAAACTAGCAAAGGCTACAGACTGCTAATTACAAGTATGCAAGCATGTGTGTCCAAGTGTGTGAAAAAGAGAGAGAGAGAGAGAGTGAGGGAATGTTTTCTCCCAGTGTTCTCTCTCTCTCTCTCTCTCTCTCTCTCTCTGTGTGTGTGTCTTGCTGAGCAGTAGTTATGGTGCCAGTTATGGAGTGTTTGCCGTAGCAGGGGAGCTGCCTTGGCACGGTGCCCTAATTTAGGGGAATTAAAAAGCACTAGACAGGCCCCTTTGTGGCACCGTGCGCCTGCTTTAATCTCCCCACGCCTCAGCGGGCACCCACAGCACCAGGAGTGGGCACGGTGCCCACATGACCCCAGGCAATATGGAAATCGCCACCAAAAAAATCCTAACTAAGCGCCGAGCCCTGCTCCTGGTGCACAGTGTACACAGTACACACATGCACAAAACACACACACACACACACACACACGGTGCAAGAGGGACAACACCCAGCTCACAATGGTGCTTTGCACACTGTACACACACACACACACACACATACTTACACATATGATTAAAAACATGAAAAAGTAATTGCAGGCTGTTCACATGTGTACATAATTACAACAGTGAAATACACACATGCAAACACACGTATAGTAGTTTCAGGGCACAGGGGCATGAAATGAAATACTCCTGCTGTTGTCCCCCTGTTGGCACACATGCTGGCATGTGTACACACACACACACACACACATACACTTTTCCACTCATCCAAAAGTTGGTGTGTGTTCTTTTTGAAGTGTAGGTGAGTGTAATGCTTGTCATGAGGTCATCCATCAGGGCTAATGAAACTGGCAGACTCTGACACCGTCTCACTGGGCAGCACCGCTGGCGCCGCGAGCTAACTCAAGGAGAAATGGACTGATTTAATTACACAGCGAGGGCACACGCATGTGCACACACGCACACGCGCACAGGAAAAACACACACCTGCGCGCATGTGCACGGACAGGAAAAAACACACATACACGAGAACACACACTTTGCATACAGGTACATAATCATGACACACACAAATACACACATTAAAAAGCCAAATGTTAGAGAGCACACACACACACACACACACACACACACCACAACACTCCATCAAATATTGCCCATTAGCCACTTCTTGCCAACTACACATAATGCCAGCTAGCAGACGGGTGCAACCTTTTAAAGTAGATGAAAGTGTGTGTGTGTGTGTGTGTGTGTGTGTGTGTGTGTGTGTGTGTGTGTGATAAACACAACTCAACACACCATCACAGTAAAAATAAGTGAAGGTGGACTCATCGGGGAGACATTGAAGGCACCGTTAGCCGTTAGCTGTGTCTCCTCACTGCAGGTTCACAGTGTTCCCTTCCCTAAAACAAAGACCCACTTTGGCCCTGGAACAGGACGCACTCCCATCCCTCTCTCTCTCCCTCTCTCTCTCCCTCCCTCCCTCCTTCTCTCTCTCCCTCCCTGTCCATTTGTCTCCCTACTGGTTTCACTTAATAAGCTTCAAAGGTTTCTGGGCAACGTGGCTTTCAAAAAAAAAAAAAAAAAGTTACCATGGCATTTTTTTTGGCACACAGTATCTTCCCTCTTGCTGAGGATATGGGGTTGCCATGACATCAGTAGGCACCTTATAAAGCATACAATTGTGTATGTGTGTGTGTGTGTGTGTGCGTGCACATGTGTGTGTGTGCGTGATGGACATCTTGTGCCAACCTCGGCTAAATGCTTAGACACTGGTAGGAAACTTTGCCCGCCAACTCATGCTTACACACCATTATATTTCTCCACAACACACACACACACACACTTTGCAAAGTCTCTACTCTGCTCTGTCGTGAAGGTTTGCGTTTAATCTTTCTGTTTCGATGCTTCTCAAAACTCTATATATGTGAACATGAAATAAAAACATAGCTTGCCGTGTTTTTGGCCGTGACATATTATTGATTAATAAACTACAACAAAAGAACTGGCTGACAGTAAACAGCATGCATGCATTTTCTGCGAGTACATTCTGTGTTTGTTTTGGTTAAACTTACCCCAGAGAGTCTCAAATCCAAGTGCTAACTTTAAAATTGGCTCCGGATTTACACTGATGGTTAATGTTTTCATACTGGCATCTTTCTTTGTTTCTAATGTTTGTGTGTGTGTCTTTGTGTGTGTGTGTGTGTGTACATTTATCTCCTGCACTTCCTATCCAAACTAATTAACAGTGACTGCAGATTTTAACCTGAAAGTCCTAATCAGCATCACAGACACTCGATGGTGATGGATGCAGAGGTCAGAGCCGCAGCACCCGTGCTAATAATGATAATAATAATGACGTCGACAACAATAATTCTTGTTCTTTTCATCACAGTCGGATCGTTCCTTGACCTCGAGGTCGTTTCTCCCCAGAGCGAAGCTGCAGTTTTGTGGTCTGGCTCCAGCCTCTGCTAGAGTGAAATGAATGGGAGCCGAGAGCGACTGCAGCATGCCTCTAATTTTGGCCAAATCTTTCCACACATAGAACAAGATTTGAATTTAGACAGCTCAAAGATAGACCTCTTCTAAAAATGAATAAATAAATAGTGTAACACACACATCAGTTCACCGCATCATTTCATTTTTCTTTTCAGCAACAGAAGCGGCAAAAATGACTTTCGATATTTCTTTGTCTCTGTTAGAAATGTAAAAAACAACCACCACTTCTTTTTTTTTTTTTTTGGGAAAATAATGACCTGCTGACGACAGACTAATTGTGCTCTGCATGCTCTCATACGTCCGTCCATGCAGTCCTACGGACAGGGCTTCTAGTGGCCTCTAGTGGTTTGCACATGATGTTACTGTGATGTTACATCTCACCCACAGAGTCACTGGACCCTCTGCACAGCTGCATAACAGATATCAACATATTTCATCGTTTTGTACTCACATGTGACATTTGATGTGAAAAGACAAAGTCTCTGCTCTCCAGCATTTAACCAAAAGTCACTCTCTCGCCTCCAACTCGTCCAGAATTCAGCAGCTCGGCTTTTAACAGACGACATCACATCACCCTGATCCTGCTTCTCTGACTTTAACATTTCACCGATCACCTTTAAAGCATGTCTGGCTCCAAGTAGCAGAGGTGTTGACCCCCTATGAGCCGGTCTGCAGCGTTGGATCCTCAGGTATGTTCCAAAGTCAAAGCTGAAATCCAAAGGTCACCATGCTTCTGCCGTCAGGCCCGCTCGAATCAGTCACTTCTTTGAAATGACTTCTTAAAACATATATAGACATGGAGATCCACATCCAGTGTGATCTTTTTTTTATAGACACGTATTTATTGAGTTTACAAAAATATATTTTAATACAGTTAACAAAGCATACAATAGTCAAACTATAAAAGAATCCACTCCCCTCCCCAAGGAAAGATAAATGGTTAAAGAAAAAGACAAAAGTTTCAACATCACAGATCTCCAGATCTGAATTTGGTTGATTTCTTTTTCATTGTGTGTGTTAACTTTTCAAGGACGAGGGCATGCCGAAGCAACCAGTAGAAGGTGTTTGGAGAAATCAAGCGTCTAGCTTGTACTAAACATAAGTCAGTCATTTTCCCCTCGTTGCTGTTTAGCATACAGCCCTTTGGATACAAATGATCCAGTGTGATCTTTGAGGAAACTAGTAAACTTGTTATTATTAGTTAGGTTAAGGGTTAAAAATAAAAATAGTCTGCTTCATTTGAAAAGTTAAGTTGAATTAATAACGTAAAAATATGAGTTGACACAACTTGAAACAGTAATTGGTATAAATACATCTACAGCTGTGAATGTAACTTTTCTTCAATGGACAATGTAATATAGATCGCTGCTTTAACTCAATGATCATTAATTAAACGACTTGTCTTACTTTGCTTTGAGTTGAAACAAAACTTGTCTTGAAGTTAAGGCAGCAATTCAGCTAAAGTTTTTAAGTTTAACCACCCTGATGATATTTACAGTGTACATGAACACCATAAAGACCGGTGTAGAGGAGACATATTTGTCAGACAAGAACATAGTTTCTTAAATATCACATTATAGATTATATATCCTGAAACATCCACCAAGAAATGTTTTGTTTTTCACGAGAGAGTGGAGCCTTTAAATAATCAAATAAAGAGGATTAATGTATGAAACGGACAAACAAAGCTGCCTGTTTCTGCAGCTCGTGTTTATGCACCTGGATGTTTTTGGTTAAATTCTGCTTCACATAAAGCTCCACACTGTAGCTGTTTTTAATGAGCCAGTGTGTTTGTGATTTAGGTTAATAAAAAACATCAGCTGCATGACACAAATCCCTGAAATAATACCATTAAAAGCAAAATATCAGATCAGACTTTGAAGAAATAATCACACAAACGTGACGAGCCTAAAGTCAGCGTTTGAAATATTAAAGCAGTGACATGTCATATAATCTTGTTTTCTTCCCTGCGCGTTCACGGTCGCTCTTTTCAGCTCTTTCAAATCTTTGTGTGACCTTTTTTTTTTTTTCAGAGCGGCGAGGAATGTGGATCATCTCGGGGCTTTTCCCGAAGTTTGCCCCCAAAAAAGTTTAAGTTTGAAACGCAGCTTTACGTCAGTGAGTGAGTGAGTGAGGGTGAAAACGATCTTATTGAAAATGAAACGTTCAATTTCAAATGAGACGCGTTCGGTTGTTGTGGCTGAGACGTGAGAGAGGAAACAGAGGATTGTGAAGGCTTTGAGAAATAAGCCTCTGACAAGTTCAGTGGATATGTGCAGTACTAATCTCTGTGCTGGTTCACCCCAGAACTATAAAACACCCTACAGAGCTCAGGTCATATAAATCTCTCTCCTCTCCTCTCGCCCAAAAAAAAAAAAAAATCCTCCCTGGGACCCAGAACATGAGTTTAATAGTTATTCTTATTAGCTCGTACAACTGCTGGGAGCCTGCAAAATAAAATAGCTGTTTTTCTGTTGATCTGTTTACGCTCGCCTGAGGAACTTTACAACCGAAAGAGCCAAGAAAAAAAAAAAGAAACCTTTCTCTCTCTCCCTCACAGCCAAAGTGGACTTATTATGTTACTGATGGCAGAATTCCCAGTGTGGAATTAGGACTTTGAGCTCCGATAACGTTCCTGAATCCCAGCACGGCGCTGCTTTTACTGGTGGTGGTCACACACTGCTTTCTGTCTTGCCCTGAGCCAAACCAGCCGAGGAATTAGTCATTAATAGGGGGACAACTTCAGGGTGCTACTGTTTCCCATACTGATGAAGAAAGAATATAATTGTACAATGATGTGTGTGTGGAGGGTGTGTGTGGAGGGAGTTTGTGTGACCATTTTTTTTTTTGAATCCACCACCATATCTGCTGCTCTGTTCGAGCGTTTGTGCGTTGATTGTGTGCTTTGGTTCCTGTCTGTCTGTCTGTCTGTCTGTCCACCTGTCTCACCCTGAAAAAGACACCCAGCCTCAGCTTTCCCCTCGTCTATTTAAAGCCTCCCTGTACTTTCCTGTTCCTCGCCATTAGCGGCGTAGCCTCCGTGCCCCCTTGTGTTGCCATGGTAAAACAATAGAGTGCAAAATCTTCCAATCTCCTTAATGTTCACTAATCTAATGAGTGCGGCGGGGATATTAAGCAGATTGCTGAGCATTACGGTTTACCATTAGAGACACAGCCACCAGCTATTTCAGCACTTCTGGGCTGTTTTTCCTCGAAAGCCCCCCCCCCCGACACACACACACACACACACACACACCCCACCCTCCAAAAAAAATCAGATTTTACCATTATTTCTCCAGTCTGATCCTATCGGCCTGCTGCGTCTTGGGTAGATTATGATTTGGCATGATGGAGAGTGTGGTTACTGCTGAGTGTGGGAGAAAGTGAGTGGGAGTATGTGTGACCGTTCGCATGTGTGTGTGTGTGTGTGTGTGTTTGAGAAAATGGCATAATAACAAGCCAAGTTAATAAAGGGAAACAATTAGGACATAAAAGATTGACACGGCCCGCAGATTTTAATGCTCTTGTCTGTCTTAATGAAATCCCATCAACTATATCTACACACACACACACATATAGACATGTACACACTCATTATGGTGGTCTCATTGCTTCCCTCAGGCTCTCCTGACAGGTGTGGCTCCCACACACAGAGAAACATTCGCAAACACACACTCTAGTCACACACACACAGGCCCTACAGGGCATTTTCCCTATCCTGGGACTGCACAATGGGCACTTTGTACACCCCTCCACCCTCCTAAACTCCTCCACCCCAGCCCTTACCATCAACCCCCCACCGGCTTCCAGCACATCCCTCTTTAAATGGGAGATTATGCAAATGAGCTCACACCACCACCGCGCGGCACCCCACATATAAGTAATGTGCATTCAGTGAGATCTATAGTCTGTCTATGAGAGCATGTATGGGAGTCAGCACATGAATGTTCCTACACACTGAGAGACGGATGTGGCCTGAATACACACACACACACACACCACGGCGTCCCAGGTGTTTCTCTGTCAGTCACAAGATTCACTAATTATTATTATTATTATTATTATTGTTGATTTTCATCTTCTGCCTTCTTTTATTTATTTATTTAAAACATGCTTTATCTCAAAAAAATTCTGCTTACTCTGAAAATATCTGAGAAAAAAAAACCAGAGAGAGATTTCTGGGATCTGCAGCAGCTGTGAATGGACTCACAATATGGTGCAAATTAATTAAAAATGTGTGTCATATCAAAAAGAGTTATTAATTCCAGAGGTGGAAGAAGAATTCAGATCATTCACTTCAATAAAAAAATAGAAATAAAACATAATAACTTTATTTATAAAGCACTTTTTAAAAAAAACAACTTAAAAAGTCCAAAAAAATTTACGTGAAACTACAAAAGTGTCACCAGCTAAATAAAAAACATAAAATATTATTGGATTTTTAATATGCAAATATTATTGGTGGCAATGAGTCCAATTAATAAATAAATATATATAGTTGTTTAAACTTTAATAATGGATCATTTTGATGTTTTGGATGTAAAATAATGGAAATATATCTGTTAAATAAACACTGTGGACTCGAAGTATGAAGGAGCATACACTGAAAATACTCAAGTAGAAGTACTGCAAATTTCTACTTTAGTACAACACATGAGTGAGAGTACATTGTAACATTGTAACATTAACTCAGACTAAAATATTATATAAAGAGTGTTTATGCATGTGTGTGTGTGTGTGTGTGTGCATGCATATGAAGTTCTAAGTGCAGTACTTGAATAAATGTACTTTCCATCACTGGTGGTAGAAAGTAATCAGATACTTTCCTTAAGCAATGCAACATAAATATTACTGAGTGAATGAATGTATGCAGACATAACTGCTCCTGCAGTATTATACCTATCTATCTATACTGGTGTTATTCTATTGCATTATAATTAATGCGTGTGTTGAATTTTATGTTCCTATGGTTCTATCAGATATATGAACCTGTAACAATGCATTGTGTTTTATACACTCATACAAACTTCATTAGAAGCTGTTAAATAACTATAATGAAGTCAAAGTTTGAGGAAGTAGTAAATATTTGCAGAATGTGGCAGAAATATAATAAAATATTCATAACTCTGTTTTTATTAGTGTTTAATCACCTGAAAATAAATACAGTCACCCTCTTCCACCGAGTGTTGACCTGCCATGTTTCTACAGTAGCCCAGCATGGACAAACTAAACTCTGATAGGAAGGACAGGATGACACGAGGGGGTTGCAATGCTACACTTTAAATGTGTTTAGTTAATAATTCACACCTGTCATAAAAAAACAGTTTGATGATGTTTTTGCATAAATTCAGAAATAAAAACAATTTTAAAATCGTGGTTATTTAGGTGACAGATTATCGGTAATCTTTCATCAGTAATTCGGGGCCCTCCGGTTTAAAGTCGGGCGAGCAGAAGCCGCCCTCACTCTGAACACGAGAACTATCTCTGACTCTCAGGTGACGTCCAAAAGAGATGCAGCACCGAGCGAGAGAGACCGCCGCTGATACTCACTTCCATACAGGGGGCCGATTAAATGAGTGTGTCGACAGTGACATACTGGAGATGAAACGCGCGTGTACACACACAAACACACACTGCAGGCTTGTTACATACAGCAGTTAGGTTCGGGGTCAGGCCGGGACACAGGTTACCACAGGGTTAAAGCCTCGTGCACATGAGAAAAACAGCAGAAACAGATTTAAGAGAGAGGTGGATGCCAAGAGTGCCATCTGCTTTAGTTACCCCTCCCCTCCACCTCCCCTCCACCACTACCACCACCACCCTTTTCCAGTTTCCTCTCCTCTCTCTCTCTGCACTCTCCATCTTTGTTTCTCTGCACATTCCCTCGTTCCCATCTCACGCTTATAAAGCCACATACATATTTTGTCAACAGCTAAATATTACCATTCACTATTTGTTTTTCCGCGCACGCTCAAGCAGCCGATAATAAACTAAGATGGTATAGATACAAGGACGGGTGTGGGGGTGGCGGTGGGTTGAGGGGAGGTGGGGGTAAGATAAGTCCAAATCTGGCAACCGTCTCAAGTGTAATGACACCTCCATCTCTATGGAAAACCATCCCCTTTTGTCTTCACTTGCATGGGAGCTCTTTCTTTTTTTACTGTTTTGTTCCCAGAAAACCCATGGAACATTTGCCAACATTTTTAAGAGCTACGAAAAGCAGGATTTTTTTTTTCCTGCTGGTTTTTTAAGTCTTCCACCTCGCAGGTGTTTCTTTTTAAGGCGTGCTCGACAATGCCAAGCTCGTCTTGGCTCGTCTTGAATGCCGCGGGCCTCAGGGGAGAAAGAGAGAAAGAGGAGAGAGAGAGAGAGAGAGGAGAGAAAAAAAAACAAGGTTGGAGAAATCTTATTGATTAGCAGTTGTCGCTTCCCTTTTCTTTATCTCACTATGGCTCTCCCTTTCTGCCTCACTCACTCCCTATCTCCACTCCACACTTTTTTTTTTTTTTTTAAGTTTTGATGGGAGGATGAGAAACCTTTTGTAGGACAGGCCAAGAAAAAAAAGAAATCTTACAACTTTAAACCTTCTGCTCTCTCGCAGGAAGTGACCGGACGGAACAAAGCTGCAGCTTTAACTCGTTTTATACGTCTCGTAAAGAGTTTTTACGCATCTGAGCACACGTGCGCGTGAAGTTCACGCGTCATGAGACTCTCAGAAATGTCCAACTTGCTCGAGGCCTTTTTTTTTATTCTATCAAGTTGCGTCTAATTTCCCTTCAGACCTTTAGGCTAAACATTAGCTTCATAGATGCTGTCAACACTGATTTATGATCCACGCCTACGTGTAATACAGGAAATGAAAAAGAATAATCAATCTTATCTCATTCTGATGTGCTCATGTTTTGTCTGATTAGTATTCTGTGGGTAATTGACACAATTGCAGCCAAAGCTCGGTTCATTAATGTTAAGACAGATTGCTGCTCGTTAGAGCCACCATGTGGTGCAAACACAAACAGCAGCCATCTTTGCTCGCTCCACAGTGGAGTTTAGTCTTAACAAAATGTCATGTAATAGTAATCAGTGCAATAAGTAATAATAAGACTGCGTTATTGCCCTTGAGAGGAGGGAGGGAAAAAATGCTTCAGGTTTATAAATTAAGAAAGAAGACGGGTGCTGAATAAACAGGTGGACTGCCAGTTAGGATCAGTGATACGCTGGCTGGATGGAAAGAAACACAGGACAAGAGGGAGGGAGGGATGAGGAGGGGGAGCTCAGAGAGAGAGAGAGGGATGAAAAGAGGGAGCCGGGAAAGAAGTACCATCTGTTTTTTAGGCACAAGGAAGATAAAAATGTGAGTAGCGCTCAGAGGCAGAGTGTTAGCATAGACTCAGGGTGTGAGAGGACTCGGCGTACAGGGGGGGAGGAAACTACAAGGGGCACGGAGAGGTAAGGGAGAGAGGGCAGATAAGAGGGAGGCAGACAGATGGAAGACAGGAAGATGAGAGAGGGAGAAAGAGTGAGAGAGTGAGGCGGACAGGGGGGGACCAGAGATTGGGTCTGGCAGCGGTGTGAGCGCACTGGGCACACTCACATCAGGAGGGGACATGACTCGACATGCCGGCTCAGCCCAGCTGGGTCAACGCTCGGTGCTGCCATGTTGTTTTGGCTTCACTTCTCCGACACACACACACACACACACACACGCACGCACGTGCACCAAACTGACAAACAAATCCAGTTACCCCCAGCTCCCTCTCTCCCGATATCGAGACACACACTCACTCACAGGCAAACACACACAAGCTCACACCCAAAATGCCATGGTTTTGGCTAGAGCCGGCCGGGCGGGCGAGGGCCCTGGACTAATGGAAACGCCAAACTCGTTACTCTAACGCTGGGTGACAAGGGCACCTTGGGCTGCAGATGTTCCTGCTGATGACAGATGGAGCCTGGCACTGCCAGGGGACAGTGGGCCAGGCCTGCGCCAGCTCCATGCCACCTGCACCCCTCCTCTGTACCCCTCCACACAAAACTCAAACATGCACACACTCCCTTGCTTTCTCACTTGGCCTATCTCTCTTGAACACTGGCGCACTGCCCCCTCCAACCCTCCAACCCTCTCTCTTTTCTACCCCCACCTCCTATGTGTCTGTCTCTCTCTCAATCACTCACACACACACTGGCATGCTACTCTTCCTCCTCTGCCCACTGTGAGGATGACTGTTTGTGGACAGATATCTGTGACACTGGCAGAATGTGTTGGATAAATTGCGTCTGTATTGGTATTGATCTTATTGACAGAGCAGAGCCGAAATGAGTTGTTTCACGGCCGTAATTCAAGAAATTAACAAACTGTTTTGGCGCGCGGCGTCCGATGAGCGCTGTAAACAAAAACGAGTTAGCAATGTTTGCCGCGCATTCTGTCGGCGCTATCTGAGCGTAATCCATGTAGCCGCTTCCACTTTCTGCTGGAAAAGTGGATTCCAGATCAGCTAATGCATGATGGAGACTGTGTAATGATACCATTTATCTTCATGGAAGTGGTGACAGGATTCTGGAGGTGATTTCGCAGGCCTGGCTTCAAAGAGACAGTCCACCAGGATAATTTGCTTGGTGCTGTTAGTCGCCAGATTACCAAAGTGTGCTCAGCTGTAATTTTGATGATGGTGGTTTTCACAAGGCTTTCATCTCGCTGATGAAAAAACTGTCTTGAATGTCATCAGTGATGTGTCACCACGCGAAGGGCAGCTCATTCTGCAGAGAAATTTTTTTTTTTACATAAATATGTAACGCTGCAATCACATTTCTCATTATCTTCTGGTGAAATGTTACAGATAAATAAAGAGGAAATGAGCCGCAGTGGACGGACACATGAGGACAACAGAGGGAGGTAAACCCACGGTTCACATCAAAGTCTTTTTCTCTCAGAAAATTTAGATGAAATTCTGGAGAAGCGGCACGCCAACTACAAATCCAGGAACATCGACTGTCGGCCTGGGAATCCAAGCATTGAAAGAACACCAAGACACCAGAGATTCATATGTTTGCCGTTTCATAAATTTTGATAAATCTGACCAGGCCCGGTAGCCAAAGTTATGTCTCCAGCTTTGGCGTGGTGTGGTCTTTCCCACTGTTGGAATTTGTGGACTGTGCTATTGAACTACTCTGTGATTAATGTGTATTTTGACATTGAAATCTTCTCGAGCGCGCTGACAACATTGTGCACTGACCATAATCAAAGTTTCATGGGAGCTTGTGAATCTGTCAGCTTAAAAAACACTCAGCAGATTCCAGCGCTGTGCAGAGCTTTTTTTTTTTTTTTTTTTTTGCAGAGCTACGTATGACCGCCTTTTCTCTGCTTCACCCTCCTCCACCCTCCTCTACACTTTCACTGCTCTTGCATCAAGTCAACATCCCCTTCCACCCCAGCTCCCCTCCTCTTACCCACTTCATCCAAAAACCATGTGTGGCGTGTCATTTCAACTCCCTCCACGCTGAAGAAGGGCCCCTAACAAAACAAAACAATTATCTCTCCCCTCGTTAGGACCTGGCTCGCATCTGCTCTCCCTATTTAACTCCCCTCTTTCTCCGGCCGGACCCGGCCTTCGCTCTCTCTCTCTCTTCCGTAGCTGTCTCTGTGACAATAAGTTGAGCTGAGAGTCTCTTAAGTGCTTCTGGAGTGGAGCGTTTAGCTGATTTTAGGCTTCATGTTTCTTTTAAAGGCCTCGGAGGCACGGGGAGGTTGTGGCATGAAGGAGAGGGTGAGGTGCCCATGAGAGGAAGATTAAGGCAAGGCAGGAGGGCGAAGTAGCCCGATGGATGATGGCATGTAGTGGGTACGAGGTGGGGCGCTGATGTGCGCTGGTGAAGAGGAAGGGGAATGGATGGGGTTGGCAGCGGGGCGGGTGAGTAGGTTTCACCGTGCCAGCTCTTAATTACTTTAATTGGAGTCATTAGCTAAGTGAGCATGAGAGACATCACCTGCATGGCATGCAGGACCGCACCTGCCACAGCGACATTGCTATCATCATCACACTCCAGGGTTTACTGACAGCTCAACACTCAGCTGCACTGATGCTGCCACACCGAGGCTACGAGCACGAACACAGTCAGAGCGCACAACGCAAACACACAAATATCATCGCGTATGCGTCATTTTTATGTTACCTGCAGGTGAGGGGTCAGTGGGTCAAAGTGTGTCTTCCTCAACTACCGATCAGACAGACTTAAAACAATAAAGTCCTGGGCTGTGTCCCATTTCGTATATGTCTGTTAGTACACTTCTATGCAGTACACTACGTACTTCCTGGTGTAGTTGACTCAGTTCAGGTACGGCCTTCTTCTTTGCTCAGCTGCAACCACGTGGAGCATTAGAGCTAACATTTACCTGCCCAAATATCAAACATATGTACAACTTACCTTTGTATATTGTGTTATTCACCACGACCACTTCAGCTCCAGCAGCTTCCTCGGCCGCCATTTTCACAACACCGATAGTCCCTTCCCTTGGCGACATAGCCAGCATGGCAACCGGTGAGGGCGAGAAGCGTCCAGCGCTCCACACTCAACCTTTCGACCGAACCATCCGGGTACTCACAGTACGCTGATGAGTGTAAGTATGGGAGTACAAGAACTGAGACACACTGACAGTTTCACTCACATTGATATTGCATGTGCAATGGTTTCTCTTAAAGATTACAGCAGGCTAAAATCAGGAGGAATAATCTAATATATACTTTTAACTCTGCACACTCAAATAAGACAGAAAGTTATGAAACTCGATGATCTGATTTATTCGAATGCTTTTAAATTCATCCTGAAAGATTCATGGCTCGTACTGCCCTTTTTTATGTTTGTGAGGATGTTATGTGTTGTAATACTGTCTGCTTAGTTTTAGTTTTAATGTACTTGTTCTCCTTGTTCGTGCCGCTGGCTGCCTTGGCCAGAAAAAAAGGAGAAGTTTAATCTCAGTGGGACGTTTCCTTAAATAAAGGTTAATAAAATAAAATAAAAAATAGTTTTGTGTCATAAAAACAACTCCAGAAAGTTTCATGCTGCATTAATAACGGCTGCGCTCTGATTTACTTCTGTTTTTTTCCTTAACATGTTATTAAGGTCTCCTGAGGTTGAGCCTCTGCTTATTTATTTCGCTGCGTTTCACTGAGCAGACACCTGATGTACCTCAGCATAAGCGGCGTGTCTTGTAGGAGGTGGACAGCCTGGATAATCGCTGTACACATATGGATCTACAGCACTTACATCTGTTGTCTTCATTATAGCTGTGGTGTGACTGCCAGAGTCCAGTCAGCAAAGACAGAACAGGTACACACACACACACACACACACACACAGCATTAGTTGTGGTACTTTTAGCAGTTTAGTAGTAGCGGTAGCAGCAGCTACTTAAACCCCTGCAGGATTTTATCCAATGACAAACTTTGATGTTCAGATCCGCAGGCTACACCTTTCTCTGTCCTCCTCAGCACCCAACAGACAGCCTGGCAGGCGAGCTGGCAGCCAAGCAGAATGGCAGTAGGCTGGCAGGCTTAGCCCGGGGCACCATCTCCTGCAGAGCCAACTCTGACCAGCTGGTCCGGACTAACACCACAGAGCGAGCATGTACCGCCGTATCAGTGGGGAAGGTAGACGTTAGCTGCGGTCCAGACACCCTCACACCTAGAGCCTGACACCTACAGCAGTAAAACCTGCACCGGTGGGATTTAGGTGAGAAGACTCTGTCTGGTCTATGACTTAACAGGTCATCGCATTTCTCCCGGCACACCCTGTCACTGTCCCAATTTCTTTCCACAGAGTGGATGATGGACCCCTGTTCGCTCTCACTTGCTAATGCCAGATCTACGAGCCTGATCCGCAGTCCAGTCTGATCCAATCTACCACGATGGTTTAGCTCCAGCAGAGCCCCAAGCGGCTGAGCAAAATCTGGTGGACCTTCCTCTTCCAGCACTGTTCAGCTGGTTAGTTAGCTCAGCGCTGTTTGGTCTACTTAGCCATAGCTATAGATACAGAGGGATGCACAGGTGCACCACAATGATCTAACCTGGGAATATTTGTTTTTCTTAAGCTAATTACCATAATAAGAGCCTCAATAAGCAGCTCACATGCTTAATTAAGTATCTTTATTGGTTTTTCAAAATAAAACGTCCACGTAAACGTGCACAATTAGGCCCCAAATCCTCCATTGACGTTTCAGTTCCCCTCTTGACACACCTTGATTGACCTGATATCATTATGTGTCTGCCTCCATCGCGCACACCTCCCATCCATTTCCACGTCTGACAGTTAAAAGGCCTACACACACAGAGAAAGAGCAGGCAGCTCATTGTGCGTTTTAAAGCGCTAACTAGGCCACTTAGCACCCCGTGACGCTGATCTGATCCCCGAGGCGCTGAACTTGGCAGCGGGCCCTCCTCCTTTTCGCTCCTTCCTTTCCCCTCGCCATGGGAACCAGGCCATCCTTAATGACGCAGGAGTGCTCCGCCGGATCCCACAATGCAAAGGGGGCTGACATCTGTCTTGCTAAGTGGTGCACTCTCTTGTGCACCTTGTTTGTTCAATCAACAACCCTCCCTCCCCCCACCAACACCGCCAACCCCCTCCCTCCCTCCACTATTTTCTTTTTTTATCTCCCTTTTTTATTTTTTTTTTTTAGAAAAAAGACAAAAAGATTCGAACAAGAGCGGCGCGGCATTGGAGATAGTGAGATCACGACTCTCCCCTTCGCCTCCGTCATCACAACAGCACAGTGAGAGGACCATTGTGCAAAGACAGAGATGGATGACGAAACACGGCGCAGATTTTCGTTATGAATTACAGCCTCCTTCACTGTGAGGAAATGTAGTTTTGACCGCTGTCAGTGAGGCTGTACGAGCCTCCAAACCTCTCCACGAAAAAAAAAACAAGCGCCTGATTAAAAAGTGGCCCCTAATTCCACATAGTTAAGACCTGGGCAAATATTTGTCCCATCAATCTTGGAAAATATAGCCATCAACACCAAGATGTTAATCACATGCTAATGGAAACCGAAGGGACTCAATGCACCCCCGTAGTGCAATGAACGCTTTCACTTTTTCAGAAAAGCCCACGTGAATGCAAATGGCATCTAAACAGTCGTTTTGACAGCATGCCAAGGCAATGCAAAGAGCCCCCTTCTTTATGCTCCTCTGGGAATGTATGTAAGGACGTGTGGGATGAGTTCACTTTACCAGGCCCAGGTGCCAGGATATAAATGAATAATAGGTTTTATAGTGAAAAACACACACACACACACATAATCACACATGCCCACTCGCTCAAGTGCATCTGTGGTGAAGGATGTTCAAATTCCCACAACTACACTGAAAGGAGATGGGGCATGAGAATAGGTGGTTCCTATACATAATTCAGGGGTCCGTGCTGAAACAATTATGTTTGCTTACTGCTAAGTACCCCGTGCTCAATAGCTCATTTGCTCTCTAGTTTGGTGCTTTCAGGTGTAAGTGCTACGTGCTAAAAGTCGGTGGAACGCGGCTTTTTAATAAAATATAGGAGCAGACACTTGAAATGCTCGAATACGAGTGGGTGGACAAAAAAAACACAAAAACAACAAATGCTCTGCGTGTTTTTACTTGAGCTTTGCATGCAAACTAGAATGCACTTGTGAATCTAACAGTGTTTGGCAGGAAACTAATTAGCAACGCGAGGCAAAAGGAATGTGTACAAATAGGACATTTTAATGACAATATTACAGATCATAATATTTCACTTTAGATTCATCTAAACACATTTTATTTTTTCAAGTCCAGCGTGGACGTCTCCATCTGTTACAGCAGAAAAATGCATGACCGAAATATAGGTCACTTTGTCGTCAGTCAGTGGTGGAAGAAAACCACCAGAATCTTACTGTGAATAATAAATTCAGGCTCATAATGAATACAGATACACATATGCACAGATACATATGTAAATAAGTGTCACACAGCGTGGCTGGCAGTGATTTGACAGAGAATAAAGGTGTCAGTCCAAACGTGCGTCCTTTATCTAAACTGTAAAAGCAGCTGTGAGGCGTTTACAGGTGTGTGCTCGCTGCGGCCTCTGCACTCTTTTCCTCACGGCTCGTCTCACATTTGCACTCCTCCACCACCATCACTCGTTTCTCCCGGACCTCGGCTCCACAGCGCAGAGGCACGGTCACAGTGTGAGCTTTGGACGGGCGCAGCGGGAGCAAGGAGCCCGGTGTTGGTGGAGGGCCCCCGTCTCTGCGAACTCCCCTTCAGACGGGACAAACAGGGAGCTGCACTGGCCGAAACACAGCTTGTTGTGCACCGTTATCGTCTCACATCCGTCTGCTGTTACACGCTGTTAGGATGACAGAGAGGGGTGAGATTAGGCTAAACATCTCTGCAATATTGTCTGTCTTAATTTACCTCTGAGGGTGTAAAAATCAACACTTTGTGTTTATGTAATTCCACACCATCACAGCTAATCCTCCACCAGAGCCATAAAGAGCTTTTATGAGAGAAAAGACATCTCTCTGATTGCCTCTGAAACAGTTCCTAACATTATCAGCTTTATTTTATTCGACTGTGTAAAGAATCACTCATTTTAATGCTCTTGTTCATGCGTTGCACAGACGTCTATCTGGCAGAGAAAGGAAATAAAACCCTGGCATAACACATCACATGAAAATCTTACCTGAGTGAAAGGCACTGCAGTGCACGTCTGTTTAGCGTCCTTCAGGTTGACCGGCAGGGACATGGTCATCTTCTCTCCTTTATTTGTGGCTCTCTGCCACATCTGCAGGCCTTGCCTCTTCTTTAGTTCCATCTCAGTCGGGCTTTTAGGATGCAGGTGGTGCAGTGGATTCACTGCGGTCTTTGGGGCCAAGGCCGGACCTGGACGCCCATGAGATAGGAAGGAGGGGAAGGACAATCTGGAGCTCAGGGACGGGGCTCTTCTGGGAGTCAGCCCCCTTCTGAAGAAGCCTGACTGGGCGAGAGCACGAGGGTCCAGCTGCACAACCTTAACTATTCCCTGAGGGTGTTCGTCCGGTCCGCTGCCAGATGATTCAAATTCGACTCGTGACCCTTTCGCAATGTTATCAAAAGTATTGTGAGGGAATGTAAAAGCTACAGCTGTCCAACTTGACAAAAAGACAAGGCTGAGAGTGAAAGACATTTTTTAGCACAAAAAAAAGGTTCAAAATCTCAAAATCTGACTAAACAACTAAAAGGTTAAAGCAAAAATGAAAATAAATCTTTGTCTGGTGGTTTGGTCCAAGGTTCCAAAAGGCAACCTTGCTGTCAGTGTTTGGTCACTGTGATGGAGGGACACTTATATGCAGGGAGCTGCTGGTTCTCACCTGTGTTTTAATGTGGAGAAGGTGTCGCAATTCCCACACCGGATCAGACATCACACCAAGCTTAAAACTGCAGGTCGTGGATGGTCGCCAGACCGAGGATTTCAGTTTCAAGGTGAGCGTTGAAAACACGGTCATAAAAAATCTTGGGCTGATTACAAGGATGCAGAGTTGGTTTGTTCTGAACTGATTTTGGTCACTTTAATTCATTTATAAGTGTTTTACGTGGAAAAATTAAAGATTTAATTAAAAAATTAAAAAGCAGAACAGTTTGAAGTTTCATGTCTCTGCGCTCACAGAAGATTTGAACATCAAAAGATATTTTCTGTATAGTGTGCTGCAGAATACGCCGCTTAAAAATGACTCAAAATACAAGAATTATATTTGATTTATTTATGCAGGATGCATATTAGTACTTACAGATTATCTGACATTTTTTTTCATCTGAAAAACATGCATAGATTTATAATCTTACATAGAGATGTGTCACTTACTTCACAAACATTGAATGCTTCAGGAAGACTGGTGCTATCCATCCAACAATAAGACTTCTCATCAGCAGGTGTTTTTATCACCTTTGGCTGTAAAGCTGTAATGACTTTATGCTCTTTGTGTAAACAGGCCATCTCCTGTCCACTTATTCCCACAAGCATCTTCTCAGCCTCTCCCTTGACGCCCCATCATTACACCATTAGACTTCACTGCGCTCTGTCACCCGTGACGTGATCACACGTCGACAGCTTTTTAATAGAAAGGCTGTTTGACTTTCTCATAGAGACCTCAATGTTAAGAGGCACTTTCCCTCCACGTCTGTGTCCGTCCAACATCCAACATCCAACATCCAACACATCACGTCAGAGTCCGGATAGATTTTCTCATCCACACTGACCTGGAACATTCATACACCGGTCGAAGCGGTCAACTTATGACAATATTAGTAGTAATGCAGAACGTGTGAGGATGTGTTCAGTATTAATGAATGGAAACGTCACCTCATGCTGCAGGAAAAATGTTTTCCACAAGAGGGCAGGGTTTACAAAGGATTATCACGCCTGCTTATCTCACTGCTCTCTGTTTAAGAGCACGGTCACATTTAAAAAGAGTTTTTAAAAGAAGTTTTGTTTCTCACACACTCTTACAGGATATGCACTGTTCTTCAGTAAGTACAGTTTTGACTCCACCTTGGAGGACGGTACTCATGTCTCTGTCTCTGTTGTTCAATCCTGTTTTCAGGAAGTGAAGAAGTTTATTCAGTCTTCTTTCTCTCAGGATTTATTTGATTTATTTTGCACAAGTTCCTGCTTCTGTCACTGATTCAGCCAAGAGTAATAAAGTCAATAAAACCAGATAAAAAGCAGGCTGGGTAAAAAGTATACAGGATGTCTTAAAGTGAACAGTAGCAAAAAATGGTGCAGGGCTGATGGTGAGAAAACTCCTGGATCAAATGCTGGGATGAGACTGAGCTGGACATGGCAGGGAAGCAAACCTGACCACTACACCTAACCCAGGCAGTCATAAAAGAAGTTCACAGAAATCCACAAGGTTGGCCGTGCATTGTTACCACGAAGGAGACTGAACAATCTGGGGGAGTCTGGGATGTTGAGCACACGGGGAGGAGGAACAACAGGAAACAGCAGGAAGGGAGGAGGCACAATGCCCTCCTTTAAAACAGGAGAGTATAAACCTGCTCAGGAAACTATTGAATTTGTGAGCTGTGTCCTAATCCTAAACAAGAAAGTCTCACTGTCAAAAGACGTGAAGGCCAGCCTGAAAGCATCAGCCCAGGAGGTGGATGTAGATGTAGTAGTCCACCTGGTCTCCCTCTGGCCCATCACTGATACAATCTGAAAAGCTAGGCACATTCTGAGGATATACTGGATTTAGAGATTGCTTTTGCCTCCAGGCAAAGATGTTTTGAGCCTGGGCAGACGGTAAACACATGTGAGATCACAAAAATACCTTTGAAGATACAAACTGATGCCAGATAACGGGTAAAAAATAATGTTTGCTTTCTCACTCAGAGAAGTCTTTACTGCCAGAAAGCAGTGTGACTTATTACGCCCGAATGTGTTTCTGTTTCTTATTAATGCATAGCAAATCACAACACTCTGTCACGCAACAACTGTAGCTGCTGTTAGCTCAGTTAGTTAGCTGGGCTGCCCAAAACTGTGAGCTCAGAGTGCAACTTAGTGTTTGTACCACAGGCGTTTTGGACCACCAGAACCGGGGTTGGTGAGTGGGCAATGTAACCGGGCTCAGCAGCCTCTATGGACATAATGGCAGAGGAGAAGAGAGTGAAGAGGACGTTGACGGAGGAAGCTAAGAAGAGAAAAGGAGAGAGTGAGCGAGCAAGAAGCCGCCGGACAAGAGTAAATCTGGGACTTTGGCTGTTAGCAAAGTAGTCGCTAGTTTTTGATCATAAGTAATGTAATCAGAACAAATACTCGAGTACAGCTGAACATATTTACCACAGTGGGATTACACTCTGACACTGGGGGGAGAGCTAAATGCTAAACACTTATAATACAATATGAATCACAGTCACATGTTGCATGTAACTGCAGTTCAAACCGTTTTATGGTGACAATATTTCAGATTGTGACGCCAGTGAGGACGGTAATCAGGTGTCTGTGGCGCAACATGTGACGGGAAAAGCTGCCGCTTCAGCAGCCAGCAGCGAGCACTCAATAAACTTCACTAACTAGCCTCCGCTGAACACACCCGCATGCTGACACACACTGTAATCTGACGTCAACTGTCTTTTCATGTATCTGTTAGAATGTCATGTACTTTTACTGCATAAAGGAAATTAACCGTGTTTTTTAACCGTTGACTGTAAGGCCACGGGACACTGACTCACATTTCCAGTAATGATGACTCTTTGGATAATGTGTGATAATGATGTAGAATTCATTTAAATCAATAAAATAGCTCATGTGAAAGAGAATAAGTGCATGGCCAAAAGAAAAGAGATGCAACTAAGAAGCTAAAATCAAGAAATATTTCAGAATCTGTAAAACAGATCTTCACAGTAAATTCTCAGCCACTTTCCCCAAATTTAAAAGTGCATTAGCTGATAAGTGTGGCCTGAAGTGATGTGGCAAACATGCTAGCAAACAGCTGCTTATTTATTATTTGCAGAAGTCATGTAAATGTTCTCTCCACTGAGGATCAGAATTGTGATATACACTGTTACTGGTCATGTCTTGTTGAATCATGTTTTCAGTTCTCCTTCTGTCTCACCTGTCTCGTCTTTTAGGTCTCCACCCTCCCCCGTGTGTCATCCCCGCTCCCTGACTACCTGCCTCTCTCAATGTGTTTCACCTGTGCCTGATTGTGTCTGAGTTTCCTCTCCCTTTTTCCCTCTGTATTTAGTCTCTGTGCTCCCTTTGTTAGTTGCCAGTTCGATCCAGCGTTTCCTCGTCTTTAATATCCAGTTTTTGATTGACCTGATTCTTGACCTTGTGCCTGTTTTTGACTACGATTCTTGCCTGATGATTGTGTACCTTCGCCTTATTGCACCACCAGATATTTGTCTAGTAAACGTTTTGCATTTTTGAACCTGTCTCTGCGACTGCATCTCGAATCCTCCCGTGTGCCTCGTGATAGTTGCCCGTAAAGTTGGAATCAAATATTTTTATGTGTATCTTCTCTAAACTTTATTGATCAATCTCTTCCAAATATGTCACAGTGAAAATTAAACCACAACTAACCTGGTGCGTATAAACGGGAATAAAAAGAGGAATGTGTCTGAAAACTAAATTATTTCAACTTTATGGGCAACAGTGTATTTAACAAAGCAAAAATCCATTTGTGCACTAGTCTGCTGAGCGGCGTCTACTAAATGTTGAGATCCGATAAACACAGACACATTGGTGCTTTGTTCAGACTTTTAATCTTGATTGACCCGAACCTGAAGCATGTTACACGTTTACAAAGTGAACATATGAAAACATGTCTATGAAAGTCTGCTACAGAAGAGCTTCATCGATGTATAAATTAAAAAAAGAACAGGTGAAGATTGTGATGTTTATTGTTTCAGATGATCAAACGTACAAAAATAAATTGTATCATTTTACTGCAGTGAACAAACATGTGCATCATTACACCTGTACAGCATGTATCAGCACATATGATGAGAGTCGACGATAGCCCTTCTTAAAACATAAATAAATCACAGTAGAAATGTGCACAGATACAGTTTTGAAACCTCCGCTCCGTCTTTGATTTTAATGCTCCACATGCCAGAAACACGCATGTGGAGCACTAAAATCTGTTTTTAATCCAAAAAATATATATATACACAGCAAAAGTGAAAATTTCTCCAACAATTATAACATCGTTATCTCGACCCACACAGGAAACACTACGCCTTGGTGCCGATCTTTTTGTAGAGAACCATCGAAACCACCATCGCAGCAATCTGTGAAGACAACAACACGTCATCTGAACACAGTGCAAAGGACTCAGGCGACATAACAGCCCACGTTTACGGTTCATAAGATGAGCAGTCATTTGTGTCTCTGTCCACCTGATGAATGAATGATTAAAGTCCAATAACACGTTTTTTAAGCTCCTGAGGGAAATATCTATCTCTTCTGCTACTAAATGCTCCACCATGTTCACCATCCACTCTACTGTGTCTGCTGTTTGGTGTTAAGCAGGTACAACTCTATCCACTTTACAAGTCATAATATGTGTCTACAGATTATTATTCTGATTCTGATCATTATATTTGTAACAGTTTTGAGTTTGTTTCTGTGTCTCCTGTTTTATTTTGTACTTCCACCCTGTCTGTCTTGTCTTATTCTACTTCCTGTCTTGTTTCCCGCCTTTTTTGATTTTGCACCTGCCCCTGATTTGTTTCACCTGTCCCTGATTAGTTCCTTTGTTTCCTTGTCTGTCTGTTTTTTGTGTCTTCTACTTCTCTGTTTTTGCTCTTTGCTTTTGCCCTTTTCTGTTTTTCCTGGACATCCAGCCGCTTTTGATTATTAAAGTTAGCTTTTGTTTACCCACACCTGCCTGCATTTGGGTCCTTTCCTGTAACCTCCCCACTCCCCCGTGACAATATTGGCAGATATAAGACAAGACAATATGAGAATGCAAAGAAAAACAGGTGACAGCTTTTAAGATATTTTGCTCTAATACCTCTATAAGAGCATCTATGTCCCTGAGCTGGATTTCTTTACCTCAAGAGCAGCGATTCCTATAGCCACGCCTGCAATGATCAGAGCGTTCTCTTCTATCAGCTGCAGCAGCTTCTTAAAGCAGCCGTCAATCATCTGGAAGAGAAACACAGACGAGGGTCATCTGACGCACTTTATCAGTGTTAATAGTTTTGCTGCTAAAGTGCATAAAGTGACGTGCAAAAAAGCTGGTACCGAATCTTCTGCGAACTTTTCACTGCAGACGCGCACGGTGATGGTCGAATTGCAACATGTTTCTGGATAAACGCCCTCTACGTTGTTAAAAGGGGAGCCGTCGAAATCTGTGTAGTTCTTGTATCCGCAGCACTGAAACTAGAAGAAAACCACAAAGTGTTAATCCCAAAAATGGTGCCACAAAGTTAGCCTCTAAAGTATTCACTTAAAAATGCATCGAAATAGAGTACCTGTGTCATGGTGGCGTTCCAGAGGGAGGTCAAACCTTCATCTTTTCCATAGTCTGTTTGAATACTTTTTCGTACTTCATCCTCCAGACTCTCAAGAAGCTGATCAGCCTGAGAAAGACACGTTGGCAAGCATCGATCCATTTTAGCTTCAGGCTTTTTCAATCTGACAACGATTGCAGAGCACATCTTGTTTGTTTTTGTTGTTGCAGTCGAGAGCCACTCACCACGCCCTGGAAGACGAGCAGCACCACAGCTCCCGCGACCTCGACGAGGAAGATAATCAACACGATGCTGAAGAACTGAACGGGGAGAAAAATGATAAATGACTCAACAGGCCTGAAGAAGGAACATTTAAGCAGCTCAGTTAGCAGAAAGACTCAAAACACTGCAGGCTCTATGCTAAAATATTTAACAGGTTCCCCTCACATTCATATAAATGAGAAGGCATTTATTGAACTATCTGGTGAAATATCATTTCAACATTTGCAGAAATCAGATTTCATCTCCAATAAACAGAAAGAAGCCACTTTGAACAAACATGCACGAGTAAGAGATCAAATAATAAACTCAGAATGAATCATTTCTCCGCATGAACAGGTCTCCAACATGGCTCACCGTCAGCAGCATACACCTGCTCTCCCTGACAGCCCCGCAGCAGCCCAGGAAGCCGATGACCAGCAGCACGCAGCCCACTCCGATGAGCAGGTAGCTGACGTTGACCAGCTGCGATAACCCGGACGGAGTGCCCTCCACCTTATCCAGTAGGCCCAGCAGAGAACCACTGTCCACCTTCACCCAGATTCCCACGCCCAGGATGGACGCACCTGCAACCTGCATGAGAGGCGGGGAAAGAAAGAAGGACGTGGCATTAAAGGATGGAGAAATATGGTCGAATAAAGAAACGATGCAGAGCCAGAAGTCATGCTAAGTGCTAAAGCTGCTAAAAAATACATCAGCCTGACAATTATTAAGAAAATATTAGTTAGAATAGTTCTTTGTTTCATCCGTACAAAAACTAAAAATTGTGCTCTTGCAGGTCGGTTATGTGCCGGACTATTTCTTGGCTGGGAGCAGTGACTTCCTGCTGGATGTTGTTACCTTCAGACAGGCTAACTGTTTCCTACCGTTTCCAGTCTTTATGCTAAGCTAAGCTAACTCTCCTTAGCTGCAAAAGTGGTATCAATCTGCATGTATAACTCTCTGATACATTAATGTCCGTATGTGTTGTGTCTAGTTTACTTTACTCCAACTTACAAAGATGCCTCCATTGAAGATAAACATCATAATTTTGAGAAAGCTGGAGCAACACATCTTGACTGATTCTTCTGTTCACGCTGTTAAAAAACAAAAAGAGTTCATTAGTTCATAGACAGAATAACAGCATAACTGCTCACACTTATTTAAATTGTGCAGGGAATTTCAGCTGAGCCAACAACTTTACATGTTCCCTCTCACAGGAAAATCAATGACACGGGACAGTTTACAACAGGAGCGAGCAGCGACATGGGTCGAAAGGCATTTGCTTTGGTTGAACATTAACCACGGTAACCGGCTGAAGAACAGACAGGGTCTTAATCTCTCTTAAAATAAATAAAAAACGTTTTCATGACGTAATCCTAGGTTTCGGTTGATGCGTGAAAAGTTTCTTCATATCTACACTTTACTGTTAGTTTTGACCCCCCCAGCGAGTTATTTGAAGGATTCTCAAGCACACATTTAAGTCGCAGAGGGGAAAACTTCCTCCAGCTCTGAACTTCCATACTTTTTACTGTAAAATGGTTTTATGGTGTCTCTGTTATACTGTTAAAACTGAACACAACTTGAATTTGCAGTATGCATTAAAATGTGTGAAATTCAGCTCTAAAGAGAGGCCGTGTAAGTGTGTCATAGTTGTGTACCAGTTAATTAAATTAAAGTGCATGATAAGCATAAAAAGCTGTCTTATCACTTTACAGCAGTCAGACTGCAGGGAGCTGAGAAGAGCCCTCGACGTTACACAACTTTGCTTCCTGCCTGTCGTCTGTATCAGAGGCATGAGCTCAGTTTTATAGTTATTGATGTAGTGACTGGAACACTCAGTGAATGTCTGTCTGTTTCCACGAGGCAATAAACACCAGCAGCATCACATGCTGTTTATTTGAGTCTATTCAGTGGACTTAAGACTTGACGCAGCAAAACAGAACAAATGCAAGTTTTTACTGTAACTTGAAAAGTCAGAGAAAAACAGTTTAAAGTTCCTACATCAGCTTTGTTACTATAAATGTAACTGCTGATGGTTTCTATCATTTTAAACACAAAGAGGATTCAGTTGGATCATATTTGACTTATTCAGTCTGTAGCTGTCATATAGTGTTATTATTACAAGTAAATATGAAAACTACTAAACAGAATACTGAATAATGGACATCAGGTAATGAACCACCTCGCTTTGGATGGTAAACATTTGATTATGAGAGAAATATGAGGACATATGAACAGATCATCACCCCTCTGTGAACTTCATCAGCTATAACATGTTTTTAGATTCAAAATAACCTGCTAACATGTTGTAACCTCTGTTTTTTAAAGGTGCTCTACAAAGTTCTTCATATTATTATCATTCAGATAAAAGATTATTGAGTTGGATATTTTCATAAAAAAAAGTATGAAAGAGTGTGAAGCTCTTACCTGTACTGCAGAGAAGTCTGTCTGAGGTCTGATGAATCAGGAGTGTGTCTGCTCAACATGGCCTCCACATGCCCCTTTATCTTCTCACAGGTTACACACACACACACACACACACACACACACACACACACACACACACACACACACACACACACACACAGATGGTTTTAAAAAGGGAAGTTCATGCCCTGGACGTCACCGGCCAAAGTCCCTTGTTAAAATAGGAATCCAGGAACTTGTGACCAAAATAATAATAATGATGTTTAGAACTGATGACACAAAGTTCAAAACAAACAAAGAAAATCATAAAGAGGAGCCAATCCAAGGAATTAAATCATTTAATGTTGGAAGAAACACAAACTTGAAGTTAAACAGAAATTAAACGTATGATGTGACCGTTATAGGGACTAATTAGTAATCCAACACCGCTTGTGGAGAAGCATCAGACTTTTTCCTGTCAGAAGTGTTGCTCAATGCAGGAAAAGAACATTTACCCTTTTGTGCCCTCCTCAGATTTACTACCCTCTGGACACCTTCGTGGAAAAAATGTACACGCACAAATAACTGCTATAAAATCCTCATAGATCAATATTTTTTTCATAAATCTCTTAAAAAACTTCAAACTTGCTGAAAAACAGAAGTTTAATTATGCGAAAGATTAATTATTTATTACAAAAAAGAAAAACACAAAAAATTAATTATTTTCCATATATTAAATAGTAGAGGGGTTTTGGTGGTGATTAGAGTCTGATATGTCAAAGATCGGCAACAAAATTGATTTGATCGCATTAGTATTTTTATGCAGTGTCAGATTCTCCCTCTGCTTGAATCCCTCAATCAACTTCAGCCCTGATCAAAATCAACATCAGTTCATATAAACATAATAAACATTCAATCATTTTTAGGATTTTAACCCTTTAAAATCATAAAGTCCAAAACATTTTGGTCCTGGATTCCTGTTTTAACAACGGACTTTGGTCACCGGGAAATGTTGCTTGCCGGTGACGTCCAGGGCATGAACTTCCCTTTTTACAACCATCAGTGTGTGTGTGTGTGTGTGTGTGTGTGTGTAACCTGTGAGAAGATAAAGGGGCATGTGGAGGCCATGTTGAGCAGACACACTCCTGATTGATCAGACGTCAGTTTTGAGCAAGTTTGAAATTGTTTAAGAGATTTATGAAAAAAAATCATGCCACAAGCTGTAACACAGACAAAATGATCACCAAATCCAAAAAAAAGTTGAGAAAAATGTACAAAAATAAGCGTAAATAAAGGTTTACTGGGCGCAAATGAAAACCAGCACACATAACGTATAGATCCACGTCTTTTAATTTCAACTTTTAGAGGGACACGATAAACCCAGAAAGGAAATATTGAAGCATTAAACCTTTAAAAAGGTACAAAAACGAACAAAAGAAATAAAAATATAAATTAAAAGCAGCTGAGAATATTCCCTCCAAAACAATAACAACAAGTCTGGACTACACACATAGACCTGGAATGACACAGCACCTTTCAGGTGTGTCACAGGACACACACACAGCGCGCTCTGACGAGCCACAGTGATGCATTTTCATGTCACGCCCACAAGGGGGTAGCATGACTCAAGTAAATGGCAGGGATCCACCACGCCATGTTGATCTGCTTCACTGCCATTCACTCACCCACCCTCACCTGCAAACAGGTGCTGTTCCCCCACCCAAACAAAGACAGAATGAAGCAGCAGCAGAGGTGTCGGGGGCGATAAAGGCACAGCTGCTCGGTCAGTGCAGGTCTTTGGCATGTCAGCGTAACAGTCACGTTCAAATCATGATGAAGAGTCGCCACCAAGTTAGGAAAAGATCAAATGAAAAGGGAGCCAAGCATCCATGACAGTATTGCAGTAACATATATGGTGAAGTACATTCACAATGACAGATGACATCAGTTATCAGATCAGTTACTCTGTGTGTATTGATAGTTCTCAGCATGCGCAGCCGCCCTGGCTGCTGCCGGGCGTCTCCTTCAGGTCTGCTCCCTTGCTATTGGCCGTCGGGCCGACCTCGCCGTTGGGGCTCTCGTTCATCTTCTCACAGATGGCGTCCACGAGTTTGTCGAAAACCTGCTTCACGTTGATGTTGTCTTTGGCACTGGCCTCAAAGAACTGGAAGCCTGCACAGAGAGAGAGAGAGGTTATGAGTCCCTATAGTGATGTTTGGTTTGTGTGTCCTACCTGAGCATGTGATAAAAGAGTGTGTGTGTGTGTTTGTAGGTGTGTGTGCTGACCGAGCTCTGTGGCCAGTCTTTGGGCATCTTCAGTGGGGACCTGCCGGTCTTCGTCCAAATCCAGCTTATTGCCGACCAGCGCCACTTGAGCGTTTCCCCACGAGTACGTCTTGATCTGTGTCGCCCTGAGAAACATCAACACAACGTTCTCACAACCAAGAGACTGAAGTTTGTACATTTAATGCACGAGTCATCATATTCCAATAATAATGATGTAAATAATAACATAACACTCGACAACAACAAGCTTACATTGATGATGCTGATGACACTATATATATATATATATATACATACATACATACATATGATTTAATTTGCTGGTATTTATTTAAATTATTACTAAGGCTGCTGTTATTTTGCAGGGTTTTCATCCACGGCTCTTCACACAGTGAATATTTTACAATAACTGGAGGTAAATTGTCCGATTTGTGCCTATATATGAAAAAACTCCCACCATGAGCGAGCGCTTGGCGACAGTGGCGAGGAAAAAACAACACACAGCTTTGACGAATGCCTTTACCCCGCGGTTAACAGAGCCAAGCTGATATACGTGCTGTTTTGACAGTACGACGTCACGTGTTGAAGTCTACCCACCAGTCCTGTACGGCACAGAACGACTCCTGGCTCGTGATGTCGTACATCAGCAGGAACCCCATGGCTCCTCTGTAGTAAGCTGTAGTGATGGTCCGGTAGCGCTCCTGTCCGGCTGTGTCCTGAAAAAGACACGTGAGACATCCTGGGTCATCTTTGGAGGATCGGAGGCTTTTATTGTTTCAAGCACATCTCAATCTCAGAGGAAGAGAGCAAGCACAGTCATTGAATGATGAGTGACAGCAAGACAAATCTCCACAACACATACAGCGTAATCCTCAGTATTAACCATAGAAACAAAAATACAAACAGAGTCCAGAGGGAAGAAACAAATGTTTAACTTGGGTGTCCCGTGAAGGAAAGGTGAATCATTAACTCTCTTGCAACAGGAGCTAATCCGTCCCGTCATGTGTTGATTGTTGCCACACCCTGTAAATACACCAGGATGTGCGCCCTGCTTCGTGGCTATGCCTTTAGGGACAAAAATAAGTTCTGAGGATGTTAAAGCAAGACGCTAAAGCACTAAGAGACACATCTGAGGTGGGTACATTCAGAAACTGATGAATCTGAAAGGTTGAAGTGTTCTCCGCTGATGATCAGAGAGGCCAGCTAATGTCAGGTGCAAAATTACCTTCATGCACTCTGAAGATGGAGATTTAGGGCTTATCAGTGAGTGTCATACAGCATGAGTAGTTACCACGCTCTCAAACTCTGGTGTACGGTTTTACAAAGGGAGTTGAGCTTGTTTTAACGGCCCCGATCAAGATGCTCCGCTGCCACCAATACTTCCCCTCCCTCGTGTAACATTATGCAACTGTGCCATTGTTAAACAGAGCAGAGAAGCCACGCTATGCTGAATACATTAACCTAAAAGATGTATGACTTTCATCTGACGGCGGTGCTGCGGGTGAGTCCTCGCCTTCCACTAACATTCAGTAGTACATCTGTCCTGAGTGTCAGCATGCGCAGTAAGCACATTCACCTCCGGCAGCTCAGATCCATGCATCTTTCATGAACCCTGCCATCTGGGGACGATGTTAAACATCAACTGTCATTAACTCTGCAGTGTGAGAAATTAGTTTACGCCACAATCATGACAGGCAGCAGCGTGTAAGAGGGCAAACTAGGGGGGGGGGACGATGAACGGTCTGTGTTGTGTAACAACGCTTTCAAAAGCACTGTTTACTCTGTGTTTGGTTGAAGCTTTATTTTAGTCGTAAATGCCATTAATTACCTCAAGTGAATTACAGCGCTGACATTGAAGAGACTGCAGTCTGTTTGCTTTGCACAGCAACATGTGTGGAAGGAAAAAGCTTCCTGAGCTTTCTACTGGAGAATATTAGGAGGCTCTTTAAAGCAACATTGTGTAACTTCGTGTCTCTGTCATTCGTACGTCTGTTCTCACACTATGTAACTTTGGGAGTTGGGAGAAGTACGTAACGCAGTCAGCAGCCTCTATGGACATAATGGCAGAGGAGAAGAGAGCGAAGAGGACGTTGACGGAGGAAGCTAAGAAGAGAGAAGGAGAGAGTGAGCGAGCAAGAAGCCGCCGGACAAGAGTAAATCTGGGACTGACTTTTAGTGGTTGGTGAGAGCTTGGTGAAATAAAAGGCTGAAAGACAGACGCCGAGCTGGGCTGACTGCTTCTTGCAAAGCTGTCGACTCGCTAGTTTGATCAGTGCAGGATTTTGCTCCTTCCTAAACGCAGATACATGAAAATGGTTGTTGCTATTCTCTGCACATTTGTGCGTTATGTTGTTTTCAGTTCTGCAGCGTAATACAGTTTAAGTCTGTAAAATGAAAAACATGAAAATATTCAAACACACAGTAACGATTTGCACAAACCACATCAGTAAAAGTGTCTGCGTACAGATACAGCATATGGCTTTGGTCCAATAGAGCTTGCCCCGGGCTACAGGTGCAGAGTGGAGAGGTAAATTACCCTTTAGAGTATATAAACTGAGAACTGAACAACAATTAAACAACAATGGAACCAACACTGTTAACACGACATAAAAAACATCACAATCGGAGTGGTACCCTGAGAGAAACGGCACTCTGGAGTTCAATCTGGTCAAACTGCAACATTGTCTGGCAGCTTTTACTTCTCGGCTTTTGCACTGAGCAAACAACAGTTTGTGCCGGTCTTATCTGCCAGACTTCCACTCTTTCCTCCTGGAGAAACCTGATATATGAATGTCAACAGCGGAGTGGAGGAAAGTAAAGAATCTTTCATTAGCTTTGCTCCGTGATTCTTTTTCATGCCAGGATATTTTGCCAAGCTACACAGCACGACGTCCAAGCCAGTCAAAATGACAGTGACTATTACTAACGACGACCACGCCGCATCTACTGAGTTTAAAATGTTGCTTTAAACTGCAACAAACTGAAAGCCACATATCTTTGTCTGTAAAGTTTTAACTTTGGTCAACTCCAGCTATAGTAACAGTAGTCTATTTTTTGGCTAATGGGGGGCTGTTAAAAGATTAACTGAACGAGTAAATGCAGAAATAAATAATGAACATAATCACCCAGTGCACAAAGTTTATCATTATTTATAACTTGATTTGATCGCACTGGGTGTTGGATCGATCTAACAGAACAGAAGAAACTTCCAAATCCTGCAGCAGGTCCACCATCTGACAGACATCAATCTTCCTGTTTCAGCATATTTCAGAGGTCAATGTCTCAATTTGTCTCACCCAGATCTGAAGTTTGACCCTCTTGTCGTTCCTGTAGATGGTCTTGACCTTGAAGTCGATGCCCACGGTGCTGACAAAGGCTGAAGTGAAGGAGTCGTCTGCGTAGCGGAACAGGAAGGAGGTCTTTCCCACGCTGCTGTTGCCGATGATCAGCAGCTTAAACATGTAGTCAAAGTTTTGGTCGGCTGCGTCCCTCTGCTCCGGGCCCGACCCGGGATCTTTGGCTAGTGCCATCTGTCAAACGAAGCAGAAAGAATGACGGAACTCATTCATGGACAAAGATGGAGCCTGTGACCATGAAGAAAACAGCTAGTGCTGAAATTATTAGGTAATCCATGAAATTAGTCAGATATTAATCAGCAGCATGTTTGTTTTCTGCTTTTGTTTCATTGTTTTCTGATATTTTAAGGACTGAACTGTTAGCTGCAGCCACACAAACAACAACAACACACCAATACACACTTACGAGCTTTATTTGTGACAGCAGCAGTCTATAGCTGTATGACGTACAGTACAGTATGTGCAGGAACCAATAACTACAAGTACAAACCGAGCAGCAACCTCCAACGCAAGTGCTAAAAACTGCAGTTCCTCAAACGTCCACTTGAGGCTGGCTCCAGAAGTGAGTCAGTCTCCATAAGTCCCCATGTTCAAATGTCCAACTTCACAGCAGAAATAAACATGTTTACAGCCTGGTACAAAAAACAGTTTTGGTCTCTGTAGCTAATTTCCCCGTTCATGACAACTGTACTGAGGGTGAATTTATATACAACTCACCTGTTCAGGTTATATTAAGGCTTAACGAGACAAACAACCATTGACACCTACGGGAAATTTAGAGTCATCAATTAACCTGTTAGGCAGCGGGAACATGCAAACTCTGAGGCCCCAGCTGGTGTCAGGCAATGGTGCTAACCACTGGACCACTGTGCCGCCCTAATTAAAATGATAGGTATATCATGACACTTTCCATATAGAGCAGGTCTACACCGTACTCTTTATGATATTATTTACAGAGACACAACAGTTCCCAACATGAGCAAACACTTGGTGACAGTGGCGAGGAAAAACGAGCAGAACCCGGGTCATGGTGGACGGACGTCTGCTGCTGAGACTGATTATTTTAATTTAAAATGTACCCCGGGTGTCATGTTCTGTTAAGAAATTAGCTAATTTTCTATTTGACCTACATAAGTGATGACAACTAACAAAAAAAAGTGAACAAGAAGTCCAGGCTTTGCCTCCACACCAGTGTATTATAGAGGTATCTGCATCATGCAACAAGTATGTCAACTATCTCCTCAGCTGATAAAGTGCCTATGCCGGCGAGAACATGCAGCCAGAGGAAAGAAATCTTGCAGTTAGTCTGATCTGGCTCCATCACCAGCCTCCTTGGCTCATACTGGCTTATTTAAAGATTGCTGGGGTTTTGTGTCTGGGACAGCGATGTGCTGAGACAGTACTCGTGTGTTTGAATGTCAGAGTGAGGAATCTCAGCTATTTGAGTGAGTCAGGTTTGCGCTCACATGTCTGTAATTCATCCACCCTCATCGCTCTTAGCTCCTTCTCATCCCTGTTGTACGATGAATCACGGCGAGGGCGTCATCCTCCCCCCGTTCCTCCCCGGTATCACTCACCCACTTCTCTGGACTCATGTTACAAAACGTGCAACGGGCAATAGACTCTCCACCCATCCCTCAGTGTTTCATCCATCACCCATGTGACCATCCATCGACCCGCTGACACTCCCATTTAAACACACACACACACACACACATCTATCTTCCTTTACTCATATTCATCCATCTATGCATCCCTCCTGTCATCATCCATCCACATCATCTCACCCACTCCACACTCTCTCCTTCCTCCATCTCTCTCTCTGCATCATAAGGAGGCTGATCCATCCATCCATTCATCCACCCCACCCTCCTCTGTCAGACAGTCCCTACACTCCTCCACCCCCCCTCTTGATTGCTGAGATCTCTCTGGAGACCAGCTCAGCATTACCGCTTTCAATCCCATAAAGAAGGGCTGGCCGGCGTGCTGCTGCTGCTGCTGCTGAACACACTCAGCAAAACATCAATATCCACGCATGCGCCTGCACGTCATTTATGAAAATAGGTGCAAAGTGGTGCGCGTGGAGGTTTTTAAATTGACTTCATCAGAAGAAGACCTTTGATAAGAGATATGAGCTCCCAGCAGATGTTCACATCTGGTTTAAAGTGGGCGAACTTGATGGAAATGGTTCATGGAAATGGGGTGTGTACTTCCCAACACAAGGCTTCTGTTTGCATGAGGACACATGGGGATCGGACACTTGTTGACACTTAATTCATCTAATTATTTCCTGTCACAGGCGCACAGAAATAAAAGTTCATCTCCTGAGATGTAGACTGACTCTGGATCAACAGTTTGCCTCATTTGCCTGCACTGTCCTGCCATACGGCAGCTCAACCACAGCCTGATAAACCAAACCGTCTGTGTGAACGTGTCTCACCTTGGATCTGCTTCTCTTGAGTCCGTCTCCTGCGTCCTTCCCCGCGGGCTTCCACCTCTCTACCTGAAGGCGGCCGATCGGGTGTGCGCTGCGGTCGGACGCTCCTCTTTCAGGCGCTCCGCTCCCGGATCTCCAGACTGTGCATGTGCCTGTCACCGGGACACCCACCGTTTAACCAGCTGCCAAGTCAGCCAGAATATATACACGGCGCTTCCTGTCAAGACTTTCAAAATAAAACCATTAGCTCGCTATAAAACAATCTAAGAGCAAATCTGAGGATATTTGGAGGTTTGTTTGAGCAGCTCTGGAGCAATGAACGTGATTACTGTAATGTTATATGGTGGCTGTTAGATTTAAATACTCTATATAGCATCAATACTCAATAAAGGTCCAGTGTGTCAGGTTTAGGGGGCTCTATTTACAGAGTATAATATTCATATTCACATATTCATGTTTTATCAGTGTTTAATAAGATGAAAATCAAAATCGTTGGCGAGGGTGGTGCAATCATCAGCTACTACACATAAGGAGGCTGATTGATCCTACACACTGCCCCTTTAATGTTAACATGTGGAGCTGTAACTAAAGATTTCTTACTGTTATCCATCGATCTTATTTTAGAGGGTTGAAACTATAACTGTAAAAAATGTGACAATCAAATCTTCTCAAATAACTTCTGATCAACCAACCATCCCAACAGAAATGACAGATTTAATTTATGATGACATAAAATGTCAAATTAATGTTGAGCGTTCAGTTCATTAATTATCTAAGTTGTCTATTTATACATTTTAATGTGTTGAATCACTTTTACATCACCTGTTAATTTTATTTTTAAACCTGCCTCTGGTGTTTCGTCACTCCAAAGTGATCTTCAGTTTGGTACTACAGCGCATATGAGCAGCCAAACTTTTACTTTGAAGGTTAAATCACCTCATTCCGGTTTTATTTTGTCCCTCTCCGTGTGCTTGACGCAGTTTCAGTAGTAAACTTCAGGCAGCTGCTGGAGTGTGTGTAGAATGGCGCAGGCAGCCGTTACGCACCAGTTACGCATGACCTCACAGTTGAGCTGCTCCTCTCTGGAGCGTGGATAAAATATGGCAGCTGATTCGTTAAGTCTAACATTCCCATTTAGTACGCTGAACTTTAAAGATGTGACTGAAATGTTACAAGTGTCAGACAAACCAGTTCAGGCTTTATCAACAAGCATCAGCCTGACTGTTGAGCAATGCAGGGGAATCATGCACCCAGGCTCATTAAATCATGTCCAAACCAGATCAACTGTGTGTGTGTGTGTGTGTGTGTGTGTGTGTGTGTGTGTGCAAACCTGAAAACCATTGTTTGTGCTGTGAGGCCTTTTCTGTGAATACGGGACAGAATAAATCATGTTGGAGCAAGAGAGAAACTACAGCTTCAGGGCAGTGATGCAACAGACCTGCCAAAACTGCAGTGTGTTCAAGAGTTTTATTGGCACTCTGCAAACAAAAAAAAAACAGAGCGCAGCAGCACGCCCTGAACAATACAGACACAAAGACTTTACAGACAGTGTCACTTCGAATCACACACAAAGTTTCTCTGAATAAAGGAAAGAAGCTGCAGACTCACAGTCTGCATGAACAAGTCCTCCAAACCTCAACGTAACAAGAAACGTGAATATAAAATTTAAAAAGGAGCCTCCTAAATGGGACACACCGGACCTTTAATGCACACTTTCTAACTCCAACATGTCTGATCAGTCTTGAGTTCCAGCATCAACATGAGCAGCTGGTTTTTGGTCACTCACGCACCGGCGTCGGACCGGGTCGCTGCGCTCCCATAACCTGCAGAACTCCTCGATGAAGGGTCGCACCAGGTCCGGCTCCTCGGTGATGAGGATGTTCTCCATGTTGTTCTGCACCGCGCTCAGTGTCCAGTTGAGGGAGCCGGTGAGGAGCAGCCGGCCGTCCACCACTGCGAACTTGTGATGCATGTACACGGAGTTCCCGTCGCTCCGCACGCAGATCCCTGTAGGGCAGAGGGCAGGTGGAGGATGAGTCTTCAGACAGGTGTTGAGCTCTAGTTCGTCATTCTGGTTTGTGCATAAAGATTATCACTACAGAAGTATGGACCTCAAGTTGTAAAGAGAAGGATCCATTTAAACTTTCACTATTTAACTCCACTGCAACACATTCAGCATCTAACATCCAGGTCAGGTTTTAGATTTTTTCACTGTTGCACTGTCATTGGAGCTGGCTTTTAATCTCATTGTACATGCGTATAGTGACAATAAAAGGCGTTCATCATTCATCCATCATGTTTTGATCCTCTCCATAAAATCACGAGACACTGATGGGCGAAATCATGAAAAGTAAGTTTGATCTTTTACTAACTAACACAGTGTGTATATGAACATGTTTTGTTTTTGCTGCATGGTCTGCTGGAGCAGGTTCACTTCAGCCTGACCGCTGACCAATCAGATCACTGATAAACTATCATCAGTCCTCCTGAAGGATCAACAGACTGATGCTTCTTATGTGTAGCACATTTTCAGAACAGTTTGTCCATCATGTGACAAAAAAAACTAAAAGTATTTGGTTTGAGCATTTGATCTCATCTCAATCCTTCATTCATGGTTCTGATTCTGTGTCTCAGTGTGAACAGAACCAGCTTCATCATAGCGGTTCTTATCCAGGATCAGCAGAGTGACTTTGAGGGAAGCAGTACAGACAGACAGAGACCTTCAAGACGACAGCTGCTGATGTGAGAAAACTGCTACAAACTCTGAAATAATGAACTTCAACACTTGATTTTGAGGAACACGACGTGTGCGACCTCCATCTTATCAGTCCACTTCCTCTGTCTCTTTTGACAGGTATGTGTGCACGTATCATATCATCACTTCCCTGAGTACAATGAATGCTGCCCCCACCCGACAAACACAGAAAACTATGAGCATGAACGAGCATGAACGAGCATGAACTTGTTTATTTCTTTTATCCAGTCTGAGCAGACGAAAAGCTTTGGACAGAAAAACTGCGAAACAGAAGGAGAACGAGCTCTCAGATCTGAATTTTAAACTCGTGCCTTCATATTTTACTTAAGGTTAAGTGCATTTCCCTTAAAAAAGAAAAAGGAAAACAATTATCAGAAATGTGTTTTTAATTTTGGGAGCGTTCCTCTTCCAGGCAGCGTGTCCTCTTGACCTAACCCTGTAATGGCTTCGTGTAAATGCCCTTTCAGCTTTTTAGAATTTATTCAGCTCAACGTGAAGAGCCAGAAACGACGAGGAACGGTGAACGCAGACGGCAATTAAAGGTCGATGTAGTTCCAGTGTTGACCCCAGGACGCACTCGGCCCCTTTAAGATCATTTCCCCTGATCCACGCGTCAGTGGATATCTCTATTATGAAGGAAATGTTTCATAAGCAACCAGCAAAGCCAGAGCACCGAGGTTATGTGCCAGTCATATTCAGCTGTTTGTGAGAGAATCAGTACGAAAAGACGAGTCGATTATCCTCTGCACTAAAGTTGCTCTCATGAGGTTTGCAGTCAACATACACACACACACACTTAGAAACACTTTGCCTAATGAAATCTGTCGTCTGGTTGCCAATTTCTTACTTACTTAATTCTTACTTAACCGTATGCAGCGGCAGTAATTTATTAAATGAGAGAGAAGGGCTGAGAGAGAAAACGAGACAGCGCGAGTCTGACACAAAATCTTTGAGAGCTCTGAGAGCGTGATTACACTGACTCACAGGAAGGAGGGCTTGTAGTGGCAACTTCCATTTACCCAGACTGTTCCTATCATCGTCTGTTTACCAGTGAGGAACCCTGGGAGACTTCCTGACAATGACACTGACAGTCAGAGAACAGAGTGAGCACCTTTACTTGAGTCATCCTTCCCGTATTTCAAGTGAAATTTGTCCATAATAATGACCCCACAGAGGTTAGTGCGCCTTTTTTGATATCTCGATACAGCCTGGAAGATGCTTCGTCATCGTGACTGTGCATCATGATACATACACTGTTGTCCTTACCGGCCTTACGGAGGACCCCTATCTGGGAGCCAGTGATGGCGATGTAGTCCTTGTCAGAGAGGACTCGGACGGTGACGCCCCTGCTGTGCAGCGCCAGCACAGCCCTGCTCAGGTCCATGTTGGAAAAGGCAAAGACACACAAGTCCAGAGAGGACGAAGCAGACAGGAGATGTCGGAGAAAACGAGAGAAGGAGGTCTCCACGCCGTGAGGCAAGGAGCAGAGACAGGAGCTGGAGGAGCAGAAAACAAGAAAAAAGACTAATTAGTGTATCGTCTGCAGATCTGAATATGTTTCCTGAAACCAACTGTCAGGCTGCAAGAGCTCTGTTTAGCAACAAATGCTGTCAAGTCAGGTTTATATATATATATATAATATATTTTATCATCATCTTGACTAAATCAACCAGATTTCATGCAGGTACACTTAAATATCTGCTATTCCTCAATCACATGAACACAGCACACTGCTTACTGCAGGGCTACTGAGGCCACGCCCCCTACCTGCACAGGTGATTTCTGTACCTGGACCACACTTTAGAGCCCAGAGCACACAGAGACTATTGAAGACACACATGTGAGCTCGTGGACTACATAATATTGTTCAATAAAATGATTCAAACTTGATAAAGTTCTACATACAAACAAATCTGTTGAAATGTTGTTTTGATTTTATTTTGCATGTTTAGATTTATGTTTGGATGTGATACAGTTTGTTTCAGTTACCACCATTTTCCATAATTCCCATGAAGTTTCCAATTTGGAATATTCCCAAGCATCACTTCCCATGGAAAGTTTATGGAAATTTGACGGATTTGCAACCCTACAAAGAGGCAATAATAATAACAACAAGTAATAATGATAATAATAATATGAATATAGTTTGTAGTGGGCGTCAGGACCTCGGCAGTTTCTAAATAGTCCTGTTAAGTGAAAAACGGCTGGGATGAGGAAAATGCACTTAGTGAAGGTCACATCTCGCTTCCTTTGGCTGGATACAGTGATTACGCTCCACTTACTGAGCTGGAGATGGGGATGGAGTGTACAGGTGCTCCACGCAGGACACCTCGGAGGGGAAGAAGAGGACCTCGTTGAGGGTTCTTTCAGGTCTGAGGCGACGGAGGAGCCAGCCAATCAGCTCCAGGCTGACAGAGAAGGCCACCACGCCGAGGCCGACCACCTTCCACATCACTGCCTTTACTACATAACAACATGACACAGAATATCATTTAACATTTCCAACATAAAGAAACGTAGAAAACACGGAGGAGCTGCAGGTAACGCACCTTTTAGCCTTTGTCGCCACCACGCGGGAACAGGATGTACCTATATGTCCTCAGAGGCTGTTTCGTCACTGCTAATCAAAAACTTGACTGACATGTCTGTGAGCCAATGAGCGGCCGTGTAAGCGCACACGCTCTCCTCCAATCATATAACAGTTACCGGTGGCCGGATCTAGTAGAGGGGTCCTCGTAACGGCAACGTGTACCTTCAAACCGCCGCAAAGGTAAACAAGAGCACACTTCTGTCCGGTAACGTCGAACTATCACGACATGTCGACCAGCTGCGGCTCAGTCGAAACGTACTCGAAGAGGTCGCGAGTCCGTTTAACGTTTGTTTTATGTCGCGAGGCTGGTAAACAACAAACGAGCTAACGTTAGCCTGCTAACTTTGTGGTGTGCCAGCATTAAGCTATTTCCTGCTCTTGTCTTCTCACATGTGTCATCCTCTTTTCATGTTTTCACGACAGACTTGGTTCGGTTCGGTTCGTGAGCTATGGGTCGCCGTAAGTCCAAAAGAAAGCCCCCTCCTAAGAAGAAGATGACTGGAGATCTGGACTCTCAGTTCACCTGTCCATTCTGCAACCACGAGAAGTCCTGTGACGTCAAAATGTACACACACACACCTGCCTAATCATCAAGTTTGACTCTTTCTCAGGTGATTTGTTGACATCTCCTTTGTGTTGTTGTTGTTGTTGTTGTTGTGTCCACAGGGAGAGGAGCAGGAATACTGGGATAATATCATGCACAGTCTGCTTGGAGGAGTTCCAGACCCCCATTACCTGTATCCTTACTGAGATAACATCCTGAGAAAACTGAGGGTTTTCCATTCATTTCAGTGAAGGGTTGTGCGTTTCCACACCGGCAGTCCGCAACGCAAAAACCGCCGGACACAAATCAAATTAAACTTCTGCGTGTCGTTATATTTTGCGGTATAAATTGCGAGTCAGACTCAGATTTAGAAGCTGGTACATGAAATAAACACAGGTAGATTATCAGAGTTTAGTCCGTGAATCCACCTGGATAATCTCAGAGACATTTCAGGCTGTCTGTGGAGGTTTGACCGATCTGAGTGTCTGGCCTGCGGAGCGTGACGTCGGGCTCCGTTTTCCCCTAAAATTAGATCTGAATCAACTTTCTCTCCTGCACGCCGATGCGTTTTTTTGTGGCAACCCCTGCGTAACGGACCGCCCTCCACTGAAATGAATGGAAAAACCTGTTTTTCCTGGAACGCCTGATCCTAGTAATCAAATAATAAGCAGCACGTCACAACAGTTTGAGTTATTTTATCAGTTTCTGGTGTCAAAGTTTGTGCATTTACATTTGTTCATTTAGCTGACGCTTTTATCCAAAGCTGCTTTCAGAGAAGGGAACAAGTGCGATAAGAAAGTGTTCTTCTTAAAGGGGTGCATTTAGGATGTCTAAGTGTTGGTAGTGCTTGGAGACTTTGTTTACTTGCTCAGATTTGGTCATTTTCCTGGTTTATGTGCTCCTAAATATGCTTCTACATGTGTAAATATGCTACGTACTTCATTTGTTTCTCTCGTCTGTTTTTTTTACGACCGGTAGTTTGCACGGAGGTATTTTATTTTGAAAATCCAACAGATTCTTTATGCTGTTTCTGTGTCTGGCTTCCTGTCAGCTTGAGGTGCTCTGTGTAAATTGACGTGGGCTTTATGCAGAGCCCGAGCGGAGGCCCGCTTCTGGGACGCCGATGGGGTTTAAAACATTGACTAGAACGGCTGCGTATCGCTGCGGCACGCGCAACGCAGTGCGCCAGCACCCACAGAGTGTACCTGTGCATCACATTTACATTTCATTGAGTCATTTAGCAGACGCTTTTATCCAAACAATCAGCGTACAGTGTGACGAGGACATGTTAGTGCACAAAAGTACTGTGACTTTGTAGTCAGCGTTAGAGATTTGAATTTAATGTGGGCTGCTACAGGTAGCCGGTGAAGCTCAAAGAGCAGCGGGGTGACATGTGACCTTTTGGGTTGGTTGAAGACCAGGCGCGCCGCTGCGTTCTGGATCATCTGAAGGGGTTTCACTGTGCAGGCTGGGAGGCCCGTCAGGAGGACGGTACAGTAATCTAGTCTTGAGATGAACGCAGCTTGTAGGGAAACAAATTAATCTTAAACATCCACTTACTAGACTTCTTGGCTCTTTCAGCCGGATCTCACGAGTGTGTAATAAACCTAAGAAGTGCCTGTCAGACGGTCGAACATCTCCAGGATCCACCCACACAGCAATTTATGTCAGCTGTGTTGAGGTGAGAGAGGAGTCACGGTTTCTCCCTCCAGCTCTCTCTCTCTGTCTCGTTTCCTTTATCTGTCACCGTCTGTGTGAACGAATCATCGTGTGACCTAGTTCTGACTGAGGCCTACAGTCGTCTTCATCGTCCAGCTCAGTTGTCATGGAGCTAGCTCAGACTGGGCCACACACACACACACACACACACACAGACATCCTACCTCTACCTGTGCTTGACAGCCACCTTGCTGAACTGCTGCAGCTCACATGAAGGTGTCCACAGAGACAGCGATGTTACTGACAACAGTGAAAAATAAAATAAAACAGGTGACACGCTGAATCTCTAGATGTCTCACACGGGCTGTGTGGCTGCTCTGACCCGTTAATATGAGCTTCCTGTCAAACTATTCTATTAACATTCGACAACTCCCGTGAGGCTTTGACTGCGTTTCATTGCCTGACACACACACACAGATAAAACAGCTGTTTGGTGGAAAAGAAAGCAGCACCTAGACTTCATTCATATTTCTAAAGTTCACATCCTCAGCAGAGTTTCCTTTTTTATCCTTAATCCACCGCTCTTCAGATCTGTCAGAGCCAGTCGACGTGTACAGCGATTGGATAGATGCCTGTGAAGCAGCCAATCAGTAGCCCTCGTGGTGCCGGAAGTCTTTCGGTAACGGGATGAGGACGCGGCTGGTCTCAAGCTGGTCGGAGGACATCACTTCTTCACAGGTGTCCTCGCAGCCTCAGCTTTCCAGCTGTGTGCGAGCGACAGGTTCACTCATGAGGTCTTCAGTCGTGAGCGTCTCTGAAGCGCTCCTGTTGTCTTCTGGCTTCTGCCGCCTTTTCTGTTTAAACCACAACTCTCTAGTTCTGACTGCTTTTGTCATGTTCAGTGTAAACCTGATTTATCCTCACACACCGAGCGGGAGGTTTCTGTTTTCAACGCTTGTTTTCCTGTTTTTTTAAATTCTTTTGATGCTTCTCAGAGATCCTCTAGATGCCGTGTAGACAAACCCTTTAAAGTAGTTGTTGAACGTTCTAAAAAAAAAAAAAAAAGGGTCCTGCTTTTCATTTTAACTTCTTGGTATCATTTGCTCTTATAAAAGCAGCCTGTAGTGTGAGAGTGAGCTCCGTCGTTTTAATGTAAAATCAATAGAAAATTGAATCTTTTTTTTGGTGAGCGTGATGAGAAGACGGAGACGTGTGAATTTGTGGATCTGGACAGAAACGGGTTGAACATGAACTTTTCCTCACAGTCATGCTGTGTCAGCAGGACCTGCGTTTGCAGGTAGGCTGCTCGGCGCAGGTGTGACGATGTCACGGGTTGTGTTCACGGTAATAATCACCCTCAGCTCTCCTCACAGTTGTGTCACAACATTAGGTCATTCCACTGGAGAGAGGAATGGATAAGGTTTAAGGCTGTAGCTGCTACGTTCAAAAGTTTTGAATTGTTTCTTGAATCATTCAGTTTTTTCAGTTGATCGTGTGTTGTCTTTTTTTAATTTTTTTTTAGCTTACATATTCAAGAAATCGAGAAAGCGCATATGTACAGAAACTGTAATCGTATCCTGAAATCAAAATAAAGCAACAGTGTTGGGTGTTATTTTCCTATGCAACAGCCGTCAGTGTTAAATAGCTGTTTGTTTGTTTTTTAACATCATGAATTTGATAAGTGTGATCTTGGAAATAAAGGAGCAATAAGACTTGATACCAGGATGCGTGGTTGTTTTTTTTTTTATTTGATTGTATAATTAAGTAAGTGAAGCCTGATTTAAAATCCTGACACACTCTGGATGTCTGGCTGTCTGACCTTGTTTGGTCTAGTTGAATGGAGTCGTCTTTATTTTTTCATGAGGAAACTAAATGTTGTGATTCAGCCTGAGCACCACCAGCTGGTGACAGACGGAGGAGCAACCTCACACAATCACAGCTTCAGATGAAGAAAATGGCTTTAGAAAGTCATATTGACAAATACTTTTACAGTTGTCAATACTAGGATAATACAACGCCTTTGACTGGTGTAGAGTGTAATATAGATTTAATAGTAAAAGTTAAAGGAGGTGAAAGGACAGACTTCCAAATGTAGGTTTTTATTCGAGTTGATAGTTTTGATATATCATTACACACAGGTGTAGTCAGCCATTACAAACATGCTTTGTTATTGAAAGTGAATATAGTACAACGAGGATGCCCTGAGCTGGAAAAAACACATTTTAATAACTGCAGCACTTAAATTCACAGACGTCAAAGAAACTGCCACTTTCAAAATAAAACGTCTGAGCAGAGTAAAAAGCTTCTGATCTCTCCTGCGGCATCTGTGACCATGACACATTTTCAGGAGTCCAGTATCCATTCATCCCCACAGAGCTCAGGATGTAGCAGATCACAAATGAAAGAAGACACAGTGTAGCAAGGCTGTGCACCAGGCAGGGCTGAGTGATAATAGATGAGATGTGGAGTGCCTGCCTCGGCTCTCCACCCAGGAAGAGTGTGTCCGTGCATGCCCGCGCTGCACTGTGTATTGTGTTTGATGATGGACCCCAGCTGGAGAGGTATTGCCGACGCCTTATGAAACATGCTGGAGGATGATTACAATGGAGAATGATTATCACTTAGTCTCTCATCTGTCTCTGCACGTCCCCTCCCCTCCCTCCTCTCCTCTCCTCTCCTCTCCTCTCTCCCCTATTCCTCGCTCCGTCTTTCTCCTCTCCCATTCAGCACGCGAGGTCAAGTGTCACTCCGTCTCCGTTGTCAAGGCTGCCAATCACCCACACAGTGAGTGCGAGGCAACTGTTGCCAAGGAAACAGCGATTCGGTTGCTAGGCACCTGGAGCTGTGCTCACAATAGTCATTTTGTTGCTTAGAAGCACACACACACATGCATACACAAATACACACCAAACGACAGAAACGGCTTTGCCCAATCAACAAGTTTACACAACGTTGGTGTGAAATTTGTATAAATTATAATTACATAGCGTGCTAATAAATAAGAGATTTGCTTACGCAGTAGTAAGGAATCATGGGATAGTAAATGATACGAGTGTAATTTATCATGGGCACATTTGCGAGCAGATGCTAATATATTGCTGAATTTGCAATGCAATGTTGATTTTCTAATTTATAATACTTAGCAATAATGCTAATGTACCAAAAATGTAACTCAGGATGTTTTATTCCAACACCTTTTGCTACCTGATTAATCAGCATGCCCGGACGTCCAAGAATTCTTCAGACCTGCACCTCAACTTGATCAATAAAAGACATAAGCATCCATCATTCTGACTAAAAATAGTTACCCATAAAATCAATCAATCCCTTATTTCCCCTCTGGCACATGGACCCAGTGAACCTAGCTGCAATGTGCATTCATATATATATAAATATATATATATGGAGATGTGTCTGTGTGTTTGTTTTCACAAGATCCATCAATTTCCCTACTGGCATGTTAGACCATGTGAACCCCCTCATGCAGTTTATGTACGTTGTGTGTGTGTGTGTGTGTGTGTGTGTGTGTGCATGCGGGGTCTGAGTCTCCAATCATGACAGCCAGTCAGCTGAGCCGAACGCTGAAATGTCAGCAACGGGTGCAAGCCTTGACATGTCCTCATGTGTTACTGTCTCCTGTTGCTGCTACAGGCATCAAACTCTCACACATTTTTAGCATGAGCCGGCCAGGGAGTCAAAAATAGGAGTGTGAGAGTAGTTGGTAGTGCAGTGGTGGTGATGATGGTTATGAACAGTTTGAATGTACCATCCCATGATGGCATCGCCGCGTTTTATGTCCGGCGTTTTTTTTTGGCACAGATTTTTCTGCCGACTTCAAATTTGAAAAAAATGTCGGCGAAGGGCTGTGAAAGTCAGTCATCAGCTGATAAGATTAAAGGCTCACTTGTGTGCATGGCTGAATGACAAGGCTATGTAATCAAGAGGGTTTGGAATTAACGTCTGAGTCTGAAGACTTTTGTGTTAAGCTCCCTGAACTAATGCCCGCGGGGTATTAGCTGCACGCTGAGGCTCCTCTGCAGGAGAGACTGAATCCGTCCAGCGAAACAAACTCATTTCCTCCACAGGTGTAAAGAGTGACATGGTTGATACACCTGCGATGATAAAAAACCTTTTGAGCACCTGGATTTGATTCGGCCAGTCCCTGACTTGCATTCCATTTCTGACTGAACAAAACAAACCATCTCTCATCACCTCTGGGCGCTTCATTAAAAAGCACCCCATGTCTGTGTCACCTATACATTTATACATGTCTGCCTGGTCTCTTGCCATACTGAATAGAGTTCTGCTTTTGGTCCCACATGTAGATGACAAAGCTTCCACTCGACTACGCGTATTCTCAAGCAATAACATCCACATCTGTATTATCAACCCAAGAATACCCGTGGTCGAGACCGGAGCAAAGAGGCACCACCTCCTCCTCCTTCTCCTCCCCTCCATTCCTTTCTCTCTGGAACTCATTCTCCTTTTTCCTCTTTGCGTGCATCCCTTCGGCTCCTGAATGAGATTGCAGTGTGGAAGGAGGAGGTGTGTGTGTGTGTGTGTGTGAGGCAGATCTTTAAGGACAGCACCTAGGATAAGAGAGACAAAAGAGATGATATTTATCCTTGAATAACAATGCTCACAGGTTATAATACACATTTCACGCATGCTTCAAGTCACATCTTGAGTTCATTGTTAGACTAATAAGCCGATTGTGAGCTTTACACACTAGCCACACACACACATAAACGCACAGAGCGAGAGAGAGAGAGAGAGGGAGGCAGCTTGCTATGCATCTTTACCTGAGCTGCACCAAGTAAACAGATTGCACTGCCAACAGCTAGTCCCTTTGCTCTCCCTGGTATCAAGCAACCATTTAGCCAAGCGCTGAGGGAGAGGGCCGGCTCACCAATTATCAAATAGGTGTCAGTGTGTGTTACACCGCACTGAAGGGAGAGACTGATTACCAAACAGATGTTCAGCCCATCACCTCCACCCCCCCTCCTCACCTCAGGCCTTACTTACTTCTTTCCATTTCCCCTTTCCCTTTCTTCCCCCTCACATCCATCTCCGTCTACCTATCTTTGTCTCCTCTCCTGATATGCCCCCTCTCCATCTCCTCCTCCTCCTCCCCACACACACTCTCTGTTTCTCCTCTTCTTCTTCTTCTTCTTCTTGGTCTGTCCCATAGAGAATAAGCCAGACTCTTCCCTATCCACACTTGCCAATTAGAGACTCAGTAGTTGTCAATCAGCAGCTGAGGAGGAGAAGAAGAGTCATTGGGTAAAGGGGAGGTGTGGAGGAGGAGGAGGAGGAGGAGGAGGGGGTTGCATCAGCACTACAGACAGCTCCCCGTAGAAAACTCAAGGCCAGTTCACAAACATGACTTGACTGTCTCTCTCGTTCTTGTTCCTCACTTCGTCTTCCCTCTAATCACTCTGACCCCCCCGTCGTCTTTCTCCCCTCGCTCTTAACCCCTTTTACCCCTCTCTGGCCCGCTCGCACGCGCTCAGATCAGACGCAGGAACGAGCCCATACATCCTCCCCTCTGTATCCCTTCACCTTATCAAAGCCACACACCATGAAGAGAAAAAAAAAAAAAGACACTCCCGGAAAGTTCCCATTTGCCGCTGACAATCCTCTCACCTCACTCACACCTGTGATAGTCTACATCCTAACCCGCTGTCATTGCAAGCCAAGTGCCAGAAAACTAGCTCGGAGCCATCACAGCGGAGAAGATCTTGACACACGTCCCCCTCATTACCTATATACTCCTCTAGTCCTCTCTCTCCTCGCCTCCTCTTGCCTCTTCCTCCATCCCAACTGTCCATGTCTGGGGCTGCTGCTGCTGATGACAACTCAAGTGGACGTGTCTTCTGTTCTCACCAAGAGCTGTGAAGAGATGTACGTAGGTGTCAGAGATCTGGTGTAAAAATACACCCTGCTGCTGCTGCTGCCCTCTTCACTACACAGGGCCGGTCTGTGTCTGCTCGGTGTCACTGGAATGTCTCCGTCTAATTTGAAGACATGCTTCAGTGTAGTTTTAGCTGTGTGTGTGTGTGTGTGTGTGTGTGTGCAGGCTTTAGCTATGAGACTCTCACATACAATGGGTGTGCCTGCAGGGGCCAGTTTTGAACGTGTGGACCTACGGGGCCTTTTTGTTCTTTTTGTCGCCTCAGTTTTACTTTTATATCTTTCTTCCTAAGAATCGCCGTGTAGCTCTGAATAAGAACTTTATTTCATGAAAGACATCTGGTTTGCATTTCTAAGAAAATCCCATTTCCTGAATTGACTTGATTGAAAGTGGACTGGCTCCAGCTGGAGGGCCTAATGAAAGCCAATCGGTCTGCGTTTCATATTTATGTCTGTCTGACGCAAACAGACTTATCAATCCTTTAATGTACCTGGCGTGTCAGATAGGATGCAGAATCACAAGTGGCTGTAGCCGGAGGCAAAGACAAGACAAGGCTTGAGATGGAGCGGACGGAGGGGCTGCTGCTGCTGCTGCTGCTGCTGCTGCTGCTCGCACATTACTGCTTAATTGCTTGGAACTAAAGGCGCTGTTATGAGGATGTTTATGCTTATGCCTGCAACAGCAAATCTTTCCAGTCATTTTGGCTACACTGTGGAGCCTAATAGTCACTACCCAGACTAAATAAATAAATAAAGAGATGACACCAGTGATGGCTATTGCAACAAATTCAGCTTAGAGTTGCAGAAAAAGAACCGAACCCTCCAAAGTTTCAGTGACAAACTTAAACACGAGACACTTTTTCTTTCTTTGCTTAATCTTTGCTGGGCCTTGTGAATGCATACAGGCTCCTGTTGGCCTACTAGCCCAGATAACCAGACAACAACCCCTGAACACACACCACTGTAAAATTGCAGATAGCCAGCACCTGTCTTCTACGTGACAGGCTTGGATATTAAGCTTTCTTTGTTTGTAAATACATCCGCTTCCACTCACAAGGAGAAGCCAGTTCAGCAGAGTGGCAAGCGTGGATTGAATCTTTAACCCTTTGCAGGGAGTGTGAAGGAGATTTTTTTTATCCAACAGGCTACAAAAGGAGGAAGGAAGCCGCTCTGACACGCTGCTGCTTGGTTAAATATTAAATGCTGCGTTCAGGTGCATTTTGATAGGAACTTGAGGGGAGTGCATGATGCTGATGGGACCAACCTGTTTATAGTTACCAAATCCTGAAGCGTGCCAAGCGAGACATTGCTCGGGCGTTAATCCCAACAACCGTGCAGAGCTACAAACCGACTCCCCGAGCCTTCAAAATCTACAAGTCTCCACTTCAGGGATCATCAACAGACATGTCTAATTATCAGCACAGGTCTGAAGTGATGGGACCCGGAGCACCGCCGCGCTCTTTAACTGCATGTGCATGAAAAAAAAACGGTTAAATAACAGCGGAAATCTTGAACTTACCGTCATGTCCACCTCCCCTGAAGAAGCCGCTCCATATGCCATACATTTGTGTCCATGCTGAAGTGTGAGAATAGGCTATACTGTGCAGGGAAACGCCCCCCTCCTCCTCCACCTCCTCCTCCCCGCTATCCCTTTCTCTCCTGTGCGCTTCTCCTCCTGCTCGTGGTGGTGGGGGAATCACATAACCACTCCTTGTTTTTTCCATTCTCTCCGAGGGAGGGATGGAGAGCGACGGAGCCGATGCAGCAGCAGCAGCAGCAGCAGCGGCGGCGGCGGCAGCAGCATCAGCATCCCATGCAACTCAGCTGCAACCTCTTCACCTCCTCCTCCTCCTCCCCCTCCTTCCTCCTCTCCTCCTCCTCCTCCTGCTCACTACTCTTTCCTCTCTTGTCCATGCCTCTCTGTTCCAGCCCTGACGCCGGAGAGCATGCCCTATAAGTGCAGTAGGTTTCCAAGCTAGGGTCCGGGGACCTCATATGGGTCCATGATGGAGCTCCTGTTAGGCGCAAATAAACACAAATTAGAGTTTAGGGATGTGGCTGGTAATTTGCCTTGCTGATATCAGCACACATGGATATAAATATATATAAATATTTACTTTAAACTGCTGAAGCTTAAAGGAAAATGGAGACTGAATCTTTAGTGAGTGTGATTTCTGTATCCTGTCTGTGTAAAGTGTGTCTGTGTGAGTTATTTGGACTTGTTCCTGAAGGTGACATTATAACATAAAATGTTAAAATATTATGCTTTATGTTGCATTTATGGAGCCTCTATAGTGTTCCACAGTCTCTCTATAATATTTTTAATGATGGCGGTGGACAGACCTGTAAAGTACAGTGCAATCCTGTGCAATAGCGGTGCAATAAATTACCTAAGCCTGCTAACTTTGTGAGGCTTGTAATGTTATAAAATATTCCTCCAGCTCATGTATTTTTGAAGTCACGGCTCGTGGTGCTGTTGAACTGCGATGTGTGGATCGTATGAAGTAAATTAGAGGACACAGCAATAAGAATGCAGTGTAATAGACTCATAATATGAACAGCAGCTGCCTGACAGGACTTTAAAGGTCCCCATGAAACAGGAAGCAGAGTGTTCACTTCCTCATTTTTACGTGTTTCCTGTGCAATAAATAAATTCCTGTCAGATAGGGAGGGGCTTGTTGCAGATGGGCGTTTACAGTAACCAGTAGAGTGTGTGCAGTCAGAAGACATCAGAGGGAAAAGCAGCAAATATATTGTGAATAAAGTTCTGTGGTTCTGGTTCTGTACAGTGCACAGTGAGGCCCGGACAGAGATGACTGTAGCAGCCCTCACAGTCACTCACAGACCGGATCAAACAGGAAGCACTCCGCTCCGGCGGCGTCAGAAGAGAGAAAGCGTTTGATTGGATGTTAAAATTAGTACACGCCGTACCCGAGTGCAGGATGACATCATCAACAAGTTTTTATGGTTTATCAGGAAATGACAAACTCTGAAGACACTTTGTGTCAGCTTTGGACAGACAGAGGACAGAGGACAGACGGGACACAAACATGCATTAATTTTGACTTCATGGGGACTTTCAGCTTTTATTGCATGAGTGAATCTTTTTTTTTTTATGAAATGTCCTTTAATGTTATTAATATTATTACAGTTAATCATGTTCATGTATTGATTTTTTCGTATACCACTACACAAAAGAAACACTGACGTGTCTCGGATGCAGGAACAGAGGAGCATCATGTCAGACAGAGCCACCGCTCTGTCATTCATTAGTGCTGAAATCATAATGGGACTCAGTTTGCGTGTCCTGAATGGTGTTCCCTGCAGGGTCTTAACAGAGGTTTCTGTGGTGTGTGTTTGTATGTGTGTGTGTGTGTGTGTGTGTGTGTTCCTACTCCTAATCCAGTCTCCTGGGATCTCTGTATCCGGTTGATGGTCTTCCTTAGCAGACATGCTGAATGGGATTGGTGGTAAGGCCCTTTATAATCCTCTCCTCATCTGGTGGTCTGTAAAGGAGCTGCCCCCTCGAAACCCAAACTGGGTGTGTTTGTGTGTGTTTGTGTGTGTGTGTGCTGACTGCTCAGTAATGATCCACACAAGCTCTGCACAAGAGCTAAATTGCCTTTTGTCTGTGCTATAACTTATCTTTAATTCTCCTCCATTTCATCTCTTCTTCGCTCTCTTCGCTCTCTTTATTTTGGCCCGAGACATCAGAGACCGAGCTGCAGCAAACATGTAAATTTGATGTTTGAGAGCCCACAAGGCTGATGCTGTAAGGCGCTGGAGCCTTCAAGGTCATAAAAAACTGATAGCATATCTCTTTCTCTCTCTTACACACACACACACACTCACACACAGTGTTAATGGCTTCATAATTGTCAGAGGCAGACCATTGAGCATAATCAGGAGACTGCAGCAAGGCGAAGACCAATATTTGTAATTTACTGTGACAGATAGTACATTTTTATTACCCAGGAGCTGCTGGTTTGTTTTGGGATGTGATAAACCACATTCATCCACACTTTTTATCTCTCTCAGTTCACATACTCACTTCTTTCTGTCTTTCTTTCTTTCTTTCTTCCTTTCTCACACACACACAGAGCAGTTCAGACCCAGACAGTGTGTGACCCCCAGGTCAGAAGTATTACGCCGACACTGAGTCATGGATCAAAGTTCACCTCATCACAGGAAATCACAGGTACACACACACACACACCTAAACACACAGAGACAACACTCATAGATCACCCTCTAACATATAAATGAAATGCTTCAGAACAGTTTGGTTTGGCGATGAGATCATGAAGTGTTCTCAGAAAATGTGCTCACATTAGACGTTTTTAAAAAAAGGAACACAATCTGTGCATCTGTTTTTTATTCCACACGTTCTTCTTCCTTGTGGACTACATTACCCACAATGCAACTCAACCGTCAAGGATTGGGTCAGTGATTCAGGTGTGTTATGCTAATAGAAGCTAATGTAGCCCTCAAGCAGAGACGGGGAGCACAAAGAGGTCGGGTAAGCTAACTTCTTTCTAACACCACACCTCAGTCCCATCCATTGCTGACTCAAGTGACATCACTTGAGGACATTTATCAGACGCCATGCAGCTGCCTCGAAAGGCTTTATACAAGTCTATATTATCACACACAGTCGTGGCAGATGGCCGTCTGCTCTTAAAGAAAGTTTTTCTTTGCCACTGTCGCCAAGTGTTTGCTCATGGTGGGAAGTGTTAGGTTTCTGTAAATAATATAATAAAGAGTACAATCTAGAGCTGCTCTCTTCTGCTGTTATGACCCAGCTTGTTTAGGGAAAAGGAAGCATCATGAAACGTATTTGGTAAAATAAAGTTACTTATTGCCAGAAAAAAAGAGTCCTAACTCCTTTAAACAAAGTATTTCTGTGTGTGTGTGTAAACTGTATTTTAACTATACCTGGCCCAGTCCCCAGGCAGCTAACCAGTACCACTCCAATCAGGATCCTTCAGCCGCACCTCATCAGCTGGAGCCAATCAGGAACAGGGAACCACACACCTAGCTCAGCATACTACAAGAAATGTTATACATGGAAGGAGTGTCAGTAGCAGCCATAACTTTATAACTATGCAGTATAAATATAAGAATTAATCATTATAAAATTAATATTCAATATAAAATTGAATTAAGCTGCAAGAAAACGTCGTTCATGTAGGTTTGGCAGCTCTTGAAGTGAGGGATCTTTAATGCGGACACGACGCAGCTCTGAATGTTTAAGGTATCAGCTAACCTTGACAAAAGCTTCAAATGAAGTAAGTGGGAGCAGCGTTTCTAATTAAAAGCTTGTGGCTCAAATCAAGGCAAACATTGAATGAATCACCAGTTTCTCATTCATCTCTGACCGGAGTAAACTCGACCTGTTCACTGTTAGTGACATGACATGACATTTTATGAAATATCTTGTTTTCCCAGCATGCAGCTTTGAAGGAGAATTACTCACGTCCAAAAAAACCCCACTGATTTAACAGTCACAAGCCATTAGAATAACACACGTAAATTATTAAATTGAGTGGTTTTTGCACTCTGATGCAGAACTTTAAAATGTCAGTGATTCATACTCTAATTGGAGTGGAAGGATGCTCGTGCAGCTCGGCAGTCAGTTTGTAGGATTGGGGGGGAAAAACGGGGATGCTGGCAATCAGGGTGGAGAAACTGTATGTGTGTGTGTGTGTGTCAGTGTTAACAAGAGAGACAAATAGGACACACAAATAGGAACAGAGAGAGAGAGAGAGAGAGAAGCAGGTGCATCACTAATGGCTTTTTAAAAAGGTTACAGCGTAGAGCTCTTCTTTTCTAATGGGGCTCCGGCTGTGCTTGAGAAGCAATTTCCGGAAAAGATAATGTTGTGGAGAGAGTGCAGAGAGTTCTGTGTTTGTGTGTGTGTGTGTGTGTGTGTGTGTGTGCGTCCTTGTCGTTAACAAGACTGACAAACTCAAAGGAGCACAAAGACTGAAGGAGGGCAGAGATTGGGGGCAATTGAGAGAGAAACAAAGATAAATTGCACGTGTCTACATTTCAAAGTTATTGTGCCGTTACATTACATTTATTGGCTTGATGACTGATGCTTAATGCGGGTCAGCGGAGGTCTCGAGTGAAAAACATTTTTAAAATGCTCTTTTTCTGGTTTTAGCATATTTTACATCCCTAATGTGTCCTGTTTCATTTCATAAATATTAAAACTGAAGCTGAAAGCTTCTTTTTTTTGTGTGTGGTTTTCCTCTCCTGTCTTCAGGTTAGCGTGGTAAACAGTGCCACCCTGTGTCCTCGACACCTGACTACAGCTTTCAGGACTCATGAAGTTAACCCACAATCACCTGCCATGTTGAACGCTGTGCAGAGCTTTGCATCAATGAATTTACTGCAAATACGTAGATATTATCAAAATTCAGCGAGTGTTGAGTGAATTGTATGTAATTAGTATGTACTGTGCAGTAGTGTGAAATCTGGACGCGGCTCCCGACGTAGATCTTTCTGTGAAGACTTTGTGACCTGGCACAGATGGAAAAGCACATCATGTAAATATTAAAATGAAGCATAGTTTAAATTCCATCTGTTTGCTGCAGGTCAGCGTCCTGGTTTTGTCTCTGTCACACTGACATGGGGACATATGTCTGCTGTGAAACAGATCTACTGACTGGCTAATTATTTTAAGGATTGGTGGATGCACCACAGAACGCCTCTTTCGCTTAGACAAATGGAGCTGGTGTAACAGTGAAGATATATTCTCGATGGAAGTGTGTGTAACAAATGTAATTCAGGCAGCGTCGTGTTGTAATTGCAATTTATTTTTGGTAAATAAATACAAAACAGAGACATTTTGAACATGAAAATAACATTATTTGGACAGTTACGGTGTTCTCTACCTCTTCAGTTGCTGTTTACAAAAAAAAATTCAGACTGAAAAGTTTGACTGTAGGTAATCTCAGAGCTATAATGAGCACCTTCTGCTATAACAGGCATTGTTAGGACGCCTTGGCGGGGGTCCTTTGAAGGCCTGCGGTTACACACAAGCACAAGTGTGTAATTATAGCAGCTACTTTTGACAGTTTAACTTAAGAAATTAACAGTTACGCTGCCATACAGTGTGCTCATTATAAACATACACACGATTCCCAATAAGCACACACACACACGCACACGCTTACAGACACGCTTAATATAACCATAGCGATGTCTTCTTTATATAACCCATTGTGAACTCTCCTACTAACACAATCAGCCTGTAGTGTCCTCCTGAACTGAGCAGAACCAAAGCGAGTTGCATGCTGTTGGAGTTCACACATTTATCCACGGCGCTACATTCCTGCTTTTTTTTATTTAAAAAAAAAAAAAACAGGCAACTACTCACGTTCCCACAAGACAGCTTCAAGTAGCTTCACAACATAATGATAATGTGGTAATATACTGTGTAAATAAACCTATATACTGTACAAAACTATACAAAACTCAGAGGTCTTAGCTCTGTGTTACACACTGGTTTGTGCCATTGGTTTTCTAAAGTCAGTGTACGGAGGAAGGAGGAAGGAGGAAGGAGGAAGGATGGCGGACTGAAGCAGGAAATAACTGAACCGGACAGATGGATAAACAGTTGCATCAACAAATGATGCCGTACCACTCTTATAAATTCATTTTAGCAAAGAAAAGAAGCAAATACATTAACATTTAGTTACAGGTCATTTAAAGGTCCAGTGTGGAGGATTTAGTGCCACATAGCGGTGAAGTTGCAGATTGCAACCAAATTAATACATGAAGGAAAAACTCTGGCTGCCAAATTCACATTAAAAGTCCATATTTAGATCAGAGTTTGGTTTGTCTGCTCTGGGCTACTGTAGAAAAATGGTGGGTCAACATGGCGGACTCCGTGGAAGAGGACCCGCTCTCACTGTAGGTATAATGGGCAACAAAAACACGATTATTACCATTATTATAATTATTTTCAGGTGTTTAATCACAAATGTAAACACACTGATGAATATTGTATTCCATTCCTGCTAATAAATACTCTTAAATCGTGCACACCGGACCTCTAAATAAAAAAAATAAAAAGGGAAAATGAGACTTTTGTGCAAACTAACACGAACAACGAACAAACTCCACACGGGAAGAGGCAGTAAGTCAAACGATAAATAAAAACTTTCCAAATATTTCACAGCATGGACGTAAAAACCTACAGACACTGAGAAACACACACCTGAATAGTAAGTAGATATTTGGAAAGTTAATGGAAATCTAGTTCATTTCACGTCGTGGCCTCAGAAACAAACGGTGGTATCACAAGCACAGCTCTAGTGTGTATAAATCTCTCCTCTGTCACTTCACACAATATACAGCGAGAGATCAGACCCACGTCCCCAAAACAAATAAGATACAACACAGTTACCTGAACACTAAACTGGTTCATCTGTGCTATCATTTACAAAAGTGCTTTCCTCTTTGACAGCGTCTCTTTAGTTAGTTTTGAGGACAGAAGAAAAAATCTGTACCCTAATACTCGACGCTGCATTTTGATTAAATAAAGGTCTTTGTTTTCTGTCCTTACTTCCCTCATTGTATTGTCCTGAGTGTTACAAAATGGTCTTTGTGAGGACGCTCCACCGGCTTCAAACCCTCAGCTCCACTGAGTTTGAGTGTTTTCTCAAGTCATCACCGGCCAACACTCTTTAGAGTCACTGTTGGGTCTTTTGTGGAAAACAGGACGAGCAAAGAGGACACAGTATTGCTTCAACAGCTCTGGCTTTGGCGAGTCTTTCATTGGTTCTTTTACACCTGAAAGTAAAAGGAGGCCATCTTGGAGGACAAGCAGGACAGAACAGGACAGAAGGACCACGTATCCATCTCCTATCGGTCCTCGGTGGATGACAGGTTCCAGCGATGCTCGCCAATGTGTGCAAAGTGTTGCTGTTCGGCCTCCTGTTGATTGGTGGACCTTCAGACCTGGGTGGACTTGACTCGTCGGAGAGGATGTCGTCCTTCGGGGTGGGCGGGGCAGGGCGGGGGGCATTCGGAGGGCAGGTCTAGACTGCGCTGGTGAGGCATCGCCGTGAGGGGAGGAGCACATCGGGAGGGGCGGGGGACGGGATTGGCTGATGGTCATGTGATCTCAGAATACGGTAGCCCTGGAGCCTAACAGGCGGGAAAAAAGAGAAGAGAGAAGATTAGGAGAGGTAGAGATGGACGATAAAACAGCTGAGGGAGCAGAGCAGATAAACTTTACTCGACTGAGACAGCGAGAGACAAGAAGGCAAAATGATGACGTCCAGGCAAGAGATAGGGTTACACAACAGAGATATCAGACAGGAAGAAGCATCGCGCAAACACCCAGATACAATGAGACAACCAAGGTTATCAGAGACAGAAGGAGTAAAAGATACACATTTAAAAACAAGACAAAGACAGCCATGTTAGAGCTCTACGAAGCTGCAAACCACAGAGACGCTATGGGCTCAATGTTTAGCAGGCAAATGTTTGTTTGAGGGTGTTAGCATGAGGCTGACGGTGTTAGGATTTGCTGGATTTGTCTGTTTCCCTGCGTTTTCCTGGTGCTGGGCGTGGCTGACCTAGTTCTCCGACCACTCCCCCGTTGATCTTCACCTGCTCTGCTCCTACACCTGCATCTCATCATCTCATCAAGCCTCTTGCAGTATTTAACTCTGGTTCCCCCTCACACTCAAAAACCTACTTGTTGGAGTATCCTTTGTTGCTTTTGGAGGCCAGCCTTGATGCCTGTTTTGTTCTCCAGCCCTGCCACGCTCAGCCTACCTTTTGTCTGTTTGCCAGCCTTCACCATCCTGCCCTGAAAATCCTCCCTGGACCTCACCTGTTGTGTCTCATCTTGTCGCATCTTGTAAATAAAACTTTCTAAGCAATTCCTGTCTGTGGTCTGCATCGTGGGTTCAGTGTTCTGCCTTTAAGCTCGTATCTTAACAGATGGGAATGTCATTAGTTTGGTCATAAACCTGATGAGCTACCACCATGAGCAAGCAACGTCAAAAACAAAAACATCAGGGACATTTTGCACAGACTACCGATTATCTCAACTATTAAATGTCCTTCCAGAGTGACTGCCCCCATCCCTTACCTGGAGGCCACTTAACTTTTCAAGTGGACTCTCCACGCGGGGCAGGCTGAGAAGAGGCAGCCCCATCGGGGGTTCTGGGCGCTGTGGAGGTGGAGGAGTTGGCATCGCAATCTGAGTTGGCTGGAAATTGTTGATCACACATGACACCTGATGGAGAGCAAAGGGGTAAGAGGGGAAAAAAAAGGAAGGGAGAGATTTGTTCCACTGCAGTACAGAGATGGATGATTTTCTGCTTGGCGAAATGCTCCGAGTGCCGCTGGAACAGATACTGAAGAGGACACTTATATAGTGTGAGAGGGGGAGAGATAAAAGAACGACAGAGAAAAGAATGAAATACGGGAGGAGGCATGGAGAAAAAGCTTCTGGATGAACCATAGCGAGCACTTTGATCTTTAAAGTTAACACCGACCCTGGAAGTTTTTTGTTGTTTTTTTTTTTTTCCAGAAAATTGATTCAGGCCAAAAAGTTCAAGAGCAATGACACGATCTGAATGTGCCAGGGTGAAGATTCAGATCAGCCCATTCACATTCAGAGGTGTACAAGTGTGTGTGTGTGTGTGTGTGTGTGTGCACTATCACACAGGCTCTTTTACCTCAAGCTTGCCTTAATCATCAGTCCATCCTCCCACATTCAGTCCATGCACCCACATCACGCCAACACTGCTCTCTCTTTCAATCCTTCCCTTCTTCATCATATCCTGTCCTACAGTTACGGCCTACGTATCTGGTGAAATGTTGAGTTGAGGCCTGAACTTTTACTACTACTATAAAAAATATATATATATAAATATATATACATATTATGTCACAGAAACTACGTTAACTAACTGCACATCGGTTTGGAAATCTCAAAACGAGCTCTGCATGTCACTCCAGGCCGGACGTTTCCAAACTTTTCAGCCAGCGACCCCCAGAAACAGTTACATATATCATAGTATGCTACATGTCTGCATATCGGTTTCTTACGTCATCACTGTATGAATGCAGCATAAATTATTGATCGCATGAAAATGCATCACAGACTATGAGTTCTCACTGCAGTTGATTGATGAGGTGTGTGTATAGTTGAGTATTTTAAGACACTTGAAGTCTGTAATGTTTTATTACTGTTGGTGCAGCAGAGAGCATGATGTGTGTAGTCATGAAGCTTTATAATTCACTATGAATGCCCCCATAATGCATTAGATGTGATTCTTGTTACCACAGATACTTAATCTCTATTAACTATGGACTGTAAATAATCAAAATAAAGTCTATTTTCTTGGACTAGAAAGGCAAAAGGACACATTTTGTTTGTAGATATGTTTCCCTGAAGATAATAAAGGGCAGTATTTAAGGTACTGTATAACATATTCTGTGGCATTGATTGAGGGTAAAATAATTAGCTTTAAATGGCGTATAATGAAGACGTTTTGTCAGCGTGGCTGCTTCTGTAAGGCTGTATCCTTTCCTCCTGTCTTCCTACCCTCCTCTCAGTTTATCACTATCTCCTCATCCTCCATCCTTTTAGATCCATCTTCTCCTACCCTCCCTCCCTCCTCACCAGGAAGGCAGCGATGGCTCCTCCGGTGACAAACCCAGCCAGGACATCATTCCAGTGGTTTCTGTGTTCAGTCACCCTCATCACCCCGACCAGCACAGCCAGAGACAGCAGCACCAGGCACAGGGTGGGCTTTGTCAGACGGGTCCCTTTGGTCCGGAACACCAGCGTCACGTACATCTGGAAGACAGAAATGATTCTAAACATAATAATAAATTAAAAATAACACGGCGTGCTGGACCAGGTGTCGACTCCACAGGTCTCCAGTCAGCCAGCTGAGATAATTCAGGCTGAACAGCGTGAATGAGCCACAAGAGGCCGCCCTCTGCAGTGATTTCAGAGCATCTGAAGGGTTTGATGGGGAACAAAAAGAAAGCACCATGAAAACACTTCCATGATTGGTTTAATGCTTCTAAAAAAATGACAGGAACACGGCGCTGTAATTAAAAACAGAACAATTATGTTTTGTTAAGCAGTAATTAAATCATTTCTAAATGTCTCTGCTTATGTAACACATCAGGGGACCGTGTTGTGCATGCACACACGTTTTACCCAAGTAAAACAGGTCAGTGTTGTTTGTGTATTGTACTTACATAGCGCCTTTCCAGTCTTGCAACAACTCAAGGTGCTTTGACGCTACACATCACATTCGTCCATTCATACACTGACAGCACGGGCAGCCATGCAAGGTGCCAACTGCTAATCAGAAGGAGGATCACACAGCCTGCAGGAGCAGTTTGAGGTTTGCCCAAGGACACTTCCAAAAACATGCGGACTGGAAGACCTCCTGTGGCTCAGGGGGTAGAGCGGGGGTGTCCACTAATCAGAAGATCTGTGGTGTTTGTGTCACGTGATTATGAGTCCCTACATCCGAAATACACACTTATAATTCTCTCTATATTGTGAGCAGCATTACATAAACTAGCCAATCGTAGTCAGTCAGAAGAAAACACTTCATTTTTAATAACTTTATTTCTGATAAATAAATCATTTAATAATTATGCTTTATAGATCAATTATCATACCATCAGTAAGACAAACTTTTAGGCTGCCAGGTTGTGTGTTGTGCTTCGACTTTGGCAACACAAAAGTTATTTAATAGCTTATAAATGATCTATAAAGTATCAGTAAATGATCAAACCATTAATAACCGCCTTGATTATGACTTATAAACCTGTGTTATATGATTGTCTTGTGGTACACTTTTCAGTTTTTGCTTGACCAACACAACACCATCATATCCCACAAACACCCTGACCTCCTGCTGTCCCTGAAAAAGTTCCTCACCACTGTGTAGATGGCTGAATAAAAGCTGAGCGCTGCGTCTTTGGAGGGGAAAGATTTTCGGGCGGACGCGATCAGGTACGGGTTTCCTGTGCAGGCTCGGCGGTCTGTGATGTACTGCAGCGGAGACTGGCAGCCCAGAGCTGTGTAGTTCGGTCTGCAGGCGGACAGGAAATGAGGCGTCTGGTTTCCTGTCACCACTTGACCTGCGTTGGCAAAGATGGTGGTCGTGAAGAGGCCGAAGGAGTAAACACCTGAAAGACAAAGTGTGAATCTAGAGTCAGAAAACCTTAAATGGAGACGCTGGCTGTGATCAGTGTGGGAGTGAAAGGCCAGAGAAGACACAGCCTTTGCTTTTATGTATCATAGCTACAGTTCATCACTTTAAAAGACTCGCAGCTTAGATAATTACAGAGATGGTGAAAGAGATCACAAAGCAGGACATGAAGGGCGAGCAAAATGAGCCCACAGGAGACCTAAACTAAGGACGAGGGCTCTTTCTGGCCTCATGACCGAGGAGTGTCTTAATGAGCCCTGGTCCCAGAGTAGAGCAGCTCTATTTAGTCAGATCTTAAGAACCTCTAAATCAGGACTGACCCAGAAAACGTACGATCCTGCGGAGGAGAGGGTTGAAATAACAGCAGTCAGCGGTGACTATGGTCTTCTCCTGAGCTCCCTCGGTCTTCACAAAGAAACTGGTCACTTCCCCGATCAGAATCTGGGACAGAAAGAAGAACAGTCAAGCGGTGGTTAAGGATTGATCATCTTCACTGAATACTTTGTCGGTTAAAAATGGTTGCACAGCAAAATTATTCATGAGTGTTCCTCCCTCAGCCTTGCAAAGATTACATTCTTCCTTGGCTTTATATTTCCCTCCCCGTTTGGCTGATTTTATGCTGCTTTACTGAATCTCAACATTAACACCTCCCATTCACTCGCTCTCATCAGTGGGAGTTTGTTGACCTCAATGTCTCATAGATCTTCTATCTCCTCGTTTCTCTTTTCCTCTACAGATCTACCGCAGCTGCATTAAAACTGCGACTATACTTTGATTAATAATGTCACGCAGGTTAATAACCTTAAAAGTGAGGATTGGGGTTTGCCAGATGACATGAATCAAATATACCGGAGACTATTTTCATGAAATATTTGAAATGTGTTAGCTAATGTTTTACCCCGCCCTGATCACACCTCCATAAAACCTCCATTACTTTGACTATTAAAGCCGTAACACCCATTAAAAGAGTGCACACCCCGAGCCTCTGGCAGCTGTTTCAGTTTTAAGGATTTAAGTCAAATCAGCAGGACGTTGATCTCTTTTGACGGGGGAATAAAATGACTAAACGCCACGTAACACATTTCCGGACACCGTAGTGAACCTGTCTGATCAGGGGACCCCTGCTGACACAAGCACGAATAGATGTGGGTTACATACTCATACAAGAAGCATGGCCCAGAGCCAAGAGCGTGGGACGAAGCTAATGCACCAAAGCTCACTGTGCTCAGTGTGACAGATGAAAAGGCTGAGGTTTACGCTGACGTTAGAGACCGAGAACCACAAACGCGAGGTTCGGTGAGAGTTGTGGGGCTTGTGTGTCAACATAAATTATGTCTTTGACATGACCTGAGTGCTGCAAAGCTGGGGAAAGAGATCTTTAATACATCGTTTCAAGATTTGATGGCTGTGTGGTTGTTTTTGCAGTTCCATGCTCACATCAAACTTTTGCATAAAGTCCTTGCACACCAGAAAAACTTGGATCTGGCTGTGAAAAAACATCAGTGTTCAAGTGATACATCACCGGTTCTTTTGCATGAATGGATGGTGGGATAAATAAGTAAACAAAGGGAGACAATAAATAACAACCGACAAAGCTTGATCATACGTTCTTCATAAACCATGTAAGATAAGAGTCATCTTCTCTTATCTCAGGCCCGCTTGAATATTCTCCTCACCAAGTTGATTTCTGCAGGGAGTGTTTGTGTGCCATAAATCATCCTCGGAGCTGGTGGAGATTCGGTATACTTTCCTGCAGGCACTTTGGCAGACCTGGTGGGCGCCAAAGATTAGACAGCTGGATTATAAAGCAGCAGATTTTCACCTCGAGGCTGCTCCAAAATCACATCACCCCGTTGCCTGTGATGAAAATGACTCCATGCTCCCACCATGGCACAACTGAAAGCTTTAAAAATAACTACATGAATCAGTATCAGGTTGGAGTGTATGTTAATGTTACACTGTGTTCATTATGGTTGTAATCAGGTGAACGGTGTCTCTGTCATTCGTACGTCTGTTCTCACACTATGTAACTTTGGGCTGCGGGTCGGGAGAAGTACGTAACGCTTTACGGCACTAAGTCACACACCACCAACTGGTCCTACACACTCAGAATCACTCGTATCATCGTATCATTTCAGGTCATTCATCCTCTCCTGCATCGTCTCCTGCACAGAGTGAGGTGACACGTATCAGTCCCACAGTGCAGTGCAGAGACAGAGATGCTAATTTAATACATGAAAATTCAAGAGTCAAGGTGTTTTACTGTCATTTCAACCATACAGTTAGTTAGTTACTTTTATTGACACAAATAATTAAAAGACCATAACATTTGGGTCCAAACAATAAACAACAAAAACCCATTAACCCACACACACACAAAAAAGATACACTTCATCGTTTGTCATATGAACACCTCGATTGCACTATACCATCCCATCTCCCATCTATTTTTCCAGCATTGCAAGACAAGCTTGTAACATAACTAAAATCTTTTTATCAGTGTTGGCGAAGAGAGAGCTCAGCTCTGTGGAATCATGTCCGTATTTTGCATTTTTGATGTCCTTTGTGTGAGGGCACAAGAGCAAATGTTCCTCATTTTGTATGCCCATATTACAATGACACACACGTAGGTGGGGGGTGTGCGGCTCCACCTTCCCATTTCTACACGCAGCCTATGGGAGGACAACCGGAACCGTGTGAAAGTCACTCTCAAGTGGTCCTCCATGTATGGGGCAGTGCTGGAATAAAGGGGGTAGACGGATATGTCCGGGTTCATGACGTGGTAGGTTTTGTATCTTGTTCCTTCGTTAGAGCGTATTTTCACAATCATGTCTGCACGATCTCTCTTAATGTGGTCTTGGTCATCCATTAACTCCTTTAGGTATGAATCCTTTCTTGTCATTTCAAAAACAAACCATAAGAGGTCATCTTGGATACCCTGCTGCTGCATCACCTTAGTCAAGAATCTGATTAAGACTTGCACTGAAGGGAGCCCTGCCTCCACCAGGCAAATAAGGTTTGGTGTGGTAGACCTCACCTCCAATAAAGATTTCACCCCAGTACACACAGTACACAGTGAAACGAGACAGTGTTTCGCCAAGGACTATGGTGCTACATAGAACATACTGCAGACAGGACTACAAGTGGGATGTGTGTGCGTGTACATGGCATGGCTTCATATGAATATATACAGTATAGTTATCTCAGGTATGTACAGTACAGAGGTAGATATTGGTTTAAACAACTGAGTAGCAGCAGGTAAAAAAGGTGCAATGTGCATGGATATATGTGCAAGCTTACATTTTACTGTTTAACTGGAGCCAGCCTCGAGTGGACGTTCAAGGAACTGCAGTTTTTGGTACTTCTGCTTTGGCTTTACTTGACACTTCTTTAAAACTCTGGTCTGAATGAACTGTTACAGTCCTGATGTATTTCTGGGAGAAGCTCTTGTGAAGTGAGTGTGGGGGAGAAGAAGAAGAGGAAGAAGAGGAGTGGAGGAGCTGATGACAGTCAGCTAGCAGCCAAAGGGGCAGACGGCATAAGAGACTTGTAAATGGTGTTGTTGGCAATTAATCACTGTGAAACTGAGACTACAGATTAAAGAAAAGAGGTTGATTGCAGCATAATTAAAACTATGAAAGGCTCATTTGAAATGTGGCAAAGTGGCTTCAACAGCTGTCTGTGCAATGTGGCCAAAACACAGTGTTTTACAGCAACCCGAGGGAGTTTGCCACTTTAGGTGTGTGTGTGTGTGTGTGTTTTTGTGCATGTGTGCATCGCAACAGGAAGACGCTGACGTTAAAAAGGAGTTTTAGAGATGCCACAAACATAACCTCAAAGAGGAAGACATCTCTGCAGGGTGGCAGGATGTGTAAGCAACACGTCTGCTGCAGCCACAAACCTGATTTCTATATTTGTTTATTTAAAGCTGCACAATTAGCTGATGCCATGGCAATTCATCCACACCTACACCTACACCTACACCTACACTTACATGTACAATACATCAGATAAAGACACGCTGCAGCACAAAACACTCTGTTATACATTTATTGATATTAGACTTCCTTGATGATTCCTTGGAGGGAAACATCAAACCAAAGGCATCGAAATTCAGAGAGACTGCAGGGCATGTAGGAACAGACAGGTTTGTTAATAATACAGGAGCTTGCGGTGTTGAAACGTGCATTTGAGGGTTTACATTTGAATGAATTATTCATTTCTGGACTGGACAATGGATGGTCTTGTTACTTCTTCCCTGACATGTGCTCTCCCTGTGATGGAGAGAGAAGTCTACATCCCCATTAGGCTGGCGGCTGCCATGTCCACTCCTCGATCATTCACTCAATTACTTTTTTCTGCTCCTTCAAAGCTAATGTGTTCACATTGATGTCCGATGGTGATGGACTCCCACTGAGTTACATGCTACATCTCTCCCACAGCCATGTATTCAAAGGTATCTAGTGTCAATACTAATCCCTTTTCATACTGATCTCACTGGAAGGTTGCTTCCTGCTGCTTCTCTGAGCATTCGCTTAGCCTCCGCTCTCAATAAAAGGTCTGTAATAGAAAGAACTATGAAATGTATTGATAGCGCCGGGCATTGAAACAACCTTGGCTCTACCCAGCAGCTTCTAACTCGTATCTCTCTGTGAAGTAATCAATAGAATCAAGAATATACAAAAGCTGCAATCTCTTGGCCTTTTGCTAAATGCTAGTGCAGATCTTTGCGATGTCTGAAACATTTTTTCATGGCAGCTTTGTGGCTAATTTTCATCAACAGACTAGACTGGAAGTTTCTTTGTTCTGCACCTGCTACTGAAAGTTTTCTACTAAGCCCGAAATCACTGCAGCGACCACGGCGCACGCTCAAGGGGGCACTCTAGACCCTGTGGAGTTTGGGGTCAAACCATTGCTCCATTTTTGATGCCTATGCTGTCTGAACGTGCACTAATCCTTATTAATATATGAAGAATGAATGAAATTATTTTGTGTCTCCCCTCAGAGTGTTTTAGCGTCTTTCAGCTCATTGTTTTGGTTTCCGGCTTAGTCGTGCTGCTCTCAGGAGCAAAGCAAAGCTCTGAAAATCCACTATACACTACCTGGCTAGCACTAAACAACAGACAAAGTTAGCGATTAGCTGGTGAACATGGTGAATAGATGTATTCCACCAGAGTAGGTGGAGACCAAAAGAGAGCTAAAAGGAGAGTGCATAGTGGACTGATGCTGCCAAGATGGAGACGATCAGATCCACTACGTCATGGAGACCACGTCCACTCTACACCAGGTATACGTCAATGCCAGGTTTGATTTCAAGGCTTCAAATAAAACACTAACACCACTGACTGATGTGTAACATACAATTTGAAGATGTGCTGGAAGGAAGGAATCTTATGAAGCGGTAAGAGGATACGACAAAGATGAGATGGACCTGAAATGCGTATTTTCAGTCTGTCTCTAATGGAGGGAATTTGAGAGTATTTCTGAGGCTCAGTGGATTTTTTGAGGTTCAGTTTCGTGCAGATCGGGACTGTCAGAGTGCCAGCGTGTAGCCCACAGCAAAATACACACTCCTGTTCATGCTGAGGTGTCTGCTGCCATCCCTCTGCATGTCATCAAACCACATCATCACCCTCCTTCAGAGGCAACCGTTCAGTTCAGTTTATATAATGGCACATCATGAGAGAAGTTATCTCAGGCAACTCTCCATATAGACTTGAATTATTTACTCAACAATCCCCGATGGCATGCGTGCATTTCCTCTATTCTTTGATATCAGCGTGAAATCAAACAGCATGACCGGCTCTGATATTTAAACTCTCCCCTCGTCTGAACACATTAGACTAAAGTATCGTGTCAGTTATTTTGCTGGAGACTGGAATTAAAACAACATCAGACAACAATAGTGCAGCAGCCCTCCAAATCTTTGTTAGAAAAATAGTTACAGGCTCAAAATGGGTCATGATCTCGGCTCTGTTTGAGCTCCTCGATAAAAATCATAAAACATGAGTCACATGAGATTATGAAGTAAAACTGAAAAGTCAGTGTTGACAGATCGTGGCTAGACTTCACTCTGAGGACGACTTTCACCATTCATCTAAAGCAGATGTTACTTTTTGGTTGGAGAAATAAAAATGTATCCAGTCTCAAGATGTTTCAGCATTGATAAGAAGATGAAGAGAAAAGTTTTTCCAACATCTAAGTACACAAGACAAGTGAGAGAGCGATGAAGCCTTTTCAGCCAGCTCGTGTGTTTGTATGTCTGTAGTTGTACGGTAGTTGAATAGTCAAGAATACGACTTCCTCTGTCATTTCACAAATACTTTTCCTTGACCATGATGGAAAACTTCAAGAGTTCAAGGAAAGATGTGACGGAGAATTCATGAGACCTCCATGGTGCTCCGAGAATCCGACTGCACATACTTCCCCCCATTCTCACTGCGTTGTTTCATGCAGGATGTATAAACGTGGACAACCCGGTGAACTGTGACTTCATTATCTGGGTTGACATTGAGAATGGTCGCTCCTGTATCTTAAAGTAGATAAGAAAGGAAGCACTTAAGCATCTTTCCTTAGCCTCTCACCTGCCTAATCACGACCACACCTGCGTCACATTACCCAGTCAACCTGCACACAGGGTAACAGACCGACTCAACCTCCCAGACCTCTTCAGAGTTCAGTCTCCACTGTGGTAACAACACTACAGCCGTCAGGATCTCAATGTTAATGACATTTTAACATGGGGACTTATGGAGACTGACTCACTTCTGGAGCCAGCCTCTAGTGGACGAGAAGAGGAACTGCAGTTTTTGGCGTTAGTTTCACTTCGCGGAGGTTGCTGCTTGATCTCAACCAGTCAGAGGAGGTGGATTAAGACACAGAGAGGTGACGGAGAACAGATAACGGCAGGAGAGAGAGGAGGAGTTGATGAAAACGACAAACGAGACACAAAGAAGAGATCACATGACATCCTCTGCTGAACGAGCGTCTGTTCTGTAGGAACTGAAGACTTTTTTGTCAAGAGGGGAGCGACTCTGTAGTTTTTCCACTCTGACAACTTTATAGTTTAAGTTGAAAAGATGTTTGTGGGAGCAGAGACGAGCTCGTGAACGTGTTTGTGGGAGAAACTCCGGAGGTTGAGTGGGTCTTAATTGGCTTTCTTTGATTCTCTACCTATTGTGTCACCGTGACAGTCGATTGTAGGATGTTCTTTAGCTTCTTTGAGCGTGACACCAAATGTGTGTGTGCGTGTGTGTGTGTGTGTGTGTGTGTGTGTTTGGCGAAAAGCTGCCAAAGGTGGAAAGGAAAGAAGTGCTCTGAGAAGTCAAACTTTATTGTCAATTGCTGCTGTATGTACAGGACATACACAGAATTGAAATAGGTTGAAAGGTTGATCACAACACATAAAAGGACTTCAGATAAAAACAGCTGGTTGAAAATCTAATTTTCTAAGGATGTGTAGTGAGGCAGTCAAGCAGTCAGCAGACTAATGATGATCTGTGACTGTACAGACAACTGTAACATCACATGTATCATCACTTTCTACTGACAGCTCCTCCACAAAGAAAGACGTCAAATCACAGACAGACATATTCAAGTTCAGCACACATACAGAGCTCCGCACTGCATCATGTGCAATGCTAGCAGGAATAAGTAATGCAGCATTAAATGCTGGTTTGACGTCACGATGTATAAAAAGCAACTTAAGCTTAACCCTTCAGACCCCAGAGCGCCCTGTGCATCAAAACACAGGAAATAAAGTCCCGAGCTTTGTGTTGTAGATAATTTAAATAATCAATAATCAGAAATGAAATATACATTATAACATAAAGATCTATAGATTTGTAGGTCTGCAAGATTCTGTTGACAGAGATCCAGACTGCAGACTGATCCAGAAAACATGTAGGGTCGGTATGTGAGGTACATACCGACCCTACATGTTTTCTCAGTATGAGTACGCCGAAGAGTCGGTAGAGCAGACCGGCCAGGTCGTCTCACTTTTCCACATTGTTTCCAAATTTATTCGATTTTTTTTTTCCTCATATGAAAACACTTCAACATAACCACCATCAGTAAACAGCGAGACCTTTTTGGCTCTTATTCCCAGAGATGGACACTGGTTTTCTGGAGGAAGTGCGCCGAAGAGTCGGTAGAGTGGACAATTTTTTCAGAAGTTGCCAAAAACGCGACATTGTTACTGTGAAATTTACAGTAATTAACTGAAAGCCATTGACAAGCAACTTACCTAAACCTTACCTGCCTTTTTGGCTTTTTCCCAGAGATGGACACAAAAAAAGTCGGTACGGAGGACTGACCAGCTGATTTTAAAAATCATGTAACTGTAACTTTTAAGTACAACACAGTAATGTCCAAGTTTTACGGTACTTCCGCTTTAAGTTTGGGATTTTATTCTGAAAACTGAGCGTTATCGAGTGAAGAACCTGTTTTTGTTTTCAGACTCAGGAACCGAACATGTTTGTAGTTACTAAGATGATTTTCATCAGAACTATTTACAACAGTTTTAGTGCTTTTTATTGTTTTTAAAAGTGTTGACTCAAACTCGATCTATAAAACTACAAATACAGATATAAATGCCGTTGAGGTCGAGGTGTTTGTTTGCAGTGGGCTGCAGTCTCGGGGTCTGCAGGGTTAACGGATTGTGTCTCGGTGCATTTATTGCAGATGTGTGGAGGATTTTTTAGCTCATCGTTAACAGCTCGGAGATATTGTGAGAAAACGTTATATTTAGTTACGTGGTCACACCGTGATCTGTTTCTTAGTGAATCATATGTGTTGCTGTGTTGGATGGCTGATCTGTGGATATATAATAATAATAATAATAATAGTAATGATGATGTAATGCTGACTGAAAGCAGCTCTTCTGTACTTATTGTGAAAAGAAACACAGAAAAGCCTTCGTGTGGATTACACCGAGTCTTCTGCAAATATCACATGACATTTGTTGACATTGCAAACGCTCTACTTTAAACACACACACACACACACACACACACACACAGCAGCCTTCTCACACACCAGTGATGGTAACCATGACAATTTAGCTGCTTCAGCTTCATCATCACCCACACTCTCTCCATCCATCTCCGTCTCTCTCTGGTCTCACTCTGCTTTTATTCGCTCACGGCCGGGCAGCTTTCCCAGGTCTTTGTGGAGGAGAAACTAGGCTACCAGAAACATCTCCCTCTTTTCTCTCTCTCTTTATTTCTCTTTTTGCTCCCCTGGTTCAAATATAAACTGCCCTTCTTGCTCTCTTTCTCTCTCACAATTCAGATCCTGTTTGTAGTCAGTAAGGTTCGAGGTATGACCCTGTTTGTCCTCTCTCTTCTCTCTCCTCCTTGTCCTCATCCACTCATCCCTCTCTCCACCATTTTCTCCTTTCCTTCCTATGCGTTGTGTTTCTTTCGATCTGCCTCCACGTTAAGAAGAAACCGAGGGACCCTGGATCAGTGTGGGAAGAGGGACCTTGCAGCTAATCTTGCCAGAGTTAGAGTGTGAGTGTATTGCTGGATTAGGGTTCTCATCACCGGGTTAGAGCGTGTCTTACAGACTATGACAGTGGGAGCAGATAGCTGGTCAGGCGTGTCGACATGGGGGCTACATGGCCTGCTGTCTTCATCTCTCAATCCTCTATTCGGTGTGATTGGCAGAGACCGGATAAAGCCGTGATTATCCGTTATTATCCTGGTCCTTTTGTCACCGCTCCATCTCATAGACACGACTGCTGAGACACTGATCAGTCTGTCTTTTGCACATACAGAGGAAGACGGACAGACAGACAGACAGACAGACAGACAGATGGATGGATGGTGACTGAAGGCGTCAAATGTAGCATTTTTTGTTCGGATGGGTATAAAAGTAGGTCAAAATAATAATACACTGATTTAAGCAATCATGAGAGTCGCATTTCCAAATTTCTCTCATTGTGACCTGATGAAGTTTGTTAGCTTCATTGTTTTACAGCATCATTTTATCATCCAGCATCCACCCCTTCCCGTTGTCCCTCAGTCACCTGATCTCCACCTGCCTGCAGTCAGAGATGGAAAGACGGCGCACTGATTTCCTGTATCTGAGTCACGGGTGTTTAGCCACTGCCGTACGTGAGCACAGCTTAAGAGTGATTCTTTCAATATTATTGAACTCATTTTTCACAAGACAAATATCTTCTGAACATTTTTTCAGACAAAACAAACAAAAAATAGTTCGAGGCCTCTCTCTCTCCGTCAGCAGTGACACAGATGATTCATCAACAGAGAGGAAAAATATCTGACTGCTTTCACTAAAGATGTTCTTTAACATTCATTTTCTATCCTGGAGCCGATCTGAGCTGACACTGGGACAGAGCGAGAGGAGGGCTAACCCTGGACAGGTCGCTAATTCATCACAGGGCTGACACATACAGACAAAAACCATCTCACACCAATCACTAATTAACATGCGTGTCTTTGGAGAGAACCCATGCAGCCCCCTTTTGTCTTGGAGTGACCTCACAACAACAAACAACAAACTTTTCTCCTTTACTTTGGACACAGTACTCACACTAAGTCCACGTTTTCATGAACGAACACTGTTTTATGTGCTTAGTTTGATTCACAAATGCAGTTGATTCATATTAAAAAACACATCTCAAAAACGAGAGAAGTGTTTGTCACGATGCTGAACAGCTGCTTCACGTGAAAACAACTTAAAACCCAATTTTAAGTTCATGCATACGTTTTATTTGACTCCTATAAAGATGCACAAAAGTCAGCTCACCAAACTAAAGAAGGAACGTTCACGCATCTGTGTTAGCAATGTGATCTGTTAAAACACTTTTTCAGTTCATTGTTTTGCAAAATCAACAACACGGCAGCTTAAAGAAACTGTAAGAATCAAACGTGCTGTTAGAGTGTAAAAGTGCGACGAGAAGAGAAAGCACTACTGCCGACAGACATAAATACTTCTCTTAGAGATGTGACTGGCGAAAGAAAGACGACTGTATCAGTCCTGATGAAGTTCAGATGTATTTTATTGAACAGGTCTCTGCTCCTGTTCACCAACAAACAAAAACAGCCATAAATTGCGACAGGTGGCATTAATGTCACACGCTGCACTCCACCAAGCCAGGTCATCATACACACACATAAAGACTGCAGGGTGAACAACAGCAAAATGTCACGATGGAGGATTTTTGCCTCCTCCCTGCCCTTCCTGTTGTTTCTCCCTCCTCTTGTTTGTGTGTGTGTGTGTGTGTGTGTGTGTTGCTGGGCGTGGCCTCTGGTCTCCCTCTCACCTGATTATCACCTCACCACCTGCTGCTCATCATCCAATCAACCCCTGCTGTCTAAAAGACCGACTCAACCTTCCAGACCAGATTGTTCGGTCTCCTTTTGAGGTGGCTCGACGCTGTGAAATTGTGTTTAACCTTCCTCTCCCTGTGCTGCCAGTCCTTCCCCTGCCACGTGCTGCTCAGTCTCATCTCAGAATCTGAGTTTTCTGCCACCGTCAGAACTTCAAGATGTCCTCCTTTTGTCTCAGTAAACTGTTTAAGCTCACTCTGGTTCTCTGGTTTGTGTTTACGTTTTGGTAGAGGTCCTCAGAAACGTCGTCTGGGACAGAAAAAGATAGAAAGCTCGACAGTTCCTCCAAATCCTCTTCGGCCTGTCATATGTGACTCCATTATTCATGAACGATTGTCCCGAGGCTTAACAGTATGCAAACTTATGGCCAATTTGCATACGCATATTCATTGGACTGGTGTGTGCGGGTTCTCTGCATGTGTGATCAAATAGAAGACAATTGTAATCAACTCTAAAATGTCAGAAGAAAAAGGATGATTGCACGAGTTTCACGATCTATAAAGACGCTTCTTTGAGCTTTACTTTCACAGTGCATTATGGGAGTGTGTGTGTGTGTGTGTGTGTGTGAGCAGATTTCTTTTGGGTTGCTTGTCAAAGCTGACAGCTCTGATTACAATAACAATAGAAGGTAAATATAGAATCGAGAGACAAAAAATAAGAAGAGGAAAAGCCAGAGGATTTTCTGAACAACATAATTTGCTGAACATTAGCATAACAATAGATCAGTCAGAGAGGATGATGGGAGCCATCTTAACACGGGGAGCTGTGCTGTGGCGGGGTTCACCTAAAGCCTCCCACCGTTTGAATCACACGTGTTTACCTGAAGGAGTTGAGAAGGAAGGAAACCAATTTCCACATCGAAGAGAGAGAAGATAAAGTGTTGCATCTTTTTCCTGAGCGCTAATCAAAAAGGTTTGATTTGGTAATATTGCTGCATGTTAGCATGGACATAGACGGCAAGACGTTTTATAAAAGCTAAATTTTATTTTTATCAAAATGCCTCAATCCACAGAGGGGAAGGAGGAAGACCTCTGACCTTTAGCAACAGTGCTGAACCTTGAGGGAACAAAGAGGACAAGAGTCCATGATGTTGTGTCACACAATTACAGTATTATATAACCCTGATCTGATGAATGCAAATACGTCTCTACATCGAGAAGCTTTCAGCATCGTCTGCTGAATTTTGCTGAATGAATATGGTGTCAACCGGTATTTAGATCTGTAGATCTGCATATCACTTTTCATACGAACAAAATGTAACACAAAGTGCTTTACACATTGAAACAACACAAAGTGAAGAAACAGGTAAAGGTAAAAATATGAAAAGAACTTCTTGGTGGAAGCAACAACCTCCAGAACGGGTTGTATTAAAATGTGCAAACACAAGGAGCAACAGTGATGTTGCTGAACGAGAAAGACTTTCTCGAAACATCTCGTGGCCGTTTGCCTGTCTGGTTTGTTGACGCTGTTGTTGGCAGAGCAGCTGATGTCTCTCTTCTTCTTCTTCTTCTTCTGTGAATTTCTACCAGACTGACTGTTGAAGTTTGACCCAAAGCAGCGTCACTCTTCACACCAGAAACCTGATGTTTGCTGTTAATGTCTGCAGGTTAGCTCGATTGTACCTCCAGGTTTGTTTTTCTGCACCTCATGACCTCTGACCTCAAAGCAACCTGCAATTATTCATATCTGCATCTACATCTCCTCTTGCTCTCTTCACACGGAGGTCGGAGCGTGTGCAGACTGTTAAAACGACCAAACACGACGTGGCTTTGACCCCATCCAGTATCTGTTTCTGAAGATATGACGGCAAACGACAGCACAATGCACGAATCGAGAGCTCTCACTTAATAAACTCTGGCATGAGTGGATGATACGGTCGTCCTCCGTGCTTCGCCTCATCCCCGTCTTCCTGTCACAGGAGCTGCATTATGCATTAAGGCTCTTCTTGAGGTTTAACAGGCAGCAGCAGCAAACAAACTTGGACTCTTCATCCTTTTGGCTGCTCCTCGTCTTCTTTTTGTTTGTCTCTTTGGTGCCCCGGCTTCACACAGCCTCACCCTCCTCCTTCCTCCTCCTTTCACTGTGTGGTGTTTGCTGCATTTTGAACTCTCGCCGCCTCTCAAAGAGTACCCTCGCTTTGCCTTCACATTCGGCTCGAGAGGCTTATATTTAGCAGCATTAGAACGCAGCTCTCCAGGGCAAAAGCATTTAGCATTATGCTTCTGACCCACAAAAAAAAAAAAACATCTACATTCAAAACTTCATTCATTCAAGTGTTTGTACGCCGCCATGTGAGCCTCCTCGTGCTGTGACACTCACACCATGCCACATGTGTCTTAAGCCTGCAATTACTATCTGACCCTGTGATTGGTCGCAGCTAGTGTGCAATCAGCGCACATGTGTAATCTCCGTTACACAACACACCCTCACGTACACAAGGACAAATCATTAGCTAATGGTTCAAATGGCTCTTTTAGCTTTGGCATGATAATTGGCACGAGTGCTGAAATGTCACCTGTGCTGCTTGCTGTATACGGGCTGTGCGTGTGTGTGTGTGTGTGATTGCCTGCAGCCACTCATTCTCAGATCACACACACACTCCCACCTGCACACGCAGAATCTGTTTTCAGTGGCAGCGGTGGAGAGGATGTGCGCCGCCATCCGCCCACGCGTTCACCTTCACCGATGCACTGAAACTTCCATCGTGTTTGCCGAGTGCCGCACAAGTGCCTCTATTTCACTTCCTCTCTGGCTTTGTCTGCCTCGCGCGCAACAGGCTAATCAAGTAACCACGCCAGTGTTCAAGCGCTGTCATGTCCGGCGTGCGCGTGTGTTCAAATCTTACAAGTGCACTTTGACCTGAAAGCCCTGAGATGACGGCTGCTGTTCAGCACTGTTAGTTTGACGTCAGGGATAAAGAGGAGAGGTGGATTCTGTTTTAACCTGCAGTGCAGCATTTAGAGAGTAAACACATTTTTATCGCGGCCTTTGAGTGTCATAAGCTGCTGCAGAACTCAACAATCAGCGATATCTTCACTGCTGCCGACAATAACTCAGTCTGCAGGGACTTGGATTGGGAACCAAAGGGTGGTCCAGCGTAGACTTACCTTGAATAAGGCACCCAGGGTACTGCTACATCACTCCACCATCTCTCCACCATCTCTCCACCTTTACAGGTCTATAAACCTTCTTCTAACATGCTGAAGGACCTCTGACAGGATCCTTCTCCAGAGGATGTAACTTGCTCAGGTGGCATCAAACAACCTCAGTACCGGACTTCAATCATGTGTTAACAGGTGGTCTGTAACCTAAAATTTAGAAAATATACCTGAGGTGTGTCAAAAAAGGGAAAAGTATGATACAGTAAGTAGTAAAATAATAAGTAACCAGTGTTATTCACCGAGAGTGAACTGAGCTCAGACAGATGAGATTTCCTTCCTCATAAAACATTTGCAACACTGATTTTATAAATATTTTAAATGCTGCATTGTTTACATCCATGTTTACTTTGCCTTTAGCTGGTGCATCACTGGAATGATCAGGAAGGTGCACTCAAACATGCATGTGACAAACGAGACGCCATTTAAATGTTGTTTGAACCTGCAACAAAGACGGCAGAACGTCTGTGCGTGTAACGTCTCAGCTCACTTTGAGTGCAAACAGCTGATCAGATCTTCAACAAGTTCTCGTTGTTTTCTAAAGTCATGAATTTAGGTCACTTCGGGTTCATCAGCCTTAATTTGAGCTGAATAAAAGCTCCACCACTACAGTGTAATATGGCAAACTTATAAGCAAGGGCAGCAACATGAAGCATTTCATTCATTCATCATTTAAAAGGTGAAGACGTCCTCGTGTTGAGCACTACTCAACCTGTTAAAGCTGCTGCAGAAAACAACGCTGATTCCAAAAAAAGGACTTGGTCAGTTTGAGGGAGAGATCACAGTTTGGCTTCCAAAAAGGTTCTGATGCTGTGTAAAAGAACACGACCTGATCTCCAAGAACAATCCGAACAATCAGTCCGTCTCAGATGAACTCGGTCCAGAGAAGTCTGGATATGTGGTTGATATCTGTCTCTCTCTCTGCATGAGTCTGAACTTCATCTGTAGATGCTGCTGCCTGAGGGGTCGGAGGTCACGGACACTCAGTGTTAGTTTTGCCCTTCACGTGCAGAGATTTCTCTGATTCTCTGAATCTTTGAATGAGATTCTGGATTGTAGACGGTGAAATCCAGAAACTCATTCAGACTGTGAGTCCACAAACTTAAACTATTTTTCAAGTGTTGAACATCGCACAAGCCTTTTATCCCCGATCATGATACTATCACCTGTTACCAATGAACCTGTTCACCTGTGGAAGCTGTTATTTAAGCGTTCAGTTGAATAAAAGCTGTGAAGGATTTACAAATCATTGTTTTTAACAACTCCTGCTCCTCTCCTGCTGTATGGAAGCACCAACACTGAATCTCTCCAGTACCGCTTTCAGTGTTTGAACTCAAGAGAAGCTGAGTCGTATGCCAACTCATCATTATATAAAGAGACAGCAGCAAAGAGAGAGAGAGGGTCTGTGGGAAAAATAAGAGAGAACTTGTGGAGTTTCTGGTAAGTTTAAAAATCAGAGCTGTCACACACACACACACACACACACACACACACACACAGAGGAAACGTCTGAGCTGTCAGTCGAGGAACTCGTCCATTTTCCGTTTGTGGCTAAAAATCTGAGGTGAATATCTGTTTTTCTTCTTCTTCTTGCATCTGAACAGAGACTCGTGGGACGGAGCGACAGAGAGAACACAGATGCTCTGACTTTCAAAAACGTCACGCCACTCCGCACACCTCGAATACCCTCATCCACCCATTCCAGAGCATGTCACCCTGAGAGTCCACAGGGCACGTCTCAACGCTGTTTTGGTCCATCCTGCACGCGACTTCAAACTCCACCGGGAGCGTTTCAGAAGCATTTAGTCCACCAGACTTTGTTTAATTGCTCAGCTTTGGTGATTTTCCTGCTTTACGTGCTTCTAAATATGCTTCTACATGTGGAAATATGCTACGTACTTCGTACATTTGTTTCTCTTTTGTCAGTTTTTACGACCAGCAGTTTGCACAGGGTATTTTATTTTGAAAATCCACCGGATTCTCTATGCCGTTTCTGTGTCTTGTAGAGGGGGATACATGTATCATGTCCAGTTGTTGGTAGTGTTGTAGAGGAGGTCCTCTCTGAGGAGCTGGAGGTCTTCAGGAGGTTTGTGAAGGTAGAGAGGGACGCCCCTGATCTGGGAGGAACTGGTAGGACGTTCGACAGATGTGAAAAGTCTGGATTGTCCTGAGTGTACGGGTGGCAGAGCCAGAGGTAACATGTCTGTATGAGGACATTCAAGTAGGTGGGTGCAGAACCAGAGACTACTTTGTAGTCAGCATTAGCGGCTACAGGTAGCCGGTGGAGCTCCATCAGCAGCGGGGTAACATGTGACCTTTTGGGTTGGTTGAAGACCAGGCGCGCCGCCGTGTTCTGGATCATCTGAAAGGGTTTCATGTGTGAATACGTGACTGCGTTGGGTAAAATCACAGAATTAGAAACTAAAATGTAAAAAATAAACAAAAGGATACAGTTAATTTCCAAAAGTCAAGTGAACCATCCAAATGTAGAGACGTCCACTTGTGTGTGTGTGTTGAAGTGTGTGTGCTGCCCTAATACATGGCTCAGAGGCAGCCATGTCATAATGCCACTTAACTGTAGGACATCAAAGAGACGAGCCCCGGGGGACGAGACAGAAGCTTTGATGAGGACATGAAGCTCTGCTTCATTATTAATAAAGTCTCACCGCTGTGCTGGAATTCAGTGTATCCAGACTAATAACAATAATTACTGCGCTTACAGTGTCCGTCTTAAACTGACGTAGAGCAGCTGAATATTAAGTTTCTGACACGCTGCACATTTCTGCAGCGATGAGCTGCTGAGGATTCATGACCTACAATTTCTTTATACATGTTAAATTATTAAAAAGGTGCCTCACTGTGCATTTTTGAGACGGTCCTGGTGAAAAATAACAAATCTGCGCCTCCTCTTGTGCACGGATGAAGCGAAACAGTTTAGAGCTCATGTCTTCATTCTGGTTCAGATTCGCCGTCAGGCAGGCTCGAAATAAGGACAGACTCTTCTCTCTCTGTGCACTGTAGCTATCTCTGACTAGCTCTACGGAGGACAAATATAGTGCCCGTTGCCATGGTTACGACAGAGAACGCATCCACACAAAACAGAGCGAGCTGTGTGACCACGAGGATACACACCTACACACACCTCTCTCTTTCTCCTCTTTCAATCCACAAACACCACGTGTAGATGAGGAGGAAATATCCCTGTGTGCGTGTGTGTGTGTGTCACATGTTATAGGCGATTGTGAGATGTGTGTGTGTGTGTGTGTTTTGTGATGACCACCTGTGGAAGAGTAAGTTAGAACACAGACTCACCGTCACAGTGGGGATGGCGGTGACGAGGGAGTAGACGAGGACGGGCGGCGCCTTGCTGTTGTCCTCGGGTCCCGGGTACGGTTTGGAGTAGGCTTTGTCGAAGCAGAAGAAGCCCTGGACGTGCACGGGGAACGTGTCCGTGTACTCAAAGTAGTACGCCAGCAGAACGGTCCCTGCCATGATGACCAGCTGGAAATAAAACATATTGGTTCCAGCTTTTTAGGATTGGATCCACAGAGGAGGATGGAGAGTGTAGGAGTTGGAAAAAAAGAAGAAGAGTGGAAAAATGTTGTCACGGATTCAAAAAAAAAAAAAAAGAATAAAAAAAGGAGAGATTTTTCCTTCTCAGAGCAAAATGATGGATGCTCCGTAATGTGTAAAATGAATCAAGTGTGCGTGGAGAGATAGTGAGGGATGAGGATGAGAGGAAGAGGGAGAGGGAGAGGAGGAGAGATAGAGGGAGACAAATAAGGAGAAAGACAGATAGAGGGAGGGTGGGGAGAAATGAGAGAGCGATGACTGAGAGAGAGAGAGAGAGAGAGATAGAGAGAGAGAGAGAGAGATCCCTTCAGCGGTGTCAGGATGCAGAGTGGGAGGGTAAAGAAACAAATGGAGACCGATCAAAGGAGCGCTGTACGGAGGAAGAGGAGAACTGAACGAGGATGGAGGGGGGAGGTGGGGAGGTGGGGAGAGGGGTGAGACACAGATGGGGTGAAAAAGAGCAGAAGACAAGAGGAGGCAAGACGAAGAGAGAGAGAGAGAGACGGGATGAGCAGAGGGTAGGCTGACGAGAATTATATATGTATGTGTGTCGCTCTGCATAACTTCTGTTGTGAAATACCAGCTGTATGCAAAGCATGAGGCGTGAAGCATAAAATATGGCCTTCATCACTGTTTAAAGAGGATGATGATAATGATAAAAAAAATTAGCATTTCACAACAGATCGTATGTGAGAGAGTAAGCGAGGTAGAGGGGCCGATGAGCACAGAAAAGCATGTTATTCTGCACAGATGAGACATGCACGAGTACTAATTATTCATTTAGACTCCAGTCAACAGCACACTGACTCAAGAAAAGACACACACACACACACACACACACACACACACACACACACACACAGCGAGCTTCTCTAAAGCTGTAAAACTGGAGGATTGTGCAGCCCCGCGGGGGAAGAAACAACAACAAAAAAGGCCTGAAACAAGAAGAAGTTTTAAAAAAAGGGAGAGGCGGGTTTAAATATAGCGAGCGGCTGATTAGCTTCATCGTAATCTGCAGCCTCAATGTTTCCCGATTAACTTCCATTGTAGGTGAAGGACGAATTTATCATCAGCTAAACACAAGGAGAGCCTCGACTCGACAGGCTGAGCCGGTTTACAGCTTCAAGGGGCGTCGAGGCGGGACAGAGACAGCACTTTAGTGGCTGTAGTGTGTTCTTTTACCTCAAAGGCTTACAATATGTATAAAACATTATTATGATAATTATAATTTCTCCTCCACAAAAGGCCAGACCTCAAACGAGGAGCTCACACAGTGACCTGACACACATGTACACACTGATGACATCATTAATTGATGCTTTGCATTGCAATAATTGCTGGAAAGGACACATCGTTCCTGTTATTAAATTCACCTCCGCTTTTCATGCTTCGACAGGTCAAAATGGAGAATTCATTTTTGAAGGATAAAGGAGCATGTCGGCTCTCGTCGTAGCTGGCTAGCTAACTCATGCAAACATGCAAAGTCCAACATGTTTAGACAGAGAGAGCAAAAGATCAACAGGTGGTGGTCATCAGTGAACAGCATTCAGCTCATCGGTTCACCATAGCACAGCATTTCGTCTTTGTCTCATGCATTAGCTGTGGAGTTAGAGGGGAGGCGATTATCTTAGCTTAGCATAAAGACTGGAAGCGGTAGGAGACAGCTAGCCTCAGTCTGTCTATGAGCTCTATAGAAAGCCTAATATATCTTGTTTATAGAATGTGCACATAAACTGAAAGATAAAAATTCATTGCTTCATGCTGAGTTAAGCCCAATGATGCGTTGAATTGCTGCAGTGTGTACAGCATAGGTACGGTGAAGTGTTGCCAACTCCTCAGTAAGGAAAGCCGCTACTGGCTGTAGCCGCCCTCACAAGTCACTCACAGACCGGATCAAACAGGAAGCACTCCGCTCCGGCGGCGTCAGAAGAGAGAAAGCGTTTGATTGGACGTTAAAATTAGTACACGATACTGGAGTATAGGTGACATATGTGATAGAAACATATGTGACTTCATGGGGACTTTAAGGGAGGTGACAATCAAGTTGAGTTAATTACTGTAATAATGCTATTTAAGAAGAGAAAGAAATATCCACACACTGACAGAGCGCAGAGAGACACACGTGATGCTGCATCCCTGCATGACGTGTGCTTGTCCGTCCCCTCGTCCTTTCTCATCATGGGCAGAAAATGGAAGCGAGGACACACGCAGAGGAAAAGACCGATCGAGGAGGGAGACTTCACTTTCAGTCGCCATTGTTTGACGCACACAGTGGCACGGACGCCCCACCGTCAACAGCAGACACACCGGTGCACAAGAATGAATTCATACAGAGAGCCGATGTACAACTGTAAACCAGCCTTTACGCTGGTTGCCTGGCAACCTCACAGTGATGACAACACTCCAGGAAGTCACTGCTGAGCGATTTTCTCATCTCACATTCGAGTGGAAGCAAATTTCCCAAAATGTCCAACTGCATCCTGATTTTTGTTTTTAGCTTGTCGTGTTACGATGACAACAAAACAAGCAGCAACCTCCGAGGCTGTGAAGTGAAGCCAACACAGGAAGTGCTAAAAGCTGTAATTGCTCAAACGTCCACTTGAGGCTGGTTCCAGAAGTGAGTCAGTCTCCATAAGTCCCCATGTTCAAATGTCCAACTTCACAGCAGAAATAAACATGTTTACAGCCTGGTACAAAAAACAGTTTTGGTCTCTGTAGCTAATTTCCCCGTTCATGACAACTGTACTGAGGGTGAATTTATATACAACTCACCTGTTCAGGTTATATTAAGGCTTAAAGTTCTGCAGGATTAAGAGCGTGGACGCTTTGATTGACAGGTGGGTGTGGTTACAGGTGGCATATTTGAGCACTCAGGTGTCATTTAGCCCGCCTTAGGTCCACACACTTTCTACCTCTTTGTCAGTTTTTAGCTGGAAGCCTGGCAGAGGTAGGACTGCCAACATGGAGACGACCAGAGCCACAACCTGTGGGGGAGGTCACAGAGACTACGTCCATGTTTTATACAGTCTATGGTACAACATCAACATTGTTTCAGTCACAAAATGTCAAACATGGTCACATACATCTTTGTGCTTTACAGCGCTAAACAGGAAACAATTCATGGTGGCAGATGGCTAAACAAGTGAGAAACCACTGAGAGGACCTCCTCCGACATGTTTATCCTCTTCAGCGAAGTGACAAGAGTACCCACTCGTATTAATGCAGCAGGGAGAGGAAGGGGAGGCTTGCTACACGCAACATGTTTCAGCTTTATCACACACTGAAGAGTGACAACGAACGTCGGAAGAGAGAGGGTGACCTAATTCAAACTCAGCTCCACTGTCAAAGCTCCTGCTTCCTTTACAGCCACTGAATATCTGTGGATTCCCCACACGCTTTTCCAAAATCAAATAGTTGATCTGCACGTTCCCGTGGCGATGTTCAAACTTCAACCAAAAGCCCTGAGGCCCTTTAAAGCAGAACCACGAGGGACGCAGAGACAAACATACATGCACACACACATGCTGGCAAACTATACAAACACCTCCAGCCTGTAGTTTATAAATAGACCAACAAGCAGCTCCATGTTTTTCCACGTTTGTTTCCATCTCCACAAGCTTCTTTTGCGAGTGGGTGCGTGTGTGAGCGTGTTTTCCCATGTGCAGAGTGTGTTTGAATATGTCTGCAGGCATGTGGGTGCATTCCCATGTCTGAGGAGGAACTCTGACACAGGCACGCCGTGTTCAACGTTTCTCTCCATCAGCCGTTCCTGTTTTTCTTGCCGAGCTACAGAAGGCTTGAGGGAGGGAGCGAGGGAGGGAGGTGTAGAACGGTGGGAGGAAGAGAACGCGAGGGAGGTCTACGAACACCCATCAAAGTTTAAACAAACATTTGAAGACAACTACAGAAAGAAAAAATCCTCCATGGGAGATTACGCATGTCATTGTGCATCCACTTTGAGCTGTACTGATCCAACAAGCGTGTGTGTGCAACGATACATGAGAAGACACGAGTTCTAGTTAGAATCAGAGTCATTTTGATCATCCAGGTGTGTGTTCATGTCATGTTGGTTTCATGTTGATCTCCATGTACATACACAGATATAGACAAACAAACAGCTAACACAGAGACAGCAAGCTCAACAGGGTAAACAAACAGATATTAATACACATATATGAAACAATGGCGTTTGTAGACAGAGATGAGTGCAATGGTGCAGAGGGCACAGAATACCGTCTGGACTTTTAAAACTCCTGAATGTTGCTGCAGTTTACTGAGAACTCGATCAACAAACTGCTCTGTCTCAATAACACAGAGAAATTGACAATCACAATGGAAATATATGATGTGTATATATACATGAGATGAGTCCAGAGAAGCAGCAGGCAGAGCAGTCCAAAATTTCAGTGCTACGGTCTCAGAGGTTGGGTTGGGTGCGTGGGACAGGTTTAACATATTTGACCTGAGATGGCAGGCTGTGAAGTAATTCAGCCACATATGCAGGCGCTTGGCTGTGCAGTGATCTGTACGCCTGTATGAGGATTTTAAACTGAAGAGTACAGGGGTCACGAGAAGCCGTCCAGTTGTGCCACAGTGTTCTGGACTGTCTGCTGATCTCGTCAGCTGCTTGACGTGGGTGTCGAACGACGAGGATTAATCAGATATTACCCCTAAATAGCAATATCCAGTCCCTGATAGTGAAGACGGTCTTGGAGCCTAGATAACTTAAAAGACAAAGATTGTGTATAATGATGAAAAACTGAATTTAAACAGTGAGAATAAATAATTAACAGGTGCAGGGATTGTTCCTAAAACTGTACGTCTGAGTGATGGCCTGTGGGAAGAAACTGTTTTAGCATACAGAGCTCTGTAGCGCCTCCCAGAGGGGAGAAGTTGAAGATTACAGCGGTAAAATATTCAGCCTCCAGTCAATAAAGCCTAACACATGAACATCTCACTAACATTAACAGGAAATGCAGCCTCCCCGCTCACGACAAGTCGTTCTTAAATGACATTTCGTCTCCCACATGAACAAATAAGTAACTTCCTGTGTGCACTCTGCAGCTAGTTTGTCTGAATATTAATAAAGGTCAAAGCAACTTCAAGTTGATGGTTTCTAATTAGCACAGAGATGCATCCTGCACAAGTCACCTTGGAAAATTCATTTGCATTAAAAATCACTTCTAAAAGCATCGAGTGCATGTACGGTGTGACTATCACATGAGTCATCTCAGGTAGGGTCATCACATGGCAGCTGTCATGTGATGTAAGTCAGAGAGAAGCCTCCATCCTGGCTCTTTTGATTTAAATAAGTCCAGGCGTAGGCGGTTTTTGGGCGATAATGTACAACCAGATCTCCAGGTTGTTGTCTGATGAGCCATGAACCTCAGTCTGTCATCTGTCGCCTTCACTTAGAGGACCGTTCACCTTGTTCATCCTCAAGTCTTCGTCTGACCCCTTCAAGCTCTTTCCTTATTATCGCTCAGACGTCAGACATGTTCAGTGCATCTGAACTTTTTGAAATGTGTGACCAAAACACATTATTTCATGGCTTTTTCTTCTGTAGAATAAAGCTTTGCAAAATGTAAATTTAAGGCTGCAATGACATGACATGATTTCCAAAAACTAGTTTGAAACGTGGACTCGTCAGTCCACTTCCTGTCAGTCCATCTCAGATGTTCTGGTCCAGAGAAGTGTGCGGTGTTTCTGGATGTTGTTGATATCTGTCTTTCTCTCTGCATCGTAGAGTCTGAACTTCATCTGTATGTTGGTTTTTAATGCAGCCTGTGCTGCCTGAGGGGTCAAAGGTCACGGACATTCAGTGTTGGTTTTGCCCCTTGTGTTCAGAGATTTCTCTGATTCTCTGAATCTTTGAATGAGATTCTGGATTGTAGACGGTGAAATCCAGAAATTCATTCAGACTGTGAGTCCACAGACGTTCTTCTTGTTGGACCATCCTAATCTTAAACTCTGTCAGGCAACATTAGTTTTTTATTTTAACACCGAATCAAGTATGTATGTGATTCATTGCTGATACCGCCGATGTCCTGCAACTTTTGACCAGTGTCTGCTTATTGTTTTCAAGTCTGCACAGATGAGAAACTCTGTCACTCAATATAAAAACTACAGACAGCTGCTCCCGGCACACACGCCCACTCAAGCCCCAGCTTGAACTGTTGGCATTTGTAGTTTATTTATGTCCATTGTCCAATTTTATTGAGTATCAGAGATCAAACACGACACGAAGACACGACAATCTAAAAATAGAGGCAGCATTGCAGCTCTACGACTTCCCAACAGAAATCATAGAGAGATGGACTAACTGGTTTATATATATAATCTATAGCAGGCTAGAAAACTGATCAGGAGCATGATGTGCCATATAAATGATGTTGCAGTAGTTTATTCTGGACGAGATGCAGGCAAGGATTAAAGCAACATTGTGCAACTTCTCTCTGACGCTTTACGGCACTACCAACACACCACACCACCAACTATTTCACTGATTTTGGTGAAACTGGATCATATTTTATGGAGAAAATGTTTTCTGGTTTTCCCTCTGATGTCCTCCGGCTGCTTACTGTCAAAAATAACTCAAAGGTTGCAACCATATGTGGACGCAGATTGGAGTTATGGACGGGGATCATGTCTGATTTACCACAGTTTAGTTTGAGGAAGCTGGCTTGAATCCGTGATTTGATTTCAGTGAGCCAAGACGAAGTTGGCTCGTTAGTTTTTGAGAAATTACAGAAAATATCTCTGTTGTTTTAATATGATAGGAAATCTCAGCTCTCTCTCGCAAAAAGTGTCAGATGCTAACACTCTTATCTTACACACCGGTTCAGCAAAGAACGGTTCCTGTTGACACACATGTTTGAGTAGAGAAAAAAAAATCTGATGAAGTATACTTTTCAAGAACAAAGAGGAAGGAAAGCTGCCATGCATTTACGAACAACGTACACGGAGGGTTCAAAGGCTCGTGTATCACTCACTCCCACACAAACAGCCTCGACTGAAGCGTGAAAATGTGACATCAATTTTACAGTCATGTACAAAATGTTGGTCTGTAATAATCAAACATACACAATCTGTGCACGTTTGTCTTTCAAACCACTTCCTGTTTGTATCACAGCAAACATGAGGACGGGTCATTTTTTTTCAGGATTCATACAGATTTGGTTTTGCCAATGCTTAAATTAAAAAATCTGGAATGATAAATGAGGGATTACACCGTAAAGCAATGAAAGCTACTAGAATCTGTCAGCATAAATTTAGTCATGAAACCAGAGTTTATAAAATAAGGCAGACTAACTACACTAAACAGACTTGTCAGTCTGTGTAATTAAAGCTTAACGTTCATACCTCTGCACCTCAAAGGGAGTCAAAGCAAGAAAATCAAACTGACTAATACGGCACTAATGTGACAGAAACAGAGGAGAGTCTCCTGCCCTTAAAAGTCCTTTAACCAGAGCGGAGGGCTAAAATAAAATGTGACAATAATAACGTGCTATGTGTAGAGAAGAGGGTGGTGAAAATAGATGTGGGCATCTCTGATGTCTCCCGAGGCCAAACTGTGAGCTTGCACATAAGCGGTGCATGTCCACCCTCGCCCTTTGCGGAGCGGCCAGATGGCAGAAAAGTCAACAGATGAAGTCAAACATGTTTACCGAAGGTGAGAATGTGTGGACGGAGGCTGGTGTGACGAGATGACGGCGCCCTGCTGGGAGAAAAACGAATGTCACGGCGCTCAGGATGAACCGGAGACACACTGCTGCTTTCATGCATGCTCTTACAGTAAAACGTCTGATGTGTGTTTGAATGAGGACAAACTATAGCATGAATGAGTCCGACTGGTGGCGGCGCGGATGGCTGCTTCAGCTCTGCGCTGTCTGTGTTTTTCTTCATTTCTTTGGTTTTCTGCTGAACCACTGCACTGCTACAAAAGTTATGTTGGCTTTTCCTCGTGTGTGAACACTCACCTGGCCAATAAAAGTGATTCTGATCATCATTATACGTTGTTCTATAAACATTTTCGAGTAAGTCGTGCACCAAATAGCAGAAAAAAGAAAAGAAACCACTTTTCCTATAATAGTAAACACATATTAACTCAATACAATCATACATTTATCATAAGGAAGACAACCTCTCGATACTGTCCAAGGTGCAGATCTGAAGTTGTTCTTGTTCACAGCTGTCCAACTACTGGGAAATAATACTTAGAACCATATCCAAGGTAGCTAAAATAAATATCCCACCTGAACTGAGATTAACCGTGCTAGAGGACGCTTCCATGCTGCCTGGGAGGGACAACAAAATCAGGTTTATAATAGCCAATAGCCAATAAATGCATAGCTCTTAATTGGCTCTCTCTGGCTCAGTGAACTGACCTCCTGCATCGCCAGCGAGAAAATAACGTATAGAAAACAAAGGCCGGACAAATTTGAGGGAGACGTTGTTGAGCCTTTGCAAACCTAGCACTGGTGTTAGCACCATGTTTGTGCAAGGTTCCTTATGTTCCCGTACATTTTCAGTGGTTATGTCATTCATTCATGTCGCCTCACACACTTTAACCCCGGCTGGGACCTTTCTGTGTGGAGTGTGCATGTTCTCTCAGCGTCCTCCAGCTTCTTCCCACAGTCCAAACACATGCAGGTTGTTCCGTGACTCCAAATTGTCCGTAGGTGTGAATGTGGTTGTTTGTCTCTACAAACTTGTCCAGGGTGGACCACCGCGCCTCTCACCCAATGTCAGCTGGGATAGGCTCCAGCCCTCACTGTGACCCTGCTAAGGACAAGCACGGTAAAGAGGGAAAATACCAGAACTCAACTGGGCACATAAAGATCTTCTCTTCCCTTCAACTGCAGCATAATCCTCCGTGCAGCATTTCAGCAAATGGTCATTAAATCAGCCTCAAATTTAACTGACTGATTAACAGCACGGTGAAATAATCACCTCTGACCAAAAAAAACCTGTCACCATGACGAGTGACACTTTTTCCATTAGTGTCACGCTCACGGATCATCGGCACAAAAAACTCAATTAGGATGAGACGAGGCTGCAACACCTCTCCTCCATTTCCGTGTGATTCGGTGTCCTGATGAGCGAATAATCACTCTGTCACGTGATCAGAGCTGCTGAATATTTCACAGACGTTTCATCTCTCTGATTTTCATCAGAATAAAGTAGAGGTCTGGTTAGAGGCTGTCAGAATGATACAAAGCACTCCACATAAAGAGCTCTCCCACACACACACACACACACACACACACACTCATCTGCATAAATCACATGTAAATGAGGGCAAAAAAAAATCAGAATCAACATGGATAACAAGCCAATGAATGGGCTTGACTGCCGCCTGGTGTCACCAGATTGTATTACAACATGCAGAGCGAGACAAAGTGTAAAGATAGACGAGCCGGCTGATAGAAAACAGTGGACACGCCGGAGGGGCAGAGCCTTTTTAAAGAGAGCACAGGGAGAGGCAGCAGAGGGGAAAAGGAAGAAGATAAACAGACGGATAAAACAGTTAATGAGACATTAGTATATCACAGAATGCACAGCAAGCGTGCCGCTGGGAAGTAAAAGTGAGGAAAGCCAGGAGAAAGAGGAGAGAGATTAAATGAGGATATATGAGAGAGTGGAAGAGGGTGACGTGGAGAGGAAGGTAAAATACAACAAGGGAGAGGAAGAGGGTCAAAGCAGGCATTCATCTCTCTCTCTCCTCTCCTCTCTCCTCCCTCCTCCTCTTTTGTTTGTCTGATTACTGGGTGTATTTTATCAGCGAGCCTCGTTCCTCTTAAACTCATCTGTCCTTTCATGATTTGCCAAAAAACAAAACAAAAACATCTTTCCTCAATCATTTTCAAACCCACGCTCTCTTCCCCTTCTCGCTGCATTTCCTTCCTTGTCTCTCAATCATCGCCGCTGTCAAAACTCTCCATGTCTGCATCTACAGGATCTGCTTCACTCCCTAACTCCCTTCACCCATTCGTCCTTCCTTTCCTCCCTCTCTCTGTTTTTAGTGCGACGACGACACATCACATAATTCTACAAAATCTCCCAGTCCTCAAGCGAACATGCCCCCGCATCTTACAAACAGAGAATAAAAGCAGATGCAGGCTCACGCACACAAACATGTTTCATGAATAAAACCCTACAGTCTCATTCCAAAAGCTTTTTACTTACATATATAAACAAGAATTAACATTTATTTTAAAAAAACTAAATATTGTCTAATGTGCATTAGTGTTTTTTCCAGAAATAAAGCGGCTGCATGTTTACTAATGTCTTTTTAACGAGTTTATTTTGCAGCACAGAGCAGAACAGTTTGACCACAAATGGATGCCAAATTCATAAATTGCGAATATCTTGATTTTGGATTTAAAGTGCAGCATGCGTCATGGGCAGCGGTGAGAATCAGTCTGCATTTCTGAATCCTAGAATCACATGCAGCTCGGAAAGAAGCAAGAGCGAGGCACGAGATTATATCTTACATAAGCAATTTTATTTTAGAGAGTTGCTCCAGCGAGGAGCTTATAGTTCTTTTTTTCTGATGAGATAATTCGGCCTCTGCAGCCCAGATAGGCGTCTACTCGACGTTTCGCAGACGATATGAGCCTATATGGTGATATACGGGGGTCTCTCATCCCTCCCTTCCTCCTATAAAGTGATAACAGGTGGGAAGCAGCCAGCTAACAAGTGTTTCAAACATGCAACCCAGAGTGCTGAGAAATCCCAGCGCAGCAGACAGGCGGGCAGGTGCTATTCATGGAGTCTGGGAGATAATGAGGGAGAAACTAGGCAGAGAATAATGTGAGAATGAGTCTTTGTGTCAAGTGTGTGTGTGTGGGTGTGTGTTCAAGAGGGAGGGGACACATAAAAGCATCTGTGTGAGCATGAAAAGTAACACCACAGAGTTAATCAATGAGATGGATTCTAGTATGAGGTATAATGTGTTCAGGACGTGATGAAAACTGAATTATTTTCTCACGTGTCGTCTCTCTCTCTCGTGCAGTATTAAGAGATATTGATGGTACATAAACTGCCCATGAAGAGAAGTTAAAGATAATCATCAATAAGAAATAACTTAAAGAAACAACGTGTAACTTTCCATCATAAACTGACGTCTGTTACCTCCTGTTGATCTGCACTGACCTGTGATCAGGTGAACGGTGTCTCTGTCGTTCGTACGTCTGTTCTCACACTATGTAACTTTGGGCTCCGGGTCGGGAGAAGTACGTAACGCTTTACGGCACTAAGTCACACACCACCAACTATTTCACTGATTTTGGTGAAACTGGATCATATTTTATGGAAATGTGGGGGGATGGGGCAACGCTGATGGGGAGCGGAGCCAGTGTTGTGCCAGAATAGGAGTTGGTCAAGCGGGCAATGTAACCGGGCTCAGCAGCCTCTATGGACATAATGGCAGAGGAGAAGAGAGCGAAGAGGACGCTGACGGAGGAAGCTAAGAGAAAAGGTTGGTGAGAGCTTGGTGAAATTAAAGGCTGAAAGACAGACGCTGAGCTGGGCTGACTGCTGTTGGACTTGATACTTAGCAAAGTTGTGGACTTCATAAGTAATGTAATCAGAACAAATACTCGAGTACAGCTGAACATAGTTACCACAGAGTTACCACAGTGGGATTACACTCTGAGACTGGGGAGCTAACATAACAGCTGAAGAAGTTGAGATGCTTCTACATCATGATTTTAGTTTTGCAAAGGAGTACTGGAGTGGAGCCGCTCAGTGCTTAGATATGGAGAATCTATGAGTATGGTTTGACTCGGAGGATCTTGGTTTGAGCACACGTAAAGCTGCGTGCAGCAAACAAACACATACAACAAATGCATTGCTTGGAGGTAGAGGATGTATGGATGCACTGTTGAACCCAGCAGGGAATGTGGATGAAGTAAGCGCACGCGGAGAGGAAGACGCTTTGTTGTGGGGAAGCGTAGGCCTGATGATGCATTTAAGATGTTTTTCATTATTGGAGGGCAACCTACGCTGTGCTGCCTTCACACCTAAACCGACAACAGTGAGAGATGCCAGAGGCCGTCTGCACTCGGAGACAGCATGCTGCCAACAGGAAAGGTTTCCTGAAGTTTCCACGCTACGATACAACAACTGGAACCATTAGCGGCAAAACTGTCTCCAGAATTTTTTATATTAATATTTTTGCCAAAAATGTCACGTAGGGAATGTAATCGCTTTGCTGGATTGCATTCAGTAGCAAAGCTTTATCAAATGAAGGAAGATCTATGCACACGCGTTGTAGGTGTTGGTGAGGGGACAGTCCAATCTCCAACGTTTCAGGGCTTCTGGTGCAGCCAACAAGCAGGAGTCAAAAATAAACTCAATCCAACCATCCAAGAAAAATCCATCAACAGTCCAACAACAAAAAAATACAGAACCGAGATACACAAAGAGCAGGAAGACGGGGAGAAGAACCGAGACGGATCTAAGCAAGACTGGAGAACAGACAAAGAAGAAGACGGAAAAACACACGGATCAAATACGGGAGAACCAAACCGACCAAAACAGGCGGGAAAAAGACAAAGACAGGAAGTAAAGTAACAAGACACCCGAGGAAAGACTCTTTCAACATAAAACAGGAAATACTAAAGAAGAAACCCAAAACTATGACACTATAAACAGAAATCTGAGTATGAAAGCAAAAAATAAATAAAGGAGGCCACGGAGGTTGACGCTTGGTAGCCATAGAAGGCTTAATGCAACTTAGAACTCCCCAAGAACTGCGTGTAAAACTGGAGTGCCTAAACATAACCATAAAAATCTGAATATTGAAGCAGAAACAAATTCAATATGAACATTTTGGGATTTCATCTCCTCAGTATGTTGATAGAAAATATAGTTATTTGGTTCATAATGTATTTGCAGATCAGTAGAATATAAACCGAGACAGAAACTCACACATAAATATTACTGACCAGGCATAAAGTACTCAGCGGGCACAAATTAGGGCCTCTACAGGGAAGCTATGAAATGAGAGATGCAAGCAGACATGAACAACACTTCAGAGTCTCATCAGAGACAGCACGGGCCGTAAGACCTGAAACATTACGTGGTCCGATGCTCAGCAGTCTGTTTACTTTACAGAGCTCGCTGTGCCATGGGAGGATGCAGCCAACGAGGCACGAGGAAGGAGCGGGGAGGAGGAGGAGGAGGAAGCTCCGCTACTCTGAGCTGGCAGCCGAGGCTGAACAGCAAAGCTGGAAAGCCGGAACACACACTGCAGAAGGAGGCTGGGTGCCACGGATTAGCAGCTACAGTACATCCGCTAACAGTTAACAGTAATGATTATCACGTCTTATAATTGTTGCAGCTGATGTCACAGCTACTCGCTGGCTGCAAGTCGTACACTCAGCGAGATCCACTCAATGAGTCCACTTGTAGTCACTCGGAGTACTTTGTAACTCAGCTTCAGAACATATTTTCACAGTGGGGCCCGCCTGGCCTAGATCACACCAACTCAACAACACTCATCCCGCCAAGCAGTGTCTGAAAAAGTCGGGAATGGGTTGTATCGAAATGACTAAGAAGGTCCTTTGAAGCAGAGCCTCTGCCAGGCCCCACACCAGCCTCTTGTGTGGCCTCGCAGCGTGACGGCAGCGAAAACAAGCGAGAGGAGTGAAAGATACACAGACAGACAGACAGAGAGAGAGAGAAATCTGATTTCATTATGTTGTTTCTGTGTCATGAAACTCCAAATGTGAAAACAGAGGGACGATAATCAAAGTTAGAGATGAAAGCAGCGGTGAACTGTCTGCGGGAGCGGCCGAGAAAGAGGAAAGAAGGCAGCCATCAGACACAAATAAAGTGATAAAGGAGGAAGAGGAAACAGGGAGCGGGATTGTGAGAAAAAGAAGGAGAGATGGAGAGAGAGAGGGAATCGGCAACAAGATCACAGAGAGAGGAAGAGGAATAAGACTGGGCGTTTGATTTGAAAAGAAAATGGGTAATGAGATGCTAATGTAACAACAAAGGAGAGAGTGCCCTCCGGGGGGAGCTATGCTACAGCGAGCTGCTTCAGTGGGAAACACAGCAGAGGGGGGATTAAATTTAAAAATACCTTTTTATTAAACTACTGCAATGTACACAGATTCATTCAGGTGCACATAAAGTCATTAAAGTCAAAGGAGATTTACGTCAGCCCACCTCTGGCCGTGTCTCAACACAATAAAAACAACAGACCCTGGAGAAAGGAGACATTAAGGAAACTGCAAAAACAGAGCTTCACGTAAGACACCCTCCACCCTCCAGGACTTTAGATGTTCACGTCACCTTCCAGTGTGTCATATGAGGTGAGGTCTATTCGGGTGAACATAAAGAGGAGACGAATGGAGACCCGGCGAGGAAACATGAAGCTGGAGAAGAGAAGAAACGAGAAGAGTGGAGGTCTTATGGAGGAACAGAAGAGAGACTTCTGAGTGGGAGGACGAGGAGGAGGAGGAGGAGGAGATGAATCTTTACAAGTAAAGGGGGAATAATGGAGAGCTCCGTGGTGCAAAAGATGTAATTACTCAAGGGAATACGAGCTGGAGGAGAAGTGATGTGGAGGATCTGTATAAGAAAAGGGAGACTGGGCAGTACTCAGGAGATCGTCAAAGAGAATACTGGAGGAGGGGAGGAGCACCACTGACAGATATAAGCCTAAAGATATTATAGATGCACGATGAAAAAAAAATGATAAAGCTGGAAAATCATTATAACAAGTCCTCAAGAGGATGCTGAGAATGAGCCAACACCGAAGCACAATGAGAGAAAAAAAAGAGCAAGATTAAGACGGCGCTTAAACCTGCAGGGATTGTGGGATATTTATGCTATAAAGAGATGCAGCGGAAACGCAGAAATGTGCTGAAGACTATTGTTACGTGGACGTGGTGGAAGGTGTGTAGGTTTCGTGTGACGGATTAAGGTGCAAAGAGCAGATGAGAAAAGCCGGAGTCTGCTCTCGAGAGGACGTTGTGAATGAGTGAATGAGTACAAAGAAACGAAGACGAGCGAGGTTGAGGGAAAATCCGTCAGGAGGTTCGGTCGAGGAGGAGAGGTGCTGCTGAAGGAAGATGCAGTTTGCTTAAGATACAAAACTTTTCACCAGATTTGTGTTGACTTAAGTTTGTTTCAGCCGGTGGGACGGAACCGTCCATATCTCTCCTTTTAGCTCTTTTGTTTGCCTCTAGGCTATATCTCCTATTGCAAAACCTGAACGTCTGACTTATCTAGTCAACTCTCCATGGCCTCATTTGATTCAACAAATTTCACCAACCTCATATTTTAATATTTTAAACCCTATAAGAATGCAACATCACACAAAAAAAGAGCTCATTCAGCTCGGAGAACCTGCAGGCTTGAGGCGCGTTAGCGGCGGCGCGGGCTAATTGGGTTTCCGTTCTTAATTAGGCCAATTAATTAGGAAGTGCAGCTGAGGCCACGAGCGCTCCACCAGGTCATTTAGGGATTACAGGCAGAGAAGAAGAAGTCGTGGGAAGAGCGGAGGAAGCTCGTGAGCGAAAAAGGTCACTCCACAGGGCCTTCGTGTTGCGAGGAATACCTACGGCTGAATGTTATCGCTAAGTGATTCACGGATCGAGGGTAATTACCCATTTGTGACAATTTAATCAAATCAATCACTTCTTTTGGGAGTCAGTGAGTTGAAAAGAGAGCCCGCTAATTCACACAATTTCCCAACTGACGCTCATTGTTGTTAATCTGCCGTGAGAAATATGTGAAATGACGGGAGAAAAGAGAGGAGGGAGAGAACAACTGACAAAATGTAAAATGTGCTTTCATGTGTTCATCACTTTGCTCTGTGTGCTCACTGACCTCACTGATTACTGTACAGAACCAGAACCACAGAACTTTATTCAGACTGGGTCAGACTTTAGACACAATATATTTGCTGCTAATTAGAAGACCGGGTTCGAGCACAGCCTCTGAGGTCAACAGGGAATAACGTTACAGTACCGAGGTGATTTACTGGCTTTCATGATGGGCAGATTGCTATGTAGCGAACCACTCATTAGCTCAGTCAGCCGTGTGGTTAACCAAACTGATCAGGCCCGGGATGCCAGGTGCTGTATTCCCTGTTAGACTGAGCACCACTAGTTTCACATGTTGTATTTAGTTCTGAGTCTGGCTGTGTTCACTGTAAAGTGGATGCTGACACTTGATCATGATGCTACCTACAGTGCATGGGGGAGGGCCTCTCCTCCGCTCAGACGGCTGCAATCAGTTCACAAGAGGCGCAGTAAGAGGGGACTGCATGCTAACTGTCAGTCTGCAAACTCTGTTAAAGGAAATGAAACTTGTGGTTTAGTTCAGTGTATTTGTGTCTAATAATGTTAGTATATACTGTCATATTTTATAGTTCTGTATGTGCATCGACATTATGAGCCTCTGTGTTGATGTTTTAAATCATACCTGACACTGTGCTGTCCTGAATGATGTTTCTATTAGCATTAATAGTTTCTTTCTTAATAACTTTGTAATTTGCAATCACATATTCTATTTTGAGGGTGACTTTGTAACATCTGTCGAGGGACTGCAGATGAAAAACAACATCTTGGCTAACTCTCAGAAATGTTTTATTGTGTACCTGTGAAATAGACCAACAATAAAGACCAAATAAACCAACAAAAAGACGTTCAATCAGGGCAGATGTGTTCTTTAAATTACCACCAAGAGCAAATAACAGGTCAGGTCAGGCTCAAATGTGAGTCCACAGAGCCGTTTATCATGAAGTAAAAATATTCAAACGCTCACCTCCACAAAGAGGAAGCAAGGCACGATGTATGTGCTGGTCTTCTGCAGGTTTCTGTCATCAGGAAGGCTCCTCATCGGCCTCCTCTGCGTTGACAGCGGACCGCTAATCATCTGTGGGGTCAAAGGTCGCAAAGCTTTAGTTTACATTGTTCAGTCTGTCAAAAGGATGTGCTGCGTGTGACACGAACACAAACAAACATGCAAAGTTCAGAAATTTGTGCATCAAAGTCTCTGATGTCTAAAGCATTTATGATTATGCTGATCCTCCTTCTCCTGCACGGCCTCCCTCATCTCCTGGATCTCTGTTATACTTTGAAAGCACCAGGTTAGGTGGACCAGCAGCTCAAGCTCCATCATGCACGTCCACTACATCTGGACGAGCTGCAGGTCAGCCTGGCTAATTATTTATTTCTGCATTAATTAATTAATTAATTTATTAATACTTCTGTCTTCTTTTTGTCCTTCATACGAGTCAACGTGTACTGTGGGTTTGTCTGTGGAGAATAATTGGCCTGACTTGTTGGTACGGAAAGATTCATGGCACCTTGTTAGTGTTCAACTTTGTGAGTCACTTTGAACAGTCGTCTGAGTTCCAGGCAATACCAGAGTGTAAATAGTAGTCTATTTATATTCAGTGCCTGGCTTAGAGTAAATCTAATGCTGCGGGTTTCAGTCTGTTGAGTCACAGCAAAGAGACAAAGAATTTGTTGAACAATTTCTTTTTTTCACCTGGAAGTTGAGTGAGAACTCTGTTAAGGCATCTTAAACCAGCTCGCTGCTGCTCCCTCATCTCAGGCTGATGATGCAGGGTGGCGGTGTACGGATCACGTTCATAACAGATGCAGATTATTACTTTCAATGGCGATGTTCAAGGTGAGGCGTGCATTCAATTTAACGCAAGACTAGAAACCACAGCTCAGATAATTAACCTGAAGCGACGATGAAACATTTACTTTACTCAAAGTTTAGAAGTACTTACACACATACGTTATACTTTTTTCCAACATTCAAATTATCTTGTGTTGATTCATGTTGTAGTATTTAGATACATGTCCTTCAATAAAGGCGGTATAACATTATCTGCTTGTATTTTTTGACATATAACTTTTTAACTGCAAGTATTTAAAGAAATGTTGTTTTCTGGAATCTCGGACACAGTTGATCAAAAGAAAGCAAAACTCCATCATCATAAAGATCCATCATTTTCTGAATGCCTTTTATTTTCCATGACCTAAATCCTCCGTCCATCTTCCCAGGTGTGAACTGTGTATTACCCCAGATAGGTGTGAACCGAGACAGTGTCACCTATGTGCTTATGTGCAGCATGCCATAGTGAAAGTGGCATGAAAAGTATATTTTTTCTATCTTTTGTACTTTTACTTATATTTAAGGAGCTCTGCTTGTGAAGTGAGTATAGAGCAGTTACTTCTGCCACCACTGTAATTAGGCAATTTTTCCCAATACTCAGAAGTGGAATAAAACCTTCGCAGTAAACAAGAGAAGCGCCGCGTGCCAACTACTCAAGATCCTCAATCATTATAAGTACTCTTACATCGTGGGGCTCATAATGTGCCATCCATTCAACAATAAACCGGGGGACCTTCAACACTGCTGAGGGCTCGCGTGCTTCAGTTTTACCGCTAATCACGTAAAAGATCATCAGAATAAAAACGCCTTTTTTTACGAGCACGCCAACACTTCTACACACAAACTCACTCCCTCGCATGCAGAGACGCCCGCAAAGATGCATTTTGCATGATGCATCAAAAATCCACACATACAGGTACACACAGCATCATACCCACAAGTGTCGGAAGGGTTGGTGGTGATGGGTGGAGGATGAAAGGAGTTGAAGTAGACTGGAAACAGAGGAGCGATGATCAAAAACAAAAGCCTGACAGAAAGAGATAAGAAGAAACAAAGTCATGATGCAGACGTTCGGAGACCCTTCAGAAGTAAAGAGGGTGGGGTGAAAGCCAGCAGACTCAGCAGTGGGAAATAAAAGAAGCATTTTGGGGTGGAACACAGGTAGAAGTTGAGAAAAACAGCTTCAGTCCCCAAAGTGAGAATATGAAGAAAAACAGGGGGATAGGCGGTGAGGAAGTTGGAGTAAGGAGGCCAGTTTGTGACACATGAATGACTCTCATGCTAAATAATGTCAGCTTCTTCTGCTCCCCCTCAAAAGGCATTTGAATCAAACAGCAAACGCAATTTTTCAATAACTGCAAGCTTTGAAATCGGGATTTTATCAGTTATAAAGCAAATGCCCTCAGCAGTCTCCAGTATAATTTTATTGAGTCAAACACCAATTGGTTCTCCTCTCAGATATCGAGCCCGTTCGCTCATCTCCTTGACAACAATTATCTCGCTCACTTTATGGCTGAGGGCAAATCTTTGCTGCCGTGTCAGCCCTTTCTCCTAATCAATGGTTGTCTTTGGTAAGAGAGGCAGAGGGGAGAGGAAGCTGTTTCACAAAGTTGGAATGCGTCCATGTCTTCATCGTGCTCCTGAACACCTCAGCGACGGAGTAAAATGTTGAATTTGAAACACACAAACACAAAAACACGCAAACACACGCACGTCTTGTCGTTTGCGATGAAGATACAGAGCGTAAATCTGCATGTGAGAACATTTTTTAAAGAGTGCTACAGTATATGCATTAATAACTCCAGCATTAAAGATGTAATATTCCAAGGAACCTGAATTCACTCAGATCTTTTCTCAGCTGGAACACACTGGCGTAGAAGCTGTGGGGGGCTCGTGCGCATCGACCGAGAATAGTCGAGCTTAACTCCCTTCGTTCTCTGATGCAGGTCTTATCAGTGCGGATGTGTTCTCTGTAAACAAATATCTGCATGTGAACGTTGAATCTGTAGGCGAGGGATCACGACAGAGTAGTTTTGACCAATCACGTTTGAGCAGGTTTTGGTTGCCAGTCAGTGTGAAGAGCCAAAGGGGCAGAACGCATTGACAGTATAAAGAATGGAGTGACGTCACCAGCAGGTTTCTGAAGCTGAAAACATGTGGCGGCTGTGTTAGATGAACTGCTTCTTCCACCTCCCGGATTATCTAAGACGTGGACCTGAGGCGGGCTGAATGACACCTGAGTGCTCAAACAAGCCACCTGTGACCACACCCACCTGTCAATCAAAGCGTCCACGCTCTTAATCCTGCATAACTTTAAGCCTTAATATAACCTGAACAGGTGAGTTGTATATAAATTCACCCTCAGTACAGTTGTCATGAACGGGGAAATTAGCTACAGAGACCAAAACTGTTTTTTGTACCAGGCTGTAAACATGTTTATTTCTGCTGTGAAGTTGGACATTTGAACATGGGGACTTATGGAGACTGACTCACTTCTGGAGCCAGCCTCAAGTGGACGACAAGAGGAACTGCAGTTTTTGGCACTTCCTGCATTGGATTGAAATATAATCTCAGAATTTATCTGCTATCGTCTGACAACAACTGAGCTTTTTATTACAGTAGCTTCTTTTGAAGTGATCTGCATGTGTGTTTGTGTCTTTCGTCATTCCTGTGTATCAAGTTATTAATCCTCAAACAGAGGAACTCTCAGCCCGGATATCCTTTTTACAGAATCTGCTGGTTACATCTGAAACATTAGCAGAGGCTGAGTCATCGACAGACGATAGCTGATGGCTTCAGAGGTCGTAATATATTTTTGAGCACAAGAGGGATTTTAATGGAGCTGCTTCCCTCCATTTTGATAAAAATAAAGACATACATCTTCATTGTCGTCACACAGCACACAGAGTACTGTGCTGTGTTTTTTCTGTTCCAAAAGTAAAAAGTTGTGGTAAAACAAACTAAGTTAACTTCAGTCCTTTTACTGACACGTTCTAACTGGCTTTGCAGGATGGATTACCAGACTTCTCACACCGACAACAAGCTGAGAGTCAAACATAGAATTGTTTAAACAGTGCACACACACTTTGTAAAGCGACCCACACACCAGGATTGAGTAATCGTCCCGTCAGTTTAAACATGCAGGATTTAGGGGATTAAAAAAAAAAATCATCTCTGCAAAAACCACCTCAGGTGCTGTCACAGCGTCCACAAACTTCAATTATCTGGCAATGAAGTCCCTCTTGGCATTTTTCTGTTCCACGTGACAGATTTATCATCACAGTTCTCTATTTATAGCTTCACTGGAGACGCGTTTATGGAAACAAACGATTTCTTTATTTATTTAGATTATACATATAACATACATGCACACACAGATATCTGAGGGTCATGTAGTATGACTGGGGTTGCAGAATTCTGCGAATTTTCTAAGTTGGAAACTTTCCACGAAAATTTATAGGAATAATCCAGGAAATTATTAGAATAAACTGAGAATTAATGGGAATAAACCAGGAATTTACTAAATTGAAGATTGGCCGTTTGACAGGGAACTTAAATGTAGTTGGGAAAATATATTTTATCATAATCTTGACTAAAACAACCAGATTTCATGCAGGTACACTTGAATACCTGCTATTCCTTGAGTTTCCGATTTGGAATATTCCCAGTATTCCTGAACTTAACTTCACATGGAAAGTTTCCAGAAAGTTTCTGAAATTTTACCAGAAACTTCCACACCTTTGCAACCCTAAGTATGACCAAACAAACCTTTGGCCGCCAAACTAAAGTCGCTTTGAAATGAACATGTCATAATCATACCATCCAAACAAATGTGCAAAACAACCACACACACACACACACACACACACACACACACACACACACACACACACACACACACACACACACACACACACACACTGTGCACAACAACAATGCAGTACCAGAAATCAGAACACATACAGAGGTGAGTGAACGGGCCGAAACGACACTGTTGAGAAGTTAAATGGATAAATAATGATATAAATACTTTGAAATGGTTCCAACATAGAAAAATGATCTAACTGTTTAAATAGGTCATCATCAGTAGAATGAGGTCCCAACCCGGTAAGGACCGGTCCACCAGGCACAGAACAGTACCAGGGATGTTGGTGTGTGTGTGTGGGGGTACACGTCACACCACATAAGCTGGTCTGCAGACCGCCCACCCCTCAACCCTTCACAGCAGATGAAGCAGAATGGTCATGTTGGGATACCTGAAGCTGTACCTTCAAAAATCTTGCCGCAATGTGCACAAGCCACACGTACAGTCCACGTACGTTACTGCCTATACACTGTGACACACACACACACACACACACACACAGATGCAGTAATGTGTTTAAGTGTGTTAATTATTCATGCTGTGCTTCATATATTGTTTTCATTCCTCTTCCATCGCCTGTCTGCCTCATGAGATACACGATCCTGACGTTAACACACTAATTCCAGTATGAGCACAAACGTCTCCTATAGCCGAGGTACAGTACGGCTACAGTATGGAGAGCTTTGATTGGTCGAACGGCACTTATTGATATGAAGTAAAGGTTGTGCAAGTTGTGGCAGAAAATGAACAGATTGTAAATACACACACACACACACACACACACACACACAGAGGAGGTCGTCCACTGTGTGTCTTCCAAAGCAGTGAGAAGCAATGAGACATAAGGCTGGCATGACTGAATGTCTCTTGTGGTGCTGTCCAGTGTCATTCACTATGATGTGCATCCTTAAGCTCTGCACTGGCACCACGGTAACAAAAGACCACACACACACACACACACACTACCTCACTGGCACACACGAGCACACATACCATAAGTGACCATCACCCCAGCATTGATGTCAACTTGGATGTCAGTCCAACAAGTGGTGGTGCACAGCTGATGTCTATGTGTGTGTGTGTGTGTGTGTGTCTGACAGACAGATTCCCTCTTGTGCTGCACCTCAGGTTCAACAATGTGGGTCACAATGTGCACAATCACACTGTCACATATACTGTACACACACACACTCACCTTAAATCTCTGTATGTTGGAAGCAGAGCTGCTGCACAGTGACAGCTGCCTCCTCCTCCGAGTCTCCGTCTCTAGTAGGATTTGCTCCTGCATCGGACTCCCATTCTCTGCCTGTGATTTCAGCTTTGCTTCTCTCCTTTTCTCCTCCTTCTCCTGCTTCTTCTCGCCTCTTTCAAAGCAAAGAAAATCACCCCTCACTTCCGCCGCTCCGCCACTGAGAAGCCCCTCAGCACTGAGCGTGAATAGAGAGAGATAGAGAGGTTGCCACACTGCCAGGCAAGCCGAGCCTCCAGCCAGCCTAGTCTATATCTGTCTGCACTCTGCTGCTAGGTCGCTAAGCTAAATATGATGATCTTCAACAGCACTTCAAGGCTAATTAGTCAAGTGAAGGGATCCACAGGCTGGTGAGAGAGAGAGGGAGGGCTCCTCAGCGCAATTGCCGGTGGATACAAGAAGGAGAAGGAGGAGAGAGAGAGTATGTGTGTGTGTGTGTGTGTGTGTGCATCTGTATGTTTGTGTGTGAGTGAGAAAAAAAGAGAAGGAGAGGCAAAGAGGAGGTGGAGGAAAAAAATAGAGTGGGAAGAGGGAATAAGAGAATGAGACAGCTGGAGTGGAGGGAGAGCAGAAAAGGGATGCAGCGAGAGAGAGAGGGGGGAGGTAGAGAGAGGGGAGAGGTAGAGAGAGGGGGGAGGTAGAGAGAGGGGGAGGTAGAGAGAGACTCTATGTGTGTCAGAGGCTGAGGCAATGGTGGCTAAAATGGTAGACACTGTGCACTTTAGTACCCCAGGAAGCCACTGTGATAATAGCAGAGACCACGGACTCAATGCGAGTGTGAGTGCACAGGTGTGTGTTTTTCTGGTAGTGTGTTTGTGCATGTGTGTGCGTGTGTGCAATTATGAGAACATGGGAAGTCAAAGCAGGAAAGACAGAAAAGGCCATTAGTATTTTAAAGGTTGTTTTTGGAGCAGCGTGTCTCTTTATTCAACATGGGTGACAACAATTTTAGCTCAGGTGAGCCCTTTGGGTCAGCACACGAAGGGTTACTGATGCACCTGCACATGCTCCTATGTGGGTCAGAGGCCCGCAGGTGTAAGCTCGCAGCAGCTTTGTGCTGTTTTTGTCTATATGTGTGTGTGTTTACTTGCGTAATGGCACGAGTTTGCCTTTAACACTTTCTCTGCCTCGCTTCAGGGCTAAAACAAAGACAAGTGTGTGTTTGTGTACATGTTCCTACATGTGTGTTCATGTGTGTTGCTACGTGTTTAAACATGTTACCATGGCACCAGTAGACTGCTGGACACTGGGACATTTCCCTCAAGCATTGCCACACAGGTCTGTACTCGGCGTGTGGACTTCAGTCCAATTACAGCATACAACACTAAGCAATGCGTCAACAAGTTTACCCGTAATATTCCCCTGTGTATCAGTTTTAGGCTTCTTTTGGGGGAAATATTCTAATTTCTTTGTCCTGTCAGTGAGTATAAAGCTACAGCAAGCAGCCAGTTAGCTTAGCTTAGCACAAGCAATGAAAAAAAGGGGGAAACAGCCTACCAGCATCTTTAAATCTTATTTATTATGTGATTTCTTGTTTGTCTCATTTGTACAGTGTCTTGACGTCACTCCGTAAAACCACATCATGTTTAGATGTGACATGTTAGCTAGTGAGTTTTATTGGTTCTAGGCAACCTTCAGTTGGCAGTGAAGCCAAAAACTGCAGTTCCTCATACATCCACTGGGGCGGCTGTGGCTCGGAGGTAGAGCGGGTCGTCCACTAATCAGAAGATCGGCAATTCGATCCCCGGCTCCTCCAGTCTGCAACCCCAAATTGCTCCCAAAGGCTGTGTTTGAATGTGTGTGAATGGTTAGCTGATGAGCAGTTGGCACCTTGCATGGCAGCCAATGCCATCAGTGTTTCAGAAACCTGTTGGTGAAGTCACAGAGACTACATCCATTTATACAGTCTGCGGTTCTGGTAGTAGGATTTTGCTTCCAGTCTTTATGCTACGCTAAGCTAACCAGCTGCTGGGAACAGCTTCATATTTACTTTTGGCAAAGATAAGCCAAAAGGATAATTTCCCAAAAACATCAAACTGATTATTCAACATTTTAGGAAAGTAATTATTATCTGCTCTGATATTTTACACAAAAATACAAAAACGTAATACAACAAGTTAACCAGGGTCAGGACGTCCCCCTCCATTTGAAATCTAGTTTGAGTGGAGCGATTATGCTGAAACGTATATATGAAATCTCAGTAGAATAGGTGGACAATGTAAATCGCTCTTACATATTTCTAAATACATTTCTTACAAACACTTCTCAGGTGAATGTGTAACGCATTATAAAATCTGCCCACCATCTTGCTGCACTTAAACAAATCACTCACAGCTGGAGAGGGACCACGGACCACTCGCACTAAAGTGTCTCCTTTTTCCTGAGAATGATGGATAAAATCACGTGGTGTCACGGATGTCATAGTTCCCATGGCAACTCGCTGAACTCATACAGTGAAATGACAAGCGAGGAACACACACACACACACACACACTTACATATTAAATAGTGCACATACAATATAGATGAAAGAAAAAGTGCCACTTAAAGACGGCCTTGATCACAAACCGTTCCTTTCCTGTGCCTCAGTGAAACCCCTCTCCAAGCTCTCACAACAACAGACCTAATGTGACTAAACCTCTGACTCAACCTCAAACATTCAGTGTTCAGAAGTTGAGGTAAAAACAAAAAACATAATAGAAAATAATCCCCAACAGCAGAACTCAGTTAATAATTGAGCGACTGACGCCGTGATGAAAAGCTCAAAATGTTGGCGGTATCATATCGAGGAAGTTAAGGCTTCCTCTTCATTATTACCGCCACTTGTACGAGCTCACAAAGGTCATCTCCCATTGTTCAGCTTCAGTAACACAAAGGCAGAAGACGCAAAAGCATTGCCTTTAAAGGGTTATTATGTAACAACAGCACCTGGCTACTGCAAGGACATTGAAACAACTGCAGCATATTTCCAGTGACTATATTAATATCTGTCTTTTACAGCCTCCCAAAGGACATCTATATTATCCGCCCCATCGCTTTAACTCATACTCTGCAGGTGCGCTGTTTTCAGAAGCATCTCTTCCATGACGGTTGATGCCTTTACCTTTATATACCTGTCTGGGCTTATAGAGTGGTGTGTGTGATGAAATAACTCAGGTACATTAAGACTGTAAAGAGTAAGGGGAGTTATCAAAGTCAAGGGCGAAACAGGGAAGACGCTGTAGGACTCTGTAAATAGAGCAAGTACACAGAGGTGAGCATGCATAGCCTACAAACTGTTAGACACACACACTTACACACACATGCAGTACATCTGTCCTCTTGACTTTCCTTTTTGCACACTGCTTTCAGCCGAGTATCTCTGGGAATAACAACTATATCGGACAATTCTGCACCTCACAATCTATCCAGTGGCAAAGCAGTTAGGTGAGTATAGAGGCCCATATGTGGTGATGAGGGTGTGCTGGCACGTGGTATGTTTGACTTTGATGCAGGAAACCAGGAGTTTGTCTCGTGCCGCGGACCCGCAATCAACGTTTTTATTAATCATCAACACAAATGGTGACCAGGTGTTTAAGTTGCCTGAGCCTAACCTAACCTTAAAGTAGCTTTAATCAGTATTCCTATTAGGGTTGTGAACGATAAACCGATGCGACCGGATATTCGATTTAACAAGTGAGAGATACGGCTGCGTCGGTAGCAGCCTCCTCAATCGATGCGAATTAGCCATGAATTCCTAGATGAATCGGTTGTAGAGTCATGGATCGGGTATCGCGAGACTTGGAATCGGTTGGCGGCTTCACACACTTTTGGGAAAATCCATCGGGCCTGTTCGCAGCGCGTTGCGTGAGCGTGGCATATTTGGTCCGTCCTGCACGCGACTTCAAACCCTTTCAGAAGTGAGCATTCTAAACATGCTTCTATGGTGTAAATATGCTACGTAGTTAATTAGTTTCGCTTTCGTCTGTTTTTACGACTGGCAGTTTGCACGGGGTATTTTATTTTGAAAATCCACCGGATTCTCTCCAACAAATGATGTTGATTCAGCCAGACTTTTTTTGGTCCATGCCAAAAAATAAATAGTGCCATAAAGCAACAATGCTTGGGGATATGTGGTCTTTTACATATTTAAAAACATAATATTGTACTGTACAGTCACTTTCATAGAATTGGCTTCTTTATTTTATAATATATCGACATCGTATCGTTCTTACACTGTATTGTTTCGTATTGAACCAGTCTGTAATAAAAGTATATTGTTTTTGAATCGTATCATAACCTGTGTATCTAGATGCGTATCGAATCGTTTATCACAGAGAGATGTGCATCCCTGCTTCCTATAGAAATCAGTTAATCAGCAGCACAAAGTGCTTCAGACCCCGTTTTATAAACGAGGAAACGTTCATCGTTTTTCAGTGAGGAAACAGCAATGGCAGGATAAAACATTAAACAAACAAAATACATAGATCAAAAAAGGATTATGTGAAATGGAGATCTGAGGAGTAGTTTGGGGTCTTTCAGCTCTTTGTTTTGGTTCACTTTCAACAGTGCAGCGAGCTCATGGACTGTATAAAATATGGACGACGTATCCGTGACGTGTAGGCAGGTATCACAAAGTGAGAAGTTCTTGGCAGGTCACATGGTTGCAGCCCTCCTTCACATGACGTATTTTCACACTCACTCGTGTGGCTTTTTGAGGACAAACATCAGGCCTCTGACGGGTTTCCATGACATTTCTACTCACGTGCATTGTATGCACAGGAACGCAAACGCACAGATACAAACGGCGCTCTTTCTACAGTATGCTACACAAGCACATACAAGCAAACAAAAGAGCAGTGTTTGGAAGGTGCTGGCACTCGTATGCATGAGCACACATTTACAAAAGCACACGCACACTGTATTGTTAAGGAAAGGTTGCTATTTTAACAAATACCTTCCCCCCTACAAACACACACACACAAAAGACAGTGAGATAGTTTGGCCGTATTGTAAAGGAGAAGCTGTGCGATACGAGCCTGTGTGCTCCCACTATCTGGCTGCTCATGTGAAGACTCTCTCTTGTCTTGGGGAATCAGAAGTAGGCCGAGTCAGTGGATGTGCTCATTTCATACACCATCACTGTGGATCACAGCCAAGGACATTCTCGCTTCAAATTGCCATGCTAGGGAATTTCAGCCATAAAGAATTAATCAGATTTTTAGCAGAATGGGATTATAAAGAAGATACAGCACAGGTCAGCTAAGCTGTCATTTATGTGGCTAAAATACGGACCATCTCTAAAGACGCTGTTACGCTCGTACTTCACAGCCTAGATTCGGGCATGTCAAAAAGGAAATTAATCACGAGAATGAGCCTCAAGTATATTGTGGTATGAATGAAATATGAGTAAGCTATAATGAAATATACATAAAAATAACTTGGCCTAGTTTTATATCATGGAGTTGAATAGTGCCTTTGGTCTGTCCTTGGTGTCACTCGTGAACAAAACTCTAGTGTCAACATTACTGATATTAGGTAATAGGATACTTCAAGAAAACATCGTTTTAGCTTTAAGCTTCCTCCGTTAACGTCCTCCTCGGCCTCTTCTCCTCTGTCATTATGTCCGTAGAGATTGCTGAGCCCACTTACTTTGCCTAATTCTCCCGCATCCCAAGCCTGTAAACCTCTTCTTCTTCTTCTTCTTCTTCTTCTTCTTCTTCTTCTTCTTCTTCTTCTTCTTCTTCTTCTTCTTCCCGGTGGTCCAAACCTCCTGTGGTACAAACACTAACACTCCCCCGGTGCTCTGAGCTCACAGCCCAGCTAACAAACTGAGCTGACATGAGCTAACAACAGCTATAGTTATACTTCACTGTCCATATGTACAAGACGTATGAATGACAGACACCATTCACCTGATTACAAGCCAGCGTAGCATCAACATGATCTCCAGTGCAAAATAAAAATAAACAGAGGTGCTGATTTGCATGAGCAAATGTAATCAGAGTAAGAGTGAGTCATGCATATTCACTGCATAGTCACAAACTTCAAAAGACTTCACAGGCCTGCTTTTAGCTAACTACCCTCACAAAACAAGACGAGACAACAAGAAGACAAAACTAAACTTAATCTTAAATCCCAGAATAGCCAGATGGATGTGTTGGTCGACTCCTTCAGAGAAGACAGCCACAGCTGTGTCATTCATATTTTCATTACAATATATTAGACAGACATACAGCCCAACAATATCACATTATAAACACATTCTGATGACATCAAAGTGATAAATGTGAAGAATGTGATACCTGAGCTATACAGACCTCCTCTCCACCGTGGAGACCTGCGATGAGTTTATAGTCCTCTTAAATATTCAAGCTTTCTGACTCCTTCTATTCCATGAACATAAATAAATGGGTTATGAACTAGCCGTGTTTGGAAACTGTATGAATGGCAGATTAGAAATAAGCAGCAGCAGGAACCTGAACACAGCACGGTTCGCACTAATAGAAATCGAAGGCAGGATGTGGAGTCTGAAAAGGATTTTGCACGCCAAACACAACAGTTGTCACCCATATTCTGCTGCGTGATTCATCATCAGACAGTAGGTCCAATGCAAATATTGGCTTACCTTTTAGAACAGATGCTTCATTTCATTAAAATCACTCCTGATAGTGTGACATGACCTTGAGCACCTGCAGGAAACAGACCAGATGGTGAGAGATGAGGTCTTTTTGGTCTGTAGGGACTTGGCTTGGGAGCCGGAGGGTGGCCGGTTCAAGTCCACTACGCGGACTGCAGTATGGAGTGTGGACTGTGTTAGCTGGAGGGGGTGCCAGTTCACCTCCTGGGCACTGCTGAGTCGCCCTTAAGCCTTAACTTCAGGGCAGCGCTGCATGGCTATCCACATCTCAACATTTGTATCTATATAAGCCCTTTGTGTGAGTCTGTGGGATGAAACCTGAACAACAAAGCGTCACCACATTGAGAGATTAACCTAAAATATGACGTGGCCAAGTGATGGCGAGGATTAATGAAGTAAATAAAGTAACTTTTCCATCATAAACAATCAGATTTAACTCCTGTTGGTGCTGCACTGACCTGCGATCAGGTGAACGGTGTCTCTGTCATTCGTACGTCTGTTCTCACACTACACCACCAACTATTTCACTGATTTTGGTGAGACTGGATCATATTTTATGGAGAAAATGTTTTCTATGTCTGCTGTTGGTGACCTGGTTGATGTTTGGCTGTTAGCAAAGTTGTCGACTCGCTATAAGTAATGTAATCAGAACAAATACTCGAGTACAGCTGAACATAGTTACCACAGTGGGGTTACACTCTGACACTGGGGGCTGTATTGTTGCTTTACGGTTAAATAGTTGCACCAAAACAACAGCACTGAATAAAGTAAAAAATAATAATAATAATTATATGTTGCATTGATCTTTGCAGCTTTCAGCTCAAATATTCTAAACAAACAGTAACTTTGGGGGTTTCTGTCTAAAACAGTCTTCACTCAGCAGATGCATGTCAGGCTGCTGGTAAACTGGAAGCACAAAGCAACCTGTTGCTCTGAAAGTTGCTGTTTATCTGCTGTGCAGTCATTTCGAGCGAACAACAGGAAACATGAGGCTGCTGCTGCCACCGCTGCTGTGAGGAGGGCTGGCCTCACGGTAATGACTGGAGTCAGGTAACCACCGGACAGACACACACACACACACACACAGACAAGCAGACAGACCGACCTCTATTCCTCCTCTGTCGGACGGGTTTGGGCACGAAGGGAGGCGGTGAGATCGGCTCTTTCCGGGACGGTTTCACTTCGTGTTTTTTGGAAACAAACTTTGCAGAGCCGCTTCATAAACTTTCATAAATGTAACGACGTGTGTGTGTGTGTGTGTGCGCGCTCTGCTCCGGTGTACATGTGACGAGCGTCGCGGTTCGTGGAGCTCATCCCCAAAAGAAGGCGACGACCCGCTCAGGTGTTCAGACACACGGCGGGGAACTTTGTGTCCGTGTTTTATTCTGAATTCATTGAGCTGAAAAGTTACTGCAAGCTGCTGCTGCTGCTGCTGCTCCACCATCTCCACCTCTTTCTGCCTGCTTTCAGCTTTTATTGGAAACTAAACAAAATATCAAGTGGCCAGCTTTGAACAGGTAAGTTTTCCGTTTTTACTTTTCTTTCTGTATGAATTTTAATAGAAGTCTGGAGGACGTGGTGGGTTAACACCTTTTGAAACTGGGCCAGGAGGTGGAAGTGAGCCCAGCCAGGGCTGGACAGCCCCAGCAGCTGTTGACTTGTCTGACCTCTGTTAAGCATTGCAAACCAAAGAGTCATTTATTGATTAAAAAAACTCATATATGTGAGTGTTGGATCATTAAATCCTGTTTCAGTATTACTAAAATATACATGTTGCACTCAGATAAACAGTGAGCTAACCTTCTCAAAGTTATTGTAGTCTTTATCTTGACGTCTGCACGGCAGCTCGCATGAATAAAGTGTAACACTTGCAGTTCTTTTACATTAGCAACTTTTATGAGTAATTAACTCCAAAAAGCCTGAAGTCTGCAGAGCAATTACAGCCGTTTATGATGCAGTGGTTCAGATAGTGGGGTTATCTTTTGACACTTCCCTAACTGCTGCAGCTGCAGCTGCATCTAACTACCACACACAGATACAACAAAACACACACACCATGCAACCATGCAAATTCTGAGTATCACACACCACACAAGCAAAAAAAAAAAGCACACATCGCAGTTTAACCACACCTCTGGCTACCAGATCCCAGTGCCACAGCTTTATTATTATTTTTGGGTTTTTTAAAAAGGCAGATTTTTTTTTCAGCCTCACGACCCATCAAACACAAAAAAACGCTGCTCAGCATGCAGCTCAGCATGCTGATTTACAAGCAGAGAGCCCAGCAGGAGTTCCTGACATGCCTCTTCTTCTGTCAGGCTGACGAAGTGAGAGCCTCGAGGCCGTATCCAGGGGGTTTTACTCACCTCTGGCTTAATTTGACTCTCAGGAAAAGAGTTACTCTGTCAACAAGCGTACAAAAAGAGAGGTTGCTCATAAAAGGTCCCAGCAACAGGATGCATGGAAATATAAAGCTAAAAGAAGCAGGCTGATTACAGATCAGCACATGCTGTTTTTATGATGCACAGTGTAGCGGACAATCTCCGTCCCGGGATGATTATGAGATAACTTCAGACAAAGCTGTTCTAAAACACGCAGTCTAATCTATTAAACTTAAAAGAAAGACATGTCATGTTGTAAATTATAAACTGATGGCAGCATCAGCTTGATGTCCGCATGTCACTCGTTTTGTCAGTCTGTTGTAGTGGGATATATTTTACACTCAGTGTGACTCCATGGAGAGTTTTTCATCACATTGAAACTGCAGGCAACAAACAAATTTCTGAGTGTAATCCCACTGTGGTAAATATGTTCAGCTGTACTCGAGTATTTGTTCTGATTACATTACTTATGATCAAAAACTTCCTCCGTCAACGTCCTCTTCGCTCTCTTCTCCTCTGCCATTATGTCCATAGAGTCCAAAACTCCTGTGGTACAAACACCAACACTCCCCCGGTGCTCTGAGCTCACAGTCCAGGGCTAACAAACTGAGCTAACATGAGCTAACAGCAGCTACAGCTGTCAGCAGTTTACTTCACTGTCCATCATAAACTCTGTAAATCACAGAGTTGAGACGTACGAATGACAGAGACACCATTCACCTGATCACAGGAGGTAACAGACGTTAGTTAGTTTATGGCTTTCTGGGAAATATTAAGGATGTTATATTATCATATTTGGTGCATACAAAATACAGAATAAAACGCATGTTTTTGTGCCACTTGCAAAGCTGTTTGGTTTTTGATATGAATCTGCAAAAATCAAACCCAAGCTCACAAAGAGGAGAGGAGACGGGTCGAGTGGGCCAGATGGCTGTTAAAGGCAGATAAAACAGGGAGGGATGGAAGAAACTGTGTGGTCGTCAGCACCACCAATCAGCACGAGTTTTATCTCGTCAGATGGTGTTAAAGAGATCAGGAGAGAGTCAGACTCTGACAAAGTGGAGGGAGATTAAAAAACTAGAAAGATAAAGGGGACGAGACAAAAGAGTAGCTGGGAGTGATTAAATCCAACCACTCCTTTGCTTGGCAGACTGGGTGATGGATGAGTTTTCAGCAGGAGGGAAATTCCTCACTGCCTCATTGCCCCCCCCAGCACGTCCGTCCGTCCATCCTCGGCTGAAGTGAGATTGGATTTTCACACCTCTTTCCCTCTCACATCATGTGTTGTCATCAGAAGCAAACTCTGCTTTGATTGTTCGCGCTTCCACATTAATGATGCTCCATGAACGTTACATTATAGTGCCAGAGCTTCACGGCTCGATGTTACGACTCTGACTGTCGGTGTGCTGCATGCTGCACAAACACACTGTGCTTCAGGCTGTTATTGTTATGGCTGTAGAGAAGATTAGAGTCAGGCACCAGGTGAACAAAGATGGTTCACCTGGAAACAACAGATCAGTGAGATGCTGGGCTCTTTTTAGTGGCAGAGAGAGATCTCATCCTTCAAGTGGAGAAACGATGGAAGTGATAAATGACAAGTTTGTTCTCCAGTCGTCAGTGTGTGTAAAGCCAGCATGTAGCATGCTGTTTGTTAACGCAGCACTGTTCTGCTTATTCCACTTTGTTCTGCTTAAGATTATTTAATATTTCACTTCAACTTTGGAGACATGTGAAGAGAGAGATTTAAAAGCAGCTCAAGATGCCAGAGGCTGTAAAGTCCTTCATAATTACTGCATGCAACACTTCCCCAGCGTAGTAAATGTTTATATTTTTCAGATTCCACGCAACGTTTTGTACAAATTATTAGTTTAAAGTCTGTAGTCTTTGTCCCCAGACCAAGATAACCCTTATGAGATCATTATGACATCACCAGGGACACAGAGCTGTTTTATCTGACTGCATCGTGCACACAGCCATGAAGGAGATGATATTCATGTGTAAAACGGGTGGAGCGCTCCTCTTTTTAAGCAGCTTAATCTGTTATTATTATGTAAAGTTTTGCAGTCTGTGTTAGCCTCACATGCGATGGGTTCATTTTCAATATGGAGAAATATTGAGACACATGCTGTTAATTCTATTTAGGACCCGGGTGATACAATCATCTGTTTGTTTGCACATACCACGACACCTCGCTGTTGTGAGGAGGAGCTCGATGATCACATCTCAGGGCCCGGCCTCCCAGACTCACAGGTTTCTAAATTTCTCCCCAGTGAGCTCACCTGGCCTACAGCATGTTTCTGCATTATGTCACCATGTGAGTTTAACATACCTGAGATACCGGCCACGCCTTCAACGTTAAAGTGAGGAGTATGAGTCTGAAATTTCAACGTCGCGTGCTTTTGTCTGTCCTTTCGTTGCGTCTTTGTGTCGACACAGATGACAGATGGAGCTTTTTGTTTCTCTTGTTTGCAATAATCTGTTGACTTGAAAAGCTCTCCGAAATTCTGTCCTGACAGCCGGTGAGAGACGGAGGAAGGCAGAAAAACATTTACCGTCTTCAGTTTACTTTGTCGTACACATGCCCTTCTTTTGTCACCAGCAGCAGCAGCAGCAGCGGTGCTTTTAATCAAGCAGACAAGGATTAGACAGTTAAGTAATGTGTTTTGGTTGTGAAGGTAATGATCTGAGGAGATGACTAAGAAAGACCTGAGCCGCCTCTGACGGGATCATCTTTTTAAAGTCTTTGTAAGATTACAGAGTCCGTTAAAAGAAGCTGTTCTCTCTCTGCGCACCCTCCTGTGATTTCACCTCCTGAATCAGGAGGCCATTTTTCAATTGTTTTGCTTCCTCTCGGGGAAAAAAGTACAAGATATTTCCTTTTTGAAAAAGGACCCAAAAATAACAAGAAGAGAAAAATAATAAGCTCCTCCAAAGAAATGTAGGTAAATGCATAACTGGGTAGCAGCACCTCTAAAGAAGAGTTAGTTTTCTTTGTTCTTTGTTGTTTCAGTTTTAGTTTTAAGATTTAGTTGCATCTAGTGGTCTAATCGCTGCGTTGCAGTCTCCTCACATCACCCTGGCCTACCTAGTGTAAAGGAGAAACAACACTTTAAGGGTCCTGTCTAGAGTCAGTATGTAGTTTGTCTGTTCCTGCCGACTGTAGAAACACTGTGTTTTTAACATGGCAGGCTCTGTGAAAGAGGACCCGCTCCCACTGTAGATCTAAAAGGCTCAAAATATTCTTATTTTCTGGTGATTATCCATAGATGAAAGCATAGTTATGAATATTATATTCCATGTCTGCTTTATTCTGAAAATCTTGCACACTGGACCTTTAATTTTCTTCTTTAAAACGACCTGATATAAATGAGATTTAAAGTTAAACTTTTTTTTACCTTTGAAATATTCTTTGAGTTTTATTTTGGATGACTTGTAATTTAAATTTGACATATTTATTATATATAATATACAGTATATCTAATCCAAATGTGCCATGAAATGCACAGCCGCACAGAACTGAGTTTGGCTCTTTGACGTTCACTTGCGCAATCGTCCGGTGTTCCTATTTCTGTGCGAATGAAACCAAGAAGACGCCCTAAATAATGCAACCTCAACACGTCACACAAAAACAAATACACATGTCTGAATACACACCGCTGCGCTGTGGTTGTGAGGTTACATTGTCTGGTTAGCCGCCATAGAGGAGGAGAATACAAGCTGCTGTACAATGTAGGAAACAATTACCTGAATGAGGCGTGGGAATGTATTTGAAATGCTGGCAAAGCACGAGCGCACGTCAGACACGAGATATGCTTCAAGTTCTGTGCATTAAATTGACTGAACACCACAAACTGCTGATGAATAGCAGAGAGAGGCCCACATCTTTTTGGGTGTGTGTGTGTGTGTGTATAACAGGAAGAGATGGAGGTGTTGTCACAATTTAACGATGCCAGCAAGCTGTCTAATGTTACACCTCCTTCCAAAGCTGCAGCTAATGTGAGATGTTGTTGTTGTTGTCTAATCAATTAAAGCTTGTCGCTGCCAATTCACAGCTAGTTTGGAAGAACCTTGATGGTGAATCGCTCAAAATGCCAACGACAGATCTGCTTCCCACACTGAAATGAACTGATTTACCCAGCCTGTTGTGTGTTTGGTGCTGGTAGCTGTGGTTTTGTTGGAAGTGCACGCACATACAGTAGAAATATTCTTTCTTCATCAGAGGAGGCAACTTTTTGTTGGCGTTCACATAAAACGCTGCAGCTGCACAAGTTACCATCATCTCAGTTATAACTATCTAATTGATGGATTTGTCAATCACACATTACAGTCCCAATGAAGTTTTTTTTAGCTATACATCACCTGTCCTCCAGTGTCTGTCCAGCACTGACACAAAGTGTCTTCAGTGTGTTCAGGTGTTCTTCATGGTATTTTAGAGTTTGTCATTTCCTGATAAAGAACTGAACAGAACTTTATTCAGACTGGATCAGATTTTACTCACACTTTGGCCTAACCACTCGCTAAAACCGTTAGCAGGCAACAGAACCTGGGCTCAGCGTCAGACTGGACCGGGTTCGAGCACAGCCCTCGAGACCGACAGGGAATAGCGTTACACTCACTGCCGAGGTCAGCCGTGTAGCTAACTGAACTGACTCAGCGCCGGGAGCCAAACCACTTGTAGAAACTTGTACGTCATGCCTGCTGTTATCTTGCTTTGTTTGCAGTCCCGCTCTTATTTGCACAGTATTATATCCATATCCAGTGTACATGACTGTACATCAAGCATACAGCTTGTGTTAATGATCCCTACATCAGAAAATTTGTCTTGTTGCCAGCTTAATTTTTTAAGCTGGCAACAAGACACATTATTTGTCTGACCATAAAGAGAGTGCACCCTGGGTTTCCTGGATGTGTTTGACCTTGATGCATTGACTAAAACCCGAAGAACACATTATGTTGCCGTAGAGAGAGGAAGCATTCCTCTTTAGCAGCCTCTTGACCTCTTGGGTCAGTCCTTGCTGGTGGTGTGAAGTGCTGTTGACCGAGCTGTTATTGAAACCCCGCAGTGTTGGGTCCTGGGAACCAGCCAAGACCTTTAACCCTGGTACAAATGGCTTTGGAACTGTACGTTTGTAGAAAATGAATGTTGGTTAAACAATTTCAGATGTTCATTTAATCTAAAAACCTCAGACACTTCAACAATGGGGAAGATCAGATATTAAGTTGACCGTCTGACAAAGTTACAGTTTATCTAAGTGTCCCGACTGTTCTTTGACATTTTACAAGAGGCGAGTGTGTGAGTACAAAGTTTGCTGTGTACTTAGTAATTAGTCAAAGGCCGACATTACTGTCAGACGTTATTTGAACAAGGATTTTATGAACCTTTCTCGATGCTGCAGTCGTTTCATGTGGGATTGAAGAAGTCTTTAAATCATTTCATGGTAACGATAATAAAAATCTGAGAGTTACAGACACGGCTGTCGGAATAACAGAGGAACAACTGTTTAAGAGTTATATTAAAGAGAGAGCGGGTGACAGAGAAGTGGATGAGGGAAAATGAGAGAGAAATGAAAGACAGCCTGGAGCAGAACAAGAGGGGAAACCTGAGAATAATGAGCTGAATCCAATTGGGTACCAAGTATCTTCATAAAACTTCTGTGAATATAAAGAGATCATCAGGTCTGATGAAATGGAATATAACTTCCCTGGAAATTGCCAAAGAGATGCGAGTTAACCAAGTTTAATTCAAGTACTTTTGTGTGATATTAATCAGAGGCGGCAGCGTTCACGATTTTCTCCCCGCAGCTTTGAGCTCGGCAGGTGTGACAGTTTATTTAAATAAAATCTAAAACAGGTAGGAGGATTTACATTCTCATTTATATGGTAACACAGTCTGTGTTTGCAGCCTGAGGAAATGATAACTCTGCCTCTCTGACACTGAGCTAATCACAGTGGTGAAGTCAAATCATCACACCGATGCTGTTTACACGATGTGCTGCAAAGAACATTTAACTGCAATTAAGTTTCATGAGTCATTTTGACTAAAAGTCAGTCCCAGATTTACTCTTGTCCGGCGGCTTCTTGCTCGCTCACTCTCTCCTTTTCTCTTCTTAGCTTCCTCCGTCAGCGTCCTCTTCGCTCTCTTCTCCTCTGCCATTATGTCCGTAGAGGCTGCTGAGCCCGGTTACATTGCCAGCTCTGGTTCTGGCACAACACCAGCCCCAGCCCTGTCAAGCGTTTTCCCACACCCAGGGCCTGAAAACCTCTTCTTCCTGGTGGTTGAAACGCCTGTGGTACAAACACAGTGCATTAGCTAACAGCAGCTACAGCTGTCAGCAGTTTACTTCACTGTCCATCATAAACTCTGTAAATCACAGAGAGTTGAGCACCTACAGATGTATTTGTAACATCGTACTGTGCTGTCTGGTGTGCTTTTAATGATGGTTTCTGGTCTTCTGGCTGCAGTGTGTGATGTGAGATGATGTGTGTAATCGTGACTGAGCTGTGAGGCACACCAGGCCTACAGGCTTTTGACTCCATGACAATAGCGAAAATGAACCGAGACCGGATTACACCAGTCCTGCATTCCTCTCCAAACCTGTTGTGTGACACACGCACTAACCCTGCCTGTGCACACACACACAGACAGAGAAATCACTGAAGCAAGCCAACACATGTCTCACATACGCTCGCTCAAAGTGCAAGGAGAACATTAACCAACATGAGGAGTTCACTCAAAAGAGGCCAAACGACTGAAAGAGTTCCCCTGTGGTTTATCGGAGCTGCTGCAGCACTATTGTGTCCTGAGCTACATTAACTGCATTAACAGTATCACCAAACAGCATTTTTCTGTTCAGTTAATTGTTCTTGTAAGCCAGATCCAGTACACACCCTTTGTTTATTGTAATCCGCTGCACTGTGGGAACCTCACCTGTCAAAATCTGCTTCCTATTAACACTGTTAATGCACAACGTGGTGACTGATTAAACTGCAGAGATCCAGTCTGACAGCATGCATCAGTGAGCAGAGACACTTTGTCCTCTGGCGTTTTGCAGGTGACCCGTACCTGTAAAGTAAAGTCACACTTTGACCTCCAGTCACAAGCAGCTCCACAGTCACTCCTCTTTCCGCTGAGCACATGCAAAACAAAGCTAACAGTTAGTTTCATTATCCATTATTATGTCAGTTACTTCTATTCTTCTAACATAAAAACTCGCAGCAGCCATCGTGACTTCTTCAAATATCTTGTTTTGTTCAGCAGTCCAAAGAAATCTGGTTGTCTTTAATCAACACAGAGAAACAGAGAAAAGAAACAGAGGTCATATATGAATATGAACTGATTATAAACATTGTGACAGTTCATTTCTGTTCTTTCAAATTATTTGTTAATCTTTGCAACTTGTTAAAGACAAGTTAAATCAAGCATGGAGGTTTGTCCTCGCCACTGTCGCCATAGTGAAAGCTGTTAAAGGTTCTTATGGGCTCTCAGCCGTCTATCTTCATTTCCAGGTGTGTGTATATATAGCCATGTATCATCCACATATACAGGTTTATCATCTGCACACCCCCATTTGCAACAGAACTTTACATTCAGCTGATGCTTTTATCCAGAGCGAACGTGATGAGGACATGTTAGTGCAGCAGTAAGTGCTGTGACAGTTGTAGAGGGGGATAGATTTCTCACGTCCAGCTGTTGGTAGTGTTGTAGAGGAGGTCCTCTCTGAAGAGCTGGAGGTCTTCAGGAGGTTTGTGAAGGTAGAGAGGGATGCCCTGATCTGGTAGGAACTGGTAGGACGTTCCACCAATGGGGAACAACAGCATCGATGAGTGGCAGCATGTCTGTGACGTGATCTTTGGGGTTGGTTGAAGACCAGGCGTACCGCTGTAGGTACCAGATCGGCTCGGGGTCCTTCATCTGCTGATGACGTCAACGAATGGGGACCATAACTAGGTAAACGCCGTACGTTGAAGAGTTGTGATTGGCTGTAGTCATAGCAACTAGATAAACTCTGTACCTCCGTCGGAGAGTTGACAGAGTTGGTTTTCGGCGGCAGCTATGGAGCAGCAATAAACTGCTTGTTGTTTTGACTACACGCGTGTGGACTCCTATTTATGTTAGGCAAGACATGTTCACGAAACATGAGAATAACTGTGATACGTGTGTGTATATACACAAATACACACACACACAGATAAGTGAAAAATAAAAGAAAATCTATCTCGATTGAGAAAATCTGTGAGTGGCGTTGACGTAGATACCGTATTGTGTGGAGGACCCCGAGCCGATCTGGTTCCTACACCGCCGCGTTTCACACATGTTCATCTCATATTCTGTTATGAAAGTAACTTTACATGCATGAACCGTCCGAATCATACAGAGTCTGCTCACATCGGGGTTCAAATCTGGTTTTTAAATTTGGTAGAATTTGTCTTTTTGGATCCTCAAAGACTGAATAAATATTTCCACACCATCTTCCAGTGTGGCTGGTGCTGGATTTCTTTCTAGTGATTGATTTTTTTTTTTTATATTACTTGCAGCTAAAATGGCCTTCAGCATTTGCCAGATGAAGTCTCAGAGTATTTGAGTCTTGAATAGCGTGCTTCAGGCTTTGTGAGCGCCGTTCCAATATAAAGATGTTTTCTTCGGGCCATTTAAAGATAATGGTGTGTTGTGAAGTTAATTATGTATAAAAGTCAAACAGAGGAAGGCATCCGCACCAGGTTTGTAACTGTAGGTGCATAACTGCGGTTGAAGTTTTTGTCACTGGTCTTGTGAAACCTCTGCATGTGTCTGCATGTGAGATGCCTGGCACACATTGTGAGGTGTCACAGTGTAAATTGATTGTGTGTGTGTGTGTGTGTGTGTGTGTGTGTGTGTGTCTGAGCTGGGTTTTGGTGCAGATGAATATTTATGTTGTGTCACAGCGTCATGTGTCTTGTCAGGACTTGTCAGAACAGGTGTCTCAGACTCCGATCCCTCTGTTCACATCGTTTTAAACCTCTGCTTCCTCGCAGGATTTTCCATTTCTATGAAGTCTCCGCGTCTCATCCGTCTCTTTCATTTCTTTCATTCTAACCTTGTCTTTTCTCTCTCTGCTCTTCATGAGGACTCGGCCCCGTGTCAGTCCTTGCTCTTGCTCTGGGTTTTGTTTGAACAGAGACTGTATGAAAAAGTCCACAGCGTTGACCTTTTACTTCCCTCTCTGTTTATCTTTTTTTGCTTCCTCTTTCCAATTTCATCGTCATTTGATGCCATCGTGTAGAGACTTGACTTGTTTCAAACTTTCTGAGATTCCCTAAAATTACAGCTACACACATTTCAGACGTTGTAAACACAACAAGACGTGCACAACTCTACCAAACGTAAATATATTGTTAAAAAGCCTATAATAACATTCATTTAGTTACAAAAGGCGACGTTTCCCTCAGTCATGCTGTCTCTGTTTCACATGAAGCTCAGCTAGCCTGTAATCTTCACTCCTCTGCACACACACACACACACACACACTGCATTCCACCTCTGGGTTAAAAACCGGTGTTTCCCCCCTTATCATGAACGTTAATATGGGCCTCAACTGTCTGAGCTCAATGTTTGGCAAGATAAATCTGCAGATAGAAGAGTTCACGAATGTCAAAACATCAAAACCACGGTGATTAAGTCGGTCTGTCTTCCAGCTTAAAGGCGACAGTTGATTAGCCATTGTCTCTGACTGTGAAGTCAGGCAAGGTCAAGACTGAGTACAATACATCTGGAGAGCAAACCCACAATTTACTAATACTGTGTTGGTATTTTAGGAGGTTTTCCAACTCTCCAATTCCCAACAACCCTTATATGTGTGTGTGTGTGTGTATGTGTGTGTGTGTGTGTGTGTGTGTGTGTGTGGAAGGAATTTTAATCCGTGCATGAAGGGCGGACCCCGCCACTAACAATGACAACTGCTACATAGAGAAGTGATTACAGAATGTAAATACATTCAGCGGCTACTGTTTAAAAAATGCCCACCATAAAAGGAGTCAGATCATATTCAACATAGTTTTATATTTATATTTATATATATATATATATATATAAATATAAAGGCCAGATTATAACAGAAGTTATCTCAGGATACGTTCCACACAGAGCAGGTTATAGTGTTATTTATGGACCCAACAATTCCCACCATGAGCAAACAACTGGCCCGACAGTGACAAGGAAAACTTTCCTCGAGCAGAACCTGGATGATGAATTTTAGAGAGAGAGAAATCAATAATAACAATGATAACTACAATTATAAATGTTTCAAAGGTATCTTGCACATTTCAAACATTTTGCGTTTGCACATTACCTCGTGTATATTTCTGCACATGTCATATATAAATCCATATATAACCATGCTGTAAGACTCTAAGGTTTATTATGTTGTTTATTACACCGTTGTAATTAAACCTGAGTGACGTTTCTGAAACCGAGCCATTCTCGGATACGCGTGCAGTCAACAATGTGACTTCTTCACAGCCGGATTAAATAGATAATCCCGCGCGTTGATCGTACTCAGTGAGCCGAGATGACTCATTCACGCTGCATAGCACATTATTGTTGAGCATCAACATGCATATGTATGATGGCCGTGTTAATCTCTGCAGCCTCTCCGCTGATTTGATGAGTGGATGACAAGGTTTTACAAAGGCCTCACCACACTGTCACTTTTGATCTGCTGCTCAGCTTATTGACTGCAAAACTGTGAGCTTCTCACCAAAAATCCTTCCAGAGTTAATATTTGAAATGTGAGCGGCAGATGGTGGTTTTGTCATGGCTAACGATCAGAAGCTTGTGCCCATATTGGGAACCACTCAGGGCAGCCATATATAATATTTCGATTCATGTCAACCATCTGTGTGTTTGACTAATGACATAACGGCTGCACAAACTGTTCTGATGGCACAGAATATGTCAGTGAGACAGACCTGCTGTACAAAGGTAATCATACTAAGTCTTCATGTCTGACTTTTTCAGTTTGGTTCAAATAAACTCACAGGTTTGGTTCTTTTGACCAAACAGCTGCACTGAGACGTCTTGAAAACATCAGTCTCTATATTTTTTGATACTAGGCGGTTGTAGGTGTTTTTTTGTTATGAATTTAGATGCTGAACTACGATGAAACATAGACTGTATAAAGCTGGAGGTCGTTGTATATAAATTCACCCTCAGTACAGTTGTCATGAACGGGGAAATTAGCTACAGAGACCAAAACTGTTTTTTGTACCAGGCTGTAAACATGTTTATTTCTGCTGTGAAGTTGGACATTTGAACATGGGGACTTATGGAGACTGACTCACTTCTGGAGCCAGCCTCAAGTGGACGACAAGAGGAACTGCAGTTTTTAGCACTTCCTGTGTTGCTAAACTCATAAACACGTGACTGCAGAGATCTATATGAGTCTCATTAGCCTTGAATCTTAATATTCATAATTAATTCCTGCTTTGTGATGCTAAATAAGGGCACGATGCATGCTGTAATAATGCCACATTCAGACTCAGGCCTGCAACACCACGCTTCATTGGCTCATCGAGCACGTACATGTATTCATGCATACATGCATTCCTGGTACGGTAGATTACTTTGTACCGTTTGTAGTATTTCCACTGTTTACCTGATCTTTGTTGTGACAAAAGATGAAATAATAATTCAAATTCAGAAGTATTTGACTGGGCATTCGTCAAATTCAGTGATCTGTGCTTCAGATTTCACGTCCTCCATTAAAGCGATTCCTTGCATTGTTTTCATGCGGGGTTGTTTTCGGTCTCTGATGTGCAGGCGTGCCTCGCTGTCAATTGCTGCAATTAGACTTGGCGCACATGCAGAAATGTAGTGAGAAGTGCCTGATGAATGAGTTACCTGTCAGCTCCCGTAACACCCTTTTTTTAACACCTTCATTCGCCGAGCTGCAGATGTGAAAACGAGCCGGGAGCCCCGTGCAAACTTGACAGTTAGGAAACATCACGTGATGTTATTTTCTGGATCGTATGGAGTTCAGTGGGTGTGTATAAATGTTCCTTTACAGCACAAAGATACTATGGTCTGAGCCAGGCGGAGGCTAAAACCAGCCTTCCTCCTGTTGAACAGAGACTCTATTGTGTGTGGTACCTGACAGCACGCCATTGATCCCCCTCGATCCTTTTCTATAGCCGTATAACTAAGAAGACAAAATGAGAGCAGAGGAGTGTTATTGTTTCATCATCATCGTCTCTCCTCTCTCAACATGATTTAGTCAAATTGTCAGCGCATTAAACTTGAGCTTTAGTCTAACCACCAAATACCAGGATCTGTTGGAAGACTTCTTTTGATATTCCCTTCGCAGTGATTCCTTTGATGCTCTCGAGCGCGCGTGTTTCCGCTGTGATCATTTATGCGACCTAACTGTACGTATCTGCAAATATGGGATTGGTAGGTTGATGACTTTGAAGTGTGTGCACACGTTATTTGAGCCTCGGTGTCGGGCTGAAGTAGGACTGACTGTCGTGCCCGTGAAGTGCAAGCGCTGATAAATGACTCGGAGTAAATCTGTGATGTATGTTGTTGACTTTGATAATCTCCAACACACTCCAAAGTCTACTGCACACTGTTGGCTGTGTGACTTAGGAGGCACACGCATGTCACACATTAACCCTCCATCTTTTACTGATGTACACACACACACACACACACACACACACACACACACACACACACACACACACACACACACACAGCAGTGGAATGCAGTGTTTTCATTCCTGCGACCTAGACTGTCAATCAGAGGAACCCTCCTACTGTGTGTCAAATTTATTTATTTTAAGCGGCATATCCTTCTCCAATAATGCAGTTTCTGCTGCAGAGTCTGTAATGCAGCTGAAAATCAATAGCTGATGAAAAAGCACTTTACAACACTTCCCTCCGCCCGTCCCTCAAGCTGCTTCAGAGTGATTGCTTCTTTGATTGCGTCGTCTCCAACTGGATTTCTATCTAGGAATTTGTTTTACAGTTAGTTGGCCGTCTGTTGAAGTCAGGATCTTCCTGAGCAACGGGTCGGTGACGACAGCAAAGGATGCACCAGTTCAGAGATCAGGGTCGTTGCGATTGCATGTTTTGTCTCTAATCGTCTGGAGGACGGCGATGTTTGGACTCTTCCTGTTCCCAAACACATGGCTGGAAGGATATTTTCAACTTTGGTGGCCTTGGAATACTCCGTCTCTGTCTCACAGGCCCAGAGATGTGAGATGTGTCTGAATCTGAGTCATTTTGAGTGTGACTGCAGGAGCCTGACTTTTCATAAATGTAATATTTTATTTGAATTACAAAACAAAAGAGTTCTGACCTAGAACGGCCATTGTGGTCATTTTGACCGTCTGCATTATAGATGATGAATCATTTCAGTATTTGCTCTTGACACTGCACGTTCCTGATGTCTTGCTATTTTTCTAGTTGTTTTATTTCACATTATTACAAAACTAAAGTTTGATTTGAGATAAAACTGGAGGAAAGAGAGTGAATATCTGAATATATATCAAAAAGGAGATCCTCGATGGTGGAGTCTGATGGAGGAGCAGGTTCGGATACTGATGTTTGTTGGTCCTTTCAAAGTTTACCTGACACTGGCTCTGAGAGCCATAATTTCCCTTCTTAGTCTTTCCTAGTATTATGGTATAATGCATATATTGTATATGCTAATAATAGCCATGATAAGATTTATTGATTGATTCTTGAAATGATCTTCAAACAGGGCTGCACTAAAACGTTCAAAGGTTTGCACATAAAGATGAAGCTACACTATTATCTGATTAAATATTCTGGTTCTGGTTGGCATTTAACCTTTTAAAAAAAAACATTTTTGCACCCCAGCTTGCAGCACACACACACACACACACACACACACACACACACACACACAGGCACACAGCCAACTGTGTGTGCTCTCTTTTATTTTAGGGCAGAAATATGAATCAGACATTCAGAGCTTCATTTGAAAAATGTAAATATGACACGATGAAAATGATGTTCTCCAGAGCAGTCAGGGCAACCGCGATGGTCGTCCCAGTAGTTTCAGAATTCTGGTAGTTGTATTATTAAAAACCTTCTCCTTCTTCTCTGCTCCTGTCTCGTCCACTTCGCCTCTTTTTATTTCTTCAGTGCCGTAGGGGAAGAAGAGTTGTTGAATAGAAGCCGGATAATAGCTCCCATCAGCAGCTGTAGCAGATGAGCTGCACTTCATAGTGGAGATGATGATGAGGTATTAGAAATTAATACAACTATTAATGTCAGCACACAGTCTGATCCTCCATCCATACCTCTGTTTCCCAGCCTCCCTCTCTCCCTCTCTCTCTCTCCTGTCTTCATTATAATCATCCCCACCTCCGTCCGTCCTCCCGTCGTCTCTCCAAGAAATGGAGCAGAAACTTCAAAGTGGCGAGGAGGAGCCGGGTGGCCAGCGGTCTAACAGCGGCGTAATTGCATCATCACACAAAAACAAAATGTCACTGGGTGGCCTTTTAATGACTTCCCTCCACCCCCTCCACCACCTCCCTGTATACCTGCAGCTATTATAGCAACCCCGTGTACGTTCAGTGTGTTCGGTGGCCTGTATTTACTGAATCAGCCGATTCAGAAGACTGTTGATCTCTCCACAAATTAAGTACGTCTTAAATAAACCTGCAGAGTTTAGAAGATTAATTGATGGTTTGACAGAAAATTATCAGCAACTCTTAATGTTGTAATTTGTTAATTGTTTCAGTTATTGTCAAACACACACCGGCCTGTTCCAGCTTCTTAATGTGGGGATTGAATGTGCTTGGTCACACGTGACAGTGAACTCAGTATCTTGGTGTTTGTGGGCTGTGTTCGTCTCCCAGACGTGAAATTATGACCGGCTTTTTCACTATTTTCTGACATTTAATTGATTTAAGTGTGTACTCGAGTATCTGCGTCTGTCTTTCAGCCTTTTATTTCACCAAGCTCTCACCAACCACTAAAAGTCAGTCCCAGATTTACTCTTGTCCGGCGGCTTCTTGCTCGCTCACTCTCTCCTTTTCTCTTCTTAGCTTCCTCCGTCAGCGTCCTCTTCGCTCTCTTCTCCTCTGCCATTATGTCCATAGAGGCTGCTGAGCCCGGTTACATTGCCCGCTAGCCCAGCTCCTGTTCTAGTACGATGCCGTCTCCGCTCCCCATCAACATTTCCTTGCTCGGCGAGCCTGAAAAACTTCTTTGCCTGGTGGTCCAACATGAGCTAACAGCAGCTACAGCTGTCCATCATAAACTCTGTAAATCACAGAGAGTTGAGGCGGAGCAGCCGGAGGACATCAGAGGGAAAACCAGAAAACATTTTCTCCATAAAATATGATCCAGTTTCACCAAAATCAGTGAAATAGTTGGTGGTGTGTGACTTAGTGCCGTAAAGCGTTACGTACTTCTCCCGACCCGGAGCCCAAAGTTACATAGTGTGAGAACAGACGTACGAATGACAGAGACACCGTTCACCTGATCACAGGTCAGTGTGGATCAACAGGAGTTAAACTCTGATAGTTTATGACAGAAAAGTTACACAGTGTTGCTCTACATTCCTGAAATGTGTTTTGCATAGACAGCTTATATACATTTCATCTGCGTGCCTCATATTTTACAGGCCAGCTAATTCAGAGCAGCAGGAGGCGTTGGTGGTATGTTCGTGCTGCCTATCAGATCACACTGATTAAACCTCTGCAGGGACTCTCTTTTGACCCTCTTAGAATTTTGTGGTATTGTGCTCAGTTTGAGAATAATTGTTTCTTTACATGTATTATGATTTGGAAAAACAATGTGGCCTCTTTCATTGTTGTACAGCCAATGAATGTGTATGGGAGCCACGAGCAGTGAACTCTGATACTAAATGATTCTTATAGTTTTTCATCCCAGGCGCCCGCTGTTCCTCCATCTGTTCCCACAGAGCTAATGTCACTACACCAGCACTCAGTGTATAGACTTCATGGCTCCCCGCTAGGCAAATATACATTGTTATATAAGCATGCACACATACACTGAAAGCAAATATACATTCTTTTGCAGCGTGGCAGGAGGAATGTTTGAAAGGAACCGACTGAATGACTGAGAGGCAGCTGGAGTTCCTGAACCTTTCGACACACACACACACACACACACACACACACACACACACACACACGCACAATTTTTCACATTTTTGTGGCTCCAGCTGCACGAGATCTGCTAAATAACCTCAAGTGATGTCACTTGAGTCAGTGTCAGATGGGGCTGAAGACGACAGGAATCTGGAGGTGTAGAGTTAAAAATCTGCAGCCTGCTCCTCTCAGCTCGAGGCTACATTTGAACAGAACACACTCGAATCTCTGGCCCAAATCTAGCCCAGATATTGCTGCTTTTCTTTGTTGTAAATCATCATGAACTAAATCTTTCTGCATTTTGGAAAAACAAGTTATGTGCTCGTCAACTTTAACTTGTTTTTTTTACTGAAACCAGAAGATGAGAGCTCTTGTAGGTTGATCTAGACGTTAAATTAACATTCCCCCTAGAAGCAAAAGCATATTTGCAGCTTAAACATCTCTAACACTAACTAAGTGTTTCTACTGAGTAACTTTACTCAAGACAGAACTCAACGAATCACCTTCGTACCAGATTATAGCAGGATTAGAGTGCTGATATCAGACAGTGGTAGTCAGAATAATCTCTTTAATGTGAGGGCTGAACAGGACTCTTAAACCAGAGTTAGTAACAAACCCACTGAATGGAGTCAGCACAGGATAAAGTGCACATTTGACTGACGTAATATAATTATAAAACATATGTACAACTTAGACTCATATATTGTGGTATGTGTGGTAAGTGTTTCAGCTCCAGCAGCTTCCTCTGCTCCCTTCAGGTACTTCAATCGGTCAAAAAGGCGACCACAAAAAACAACCGAAGCAGCGGGGTTAGAGGTGGTGCACAGGTCTTGACCTGTGTGTCAGCTGTTGCAGTGCATTGTGGGATTTGTAGTATGAGTGGTGGGAGTGCGATTTATCAAGTATTGCCATTCAGCTAAAAATATGGAGATATGACTTTTGGTCCATATCGCCCAGCCCTGCTCACGGTCACACTTTAACACAACAGAGACATCGACCAGGTCCATTGGATCGACGTCTGCACGGAGAGGGACAGAAAGACAAAACAAACTGGTGAAGAGGCCAAATGTTTGTGGATCTCCCAGTAAGTCCTGATCACCTGGCAGTCCTAAAATATATGAAAGTGGTTGGCCTCGTTAGACCCACAGAGCCTCCAACAGGCATCCCCACTGCCTTCATGTCGTTTCTGAATGGGCGTGTCCCTGCAGAACTCCCGCCATGTGTTCGACCCCGTTGAGAACCGTTTCCGTCCTTTTCACACTTCTTCTTTATGTATTCTGTACTCTCCTGTTTGTATGGCATTATATAAGTTAGAGATAACTTTGTTGCATGGTCTAGGATTCATTAATGATAAAAACACCTCCATGAATCCTGATTCACCTTTTCCTGGGACCTCTTTCAGGTTTTTGTTAAAGTAATATCAGTATCAGTATCAATAAAGTCATCTCTTCCCAGTCCATGGTCCTTCTGTTGGGCTTTGAAACTCTGGAATTTCCCCTTGTGGACAAATGAATAATGATAATAGGAAGCCTGCCATCAATTCTGTTTGGTGTAAAGTCTGTATCATAGTTTATCTCACTCATTATCCTAATGTTATTAGTAACACCTGAACTTTTCATATTAAGACCTGATGACTGATGAATGAATTAACTCAAATTAACAGAGTACTGATTTGTACTCTTCATTCTAGACATTTCCTCCTGCTTCAGTGTATTGTCTGACTAAGTGTGAGGGTACATGGAGACTGGGAGATGTAAACTGGGAGAGACTGGGTGTGTGGGAGGTCATACCACCGAGGTCAGACGGCCTACGACGCGCTCGTCTGGAAAGTGTTTGTGTGGGACACAAATTATCGTCTTCAACACCAAAAAACTGTCACTTCTAATCGAGCTGAGGCTTCACTCATTTAGCCATCTGTGTTGGCGTGTACCAGGTGTTCCAGGTGAACCGGTGTCTGTAATTAAATACTGAAGTGAGGCAGCCGAGCTGTGTTCATGGCCGCGTGCCGTCTCAGTGTTTGGTTCTGAGCTGGATATAGTGTGTATAGCAGTGAAGTGCAGCTTTTGTTGGGTCCCTCAGCTCAGTTGTGGGTTGCTGGACTACAAGAGGATTGTGAGGGATTGTGGGAGTTGTGTGAAAATTCACAGTTAAGGTGCAAAGATTAATGTTTAAAGTAAAAATTTCACATTAATAACACTTCTCATTAGTTTTATAATGAGGACACACTGCCCAATAAAGACCAGACATGATTTCTATTTAAATATCCAGAATATTCATAACCTGGTTCTCCATATTGTAAATTTACTTTGTCTATACTGTCTGTCTGCTCCTGTCTGTCTGCTGAGGTTCCTTCCAATGATTCAAAAGATGATTGAAGGAATAATAAATTCATATTTTTTTTTGTTTTCTCTTTTATTATTTTACCTATTTGGGTGACTGACCCCGAAACTCCGCCGGACACGTCTCTGTCACGTCCTTCACACGACTTCAAACTCCACCGGGAGCGTTTCAGAAGCGTTCAGCCCGCCAGACTTTGTTTACTTGCTCAGATTTGGTCATTTTCCTGGTTTATGTGCTGCTAAATATGCTTCTACATGTGGAAATATGCTACGTACTTCATTTGTTTCTCTTTTGTCTTCTTTTTTTTTTTTTTATGACCGGCAGTTTGCACGGGGTATTTTATTTTGAAAATCCACCGGCTTCTCTATGCTGTTTCTGAGTCTGGCTTCCTGTCAGCTCGAGGTGCTCTGAGTTAAATTGACCAGACCGCGGCGGAGCCGGTGGGGTTTAAAACATTGACTAGATCGGCCGCGGCGCACGCACCCGGTGGAATTTGGGGGTGACGGTTTATTTAAATGAAACCATCCAAAGATCGCAAAATCACTCTCCGGTTTATCTGAGTTTACTCGATAATGATCAGCAGAGTGGATCACTCCACATCCAGCCGGTCATTCAGTCACAACTCAGCAGGAAAAACCTGGCTGATCCTCAGACCTCAGAAGAATCTGACCTTTGAACTGAAAGGAGGAAACAGAAATGTGAAAAGGAAACCTGCTGGAGTGTTTCTTGTTTCTTGTGAAATCTTTGACGAGTTTTGCTTTGAGATTTTGTGTTTGTGTTGTTATTGTTGGGTTTAATATATCATATATGATCATTCGATGTGAAGAGCGTTCACGTTGAGGTGAGGTTTGATTTAAAGACTTAAAACTAAACCACAACACACCTATTTGCTGCCCATAACCAGATGATAAAAATGAAATAAAAACTGTTTTATTGGAGACAGATTTAATCGATACATTTTCAATACACTGTCACCTCATCCTCCTCTCGTCTTCGCTCCAACCATCCTGACTTTCTCCGTCTCTTAACTTTTTGACTTTGTCAGCCCTCCCTCCGCCCTCCTGTATCATGTCTAATTATGGGAGTCAGTGTGTGTCTACGGGGAGCTCCTCAATACCTCCTCATCAAAGCCTCTGTTTGTGTTTGCTTGTTTATCTCTGGCTGCTATTCTAGGCGCTCTCCTGGAGCCCTGATGAGACACAAGCCTCCACTCCCTACAGAGGCTTTATACTGTAAGCTGTCACTACATTTCCAGTCATTCAAAACACAGCCAGAGTGAGATTTTGTCTCTTTCTACCTCGTGTTGTCTCCCCATCTCTCTCTGTATATATCGTCTATATATTCTCATGTGTGTTCCTGCTGATTCTTCCTCTTTGAGAGAACTCTAAGTGTAATGAAAAGCATCAAATCTTTCCCCCTTCCGTACACAGCACACCTCCACCCAGCCACACATTGAGCGTGCCAAAGCAGTCCTTTACTATGTTAACCAACGCCCCTCAAGGCCCTGAAAGATCCACCATATTGAATGAGCAACAACAGCATCAGCTCTGCTGAGTTTCCTCCTGATGTGGAGAATGTGGAGTGTTGGATGGATGATGGAGGAAACGGAGGTTCGGAGAGCGATGAGCCGATGTGTCAGAGCTCATTTCAGCAGTTTGCACGTCGTCGAACTGAAAGCACCGGTCTGTATTTTGACGTAAAAGGTGAAGTCTCATTTTAATGTTCGCAGGTTGTTTACGAGGTTTTGCATCTGCAGTGTTTTGTGTTTGTGCGCGTGCATTGGCGAGGGCACGTTTTGCACTTCACTCCGTGACGGCGATTAGCAACAGCCGCTGTGACAGTGTGGCATTTGTTAGAGAAACGGGGCGCCGTACTGCTCCGATCTCCCCCCAATGTGAGATCTCAGTTGCTGTGATGGCTAAACACCACACATGGTTGTCAGCGACTGGAAGGATTATAGCTGTCATCGCATACAAACCTCCAATTTTCAGTTTGAATAACAGTGTTTTCACCATAATTATTCTTATCATATGATTTTTTCTTGTTGCAGAATTACACGTGGGACAGAAGTAAGTGCTGTTCCTCTCCTGAGAAGGTTTTTCTCTAAAAGCACGGTGTGTGATGGCAGATACTCACTAATGACTGAGTTCCTGTGAGCCGGTTGCTATGTATGACTCTAGTCTGTGCTCTCTCATGTAACTCTTGCGTTTCTGGGAGCTCAAATATTGTCCCATTTAGTGTCAAGCTGCAGGGGGAAACAAATGCCTGCACTCATCTTCTTCGAGATGCCTGAGGCTGCGTTATGACAGACACAAAAGGCTTAATGGGGAGGTGGAGGAGACATTTTTGGTGAGGGTGGGAATGGTGGAGGATTGTGGGTCAGATATAGGGATGTGCTGCCAACATACTCTCTGTTTCCACTCAAATTTTTCTATCAACACTTAAAATAAATCACAAGGAGAGGCTTGCATTTAAATAAGATGTGTAACCTTTGACCTTTCCACAGCATTAGCACAGTGTGCATGAATCAGTGCTGCACTTTGTCCTCCGTGGCTAAGATCCTTTCACTGTGGCATCGCAAGATGGAAATTTTGCCACTGGAGGTCTATTGATTGAAATCTTAACGCAGAGTTTCCCAAAAGTTAACATATGTGTTTATTAAGATTCTTCAAAGTTCACAGTTCACACAGATTAAAACGAACAAGTTCACGTTCAGATTTTGTAATTTTGACAGTCCCAGAAAACAAACTGGTTCATGGTGGTGTCTTTGCCTCTAAAGGAGCTGCTTTACAAAACGCTGTGAGGAACTTTGTGGCTGCTGACTCGTAGTCTGAACTCTTCTGTGTGTTTACTCGATGAACTTGTTTTCCGCTCTCTTCAGTGGTGCACCGACGATGGCTGCGACGGAAAATGTTCTGTCTGCTATCATCTTTTAAAAATAATGTAATAAGCACTAATGACTTTACATATTCCCAAATTATGGGAAATATTCTAATTATTTTCTCAGAAGTTGTTTTTCTTGTCAAATATGAGATATTTTCACCTTTTGAACGGCTATAAATGCTTTAAACTATCAGCCTCATTGGGAACAAATCGCACAATATTTGTACAGTATTGCCTTTGTGGGCATTACAGTGTGTACAAGCTCTAGCTGGTTTGCAAACATTGTGTGACCTACAACAATCTATGCGACTTTGTGCCAAGCAGAACTTTGTTACTGTCTGTATCTGTTGGACATAAAAAAGAGGAATGCCACAGACTAATATTCATGTCTAATCTGCATATACACATCTGCTGAAGACTAATAAAGATCAGATCTCAGATCTTGTGTGTGTGTGTGAAGTCCAGGTTCGTTCTCTCAGACCAGTCTGGAGTTATTCATCAGAATAAATGGATCCAGTTGAGTTTTCTTGTATTTGTTTAACCTTCTGATGTCTGACCTTTAACCCCGTCTTGTTGTGTCGCAGGTGCCACGATGGATGAGGCGGACAAGTACAAACAGAGACTGGAGGCCATCGCTGTGAGTCTACACACACACACACACACACAGAGCAAACACAAACATGCTTTACTCTGTGTGTAGACGAGTGCAGCAGGATGTAACTAAAGAAAGAGGTCTGAAGTCGCCCTCTCAGACAGATCTCAGTGTGAAATCATCCTGACAGGTTTTAACTTTAATAACATTAATGCACCGCTTCTCCACAATCGTCAGAATATCAGAAACACTTGATACTGTGAAAGTCAAATTTCAGCCACAAAACATGGCACCGAGCTGGAGCACTGGAGAGCTGGCTCAGCCTCCACCACGTGTCATCAGCTCGTATATAACATTACATCCATTAAAGTCTTAAAGGAGGGTTTACAATTAAGGTGGCGCTGCAGTAATGGCAGCTCGTCTACTTCCACCTTCATTTCAGATCATCCGTCTGTCCGGGAAAGACAGGATAAAGAGTCTGAGCTCTCTGAGCTGTCCGTAACTCCTAAATAATTTACTGAATGTGCAATGTGGTGAGCCAGGGTGTCCCTGGTCCCACGAAAACAACACCGGGTTGCCATGGGGACAGCTGCTCCGAGCATTATGGGATATAGAGTATATCTGATGTCTGCGGTGTCCTTGTGACAGATGGTTGACCAGGTGTTTTACTCTTTCTCAGTGATGTTTTATTCACTGCTGTCTCTCTCCTTTCTTTGTGTCTGATTCTAAATTTACATCAGCCTGCTTAGATGTCTGACTTTCAGTCCACGCTGCTTCTTTATTTCACTCCCTCTCCACCTGAAATTATCAATATGTCGACATTCACCGCCTCCTCTTCCTTTTCCTCCTCTGTCAGGAGAAGCGCCGGCTGCAGGAGGAGCAGGACAGAGCCCGGAGAGAGATGGAGGATGAGAAGCTCAGACTACAACAGCTGAAGGTCTGCTGACACGCACACAGGATGATCCGACCTGCCCTGTTCATTCACACGCTCACACACGCCGCCTTAATTTCACTCATCTAAAAATCCTCTGCAGAGCCATTAAGCTTGTTAGCGAGCAGATAGCGTCTGAATTTATTTCCTTTTCTCACACATGCAAACGCAGTCAGACTGTACAACCTTCCTGGTTTCTCGCAGAGGTTAGAGGCACGCCTTCCCTTTTCTGGAGTGTTTACACACTCTAAAAGTCACATAGCTGCTCTATTGTTTTCACATCATTTCCACACTGGCGTTCCCACTTCCTACTCCACTGTGTTACACTGCCCCGGGGCACATTCCTCAAATTGTGTGAGTTTTGTGCAGCCTGTTTGCGTGCACACACACGCACACACACACACACAGGTACACATGCATGCGTGTGATCATGCATGAGTTGCGTAATGCCTACAGTATTTGCATGTGAGTTTGTTTTACAGTGCACCAAACCTGAAATGTATCCGAGAGATCAAAAAGTTGCAAGAGCCTTCAGTGATTCGCTTTGAGTGATTATTTCCACAGTGGCTCTCTCACAGGAGGCGATATCATCACAGCTCTGAGTGCGTTCATTAGTTTTGACATTGAGTCTAACCCCAGAGTAGATGTAAGGATGTGATAAAGAGGGAGAGCAGCGCTTTCTACAGCTCCTGACTTGCAGGAAAGTTTACAGAGGGCTGCGTCCAAGCAGGCCGAAGGCACAAGGAAGGAGAGGAACAGAGCGGGGCTTGTTCTGCGCTGCAGGAGAAAACACAGAGATGGTTTTGTGATGCTTATACTTAAGTAGGTAGCTACTGGCTAACGGTTGCCAGATTTTTTGAAAACATGGGGGCCATAGGCTGGAAGGGGGACTGAGGAGCTCACCTGTCTTTACACAGTCAGGAAACAAAGCTGCTGTGTCCCATTTCATTTTGATACAATTATAATCCTGGCTATCTTACTAGATTAGATTTCCTGGAAGTTCCCTGCAGACAGTGACTGTGTTTATTTCTGCTTGTCAGGGTCAGCAAAAGACCAGCATTCCTCGAGCTGGCAAGAGTTTGCTGTCTGGCTCAAGGGCACTTTATCTGCACAGATGCTTGCTTAAATAAGCACTTGAACCAAGGTCAACCGGTGGCAACACGGCTGTCATACTGACTAAGTCACCCTGCAGCTACTGTCCCGAGTCTTCACGTAAAGACGAATACAAACTGTTTATTATAATATGACACTTTCCTGCTCGCAGCTATCTCAGTGAAGTATTTAATTTCCACATTGTGCAATCGTTTGACGAGTTTCTTTTCATTTTTGGCAGGTTTTAGATGGTTTGTGTAGTATAAGATTGCAGACTGAGTTTGAGAAGTCTGACACTGTAACCTCTATCATCATAACATCATGTTCGTGTCACTTTAATAACCAGGGTTGACTCAGTGATTGTTCATAGTTTCATTGTGTTGGGTGTTTGTTTATTTTGACTTCTTTTCACCTTTCGTTATCAGTCAGGGACAGTGACAACCTTCAGGGTTTAAAACATCTCGTGGTCATGAAATAATACATTTCTAATGATCTGGGGGGAAAGGTGACGGTGTCACGTCACACTGTTCATCCTGTACTTGTCTGTGCACCTCAGAACTGATGAAACTTTTCCGCCTTTGTTGTATTTTTTAACCAAATATGAAATCTGTGTAGGTTGAGATGAACTGACAGCAACATGTGCACCTGTGTGGGAGGTGTCGCGCACACACAAACACACACACAGAGCTTTTAAAGAGTTGGTGTTAGATGTCTGTTGAGGCTCTGAAACAAAAGGTAAAAAAACAACAACGCAGTGAGAGCGGAGCGTTCGACTTAAAGTCAAACAGAAAGCACAGCGCTGTTTGCTTCATCGTTTTTGCATGTTTCGTGTTTCCCAGAGACTCGTTGTGGATATTGATTGCATCTATTGAGTGCATTTACAGTAGCCAATAGCAGTGTGTGCAAGTGTGCACTGCAGGTAGCGCTGTCATCAAGTGACCTCCAGTCTAACAGGGAATACAGCAGCCTACTGAGGTGGTTTTCCTGCCGGGTTTGGCTCCTTGCATCCCGGGGTACTTTAAAGGACTGTTGTGTTTTCGTGTTAGACAGTTGTAACAGTCGATGTTCAGAGTGTAGACATCTCTACAAACTACCGAGAGCTGCTCTCTTGTTTGTGTAAGACGTGACGTTGGTTTGTTGTTCTGTTAGCAGAGAATAGTACAGTCGGTAGCCTCGGGTGTCTTTCGTTCACTGGGTCATGTCTTTTTCCAGAGTTGGTGTAGGAAGAAATAAAAAGGACACACACACACTATAAATTCATGTTGGTATTCTCTCTGTTGACAGCTGAGATGAACACTGATGTCTCTCTTTCAGTGTCTCACCTTTTTTTTTTTTTTTTTTTTTCTCACCTTCTCCACTCAAATAACCACGTTTCGCTTCACCTTCCCCATCTCAGTTTCTCACTGTGGCCACGTCACTGCATACATCTTACTCCGTCTACGTGTCTCATTATCTGAGGCTGCGTCTGAAATCATTGCCTCAACGCCTCATTTACCGTTCCCCGCATGATACACAACCTGGAGTTATTGTGAGTGGTGCTCTGAGATTCCTCACAGTTTTGTATTGTCATCATGTTGCATTGTAACTGTAAGTGTAGTGACACTGCGTTTTGAGATTGCTAGTAAAACGTTAACTGTGTACCATTTCTATACTGCGTGCTACGTCTGAGCAGGTTTGGAGTAGTAGTTGTGCAGTGCAGCAGCAGGCACAGGCTTGGAGCAAGCACCAACCTCCGTGGCTGGGAAATGCAACCAAAACCTGCAGTTCCTTCAGCGGCCGATTGAGGCTGGCTACAGAATATTTCTCCATTAGTCCCCATGTTATAATGTCCAACTTCACAGCAGAAATAAACATGTTTACAGCCTGGTACAAAAAACAGTTTTGGTCTCTGTAGCTAATTTCCCCGTTCATGACAACTGTACTGAGGGTGAATTTATATACAACTCACCTGTTCAGATTATATTAAGGCTTAAAGTTATGCAGGATTAAGAGCGTGGACGCTTTGATTGACAGGAAGGTTCCCTTAAGGATGCCTTGCTTGAACCGCTCTTCAGAAAGCCGTGGGTGGCTTCAGGCTTGCACTGTCCATTCTTTATAGTGTCAGTGGAGATGTGACCACACTAACCAGAACAGCACAGGAGTTGGGAATAACTTAGGGCAGGCATGACCAAAGTCCGGCCCGGGGGCCAATCACGGCCTGCGGTCACATTTCATGCGACCTGCAGCTTCGTTTTTATAATATATTATTTATGGCCTGCTAGGATTGTCTTTTTTTGGTTGCCATAACGAAGCATTTGTATGCACTAAACGTTAACCTCTAAGGACATAACTGTCTGTAGATGTGACACAAAATATTAATTTCTGAATGATTTTCTGCAAGACAAGAGCAGGAGTGATACGTTTTAAACTTACATGTGAACAGACTTTGCATTACTCGTAATAAGTCATGTTTAGAATGAACATGAGGTGAAGATTTGTATCAACTTCTTCGTGCAGTTGTATGTAACTTTTATTGTTTTTCATCTTCACATTGTCAAAGATTTACAGACTGAAGATTTGGATTAACACAAACTAAATAGAGGCAGATTAGGCCCCGGCCTGGCTGTTTGCTTACAGCCATAACTCCATGTGTTCCACATGGGCACAAAAACACTTTTATTATGTGTTTAACAGACAAAATCCGTGTCTCAGTTTGATCTATTCATATTTGTGCTATACTAACTGTCACTGTACAGTTGTGTCCATCTTTGTGTATACACGGTGCATATTTCACACTTTGGACGGTGAGATAAAATGTTGGAGGAGTGGTGAATATAGTTCAGCAGGTGACTGATGACAGGTGACTGATGACTCACCTGTCTCTCACCTTTCTGCCACAGGCAGTTAATTTACAGTTGAATATTCTGTCGCCCGTAGCAGCCGCCGCCGCCGCCGCCGCCGGCTCAGTTCTGTGGCAGTTGGAGTTAAACTGACCGTTAGCATTAGCTCTCATCCTCCAGTTACTCTCTAAATAACCTCACTGGACCTTTATCTGTCTTCTGTTATCACCACAGCTCCTCTGTGACACTTTTTCAAGTATAATTTTAGATTTCAGCTAGGCGCTAACCAGGCTAGCCACTTAGCTATACCGTAAGTACAAACTAGGCACAGCTAGCTGTCGTTAGCTAACTAGCCAGATTCAAAACTTTCGTACAGTTACTGTTATTTATTTAAATTAATTTAAGATACTGTCGATGGTTTGTGTTTTATTCCTCTTGTGAATGTTTTCTACATTAATTGGTGACTTAATATTTTAGTTTTTCTGTGTTTCATTAGAGGTTAATTTGACAGTTAGCCTGTGCTAAACTATAACAGTTAGATAGCTGCTAACGTTAACGCTAAGTGCTACAGTTACTTATTGTAAAATCTTGTTTATTTTAATATATTGCTATTTCTTCATTATTTTTTCATTTATTTATTGTTATCACAGGCTGACCTGTAAGTCTGACTCATATTATATACTATATGTAGACATTAGAGTAACTTACAGCAATATCAGATGTTTTTTAGCTCTTAAATATGAATTGATTATTGGCATCTGCATCAAAACGTTAAATATTGGTGAGGTCTGCAGGGTCACTGTGTTTGCTGTGCATCAATCTGCTGTTTACAGCTGCACAAAGTCACAGAGCTCCCATAGAAAGAGCTGGGCGATGTAGTCAGTATTAAGATATTATCATGAATATTTCCTGACTGAGTCTTTTAGGCACATCATAATATGACAAATATAAAATCACATGAAGCTGATTTGATTATCGGTGCTGTATACTAAAATGTGTGACACATCCAGGCTGTATCTTTCCACAATGTTTTAGCTCCAACCACAGCATAATCCTGTCACTACAATACAGTACAGCTGAAGTTTGACTCTCTTCCTCTTCCTCTTCCTCTTCCTCACCTCTCTCTCTCTCTCTCACTCCAGAGGAAGTCTCTGAGGGACCAGTGGTTGATGGAAGGACCTCCTTTATCCCCAACCTCCTTGGACTCCCACAGCCCTCGCTCCCCTCTGTGGGGCTCCCCATCGGCCCAGGAGATCGAAAAGCACACTGACAAGTACAGCCACAGTGTGTGTGTGTGTGATGTGTGTGTGTGTGTGTGTGTGTGTAAGTTAGAGTTACTGCAGGAGACGAGGAGACAGTTTGTGACTGCCTGAGACAGTTAGCAGAGCTGACAGAGCATGAGTGAACTGTCACATTTTTGTTGTATTTGTGTCTCCATGTATAATTGATGGCTGCAGAGTTTCTATTTTTGTTTTCTCGTCGTCGTTGCTGTTGCCGTACATCATGCACACTTTGGCGCAGACGAGTTTTTAATTTCCGTTCAGCGCTGGACTGATGAGAGTGGGAGGTGTGATCCAGACCGCACGCTCGCCAGACACGACGAGACTTTTCTTTATTGCAGTGGACAATGTTGTCAAGTCCCCCGAAGTCTACACTGCAAGATCCCGATCTCATTACCTGTGCACCGGTCCACACAGCTCGCTCTCACTTTTCAATACCGCTCCTCACACACTGCACCTCACCTCTGGAGGGTGATTCAAACATAAAATTAGCCCACGGTGATTAGCTGGGATCATAAAAGCGAGGAGGGCATTGTTTGATGTGTGTGTTTGTGTGTTTGTGTGTCTCAGGTTGCAGTCAGAGAGTCAGCGGCTGGCAGAGGAGGAAGAGAAGCTGAAGGAACAGATGGAGGATGGGCAAACGGTGAGGCCCACGCTCGCCCACTCACTCTGTGGACACAAAGAGAGCTGGAATACGTGTCGTACAAGCGTTCCTCCATCATCTTCCATTAGGCAGAAAATGTTCTACAACTTCTGATGTCTGGCTTTTTTTTCCTGAATAATGCATTTCCTCTCTTAATGCGCCTTTCATGTAGCACCTCTTGTTCAAAAGCAGGAACTTTGTGAATGTAAGCGGCGCTGTTACATAAACAAGTCAGCGCTTCACGTGAAGGTCTTTATGGTAGAACAATAGAGGTGTCCTTCCTTTTTTCTCCCGCCTGCTCTGGGGTCTTTTCTGTCTTATCATATTTTCATTTTAACCTCAGCTTTCAGAGGACGCTTTGAACGTGTGACCTCGTCCTCTGTGTGATAAATCCAGCACTTTAAGCACCCTGCCAGCAGAGCTTTGATTTATCGGGCGAACTGAGTTTGCAACACAGACTCTTTTTTTTTTAATGATTTTGTTTTCTGATGAGATCAGGGACGCGATGGTGCGTTCAAGTCCTCGAAGTGGACGCATGAAGCAGTTCAGTACAGGCTGTGCTGTTTAGAGCGTAGAGTAAACACTTATTTATTCAACATGAGGTAAAATCTTTCATAAAAGCTTCTGCATTGTGTCTGTTTCCTCAAAGCTTGTGTGATGTTTCAGCATTTGCATTTCGTTTGTTGTCTTTTTATATATTCGCTTCAAAATACACCAGAGGTTCAGGCACAAACACTTTCACCGGTTGAGTCACAGTTGATTTAATTCCTCCCTCTTGTCTCTCTCTCTCTCTCTCTCTCTCTCTCTCACCTGACAGGAAGCGGTGAAAGTGGCAGAGGCCGATGCAGGTAAGTGGGATCAGATCAACCTTTGTGGCGCAGAGAAATGTTAAAATCACAGTGGACATGTTTGAAAATTGCATTTCCATTAGGCGTCCGCCCGAGAAAAGCGATAAATGAATGCAATTTTCACAGCACAGAGGAGTTAACGTGAGAATTTTTAAAGCAATTTGACAAGCTCTAACATCCACAGCGTGTAACAGAGCGAAGCATCGCTGTCATCCATCTGCCAGCTTCTTTCTAAACTGTTACAACATTATTCTGTCCAATACATCAACCCTGTAACACCTGATCATGTTGAGGCTGCTGTGCAGACACACTGATTTCCTGGCTGCCACCACCTGTTAGTCAAAGTTGTGCCTCTAATGCCACTTTTACTTAGTTCCATCTGAACAAACTGATTAGATTGAACATCTTCTCTCTGTTTGCAATGAAAGAGCTCGGTTATTAGAGAAGAAGCACACTGTCAGTCCAAACTTTGTAGCCTTTGTTGCGCAACGTTGAAATAAATCTGAATCATTTCTTCCTCAGAAAAACTTCATGATGCTGTTCTGCAGAACGGAGAAAAGAATGCAGCTGGACTGGGTGGGTATAGAACACATGAACACACACAGACAGATGTACAGATGCAGAACAGATCCTGCACATTAAACCACTGACCTCAACATTCTCATGAGCTACATTCATCAGATGAACATGAGATGCCGCTGTCTGTATGCATTGTACATGCTGATCTTAAGAAAATTAACATTATAAAGGAAGGAGTGGCACGGGCATACGTGTACTTCACAAGAAGTTCATGCATGCATACTTGATGAACATGTTGATGCTTTGCATGTATATTCATGCTAATAGGCCCTCAAGTGCAGAACTTTTTTAGAGGGCAGCGTGTACGCGGACACGTCGGAGGGAACGGAGCGCTGCTGAAGCAAACCAGAGAGCTCGAAACGAACGACACTGATCCGTTTGGATTTAAATCACATTCTTTGCATCTTGTGTCAACAATTTCATCAACCATGGCATACTTCTCTCATGACAAAACCTTAAAATGATTCCTCTACATTAAAGGTCCACTTCCACTCTGCTCTGTCACAAACAGAAGTTCACGGCCTGTAGCTAAAACTAAGTAACGCATTTAAATTCATAGATATCAGAACCTTGTTAACTGCATTACAATACATGAATTAGCAGGATTCAACACTGACATATTGGTCGCAAAGCAACATCTAATTGCAATCAAGTAACAGCGCGTCTCCACTAACTACAGTGAAAGCTAATAATCAGCGTTAATGACGACGTGGCACATGATTGCAAATTCATTCGACATCATTTAAATGCATGAAACTGTTCTAATTAATGTGATTGATATTTATTGGATGTTTTTTTTCCTTCAGAAATGATCGAAGATGAAGTGAGCACGAAGCAAAGCCCTGCAGATGAACCTGCAGCCGTCCTAACAAACGGCGGAGGAGACCTGGAAGCCGACATTAATCCCGACGCCCCAGGGTGGAATAATCAGTCCACCGCCAACGGACCACTCATAGCCTCCGAGGGTGATATTAACGTGGAGCTGGCACCGGTGTTGAGGCTGGGTGTTTCTGAGGCAGAGCCTGGTCAGGTTCTAAATGTCAGCATTAATGAGGAGGAGGAGGAGGAAGAAGGGACTCTGGTGATGAGAGCGGAGCGTGTGATCATCACGGATGAAGGGGATGATGTACCTGAGGAACTCACGGCCCAGGAAGACCAACGAGAGACCAAGCAGTCAGGAGCAGGCCAAGAGGGAGGAGAGGCTGTGGGAGAGGTAGTAAAACCAGAAGAAGCTCCAGAAACTTTGACACAACCAGAGAAGAGCGAGGGAGCTGAACCCACCGCAGATGGAGACGTGCATGATGGTGCAAAGACAGACGAACATGTAGATGGTGAACAATCAGAAGAGCCAACATCTGTCCAGGTGCAGTCCCCTGCCAATGCTCTAGAGGGCTCTACAGTGGCTTCAGTGCCAGTCTACTCTGAATCCGCTCTCACACCAGAGCTAGAGGCCGAGGGTGCAGCTGCAACATCACCCGAGGGAGCTGAGGCAGCAGTAAAAGCCCAAGACGGCATCACCGTGCCCGGCCAGTTCCAGGAGGTTCCCTTGGCCGACCCCCAGGAGAACCAGAAGACAGAGGTGGGCCCGGCAGAGCAGGAACCCCTCCTGTCGCAGGCCAAAACCTCTAACACCCACACAGAGCCGAGACCAGCAGCTGTCAGCACAGAGACACAGAGCCCGACCAGGGCCAGCCCAGGAGAGGAGGCGGAGGCGCCCAGCCACAAAACCTGCCAGTGCTGCTCCGTCATGTAAACACCCTCGCTGTACATTCATTTCCCAACACACTCCTCCCCTCATCGGTGTCCACAACCTACTTCCCTCTCCTCTCCCCCTCTGCCCTCTGATCTTTGTATTCATCTTGAGACTTCCTCATCCTGCTTTTGAGCTCTCCAACGTGAAGACAGGGGAGGTTTGGACCAGACTCGTCAGTGTTAAAGTGCCTCGAGGGGGTTCTCTACACCGGGCTGAAGTCTCTTCACTTTTTTTTACACTGTTTGAGTTTTCCGGTTAGCTGAAGCTGAGATGATGAGCCAGCCAATCGATCTAATGTATATAGCATCATACAAAACACATTTAGAGATGCAGTTATGCAACAAGAATTAAAGAAAACAGACTAAAGATGTTTTATTTCAAACTGTGTATCCACATGTATAATTCATTGGCTAATTTTCATAACCTTTAACTGGAAAAGTCCAAAGATCCGGAGAGGTTCAGAGAGGATGGTGTTCTAATTTAAAGCTGAATTCTTTTTATTGATTTTTGGTTCTTTTAGTTAGAGATATTTTTAATCCAAGTATAGAGCCCGGACATTTTTATTCACTCTGTAACACAGGCTTTGACAATACACAAACTAACGGCATGAAATGGTCTTAATTTATGAACAGCAGTGTGCACCGCTGGATATTTTCTGAGCTGTTGTCAGTCAGCGACTATTTTGAAATACCTAAAAGTATGAATTTTGTATTTTTGAGCAGACGAGCTGTTGCAGAGAGGCTCCAGAGCTCGTGACACGGCTCTGTGCACGGATGTAAATACTGTATGCAGAAACGTGAGTGTCTGAGATGTCAGCTTTGAAATGATTTGTGAATGATTTAATGATTAAACTGACATTTGTGATAAAACGTGTTCGTCCAGAGTTTCCTTTCCTCAAACGTTACTGCACGCAAAACACACTGGATAATCTTTAACCATTTGTTTCAGGACCGTCATCGTCTCTCTCCTGCCTGCCTGGCAGTGGGCACATGTAGTCCTCAGATAAGTGCTGTATCCGTCATGCGGCTTTCGTTGTGGTAAATATTCCCCTTGAAAACAGGTTCACAGCGACAGAACTCTCAAAATATCCTCCACTTATGCAAGAACGTGGAGCTGGCAGCCCTGTCTCTGCAGCTCTCATGTTAGTTTCATGGCTAACAGCACAGCCCCTCTTAATGGGCCGGACCAAAGCCCGAGTCCCTGCGGAAAAAAGAGAAGCAGCGACGAGTTCCAACAGCAGTAGGAAGAATAAAAAGGAACATCACACGAGGAGCCTCTCTAAATGAGATGGATGCTCGTTAAGCTGCTCGTGAAAATTATCAGTGAGGGTTTGATGACCCTGTACGCCTGTTGTTGGCAGCTAAAGCACATCTTCCCTCCAAATGACAAAGATCCAGTTGATCCAAAGGCCGGACCAAGCCATGGAAACACGTCTCTGCTGTCCTGTCTGTAGTTTCTGACTGAAAGAACTTTGTGAGTTTAATAGAAGTTTCAGAAATATTCCAAATATCCACGTGTGGATGTTTGTTCTTTATTTCAATCTTTTAAACCAGAAAATTATCCAACAAATGTACGTGAAAATATAAAAGTATATAATGTTATAGCCTCATACAGAGTGGGCCTTTATAGACTAAGACCTGTTTAACGGATATAGTGTGTGGTGCTGTCAGACTGCCTCGTTTGTGTGCAGCAGTTTAGTGAGCGCAGAGAAAAAAAGACTAAACATCGACTAAGATGGGCTGGAGCTGAATCTTTTATCGCTTCAGTATACTGGTCTCTCTCAGCGGTGGTGATGCTGCAGGTTCACGGTTGGTCACATATTGGTTATTGAATAAAAATGGAGGTTCTGTAAATATCCACCGTTTATCCTGGAATACCCGTACATGACAGATGATAACAAAAGGTCAACATGTCAGTCAGGTCAAAGATCAACTAACAGACTTTTCCAGAAAGAAAAAGGACAGCAGCCAAAAGATAGTTACTCAAGCTGTCATGTGTAACAGAACTTAACATAGACTTCACTGTCTCTGTGCATTTTATTGAAATGTGTATCTGTACAGATTCAAAGAAACTCCTGTTTGATCTCTGGACTTGACGCTGTTGTTTGGTCCAGTAAAAACACAACGTTACGTTCACCTCTGAGAACATGCAGGAACGTCTTTAATGAGCCAGACAGATGAAACACTGTGTGTCTTATTGTAAGAATGAAAGAGGCAGATTGTGTGTGTGCTGTTCCAAAGATGGTATTTGTGTTTTGGCTGTTGGTTTGGCAAAAAAAATAAACATTGGTTTCCATCCCAGATTCATTGACTTGTTCCGCAAAGAGCTGAACATTCCCAGAAATCAATCTTGCAAAAAAACAGAGTGTAAATAATCATGAATCTCAGTATTCAGTTGGACTGGTGGACTCTGCTCTCTCGGTATTGTGAAACTGCATTTTTCTGATGCAACTATAAAAATCAGACGAGCCTCTGAGCCGGCACCAGTCAGACAGACGCTGGCCTAAATCTACGCTCATATGGCTTCAATATACAGAGACGCGTTGGCCGTGTGCGCCATCGCTTTCGCCTGCTTGACATCCGTGAGCCGGTCAAGTCCCCTGACCTGCAAAGACCTGATCCAGCCTTTGGATGAAGTCAACCCCCTTGATTTTGAGGGCTCGTGGGCTATGGTCGCGGATAGCATGAAGGTTATCGAAGCCGAGACGCCTGTTGAAACATGCGAGAGCGTGAGAATCGATTTCTCCAACTTGACGATCACCAAAGCCAATCTTTGTGGCGACCGGTGCCAATATTTTTCCCGTAACATCACAGTGGATGGCCCTCACTACAGCTTCAGCTACGGACCGTTGGTGAACTTCAGCGGGACTTTGTTCAAAACGTCCTGCGCAGACTGCATGCTGCTGTCCTTCAAAGTGGACGGACCAAAAGAAAAGACGGAGGAACTGTGTCTGTTCAGCAGGAGGAGGGCGGTGGAGGAGAAGAACCTGGAGGAGTTCAAGGCTCAGGTGAAGTGTCTGGAGATGCCGGAGCACATGGTGATGGATCCGACCAAGCCGCTTTGTTCGACTAACCTGGGCCAAGTCTGAAAACAGACAATCCAAAGAGACTTTGGTGCATGATATCTGTGTCAGAGTGTGAATAAAGCAAATGTCAAAACCTACAGTGTGTGTGTGTGTGTGTGTGAGTGTGTGGGTGTGTCTGGTCACTCTCATCACCCTACAACACTGATGATCTGAAATCCATTCATTCATGTCAACCTCGTTCACCAATCATTTCATTTAAATAAAATCTGTCTGGTTAACATCCATCGTCGTCTTTTTGTCGCCGGCTCTGATGTCTCCTTATTGTTTTGATATAATTCATTTTGGAGGTTCTCTGAGGTGAAATCTATATTTTTGTCTGAAAGTAAAGTTGTTATGTTTTTACTGGTCAGTACAACAGTGTCGCCTCGGTGGACCTCCGTCTATAAAAGTCATATTTCATGTCAAAAACTTTATTTATATGGCATTGTAAGGAAGTTTATACAGGATAAAGCCATATTTTAAATGACAGACTGTTAATTGTTACGTGTACAGTAAAACATGGAATAAAACACCAACCCATGAATATTAGAAGAAGAATATTGAGCTGTTTATTTAATACAGTGTACAGATACATATTTCAGTGAAGCCTATGTTAAATTCTCTCACACAGATTGAGTAACAGTATCTTTTGGCTGCAATGTTAGCTGACCTTTGACCTGCTGACTGACATCATCTGTCATTTACGGGTATTCCAGGATAAACAGTGAATATTTACAGAACCTCCATTTTTATTCAATAACCAATATGTGACCGATCGTGAACCTGCAACATCACCACAGCTGAGGGAGACCAGTATACGTCCAGTACAAACAATAAGTACTACACACGTTCTTAAAATATTCGACAGATTTCTGAATCAGCTTCTAATAAACTCACAAAGCGTCTTTCAGTTAGAAACTACAGAGCAGCTGAGACGTGGAACAACTAGACAGCGGACGTACAGAGACGTGTTGGTTACTGTTGGTTGCCATCTTTGCAGTCATGAATCCACCTGCCTCCTGAATAATAATCCAAAAATGAATCAAATAGAAATGAATTGTGTCGTACACTGACTGCATACTTGTAGATTGCAGTGATACTCGTGGGTTTACTCACTAACTGTCAGTAAATGTTTCAGATTATGACGTGACATTTTTAATCCATAATTCAACCGGACTCTGTTTACACTTTCTCATTTCACAATCACAGAATCGACAGTTGGAGAAAGGACTCCGTCCTCTGGCATGAACAGCGTTGCAAAACTGAATCCGACGGTCGCCAACACACACACACACACACACACACACACACAGTTTTGATGATTTTAATATACAGATACACTTTGTTTGTCTGCTTGTGTGCGCCAAAAACCTGAAGATGAATTCATTTCAAATACATTCACAGGTTGCAAAATTCTGGGAATTTTCAAAGTTGGAAACTTTCCATGGGTCCTCAATTAACAGGAATTAACAGGAATAAACCGTGAATTAACAAAAGTGAAGGTTGGCCCTTAACAAGTACGCTTGAATATCTGCTATTCCTCAGTCACATGCACAGACGATTTGTAGACCACGCTTTAGAGCCCACAGAGGCTACTGAAGCCACACATTTAAGCTTGTGGACGACATAAAGCGAAGTAAGTTTTGATGATATTATGGCGTAAATACATTAAATGTATGGTACAGTATTAATGTTTAACTTGCAAACAGCACATGAAGATGTGTTCATACAATAGATAGCTAGCTGATAAGTTAGATGCTAAATAAGCTACAGCTGGCATCATTTCATTGACCCTTTATGAGGCTAACGATTACTAAATTACCCCCCAATTTCCAGTTAATGCCCATTAATTCCCATTAATTCCCATGACATGACTTACATAAAATAGAATTAGGAAAGCAGTGTGTGCCGCTTGCAGACAGCATGCTGTTAAGGTCTGCAGGGATTTTCCATCACAGATACTGATTTTACAGAACTTCAATCCAGGTAGAGGTGAAGAGTGTGAACCCACAGCCCACAAGTCAAACACAAACAGAAATATTGTTTCATTTCACAATCACAGGTGGAAAAAAGGGGACTCTGCTCTCTGGTATTTTCTGTATTGTGAAACTGGACGTTATAAAATCAGCCAGACTTCTTCACCGGCCACATTCTCCATTTGACTCAAATCAGACAGTATGTTTTTTGTTGCCATCGCCCTCCTCTGCTTGGCGTCTGTGAGCTGGTCAGCTCCTCTGCCTTGTGAAGAACTGCTCCGGCCTTTGGATCGTCCCGATCTTCATCGTCTGGTGGGGAGATGGGCGTTAGCCGCAGGCAGTCTCAACAACCTAACCTACCTGGAGAGGTTCAAACAAAGAGACAGTGCCGCTATAAACTTCTCCAGCAACACCAGCGATGCTAACATCTCCTACACAGGCAGCATCCGTTTACATAACAAATGCCTGTATTTCTCCTACAACATCTCCCTGCAGGGCAGCAGCTTCACCTTCGACGGGACGGATAAAAGCAACTTGAGCGCAAGCTACGTCCACACGTCCTGTCCTGACTGCTTGCTGATGCGCATGATCATGGAGTCGGGGAGGCGGCAGCATTTGTACCTGTTCAGCAGGAGGAGGGAGGTGGAGCAGAAGGAGATGGAGGAGTTCAAAGCTCAGGTGGCGTGTTTGAACATGCCTCCGCCTGCTGTGATGGATCCTACAAAGGAGCTTTGTCCAGAAGAGACAGCAGCTCAAACCGAACAGAAAGACTGAGCGATGTTCTGTGGAGACTGCCTGAATGTTCTAAATGTTTCTAAATGTTCATCAACATGGCAACATCAAAAAATTAAGCAGACATATTATAAATATAATACAGTAGATGTTTTGGATTTGAACTAGAAATAAATTCCTTTCTAAGATCTTTTTGCTTCTCAGCTCATTTGAAGTTCATTTTGACTTTCACCTGATGCGTCATGTTAAACACTGAACTTTAATCCTTCACACATGCTGTACATGAGTGACACAAAGGGAAAGATTTTATTCTCCGTTAGAGAAACAGAGACAGGATGCAAACTTGGCATGGCCAATCAGAAGAACTGGTTTTAGTTGAACAAATTTTAATTTTCAACAAGGCAGAACAGGTGAAGTTATAAAAAGACAATTTGGTTCAGAAGTCATCAATCAGAGAATTAGTCCAAATTCCAAACAGGCAAACCGAAGCTGAATGTGACGTATACGGAGCACAGAGTGCTGGTCCAGGTGGTTTATTTGGTCTTAACAAACAGACATGATGTCTACATACATGATATAATGCTGTGGATAAAACTACATGTCCCAGCATCCTCACCAGCTGATGAACCATTAAGGACACGGAAGTCCCCACGTTAAAATGTCCAACTTCACAGCAGAAATAAACATGTTTACAGCCTGGTACAAAAAACAGTTTTGGTCTCTGTAGCTAATTTCCCCGTTCATGACAACTGTACTGAGGGTGAATTTATATACAACTCACCTGTTCAGGTTATATTAAGGCTTAAAGTTATGCAGGATTAAGAGCGTGGACGCTTTGATTGACAGGTGGGTGTCGTCATAGACAGTTTGTTTGAGCACCCAGGCGTCATTCAGCCTGAGGCGTCATTCAGCCTGCCTCAACGTCTTTGTCCATATTCTGGACTAACCGGTAGCTGCCCGAGGCAGAACTGCCAAGATGGTGTTGACCAGAGCGACGACCCTGAACCTGTGTGTGACATCACGGAGACTACGTCCAGGTTTTAGATTTTTTATTAAATATTTGCAGTTTCTACAATTCATTAGGATTCAGGCTTTGCCTCTTCCCTCCTTTTGTTTTCTCCTTTCCTTTGTGTCCTTGCCTGTCTCCTCTTCCCTCTCACCTGCCTAATCACTGCCTCCACCTGCATCCCATCAGCCAATCAAACTGCACAGGATAAAAAAAACTGGCTCGACCAGTTTTTTCCTCCATATCCTCTCCCAGTCACCCTGTCCTCAGAGATTTAGCTGTCCACCCATTTGTTTGACTGATTCTGGTGTTCTGACTCATGTTTGCATATCAGAGTCTGCAGCCGCTCAGTATAAGACAAGCATTCCAGTAAAAACACCAAAATAATGGTTTAACATGACGAACACAGTACCAGAGCTAAGACTGAACAAACAAATAAATCGAAAAACATTTATTTATTTCACAATCTCAGAATGCACAGGTGGAAACACAGATGGACTCTGTTCTCTGGTGTTTTCAGTATTGTGAAACTTAGTTTGTGAATTGACTATAAAACCAGAAAACCAACCACAAAGAGTCCATACAACAACAACAGCACCAAACCTTACAATAGACCACAGATATGTCGCCCCTGTGTGTCCTCGTTCTCCTCTGTTTGATGACTTTGATTCATTCAGCTAATCTGACCTGTGAGGAGCTGCTCCGGCCTTTGGATCAAGTCGATCTTCATCGTCTGGAAGGCAGGCGGGCTTTAGTGGCAGCCAGTCTGAGCCACCTACCGTTCATGGAGCGACTAAAAGAGAGAGAAACCGCCTCCGTTGACTTCTCCAGCAACACCAATGAAACCAGCATCTCCTTCAGACGCAGCACACGCTTCGATAACGTGTGCTACTACGGATCCTACAACATCTCCCTACAAGGCAGCAGCTTCATCTTTGACAACACCACCACGACCTTCACCCACACGTCCTGTGACGACTGCGTGCTGTTGAGCTTTGACGTTCAGTCAGGGAAGCGGCAGCATTTCTACCTGTTCAGCAGGAGGAGACAGCTGGAGACGAAGGAAATCGAGGAGTTTAAGGCTCAGGTGAAGTGTCTGAACATGCCTCCAGCTGTTGTGATGGATCCTACTAAAGAGCTTTGTCCAGAGGAGGCCAGCAGTGATGCAGCTGCTCAAACAGAAGAGAAAGCAGAGGGACAGAAGGACTGAAAGACTTTGTCTGATAGGTTAAATAATTTGAATTATCAGCGAGTGCTGTGTTGTTTTTGGTTTGTGGCCTTCAGTGAATGAGACAAACTTCCTTTCCTTGAATCAGCAGTTTGTATTTGTGACTCATTGTTTGCAAGAAATTCAATAGATCCAATAAAAGCTTTAGAAAACACTGAAGCAGTTTTATTCATGTTTGAACTCTCCAGAGACAAAAACAGAACACACACGTGATCACGTGTGTTTGAAAACACAGACATGAACTTAAATTAATGCATTTATTCAGATTTATTTGAATTTGCAAAATGACTTTGAGAGCTTTTATTTTGCAGTGTGATGTGCAGCTCTATCACACATCACATCTTTGCATTTTTCATACAGATGGAATGAAAGTGCAGCTCCTGGAGGAAATCTGATTACTTTGATCGACGAATCAGAACTTTAATATTGAACGTTCAGAATTAGAATCAGATCAACTTTATTGCCTGTTAGAAGACGACGTAATATTTTCTCTGAAATGACTCAAGAGCAAAGACAAAGTTCAGAAGCTGCGTCTCTGCAAAGGTTTTTTAATTAAAAATCAACGTGCAGTTTAAAGACAGAGTGACGATAACAGTTATTAACCTGCAGATTTGATGGTAAAGCTTTTTAGCTTTTAATTGCATGATTTACATTCATGCAAATTTAATAACTGCACTGGTGGCACGTTCACACTTCTGGTGGCACGTTCCAGTTTTGATAGACTGATTGATTGTAACCTTTGGAACACTGTTAGCAAACAGTTTTTCACCAGTTTTCAGGATTTTGTGGGCGGTCCTTAAAGGGTGGCTCGATGACACGCTGAGGCCACCCTGAGCAGAGAGACAGAGATGAATTCATCTCAGCTCAGGGTGTTTCAAAGTTAGTCATGTCATTTTCTGAACTCATCTGACACGTTTCAGTCGCTTCAAAATGGCCGCTCGACTGCTACCACGAGTGGGCGTGGCTTCAGCACATTCAGAGGACACGCCCCCACAGTCCTGGAGCTGAATCAATATTTTTAATTGTTCAAATTTGGCTGGGTGGTTAATGACACTTTCTTCCTCATCGTCTGGAGGTCAGGTGGGCTTTGGTTTCAGCCACTTTCAGCAATGAACACATGGAGTTCTTCAAACGCAGAGACAGTGCCAGCATTCATTTCTCCAACGCTACCGCGACCTCCAACATTGATCCTGCAATTGTCATTGCGGGATCAGGTAAACCTGACCGTGACCTTCCTCCACACGTCCTGTCAAGACTGCGTGGTGATGCGCTTTGATGGCGAGTCAAGGAAACTCCAGCGTTTGATCCTGTTCAGCAGGAGGAGGGAGGTGGAGGAGAAGGAGATGGAGGAGTCCAGGGCTCAGGTGGAGTGTTTGAATGTGCCTCCACCTTTTGTGATGGATCCTAAAAAGGAGCTTTGCTCAGAGCCGAGTGTCAGTGATGCTGCACCGACTGAGGAGACACGCTGTGGGTCACATTGTGTAAAGTTAATGTCTTTTTCTCACCTCACAATGACTTTATGAGCATTTCAAGACTGCCATGACATATTGAGGACGATTCATCTCTCAGCAGCCGTGCACTGTTTTTCCATTAAAAATCTAAATTGAGAATCATGGCCTCGGACTTGGAGGTGCTGACCCTTTAATTCACTTCAGTTTTATGTATATAGATCACAGTGATCATAATAGATCATAATATGTTGTATTTGCTGATGTGTCGGTGTGTCGACACATCCACACTGTTCAATATTTTTCTTTCATGTGCCAGATTATAATAAATAAGTGGGCTTGTATCTTTAATCAGCGCCTCTCCAAAGTCTTTTTTCTTCCACACAGGGAAGAACAGAAAGTTCTGACTGTTATTAACAGAATAAAAATAAGTCCATTACCTGAAGTGACATGTGCATGTGTTATCATTATGAGTCTACAAATGAGAAAAATAACTTTTTTCTTTGTTAAGAACAACAAGTGACTACTGTATGCAGTGTTTCTGTGTATGCTGTAGGCAAAGAGATTTGGAGACTTTGGATTCCCAAAAAACATTTTGCAACTAATGTGCAGCTAATCAGACTTTTGTCTTTTGTTGCACAATAGTGGAATCCACATAGATAAGGGGTCGTGAACATTTACTGTGTTGAAATCCTGAAGTCTGGAGCATAAAAATGGACAGGCTCTCTAATGCAGCTTCACTCTGGGTGAGAAAAAGCAGCTGAAGACTTGATTTCAACATGTTTGCTGTGTGCGCCGTCGCCTTCCTCTGCTTTGTGTCTGCGGCCCGTTCAGCTCCTCTGGCCTGTGAAAAGCTGCTCCAGCCTTTGGATCAACTGGATCCTCATCATTTGGACGGCGCATGGGCTTTAGTTGCAGGCAGCCTCAACCACCAACCATCCATGGAGGCCCTGAAACTAAGAGACAGCATCACTATGTACTTCTCCAACTCCAGTGAGACTCCTAACAGTAGTTATACCCAAATCAACCGCTTTGCTGATCAATGCCAGTACCTGCGCTACAACATCTCAGTAGAAGGCGGCGCCTTCACCTTCGACGTGGGGAATCGCTTCAACCTCACCGGGGCGTTCCTCTACACGTCCTGTCCGGACTGTGTCGTGATGCAGTGGGACGTAAAGTCAAAAAGGAGGGAGTCTCTGGACTTGTACCTGCTGAGCAGGAGGAGGGAGGTGGAGCAGAACGAGATGGAGGAGTTCAAGGATCAGCTGAAGTGTCATCAGCTGCCGACGCCCGTCTTGATGGATCCTACCAAGGAGCTTTGTCCAGAAGAAGAGAGGCGAACGGCAGCTCCGGCAGCAGATCAGACTGAGGAGGAGGCAGCAGAACAAAAGTCATGAGGGACTTCAGCACATCGTATTCATCATTTGTTGAGGCTGCATATTCAAAGCTTGATAACATGAATCAATGCTGATTATTTTTTGCTTTTTCAATGTTGAGAAGAGAAACTCTGTTGGTCTGCTATCTGGCTCACATTCCTTATATTCTATATCTGAATATCCTGACTCTGAATGTGTGAATTGTGATTTTGGGTTACTTGAATAAAACTGACTGCGTTTTACGACTCTGACTACTGATTACTGAGTATTGTTAAAAGAAGAGCTGATGAACAGAGCGGGAAACACGACTTGAGTTTCAATGTTTTCACGTCATCACATTTTGTTTCTTTTTTGGAAACTAGCTCACTGAGCTCATAGATTTCTGTCATTTTAATAATAAAGTCACACGTTACCCAGATATAAGAGGACAAGATTAAAGTGTGCAGCGATATAATAACCCACTTATCCCTCTGCTGCATTCTTCACTCGCTCACATGGTGGAATAACGAGCGTGTGTTGCTCACTAATTGGATTACTACTATAGATTTTCAAATCCACAACAATAGGAGGGAAAGCCTCGAGCGCATGTGCGTGCACACGTGCTCGTTCCTAGTGGATGTTTACTGGCGTGCAAATGTGGGCGTGCACAGAGGGGTGTTAGTGTGCACAGGGGGAGGAGATCCAGGCAGCGAGGCTGCAAGAGCTGCGAGCAGAGAGATCAGTGACCTGAAACAAGACAAGTGTGTGTTCTGAAAAATGCCTTTTGGAGTGAATCCTCAAAGCATTTTATTAACAGGTATGTGCAGCTGTAACTGTTCTAGTGTTCTTTGCTTTTGTTGAACTTCCTGAATAGTTACTACAATAGAAACAAGTCTGCAGAGAGCAGCTTTTCCTGGTGTTGCTTTGTGAATGCATACATTGAAACAGAACTCGTGCTAATTAGGGATGAAGTTGCATTTATTTAAATTCATCTGCATTTTTGTCAAGTGCCCTCAGATCTTAAAGGACCGCAGGACACCGCCGAAAAAAAGAAGGTGCAGGTTCATGTGAAAGGCCTGTCGTGGATGTATTTTTAATGATGATCACCATCTTGCTTGTTCTTTTGATAAAGTGAGCCCCCTTTGTAGATAATGAGCAAAACATAAGTCTGTTATGTAACACAGTTTTTAATCCGCAATCTCTTGCAACCTTTACTTTACCCAGCGAGAGAGAGAGAGAGTTGGAGAAGAAGCTCTCATTAAATTCTTGTTTTATCTGAGCATCGTGTAAAATATAATAAAACAGGGTGTCATGTTGGATACATGATGTCTTTAGTTTGTTTTTCTTTTGTTAACAGTGTAACCTCACAAACAGGACGAGAAATAACAAGAAAAAATACAACTCAAATGTAAAAAAAACAAAGTTAATCGGATCCTTTCATATGACAGGTTGACCATAATTAGATATTTATACAGTCCCCCTCTTCAGTAAAGCAAATTCTCCCATTTCATATCATATTTTGTTGCTTTATTTAATATAGTTTGTAGCAATTGTTCTTTCTAAAAGATCTTGGCTTTGTAACTTAGAGTCAAATTGCTTGATTGAGCTTTAAATCTAAATATTTTACCAGACAGAATAATTGTATTAATCATCTGAGGACGATGTTTTCATCCCCATCGTGATATTTACAGGTTTACATTCAAAATACATTTGGAACTACACTGTGAATATCTTTCTAGATTTGCCATTTTTATACTGTTTATATCTTTTTATAGTTTCCATATTTTTCTCAGATCTCTTTAAACTTGTATATTTTTATATTTTATAATTCATGTTTATTGCTGCTGTTTGCAGCAGGGATATGAGGGAAACCTTATTTCAATTCTCCGTATGTCCTGCACACGTGGCAGCGCTGACAATAAAGTTGACTTGATGTTAGTCCACAAACTTCCAACATGTGGACAACAGAAAAAAGTTTGTTGAAGTAATATTTCAGAGTTTGCACTGAATATAAATGAGAGGATTGTTTTTATGCTGCAGTGTTGCAGGATTATTATGTGACTTGACTTCATAAGCAAAGCTCACACTGAGACAAAAGACTTGGAGTATTCACGCTCTGCTTCACATTCAGACTTCACGTTGAGTCAACACTCAGTCAATGAGTCAACTGTCAGTGAGTGACATATTAAGAACAAATTCTTATTTACAATGACTTGTAGGTGAGAGGAGGGGAAGCAAGCGAGAACATCGAACAGACACTGAGTTTGAGATAAACGTGTCCAGTTTTTGTGAGTTTTTTTTTGTTCAGTCGTGACTGGAAACACAACAGACCATTTATTCAGGCCTTTAGTCTGATGTAAGAAGAAGACAGCATGATATGCTTGGCCACCAACACTGGCTGCGATAGCTGACTTAAACAGCGTGGTGAATATCCAGGAAGAGTGTAAATAAGCATAAACCAGCGTATGTTAGTGTGCAGAGAAGGACAGTGGTGTAATTTATATCCTCACAATCAAACAAACGAAGTCATTCAACCATGTTACGTTTGGCAGCAGATGTTTCTGTGAGTGAGTCAACATGTGGTTAACTGTACAACAGAGCCAGATGTAGTTTACCTGAGTCATGCGTATACCTGAATATACGCAGGTCAAAGTCATTTGTGTGTGTGTGTGTGTGTGTGTGTGTGTGTGTGTGTGTGTGTGTGTGTCCCGCTCACCCTCCCTCCCACGAGCAAACAGCCAGTCTGACAGCAGACAGGGTTCATTTCATAACGGGCACTGAATGAAGTGAGTCCACGCTAACGAGCTGTTTGTTCGTCACGTTACTCGTGTCCATTTATGATTCTTCAAGAAGAGACTAATCCAAACTACAGCCAAGAGAAGAACGTCTGTAACAGGCACATATAAAGAGACTTAATGCCGAGTGTCATCAGCTGCAGCTTCAGGTGTTTCCCTGTTAAAACTCTGAATTCTGCTTGTGCTAAAAAAATTCTCATTTCATCGCTTCATCGTCTTTTCTTTTTATTGATTTCTGTGTCTTTTATATTTCCAGTCCTCGCATCTTGAATTAGAATAAAAAGCTGTTTGATCTAAAAATATATAAATATCTTTTAAAATGTTGAAATGATATCATCCCACTACGCCTGCCTCAGTCACAGGTGGAGTACAGTACACAGTCTTACCCAATGCCAGCGACGCTAAGCTGCTGAATGGGTCCCTAAAGCAGCCATTGTTGATTGTAAACAGTGTCTGTCAGCTCTCATGACTCACCGTCCTCGTCCTAATTTTCCCACATTAGTCCACGCTGTTGTGCCTTATTGCCTGAATACGATAAACATGAAGGTGTTAACTGGAACCAAAACGATCCACAAAGAACCTTTTAGAAATGGTACATTTACATTCAGTCATTTAGCTGACGCTTTTATCCAAAGAGACTCACAGAGAAGGGAAACAATCAAGGTACAGTGCAATAAGAAAGCATTAGTGCAGCAGTCAGTGCTGCTTAAAGGGACAGATTTATCACGTCCAGTTGTTGGTAGTGTTGCAGAGGAGGTCCTCTCTGAAGAGCTGGAGGTCTTCAGGAGGTTTGTGAAGGTAGAGAGGGACGCCCCTGATCTGATCTGGTAGGAGCTGGTAGGACGTTCCACCAACGGGAACAACAGACGAGAAAAGTTTGGATCGTCCTGAGCGTACGAGTCGTCGTTCATTGGAGGAGGTAACATATGTCTGTATGAGGACGTTCAAGAGCCGGAGACTACTTTGTAGTCAGCGTTAGAGATTTGAATTTAATGTGGGCTGCTACAGGTAGCCAGTGGAGCTCAATGAGCAGCGGGGTAACGTGACCTTTTGGGTTGGTTGTAGAGCAGGCGGGCCGCCACGTTCTGGATCATCTGAAGGGGTTTCACTGTGCAGGCTGGGAGGCCCGTCAGGAGGACGGTACAGTAGTCTAGTCTTGAGATGAAGACAGCTTGAGTTGAGTAGCATGTTGAGTCAGGTGAGGCCTGTTGTCAAGTGCAAAGCGGCACGACCGGGCAACTGAGGCGACATGATTGGAGAAGGTTAGTTGGTCATCGATCATAACCCAAGACATCGGGAGTCAATTCTGATGTTGATGTTGTGGTGTATGGTAGGTTTGGCTGGGAGGACGGTGTGCTACGTGTACCGCTGGTGGTACGCGACCTCCCGGTAGTACTTTTTTTTTTTTTTTAGGAAATTAATTAAATAAAAATAATGAAAATGAAAATAAACTGAGATACTAAGATTAGATATTTGTCTCAATATCAGCCTGTGACAGCAAAATAGTAAGTGGAGGTTAAATGAGTGCAGATCATTAGTAGCAGTTTTCTACCAAATTAGCTCTCGTTCATGATCAACATCTTCACAGTCGACATTAAACGATCTCAGTCATAAATCTCATGCTTAAACTGCTGCTGTACGGCGAGTCTGATGTTTTCTGTTTGACTGATTTAAGTCATTTTAAGTTCGTATCAATCAAGAATCTGTTGCATTTCTGTCTGTTCCATCATAAAACATTCAGACATCATCGGTTCTGGACTTCCTGTCGGACAGAACATATTTCATCTGTGAAACTGTGATGGGATTTTTTGTTCTTATGGACCAAAATATTTTGTAATTAATTGAGAAAATAATTAGTTGCAACCGTCATTTCGTGCCATTACCCACCAGCAAATAACTTCAAAAAACCTTTAGTACTTCAAAGAACCACACAAAGTCTGCCAAGAACCACCTCCACAATAAAAGAGGCTCTTTGTAGAACCTTTACAGAACCATTATCTTTCAGTGCGTACGTGCTCTGCCATTATTATTATTACAGTGTTCATTGTGCCGTGTCATGCTGTCGGTCCTTATTATCTCCACACGAAGGAGGGAAATGTTCTGTAACTATCTATCCATCGTATCTGTCCATCTGTCCTAATTAATCAGACTAGTGAAACACGGTGCTATGATCTATATTCCCCTTAATGATCACAGCGCTGGAGTCCAGCCACAGTGGCTTGGCAAGAATCAGTGTGGACGGTGGTGGAGGGGGTTGGAGTTGTGTGTGTGTGTGTGTGTGTGTGTGTGTGTGTGTGTGTGTGTGTGTGTGTGAGAGAAGGCAGTAATGTTGATACACGGCAAGTTTGAAATAGCGAACAGAGACAGAATGTGTATTAAAAAGAGATATTAGAGGGGCTGCACTCCCCTTTAGCCAGCATACCCTGCGGACAATCCCTATTGTTATTTCAGAGTGTGTGTGTGTGTGTGTGTGTGTGTGTGTGTGTGTGACTGAGCCATTCTCCAGCCTGTAAGCTGATTAAAGAAAGATGTGTTCAGCAGAAAACTTTATAGGCTGCACAGCGGAGTAGAGAGGCTACTACCTCACAGCCAAAGCCAAGCACAAGCCTGCCGTACAATAACAGAGGCACACACACACACACACACACACGTGTGATGTTAAAAAGAGAAGACACAAATACACATCTACTGGATTTGTGCTGCTCTAATCTTTCACCAGATACCACACACGATTCTTTGAATGATGAATACACAAGCGGCTGACAAACTCAAAGAATAAACATCAGACAGCGTCGTAAGCTACTGGACTTCAATTCAAATTCAAATTATTTCTATAGCTCCAAATCATAACACATGAGCAAACATTTGGGGACAGTGGCGAGGAAAAACCTCGAGCAGAACCCGGATCACGGTGGCCGGCTGTCTGAGTTTAGAGAGACAGCAGCAATAAGTAAAGATAGCTACAACTATAATTATAACGCGAACACATCCTTCCATTTTCCGTAGCTGCTTATCCTCATCATGGTTGCGTGCCAGTTCATCACAGGGATGACACATAAAGACAAACAACATTCACACCTATGAGCAATAGTAGTATTCGCAGTGGCTCGACCTCGGCATACTACTCTCCAATGTGGCGAGGAGGTCTGCATCCAGAACCAGAACTGCCAGTCGCCTGAACAAGACACAAAAATGATTGTTAGTGTTGATTTTCAGCTCTTTTCTGTGAGCTGTCACGCTGCAGCACATCAGTCGGATGATGTATGAAGAGTCCAAAGAAAACAGTAGTTAGCATTTCAAAATGATTCCACAGTAAATGTCACAGTAAACGCGGTATGATGATTCATATTATAGCATGTCATTTCATCTGCGCTGAAATAACGAGACATAAAATTGTTGTTGATCTGTTAATTACTCTGTTGTTCCCCTCTCTGTACCTGCGCTCTCACTCAGACTGACTGGCTGGCTGGAGGCCGAACATCCTGACCGGTTTTTACATCAGCAGACCCGTCTCCATGGCAACAAAGCCTGCGGCCTGGCAAGAACCAGGTCCTGTCAACTCATCAGACGGGCGGGTCAGTGAGCGCCGGGCACGAGGTGAAGTGGATGCAATCATCAGCTACGACTCAAAAAGGGCTCCCAGAGCAGAACCCGAGGAGGACGTGGACGTCCAGGAGCCTGAAACTCTGCCAGACAACCAACAAACACCCTCAAGAAGAAGCCAAAGAGCTGACGCAGCCAAATTAGAAAATCAGGAATCAACGAGGATTAATCTTAGCGCCCCGAGGAGGCGAGAGACGGTGACAGAATTAGAACAAGTTGCCCAACTTTGTGCAGCATTAAAGACTCGAGAAGAATCTGTTGATCTCTGCGACAGCGCTCCACCTCCCTCCAGCGCTTCATCAACAGAAGGATTTTTGGAGAAAGACGGCTTCTGCTGCCTGGAGTGGATCAGTGACGCCGAGATCATCTCAGAAGGCCTCACGTCTCCTGATAGCCGCAACCGTCAAGGGCTCACTGAGCCGTTTCACAGAGAGGTAGACCCAACACCTGAGGAGATGACGGAGGAGGACGTTACGCCGCTGAACGCCTCACCAGATGGTTTTGACGACAGTGAACCTGAAAATAATATTTCACAGGCTGCAGCTGCTGGATTCAATTCAAGCCATCCTTCTCCGTCTGACACAAACAGCTCAGACGATGCATATACTCTGAGCTCGCCTCCTTTTGCTGATGAAAGTGAGGAAGAAGAGGAAGTGAGCATTGATATTATGTCTTATCAGCAGCAATGTTCTACACGGGATATCAGAAGCGAGCCTCTCCATACGTCATATTCTGCCACTGAACAAACCTCGACCCCGCCTGCAGTTCCCTCATCCAAACAGCAGAAGGAGCTGTTGACCCAGAGCCAATGTGAATTTGACCCCGAGGGAGCAAAGCAGGAAGCTGCACAACAGGTGCTCGGCCAGCACTCTCCACCTGTGTCAACCGTTGCCATGGAGCCGTCCAATCGGGGCAGGGCAGCTTCTCAAGGCTGTGGTTGTGTTGTAGCTGTGAGAGAGAGGCAGAGCAGGGCGGGGGGAAGGACGCAGGAAGAAAGCAAGCAAACAGGTGGAGAGGAAGGGCAGAGAGAGGGTGGACTTAAAAGGAACAAGGTGGCTGGGCAGCAACACGGAGGGGAATACTCAGAAACAGTCCAGATTCTTACACCTGAGACAGAAGAAGACAGATTTGTGTCTTCTGAACACAGCAGGATGGAGGGTGACTCGTGTGATGACAACCAGAGTGACAGCGGAGTTTCAGCAGACTTCTCCCCATGCAGCACTTTGGAGGCTAACACCACCATCTCCACAGGCTCTGGACCCAAAGAGACTCCCATTGAAAGGGAAATCCGACGGGCTGTAGAGCGTGAACACAGCCTGAGAAGAGCCAGGGGTCTTCCAAATCCACCCAGATCACCAGAGTATGTAGAGATCCCTCTGAGGAAAAGTGTCCTCAACCAGTCTGTACCTGAGAGGCTAAGTCAAGGCAAAGACAGGCAGCTTGCAGGCAAAAAAATGCAGCATGAGATCTATGAGGAGATCCAGCGGGAGCAGGATCTGGTCAGGCTTGGGAAGATTCCAGGTTTCTATGACAAAGGCTCCGTACGGCTACTCAAAGAGAAGAAAGAGCTTTTTGAGGCTTTTCAGAAACCCGATTACTCAACATTGCCTTTGTCACCCAGGAGTAAGCTCACGTCCTGGTCTTCTGCCAGTGCCATGTCAACCATAGAGAACCAGGAGGACATCTCATCACCGGTATCCATCTTAGGAGGCTCATATGAGGAGAAGACTCCCACACAAAACTCTCTAGACTTCCCCGAGACGAACGGCTGTCAGATCATGATGGTAGAGAATAATCTGAGTGTCCCAGGAAAGAAGGAGGCAGAGCCCGTCACTGTAGTCGACTCTGGAGGTCCTAACATTTCATCATCCAGGACAGGAGGGCATGGTTGGATTGAAGGGAGAGAGCAGGAGAGGAAGGAGGAGGAAGAGGCAGAGGTGAGACCCAAGGAGAACCCCTTTTTCAAGCTGCGCTCTTCAACCAATGTAGTTAAAGTGGAGCAGGAGATCCGGGAGGCCGAAGAGAGGGAGAGGGAGCTTAAAAAGCAGAGGATCAGTCTGTACGGGGGCATGGGGAGTGCAAAAGGAGGGAGAGGAGGAGGACAGGGACAAGCCAACATCAAAGTAAAGAGTCCCACGTCGTCGTCTTCTCCTTCACTGAATGGACTCGCTGTTCCTGACTCACCTGGCTCATCATACAGGAGAATAACTGGACCCCCAGCAGGTGAGTGTAGCACAGCGTATAACTGATTCTTCCTCTTGTGCCCACAGACAATGTGTTTGTGTGTTTGGTCGCTTGTGTGTGTGTGACTTTTCTATCTGTGGTGAGATGATGAAAACTCCCTGAAACAGCCCAGCGAGCACATTATTTCATTTTTTCTCATGGTCAGTGGAAAAACCTCAAACAGCTATCGAAAAACCTCCGCTATCCGTTATGAGCAATAATTTTGCACCGGAGACCACGAGAAAATAAGATTCTCTATCTCCACGATAAATAAAGCGTCCAGTCTGTCATATTAATTGCAAAAGTGGAGATTAGGATGAGTCATATCTCGACACTTTATTGTGTCAGCAAAAAAAGGGAGCGCGATGGAAGAGTCCAATTTTCAGACGGAGTCTAAACGCAGCGTTCAGAAAGTGCATGCAACTTGTTTTTTTAGTTTGTGTGCTGATCTAGAGTCAGTGTGGAGACGGACGACACTGTGCTGCCTCTTCTGTCTTGGCTGCAATCGTAGGACTTAAGTGATTACAGGGTTTGTAGAGTTGCTCAACTAATATATGTAATGTTATTTTATAATTTATATTATAAGTAGATTAAAATATCCAAATGTGTAGGGAAGTAATGAATAAAGTAGGGTTTAAATATAGAGCTGAAAGGTGTCTGTAGGGACTTGGCTTGGGAACAAAAGGTTGCCAGTTCAGATCCAGCACGGGCCGCAGTACGGATTGTGGACCGGTGGCTGAAGAGGTGACTGCTGAGGTACCTCTTGAACCCGCTAACTGCTCCCAGGGCGCTGCTATGCTATCATCTCCCCACACTGTAAGCTCTTTGTGTGGCTGTATTTCAGACCTGTGTGAGTAAAAATGTGAGTGAAAAAAGGAAAGAAGTTCCCCACTGAGGGGATAAATACATTTAATTCAAGGTTTATTGTCATTTGCATGCTTTCACACGAAACGAAACTCAGGAACAGCGACGTACACACAATAGTCTAAAATGAATAACCGTTAAAAACTTCTAGAATAAATAGTAATAATAATAAATAATAAGAATAACAACAATTTCAACAAGGGACTGAGTTCATCAGTCTGACAGCCTCTGTGTACGAGCTGTGTTTGAGCCTCCATGTTCTGCACTTCTTGCCAGAGGGTCAAAAAATCTTATTAAAGTCTTATTTTATAGACAGTACATATATTTATAGAAATCACTAATAAATGGTGTGATTCAGTGCTAGAATAAAATAAAAAAACTAAATGTACATAGTAGCTGAAATAGAAACAGTGAATAAAAAGAACTTGAGCAAACAGACCTGAACTTTGAATTGCTTCAAACAATATCAGCTTTTATATAATGGAGCCAGTTTGAACTCATGGTGGTTCAATGAAAAGTTCGAATGATCGAGTGCATGTTTGTGTTTCGTTGGCAGGAGCGGTCGCCAACATGTTTTTTGAATGAAATGAAACTGTCACAGCTGAGTGACAAACTGACCAGGGTGTGCCACGACAATGCCTCAATGACCCGTGACTCAGTGTTTGGAAATGAACAATCATATATTGTTTCATGCACAATCAGTAACATAACCTTTTCTTTTATAGCCCCTCATTACCTGTGCCTGAGTTCAGTTTCTGTTTCACGGCGTCCATGTTCAGTCAAACTGCATTCCTCTCTCTGCCTCACCGTGTTCACTCTTATTTGATTCAAGCAGGCTTTATTGCTCACAGTGTGGAGGCACAAACACAATCACAAGAACATCTTTGCCTCATTACTGCCTTGTTCTTGCTCATCCTGCCCTCAGCCACTCTTGTTTTTCTTCTCTCTCTCTCTCTCCCTCTCGTAGTACGCCAGTCGGTTGGCAAGTTAGGCGTGTGGCCCCCGGCCCAGGCCGAGGAGGGGAAGATTAACCGGCCAGAGGTGAGTCAGCGAAGCCAGACGCCTACTGCAATAAAGTTGTAAAGATGTTACAATTTCTTTTATACTCCTGCTTGCTAAATTTGACCATGTGGAAAATCAGCAGGCCTCTCAGCGACACTTATTTTGTGTTTTCTTTGCTCCATAAATGAACAAACCAACCCTGCCGACGCAGAACGCTGAGTACAGCTCATGAAAATGTAGGCAAATCACCTTCCCAAGTCTCCCTCGAATGCAGCTAAGACAATATCAGGTTCCACTAACATAAAGAGAGTTCACATATGAACTGCAACGTCGCTTCATGCCGTTCAATTAGCCTCTCTGAGCAGCATGAATATGAATGCATGTTTAAAACAGCGCTGGATTGGAGAGAGAGGCTCTTGGGGGAGGATGTTAGCATCTCTTTTGCACCAAATATGGGCCACAAACATCTGATAACACACTGAACACACAGTAAGGAGCTTATCTGTACAGATAAGGGAAGAAGGCAAACATCCCCTGAGACAAGAGAGGAGGGGAGAGACTGTCGAGTGGGTTTGTGCAGTCGATAGCAGAGGAAAGTGGAAAGTCAATTGTAAATCTCACTGATTTCCGTTACCTGCCTTGCATCTCTTTGAAACGGCGCTATCTCTGATTAGAGTTGAGTAGCTTCAGCTCTTTAATTCAGTTTGGCGTTGATACGCCGGGTTTTAGCTGCAGCAGCTGCAGAGTTTGATGTTAGCATTAGTTTCCTCTCTGCTCTCTGCACAGACCTGGATCCTGATTACAGTTTACAGGAATAAACGGAAGGATTGCAGGAAGAAAATTGGCCTCAGTTGTTTGACTTAGTCGAACTGAACATGGCCCCGGATCACAGTCGCATTAACCTCCCTCTGACTAACACGGCTAATGATGCTCATCCAAAGAGAGAAGTCCTCTAGAGGAAATATATTCTCTTTTTATCTCCTCTTTTTTCCCGTGTTGGCATATTGGTCTCCTCCTCCTCCTGCTGCTCCCACACATCTGATGTTTCCACTCTTTTATTCTCTTTCCATCTAAACTTTCTGACTCCCTCGCTCTTTTTACCTCGCGATCACTTCTTCTTCTTCTTCTTCTTTTTCACCCAGATCCTCCAGAGTCCCCGGACACCCCGACAGAAAAACCCGCTGGTGCTACGCTGGGAGTCAGGCCTGATCAACGGACACCATGAGGAAGACGACTGAGGAGACGTTGACAGAGCGAGGACGTGGAGGAGGAGGCGAGGAAGGCTAAACGAGGCCTGTAGTTTTTTTTTTAAGGCGGAGGGATGGCAGATTGTCAGATAAAAAGGAGAGCAGTGTAAGGGAAGAGGAGGAACGAGAGAATGTGAAGCAAGAAAGAGGTCAGGGATTGAGGCTACAAAGGGGGTCAGGAGGATTGGGAGCAAGGAAAAGGAGTTGGTGGTTGTCTGAAAAATCCTGAAGAATCCTTCAGTGACAGCGAGGAGGAGGAGGAGGAGGAGGAGGAGGAGGAGGAGGAGGAGGAGGAGGAGGAGGAGGAGGAGAGGGGAGGTGGAGGAGGAGGAGGAGGAGGAGGAGGAGGAGGAGGAGGGACACCTATTAGTGGATAAGCACTTGGCCTGTTTCTGGTGCTGGAAAACTCTGAGACTAATGAATGTAAAAACGACACTACACTGGAGAAAAGAAACATGTAGATTCATGGAGAACGCAAACCTTAATGAACTTCTTTGATATCGGATCTTTGGAATAATAATGTTATTATTTGTATGAACAGAACCTGATGAAGAAACAGCTGTGTCAGCAACAGTCTTACACTGAGTTACTAGTTTATTACACCTGTATAATCTAATATAGTCCCAGGCAATAAACCCATAAATACCTCAGCAGAGGTCAGTCTGCTCAGGTTTTATTGTGTCAGAGAGAGTCATTGATTGAACTTTGCGGTCATTTTAGAGCACATAGTGAGTGGTGAGGTCGTAAGTGACCGTATTATCATAGAACTGGTGTCTAATATGGACTTAATTTACACATATGAAGGGACAGAGTGTTATAAACACCTCAATGGAGTCCAAAGCAGCGCCACTACAGCTGTTCCAAACAAGCAGCTTCACAATGAGAATTGTTCCTAATAAACTGGTAACTCAGTCTACATCTGTCCAACTCTTAAAACCAACTTTTGTACCACGAGATAACTGATTTTAAATAACGTTGATGCTGTTCTCACACTGCGTAACGCCTTACAGCAACTTTCCGCCTCAACTCTCTGTGGTTCACAGAGTTTCCTGATGGACAATCAACTAAAGTGCTGTGAGCTGTAGCTGCTGCTGTTAGCTAATGTTAGCTCAGTTTGTTAGCCGTGCCGTTTTGGACCAACGGGAAGAAGAAGAAGAAGAAGAAGAGGAGGTTTTCAGGGGAATATTTACGGGGACAGGGCTGGTTTTGTGCCAGAACTAAAGCTGGGCAAGCGGGCAATGTAACCGGGCTCAGCAGCCTCTATGGACATAATGGCAGAGGAGAAGAGAGTGAAGAGGACGCTGACGGAGGAAGCTAAGAAGAGAAAAGGAGAGAGCGAGCGAGCAAGAAGCCGCCGGACAAGAGTAAATCTGGGACTGACTTTTAGTGGTTGGTGAGAGCTTGGTGAAATAAAAGGCTGAAAGACAGACGCCGAGCTGGGCTGACTGCTGTTGGACTAGTCAGTAATATTAGCTGCTGCTGTGTCTGCTGTTGGTGACCTGGTTGATGATTGGCTGTTAGCAAAGTTGTCGACTCGCTAGTTTTTGATCAGAAGTAATGTAATCAGAAGAAATACTCGAGTACGGCTGAACATATTTATCACTAAATCACAAAATGTCGCTGTAACACGTGAATCGCTGCTTCTTTTGTTCTTTTCATGCATCATGACTGACGTTGGATTCTTGTGCAATAAATCACCTGATGTGACGCAGTGCACACCTGGATCTTAAATAATAGCTGCTCTGTCATTTCAAATGATTCAGTTAGTATTATATTTTAAAATGAAACTTGATAAACACAGTTAAGATTGCCTCCTTTATTTATTCTTTTCTTTTGGATCTGACTCAAACAGACATTATACATAATTCTGTGATAAATTCAGTTTTATTCGACTAACTGATGAAGCACAGCAGGAGGCACGTGAGTCCAGTTTGACCCGTTAACACAGACACTATGTTCTTATGCCACAACATGAACGCTCTGATTAATTATCTGCTTTATGTTCTGCATCGGTGGTCAAAGAGAAATGTGTCACCATGGATACAGCTTTGAAAGATACTCTGCCAGAATTAAGCAGCATAAATGCCCCAGTGGACCTGTGTGTGTGTTTGAGTGTGTGTGTGTGCAGGTGAGATCAGCAGACCACGCTTTAGTGACCTCCCAATCTCCTGTGAATAATTCATCACCTCATTCTGACTGGACGCAGCCCAGTGACATTGCCGGTTACATTATTATGGCAGAGCTGCTGCTGCAGCAACTTAAGTGCTCAAAATTATTAATAAGCTTCAATTCCTCACGAGGCAACTTCCCTCATGTTGCCACATTGCCAGGCCTCGGCATTGCAGCGAGTGATGTATGGTCTCTCAACATATTTGAGAATTAAATCTAGCAAACTACACTTCAAGATCAAGGCTTGGCACCGAGGAGACGAGTTGTAAAACTCAGTTTTGTCAACGCAGGTCAAGCGAGCTGTGCCTTCCAAGTTATCTCTCCCTCTCTGATATGTAATCTTCCTCAGATGTGCTGACCAATACAAAAGCCTGCACACCTGTCTGCCTATCTATCTATATATCACCTGCTCGTCTCCGGACTCATTTCCATGATATTTCATTATCACAGTCTTCCAAAGTCCTGCTGGCACAAAGTCATCCAAGCGGCATTGTGCGAGACAGTTAGCAGCTGCTCTTAGAATGCCTCGTATGAGAGGAAGTGACGGAGATGTGTGTGTGTGTGTGTGTGTTTTAGATTCACGGTTATGTGTGAATGATGTTCTGAGTCACTCGGGCACTGTAATTATGTATGATTTTAAAGTACTCCTACATACTGAAGTACTGCCATTTTATGATACTTTTACTTCATAGAGAAATATCGGTAACTCTTTATTGTATTCCTTGAAAATAAAAGCTCAAATGAACCCAAGTGAATGTTTTTTCATCATTTATTCATCATTGGAATCGTGAAATTACAAAGTATTGTACGTAAAGGATCTGAATACTTCCATAATACATCATAAAGCTGTGGAAAATATACTCATATGTACGTGCCAATCAGCTAATGCAATCACGAGCCATACGTTCAGTGTGTGTCAGGCCTCCAGTCTCCAGTCACTGTGTTACATACAGTATGTGTGTGTGAGTTATTTTCTTTATTTCCTTTTGCACATCATAATGCATAACGCGGACTTTGTACTTCTTTGATGATCGAGAGAAGAAGGGGGAATAACATCACAGAGCTGAGTCACAGAGGATCAACATAAACCCACGACGGGAAAATCTCATGCAGTGTCGTGTTTTATTGTACGGAGAGGAGGAGAGGACACAGGTCTCCATCTTCACGTGTTGTTTTGTCAGGTGTGGTGTCTAAAAAATCTTTTTAAAACTCATATTGAAGACAGATGAAGTCACGATAAACAAAATGCCTTAGTCATGCAGCCTGGCACAAACTGGCACTGATTATATCGAGATACTTCCTTTAACCTGGTTTCATACTGTCACTTATTATTGAAGCTATCAGCAGAGTTTCAGGACCACACCTTCCCCGTGCCACGTCTGACATTACCAGAAAGAGCCTCCTCACCCCGCCCCATCCCATTTCTTTCTCCTATTTCTTCCTCTTCTGACGGGATCTGTCATGCCCAGGTGCTACGACGGATCCCCCACCAAAGCTTCCGTACAAGAAGAAGTACAACAGTTTTTTTGTTTTGTTAATTAATGTTGTGCTAATGGCTTCAGAAACGCTTCAGCTCGACAGTTTATATAGAACAAAAATGGGGAGAGAGAGAGCTGGATATTGAAATCTCCCCAGAGGAATGCGCTCTCGTAATCCACACCCAGATGTCGTCTTGACTTTTGCTGGAAGAACTGTGTGAGGTTTTTTAATAACCCCAAAACAAACTGGACATCAGGACCAATGCTGGAGACAATGTGGATAATTAATGGCTGACCATACTCACATTTTTTTTGGTCCGGCCCCACCTTACAACGCTTCTGGACTCAACTTTCACTCGTCTTTCATTCTACTTGGGGAATAAATCCAAAGATCTGGATAACAGGGACAAATATTTATTAAAAATTCTCTTGGCAGAAAGTAAAAAGGCAATAACTAGAGAACCTCCCACCTTGAACCAATGGAACATGTAATAAATAAAATAAATAACATATACAGTACGCATCACATTTAGTTTGAGATTACAGAAGGAGAAGGGAAAAGAACACCGGGCTAAACGGGTTACATATTTAGTGTGACGGCTGAAATTGTAGTAAACACAACTGTGAATGAAAGTGTATCATCCTGTGACTCATATTTAATATTGTGTATCATTCATTGTGACTGAATGACCTCATGAAACTCTTGATAAATGTGTGTGTGAGTCCAGAAACCAGCCGGGCGACTTTAACGCAGGCTTTGTTTTGTGTTGTTGTCTGAGTGTTTTGCCATACACAGCTGGTTCAGTGGTCAGGCGGTGGAGAGGGTGCAGAAGAATACTTACTCTGTATATCTGCATGAAAAATGTGAATTATTTTAATAAGGACGTCTGATTTATATCACAGAGTCTGAGTGGATCTCTGTGTCACAATCTATTAAAGATGCAATCTTAGTCCTGATTTACTAAATTAATAAAGTGCATTGCATCAGGTTAAATTAAATAATGAACCCAAAGTGACTGACAAAACTTTCAGGGTGTGTGTGAAATGCCAACACCTCCCACACACACACACACACCTTCATGTCCTGCACACACTCCTTTAGCTAACACATTGCGGGGTGGCATTCGAGCGGCAATTACTGCACGAGCTTCAAGATTGTGAATGTCATTTAACACACACCTGACTCATTATTCATTGTTTCACACACACACACACACACACACACACACACACACACACACACACACACACACACACACACACACACAGGGTGAGGCTGCTTGAACTTCATCAACGTGTTGAACTCTTATTCAAACAGATGTCATTATCTTCACTGTGCGCACGTGACCACACAGCAAGAGTAAACTATGACTCACACGTGAATATGAGCTAGCAACCCTTAAATTAATCTGTCCTCGCTTTTCATCTGGTTTGTGTGTGTGTGTGTGTGTGTGTGTGTGTGTGAAAGAGAAATGAATAAATATATTCCCTGTGTGCACGTCTGCTACAAACAGAGAGGCCCGTGCTGTCACAGAGGACAGTAAAATGCAATAAAACTCAGTAATAATACCGAGTTGGCTTCCTGAAGTACAATGACAGCCTTTCTCTGCTGAGTTATGGTTCACCATAAAAACCACATAAACAGGTGGGAGGTGTGTATCTCCCTCCTGAGTCCTTTTACCTTCTTTACTTTCACAGGACTGAAGTCTCAGCACATTCACTGACAATGCAGGAAGACAAAGATTCACCAGGATTGCTCGGTCTCATGCACGTCACAGTCACATTGTTCCACCAAACACAGGACCTGTTCTGTGTGTGTGTGTGTGTGTGTGTGTGTGCAGCAGTGTGTAGGCGTGTGCGTGTTTTTAAACGTCTAAACGGCGCCCTCTGCTGATCATATTTCTTAATTACTCTGCCCTTATCAACCTGCACACAGTGTGAAGTCCTCAGGCAGAAACCGTCAGGTCTCCATCTTAAGTTCAACTCCTGCCTGATTTGTAAAACCAACATGCCCTTTAAAACCACCATTTTGTATCTGAATACTTTTTATTTGATTAGGATCATCTGTTTGTTGTGCATGTAACATGTTAAAAAATTTGCTCCAAAAAAAATAAAAATTGTACAGACTTTGTTTTTCCAAAATGTTGATGGTGCTGGAATGTGCTTCAAACCTGCAAACAGTGCTATAAAATACTTTTAAAACAGCATTTGACGATAACCTTAATCTCAAACTGAGGAAGCTCCAGCGCGGCTCCTAAAAGAGACTTCCCAGGTCAAGAATAGAAACTTCTATATACAAAACACGTGCAAACTTTATAATAATAATAATAAAATCTGTATTTAGGTTCACTGGCTCAGATCAAACAAACATCGTATCCTGTCAAATTGTACATTTTTACTGCTACACATGAAATAGGAACTGAAAAAATAGCCCTTCCTGTCCTGCTGTGTGTAAGCCCCCCAGCCGATGCTGCACTGATAAACTCAAATAAAGTATAAACACAAAGAGAGGAAGAGAGAGAGAGAAGAGAGAGAAAACAAACACTGCTAATGGATCGGATGGATCGGGGTCGTGAACGTGGACAGAGGAGATCTGGAGGCTGTCTCTGTCGTCGTGTCCACACCGGCCCATTCCTGCACACAAACACACACACACACATAGGAGCTTCATATCATGTTGTTTCCTGTTCACACCACTGTTAAATGAGGAAGTCACTTTTCTCCTTCTCCACCTCTGTGGCTGAATTTTTGGTGATTCTTCCTGTTTTGACCTCATCTGTTACTTCTTCTTTCACACACAGACGCCCTACATTCCCAATTTCTGACATCAACGTAACAGACTAATCATGTTTATTTATGTTTATGCTGCTTCTGTCAGTCTGTATTTTCAGGCTTTACTCTGCCACCACCAGACTCCAGAGAGCACCTACACTGAGTGTAACCTCACTGTGGTAAATATGGACAGCTGTACTCGAGTATTTCTTCTGATTACATTACTTTTGATCAAAAACTAGCGAGTCGACGACTTTGCTAACAGCCGAACATCAACCAGGTGATATCTGGTTCGTCTTTACATCAGCTGGTGATGACAGCGTTCTGTCCTCGATGAAGAAGAGGAGGAGGAGGACCGTGAGAGTCTAATGAGAGCTCTTCATCAAGCTAATTAATGAAAGTGATTACAACTAATGAGAGGCGGATCAAAGGAATGTGTGTGGGTTTACAGTATGTTTGGTGATGTGTACACGTGTGTGTTCATATGTGTGTGTGTGTGTGTTTGTTTACAGCAGCAGGATCAGGGAAGTTTACAGTTGTTTGCCAGAGGGAATCTACAGGAGAAACATGGAGACCACAGAAATACCAGAAATACCAAAAGACAGAGGAAGACGACGAGAAGGAGAGCGTAATGTCAGCAGACTGCACGTTAGCGGCCTTTAGCCACAGATTTATCATGAAACCAAATATGTGTGAATTATTCTAAAGACTTGTGTCTTCTGGAAGACCCGATGGGCTTTGAGACGGACCAGAGAAGTCATAAAGTCATAAAGAGACGGACTAACTAACGTGGTTAGTTTTGGTGTTTGGTGTCTGTTAACAACAGAAAAGAAAATCCAGCCTCCTTCTCCTTTAACTCAACGTGTTGTAATAGTACAAAGTACAATAGTTCAAAGGGGAAAAGAAGTGTCATCAATCATAGATTCAGTTATTGATTAATATTTACCTGAGAGCTAAAGCTCACTCGCCTGAGTGTAAGGTCTGCAAAACAAAACAAGCACAGTGCTGTGCATCAGTACATCTCTGCACTTCATTCAACACACTGCACAACCATTAAAATCACCTCGAAGAAATTAGAAATTAAAAAACTGAACGAATGGCCGATTAAGCAGCCATAAATATGATCGTAAACTCACCAATGATATGATCCTTTGCGTGAACTTTAGTCCAGAACTGTGCTTCCTGTCTGAAACGTTTCAACACAGCAGCAGTTTAAACAACAACATCACCGCTGCAAAGCAAGCGTGCATTTTATGTTCACGGTTTATGCAGCAATCAACTTGATAACCCCAGATCAGAGCCTTGCAGACCCAGAGGGATCAATAAGGTTTTAAACTGTACATCATATTCATGGCTCATTTATGAACCATTCAGAGAACAAACAGACTAAAACAGTGAATACCTTTTCTTCTTTTCCTCAGCTACTGCTTTAACTATATAAAAAAACATGTGGACATAGAAAAAAAAGAGGAAATGAGACTTTTCGAAAAAGGAACAATCAGAACAGCGTGAATATGAGCGAGAAAGCAGAGATTATCATGTGTGAAATAATACCTTTCCTGTGTGTCACCACAGCCACGAGTGTTACTGAGCAGAAGAACAATACCGTAGCAGATAAAGAGCCCAGTACAAGAGGCCAATCCACGGCATACATATCTGCACACACACACACACACACACACACACACACACACACAAAGGATTGTTAGTAAATGACTCATATATGAGTCATATTGCACTTCCTGCCACTTAAAATTCACATCAGAAACAATTTCACGTGAAACTAGAAAACTGTGTGGAGGCCTTCTGCAGCCTGGTGCGAAAAATGTGAAATGAGCTGAAAATAGTAGAATATTGTGTGAAACAGTAGAATATTGTGTGAAATAGTAGAATATTGTGTGAAATAGTAGAATATTGTGTGAAATAGTAGAATATTGTGTGAAACAGTAGAATATTGTGTGAAACAGTAGAATATTGTATGAAACAGTAGAATATTGTGTGAAACAGTAGAATATTGTGTGAAATAGTAGAATATTGTATGAAATAGTAGAATATTGTATGAAATAGTAGAATATTGTGTGAAATAGTAGAATATTGTATGAAACAGTAGAATATTGTATGAAATAGTAGAATATTGTATGAAATAGTAGAATATTGTATGAAATAGTAGAATATTGTGTGAAATAGTAGAATATTGTGTGAAACAGTAGAATATTGTGTGAAATAGTAGAATATTGTATGAAACAGTAGAATATTGTGTGAAATAGTAGAATATTGTATGAAATAGTAGAATATTGTGTGAAACAGTAGAATATTGTATGAAACAGTAGAATATTGTATGAAATAGTAGAATATTGTGTGAAACAGTAGAATATTGTGTGAAATAGTAGAATATTGTATGAAACAGTAGAATATTGTGTGAAACAGTAGAATATTGTATGAAATAGTAGAATATTGTGTGAAACAGTAGAATATTGTGTGAAACAGTAGAATATTGTGTGAAACAGTAGAATATTGTATGAAACAGTAGAATATTGTATGAAATAGTAGAATATTGTGTGAAACAGTAGAATATTGTGTGAAATAGTAGAATATTGTGTGAAATAGTAGAATATTGTATGAAATAGTAGAATATTGTGTGAAATAGTAGAATATTGTGTGAAATAGTAGAATATTGTATGAAATAGTAGAATATTGTATGAAACAGTAGAATATTGTGTGAAATAGTAGAATATTGTGTGAAACAGTAGAATATTGTGTGAAATAGTAGAATATTGTATGAAATAGTAGAATATTGTATGAAATAGTAGAATATTGTGTGAAACAGTAGAATATTGTGTGAAACAGTAGAATATTGTGTGAAATAGTAGAATATTGTGTGAAATAGTAGAATATTGTGTGAAACAGTAGAATATTGTGTGAAACAGTAGAATATTGTGTGAAATAGTAGAATATTGTGTGAAATAGTAGAATATTGTGTGAAACAGTAGAATATTGTGTGAAACAGTAGAATATTGTGTGAAATAGTAGAATATTGTATGAAACAGTAGAATATTGTGTGAAATAGTAGAATATTGTGTGAAATAGTAGAATATTGTGTGAAACAGTAGAATATTGTGTGAAATAGTAGAATATTGTGTGAAACAGTAGAATATTGTATGAAACAGTAGAATATTGTGTGAAACAGTAGAATATTGTGTGAAATAGTAGAATATTGTATGAAATAGTAGAATATTGTGTGAAACAGTAGAATATTGTGTGAAACAGTAGAATATTGTGTGAAACAGTAGAATATTGTGTGAAACAGTAGAATATTGTGTGAAATAGTAGAATATTGTATGAAACAGTAGAATATTGTGTGAAATAGTAGAATATTGTGTGAAACAGTAGAATATTGTGTGAAACAGTAGAATATTGTGTGAAACAGTAGAATATTGTATGAAACAGTAGAATATTGTGTGAAATAGTAGAATATTGTGTGAAATAGTAGAATATTGTATGAAACAGTAGAATATTGTGTGAAACAGTAGAATATTGTATAAAACAGTAGAATATTGTGTGAAACAGTAGAATATTGTGTGAAATAGTAGAATATTGTGTGAAACAGTAGAATATTGTATGAAACAGTAGAATATTGTGTGAAACAGTAGAATATTGTATAAAACAGTAGAATATTGTGTGAAACAGTAGAATATTGTGTGAAATAGTAGAATATTGTATGAAACAGTAGAATATTGTGTGAAATAGTAGAATATTGTGTGAAACAGTAGAATATTGTATAAAACAGTAGAATATTGTGTGAAACAGTAGAATATTGTGTGAAATAGTAGAATATTGTGTGAAATAGTAGAATATTGTGTGAAATAGTAGAATATTGTATGAAACAGTAGAATATTGTGTGAAACAGTAGAATATTGTGTGAAACAGTAGAATATTGTGTGAAATAGTAGAATATTGTGTGAAATAGTAGAATATTGTATGAAACAGTAGAATATTGTGTGAAATAGTAGAATATTGTGTGAAACAGTAGAATATTGTATAAAACAGTAGAATATTGTGTGAAACAGTAGAATATTGTGTGAAATAGTAGAATATTGTGTGAAATAGTAGAATATTGTGTGAAATAGTAGAATATTGTATGAAACAGTAGAATATTGTGTGAAACAGTAGAATATTGTGTGAAACAGTAGAATATTGTGTGAAATAGTAGAATATTGTGTGAAATAGTAGAATATTGTATGAAACAGTAGAATATTGTGTGAAATAGTAGAATATTGTGTGAAATAGTAGAATATTGTATGAAATAGTAGAATATTGTGTGAAACAGTAGAATATTGTATGAAACAGTAGAATATTGTGTGAAACAGTAGAATATTGTATAAAACAGTAGAATATTGTGTGAAACAGTAGAATATTGTGTGAAACAGTAGAATATTGTGTGAAACAGTAGAATATTGTGTGAAATAGTAGAATATTGTGTGAAACAGTAGAATATTGTATAAAACAGTAGAATATTGTGTGAAACAGTAGAATATTGTGTGAAATAGTAGAATATTGTGTGAAATAGTAGAATAATGTGTGAAACAGTAGAATATTGTATAAAACAGTAGATTATTGTATGAAACAGTAGAATATTGTGTGAAACAGTAGAATATTGTGTGAAACAGTAGAATATTGTATAAAACAGTAGAATATTGTGTGAAACAGTAGAATATTGTGTGAAACAGTAGAATATTGTGTGAAACAGTAGAATATTGTGTGAAACAGTACAATATTGTATAAAACCGCCCTCAGGCTTGTGAGCTGGGCTGAAAGTACCCCTCGAACAAGAAGGCTATCATTGAACCGTCTTCACTGTGAGCATCCCGAGCTCTTCCTGAACGTTTACATGTACGGCTAAAGTTAAGAGATATGACCATTAGTCTGATGGAAAGAAACTGCTTTGTCTGCTTTCCTCTCTCTTTTAACATGGAAGTGAACGTGGGGCCATTGGTGGTTGTTGCTGATGCTCCAGAGGTCACACAGCCAAAAGTCTGACAGCTTCAGCAGTGTTATCACAAATCAAATTTTCCTACATCTCTGTTAAAAATCATGTCTGCAGAGTGAAATCTGTGGCCATGAGAGCCGTTTCCAAATTTATTTTTCCACAGATTTTTCTCTCTCCCCTCACCCATTATAAATTTATGTGTGGAAAAAGCTGAATAATTTGAAAAATATTAAAGGTAGAAATGAGTAAAATACAAGCAGGAATGTCCTAAACGAGCTGAATCTAGTGATATATTTTAACATTTGTGGGAGTAGTTAGGCGCCAAAAAAAGGTGACTCAGCATCCACACTAAGAATGACGTGTCACTTCTTTACCTGGTGAAGGCGGAGAGGGACTTCCTGAAAGACGAGAATAAAAAGACATTTACTATTAACACACACACACTCAAACACTCACACAATGTTACATTTCTACCTTTGGTTACAGCCAATGGGAGGCTGCGCTCAGAGTTGCTCCATTTCCTCCCCAGGTGAACACTGTACTGGCACTGGTACAAAACCAGTAGAGTGTTCTGGACGGGTACCGGGAAGGTGACCTGATGCTGTATCAAGGTGGCATGATGGGTGGCGACGGGGAATTCGTTATCAGCCTGGTAGAGGGAGAACATGGCGCCGGGGTACGCAGGAGACCCCGTGCAGAGCAAATGCCACACGTCTGACTGCTGCTGGAGGACGAGGGTGGGCAACGGCAACGCGTCTGACGGCGGACAAGATCAGAGGAAACACACTGAAGCCATCTTAAGCAAAAAATTAAATAAAATCACTAATTTAAGCTTCTTAAATTTGAATATTAGCTGGTTTTCTTTGTCTTTGCTTTGCCTTTGTGATAGTAAATTGAATATTTATTGGATAATTTGAGGATTTTTGTACTGTTAGAAGCAAAATAAGCAATTAAAATATACTCATATTAATACATAATGAAGCACTGTTAACAAACACTTTTTATCATTCACTTCCATTGCTAATTTTACCAAATTAATCCAGATAACTGGAATAATTTTCAACCTGCATGATAATAATGATTGTAATGTTTTATTCCTAAACATAAATAACATCCCAGAACAATAAAATAACTGTAATATTTGAATAAGAAAAGAAAACTGGCTTCATAGACTGAAATGTACCAAATAAATCCAGCTCAGTGTGATGATGCAGGTCTATAAACGTGAACTTTTGGTAATGATTTAGAGGTTCCAGAGTTCTGTAGAACATCCTCACCTGTGACGGTGATCTGAACCATGTTGCTGACAGATGAGTTAACCAATGTCCTCCTTCTGTTGATCTGGTACATGCAGGTGTACTCGCCCTGCTCTCCTCCGCTCACCGGCCCCACGGTGAAGACTCCCGGCTGGGGTTCAGAGTTGGACACCTGGATACTGGCCTGTGGTTGTGGGATAACGGACATCACCCCTGTTCCCTCAGTAGTTCTCAGCAAAAGGAAGGTCACCGGTTTCTTGTTAGAGCTCGACTGGGACTGAGGCTGGACCAGAGGGAAGGGGACCGAGCAGCTGAAGGATAACATGTCCCCACATTTGACCACTCCAGAGGACGGCTGCACGGACAACACTGGAGGAGGGAAAGAAGGTATGGGACGAGTCGGGGTAGCATCTAGAGGAAGGGGAGAGGAAAAGGAAACAATAACTCAATATTTCTGTGACTTTTAAAATATTTCATTCAAATGTACAAAGCTACAAGTGTGAACAACCTCGGTTTGCCACATTTGCTACCCAAGCTTCCCTCTTTAACCGTCAGTGCTGGAAACAGTTGTTTGTGATGGTTAGTGTGTGTGCTGTGTGTGTGTGTGTGTGTGTGTGTGTGTGGTTTCTATATGAAGAGCAGGATGTGATTACCACTACACACACCCACAGAGAAGCGGACAATAAGAGACCACAGAGAGCACCTGCACGCTGCTGCAGTGTGTTTAGGCGGTTGCAGACGAGCGGATGGGAGTGTTTATTATGTTCTACCACATGTGGAATCAGGACCAGATTGAGCAGATCTGAACTCTGCAGACTGTCTTGTTTCATTATTAATAAGAAGTGAAGATACAGTCTAGACCGTACGTCCCCTCCCCTTTTCTTTTTTAATCATAGAGCATGTGAAATAAGTAATGCAGACACCTTTTTGGGGGTCCAGCTGCAGGTAGGGACTGAACGCGCTGTAACGTCCGTCCTGAATCTTGTACAGACAGCAGAAGAGGTTTTGTTGGGCTGGATCTGCTTCCCGTAAACTCACAGTGAACTGGACCTGCTGGGCGCCGGCCTGCAGCTCCAGAGAGTCCACCTCAGATGAAGGAAGAGGAGAGAAAAATAAAAATCACAGAAGCCCACTGGTTGATGAAAACACCTCAAAAGAATAAAAATAAATACCATTTCTCTTTGTTGGTACAACCTGAAGTGAACCCCAAGGTGGCCCTCTGGGACCCGGCAGACCAGAGCTACTGAGTCCTTTGACCTGGAATAGATGTCAAGCATAGGGGCCGGAAGAATGGGAGAGGAAGTGGAAGCTGATAGTCTTCCTAGAAGAGAAAGAAAGACAGAAAAAGGTAGGTAGAGTTTTATAAATTTCTTTGGAGCTTGAGAAACACTGCAGCTGTGCAGCAGGAGGATTAAACACCGCTGTGATTGCTCCATGTGGTGACGGTTGCAGCTGACGAGAAAAATCAATGAAACTTGAAATTGAGACATTTCTCGTACCTTTGCAACAGCACACAGAATACTTTGAGTTTTCTGACATTTTCTAACTTCTTATTCATGCCAAGAAGACAGATAGGAAATAAAATAAAAAGAAATGATACTCAGACAGTTTGATACTCACCCCAAAGCTGTAGAGAAGTAAACAGCCGAGTGTATATCCAAAGTAATTGTCCAACACTAACAACCTGCATCTTTGACACAAGAAGAAGACTGAATGACTAAAGTGAGAGACCAAAGCCTCGCCCTCTCTCTCTCTCTCTCTGTTTTCTTAATACGTATGACATCCTCTTGAAGACAGAATGATGAGGGGAAGTTGAGTCTGTAAACACACTTCCTTTTTAGGTGGCCAACGCTTGAATTTCAGGGTATGATGAGAATGAATAGAAGCAGGCAGGCAGGCAGACATGCCTACTGCGTCTCTCACTGAACTCACATATAAGAATAATTCAGTGTTTGTGGAAACACAGCAAAGAAAATCAGACATTAATGTGTGATAGATGTCCTCTAAAATAACATTCAGGCTTTGTTGTTTTTGTTGCCCTGAGAGCAGTTGGGGGGGTTCATTGCCTTGTTCAAGGGCACCTCGGCACCTCTCCAGCTACCACCTTCAATACTTTGGTCCATACTGGACTTGAACCACCCTCCGGTTCCCGAGCCAAGCCCCTACAGACTGAGCTGCTGCCGCCCCGAGATCAGAAGTTAGTGGGTGGGAGATGCTGTGAAGCTGTTAGTTTGTTTCCATCCAAAATTGTTTCTAGAAGATTATTAAAGAAATATGATGTTATGCTGACCAATCTTTATTTATTTATTTTCATTTCCGATGCCTCCATAAGCGAGGCACGGTGGTGCAGCGGTTAACAAAGCAAAAAGGGTTCCTGGTTTGGACATGTTCTGCCGTGTCTGCGTGGGGTCTGTCCGGCTTCCTCCAACAGTCCATGCAGGTTAAATGGTGACTCGCCTCTCACCTAATGTCAGCTGGGGTCGGCTCTGGCACGCCCGTGACACTGATAAAGATATGTGGTTATGGAAATTGGATGGATGCCTCCAGAAGCTCATTGGGTTTATTGTTTTGTTACTTGTGTATCCTGCATCTCATCCCAAAAGTGGCCTGAAAACAAGTTCAAGTTCATTCAAGCCCACTCAAAGCCTGACCCTTGGCTTAAAGTGTGGGGGAAATAATGTGGCAGCCACATCTGCAGATGATGGGAAACTGGATTATAGTGACCAAGAATTAGGTCATTGTTAGATGGAGCAAGATGTTTACGAACTGTCTCAACAAATCCAAACTTGAATCTCTGTGAAGCAGATGTAGTTCAGTTTGCACTACAGAGGGACGAGACCTCAAGCCGAAAATGAAGTCGTATTTCACGATCAATTCACCAAAAGGAGAACTGGCTCTACTCATGTTTTATTGACAGTGAAGTCAGTTATGGAGGAGCAGTAAATCTAATCAATATATATATACCTCTTACAATATAAAGAGCGATCAGCCAACTCAAGAAGCGGTTGTTCTTGAGTTGGTTGCATCTTTTTTTAGGAATATGAGTTATTGTTCTTTAAAAAAAAAAACCCCTCTGAATCATCTTCTAAATAAAACATTAAAAATTCCCCATTTACAACATTATTATTTTCCAGCAGTGATGTGACTGAAGAAACTTCATTCATTGAACACAGAGTTGACGGGAGCTGCATGCACCCGCCAGGAGACAAGCTTCACGTCTAACATTGAAATCAAACTGTGGGTTACATTTCAGCATCATAAGCTCCTCCACCTCCTCCTCCACGTCTCCGATAAGATGCTGAAACTAAAGTGTGTTGAGATACAGCAGGGGGAAGGTATAGCTCTCTCTCTCTCTGTGAAATGCCTATCTTCCGTAAAACATCTACATGTGACACTGAGTCACACACGGATGTTCTGCTTTATTCTCGGCCTGTTGGCCTGCATTAAAAAAACATTTCACAGTTGTGACGCTGAGTAACAAAACCTCCTCTGTCATCGAACTGAATGCTGGAACAACTAAAGATGTGGCAAAGGATATTTGTCAGGACAGGACCGATTTCTTTGATCGCAGTACAACATCCACGCTGCAGAGCGGTCAGTCCGGACGCAGCGTCACACTCTTCTTTAACAGAACTTTAAAGGTCCAGTGTGTAAGATCGGAGGCCTCTACTTTCAGAATAAGGTAGACATGGAAATCACCTTAAAGGTCCAGTGTGTAGAATTTAGTAGCATCTCTGAACTCCTCCTGAACACCTCTTCCTCTCACTTCAAGCATGAAGGAGAAACTACAGTGGCCGTGAAAAAAGCGAAAGGTCCTATGAAGAGTGTTTGATTTGTCCCTTCTGGGCTGCCGTAGAAACAAAGTGGTTCAAGATGGCAGACTCCGTAGAAGAGGACCCGCTCACCTGTAGATATGAAAGCCTCATTCTGAGGCAACATGTTTGGATGCTGACATTAGCATTTCGCTGTAAGCCAAAGATCAGCTCATAGAACTTCTGTAAATCTGTTAACGAAGTTTTGGTCGTTAGTGGGTTACCAACCGCACCGCTATGCATTGCAGGTAGCGCTATGAGCAAGTGTCTAACGTGCACATGGCCGAACCTGGGACTGCACACAACCAGCAGGAAAGACAGCAGCCTGCTGAAGTGGTTTGGCTCCTGGCATCCAGCTGCTGAGCCTGCCTGCCTGCAGAGAGTTGAAGCTGTCGGAGGACATCAGAGGTGAAAAGCAGCAAATATATTGTGAATAAAATCTGACCCAGTCTGGATAAAGTTCTGTGGTTCTGGTTCTGTACGGTGCACAGTGAGGCCCGGACAGAGATGACTGTAGCAGCCCTCACAGTCACTCACAGACCGGATCAAACAGGAAGCACTCCGCTCCGGCGGCGTCAGAAGAGAGAAAGCGTTTGATTGGATGTTAAAATTAGTACACGCCGTACCCGAGTGCAGGATGACATCATCAACAAGTTTTTATGGTTTATCAGACAAACTCTGAAGACACTTTGTGTGAGTGCTGGACAGACAGAGGACAGAGGACAGACGGACATCATTTTGACTTCATGAGGACTTTAAAGGTGAAATATCGCTGTGTGTTTATACTTGATCACAGTGTGTGGATTAAACTCTTGACTTTGGCCCATGCTGGATTTTTTTTTAAACTATCAACACCGGTTGCTATGGCAACGAGCTACTCTCCACACACACTTGAAGTGAAGCTGAAAAAAAGTGATGACAAACTGAGTGGGAGGTGAAGAGAGAGGGTGGACCTCAGTCCTTCCGGGGCCATCAGCATCACTCCTCCTCCTCCTCATCCTCCTCCTCTTCGCGTGCAGCACACACACCATCCACGAGCTCGTGTGTGCTCGCCTCGCGCACGCGCGCGCAGACCGAGCTTGTTTCCCAAACAACAACATGGTGCCGTCGGGGGTCACGTCCCGGTAAAAACATCCCGAAAGAAGAAGAAGAAGAAGAAGGAGAAGGAGAAAAAGAGATGGATGAAGACTTCACTCCGGAGCATCTGCTGACATTTGTGAGGAAACTCAAAGAAGTGTTTGACGTCTGTGACGACGACTCGGACGGTTTCATCCACCACGAGCACCTGGTGCAGCTGGGCTCCCAGTTTGGGCACACAGAACAGGTGAGTCCTCCACCTGCAGGAATGTGTTCATGTTTGAATTTTATCTACTACAGCCCATTATAGTGAAGGAAGGTGCTGCAGCCTCTGCCACACACACACACACACACACACACACACTCCACACCTCTTTTTAAAGTTTAAATTAGAAGCTTTCTCGTTGCTATGTGATGAAAAAGTTCCTGAGAGGACAGATGATCAGAGTTTGTAAAGTTCCGCTGGAGCTAAAAGTAACTTTAATGTTCACGCTGCGTATATGCTGCAAATATGATATTCACTTTTAAAAATGTTCCAGTCTTGTGAAGTAAAAATGCAAAATATTCTTTGAGTCTTTTGACTTTAGCAGTAATTAAAGATGAAGCTGAGAAAATGATGACTAGTGAAAGGTTCAGCAGGGCTACAACTAAAGAGGAGTGGATTGATAGGTTGACAGACTGATGCCCAAATATCTGTGTGTGTATGTAATCAGAATCACTTTTATTAGACATGTATGTGTTCACATGCATGTCGGCAGAAGATGTAAAACTGTGTGCAGCATCGTGCTAATGTGCTTGTGTGTGTGTGTGTGTACGTGCAGAGAAACAAAGCCAAGTCAAAGTTTTATTTTGAACTTCTGCACGCCTGGAAGTTCATTTTTGGTGTCCCGAGTGTGCAACATACACACGGATAGAGACGAGAAGCTAAAAACACGGAGCCCGACAGGTAAACACAAACATTAAAATACAATGTGCAGATATAAACAGACAGAATAAGACGGTCGTGCAGAGCATGCTAAAATGTAGCAGGCTGCTTTATGCACACGAGGTATGAGTGATGATATTTACATGAATTCAGGCACAGTTGATGTTTGAAACAGATTTTTCATCAGAGCGACGATCTGTGTGAGCAAACTGTTAAAATCCAGCCCTATACAGAGTATATCCCTGACATCTGAAGTGTGTGGACCATTTTAGATGTTTTTCCTCTGTGTGTGTGTGTGTGTGTGCGTCACAGAGGACCTGCCTCTCTGCGTCTTCACTGCATGTGAGGGTAATTGAACTCGGTCATTGATTGGCTCCCCAGTGCTGTGTTGCTCATCAGCAGGAACATTGTGGAGACTCTGATTAGCTCCTGTGGGAAGCTTTGCACCGATCGGGGAAATGTGTTGAGAGGACGAAGTGGATGCAGTTTGTATCTGAAGGACTTACATTAGATAGTTAGCAGATCCTTTACAGTGCAACGCAACACACCCGGCATGTTTGTGTGATCTATGTGGGATGGTTGGAAGTCATTTTGAATTTTTATGATGCTGTTACATGTACTCTGTGAGCAGTTTCCTAGCTCTTCTGCATGCGTCGCCCTCTCATGTCATTGTCCTATATGAGCAAATCCCACCAGCTCCTCCGTGACAACCTGACCTACTATTCTACACAGTAGGCAACGCTCTCTCCTGGTTGTAACGTCACACGTGAACGTGCACACACTCACGTAATCCTACAGTTTTCTGCTCTGACCTCCTTTCTTTCCCCTTCACTTTGTCCTTAAACCAGAAATTAGGCTGTCAACAGTCTCGAGCAGGACCGGCTGACTTTTACGAGTCTGCTGAAATTGGGGGTTTGTTCAGAATAGATGAATTGATCCAAGTCTTCCAGTGACCTCAATTTAAAACACCTCAAAGTGCTTTAATCAGCAGGACTATACGTGTGACCCAGTTGCCAGAATAATGGTTACAAGGCTGTGTGTGTGTGTGTGTGTGTGCGTGCAGACAGTGCTCATTTCATTAAAAAGAGAAAAACTATCCGGTGCATGGTTATTTTTTCAAATGTCCACTGTGACTCTCAAAGTTGAAGCATCAAGGTCCAGCCTAAGCTTTCTTTCTTTAACCTGGGAGAAGCCTGAAATTGTTTCCATTTCAGTCGCAGTCCTTTGCTAACTTTAGTGCTGTTAAAATTGAAATGGCTGTGGGGAGCTTGCAAAGGGAATAATGCATTATTCAGCGCGGTGCAGAGTGCTTGAAGGCAGCAGCGCTCTTTAGCGATGTGAATGTTGGAGGATCATGAGTCAGGATGTGCGATATCGCACACGTTAGGTTGGTTTAGTAAAGTGAGGTGAGTTCCAACCCTCACCTGTTGGTCAGGGGTAAATGACCTTCGTAGACTCAGCCTTAGAGATCGGCTGAGGAGCTCGGACATCCGGAGTAGAGCTGCTGCTCCTCCGTGTTGAAAGGAGCCAGCTGAGATGGTTCGGGCATCTGATCAGGATGCCTCCTAGACGGCTTCCTTTAGAGCTGTTCCAGACACATCCAACTGGCAGGAGACCCCCCAGGCAGACCTTCGCTGAAGGATCTATATAGCTCATGTGGCTCATGTGATATCAAGATGATTAAAGCAGTATACAGTTGTCATTTAGATATTATAGGGTTATTATTTAACATCCCATCTGACCTTTTTTTGCAGGGCACAGCATAGTAAATGACCTCAAGGAAAATCTTCTGCTCCGTGTTAATGTGCAGCACGGTATGCATACAGTGGCTCTGCATCTGAACTGTTCATTGCATTAATAATGACAAGAGAGGAGAGATGCAGCGTGGCAGAGTGTTCTAACTATCAAACTATCCTACTTAATATGGCGTAACGTTACGAAAGCCTCTCCAGCACTTTGCATCGCTGTAAAGAGCCTCAGCGCGGTACTGAAAGTGAGGATGAGTCGTGCACTCGTTAGCCACCTCTCTCTATCAGTTGGTGTAATGTGGCAGTGGGAGATCTGCATTAACACACACATATACACACACAAAAGAACGGGGAAATTAGCTACAGAGACCAAAACTGTTTTTTGTACCAGGCTGTAAACATGTTTATTTCTGCTGTGAAGTCGGACATTTGAACATGGGGACTTATGGAGACTGACTCACAGCTACAGAGGTTGCAGCTTTTCTTCTGCGCAGTAGTCTGCAGGGAAGCAGGAAGCATAGAGAGGGACAGAAAAAGACTCTCAGCTCTGTCGTGGACTGTCCCTCTGGGTGTTAGCCAAGCTGATGTCAGTCATCAAACACCTCTCACCCCCTACATGAGGCTGTGGTCTCCTTCAGCTACACCCACTGAGAGAGGAAGAGCGCTACCGCAGGGCCTGATTACAGCAGCTGTCAGAGTCTTTAACACCAGCATGACATCCTGTAGCATGTTACATATGTCTATAAATATACCCGTACATTTCTCTTAAGTTAAACTACACTGTGCAATCACTATTATATCTTGTGAGCTGCTGGAACCGTGTGAGATCAATAAATTCTTATCGACCAGTAAGATTTTAAGTAGCACAGGTACAACAGGTAGAGTGCTGTCAAGTCAGTGGTACGTGCGCTGGGAAAAGGAAAGTGACATAACAGTCCCAGAGGAGGTGTGGCTTCAGATATGGGAGACTTAGTCCAACCTCGACTAACTCTTTGTTTTTGTTTTGGAGGAGGAAAAATGTCACTCATTTCTTTCCAACCAAAAATCTAAATTTAGTGTGCCACAGCGTTACTACTGGAGGGAGCGTGGATCGGTCTCAGCAGAGCCTTTTTCAAAAGAAGCAGGTCGACTGCTCTCAGAGATCCTGGGCCTGAGATCTGACTTCTCTTTTACCTCGGTGTACCTTGGACATATTCCTGAAGATCTCAGTAAGAGTGACTCGTACCTCTTAACAATTACAAAGTGCCTGCTCCAGAGGAACGCGCCTACCATCACCCTTCTTATTTTTTTATTTTTATTTTTCTAACTAGACTCCTGGTGGTCAGTGACCTGTCCTTGCCTTTTTTATCCTCATTTTATATAAAAACTTCAGACCTCATCTTCTCTGTGTTCACATTAAAGCTAAATAAATAAATAAAAGTACTGGACAGAGTAGAAACGCTGTATCATAAGTGCTCTGCTCTGTTTGCTGTGCTCTGACAGCCTTCATGGTTTTTTTTCCACAGGTGAAGAAGTTAGCCAAATGTCTGGACCGTGACTCTCACGGGAGGATCAACTTCAGACACTTCTGCCGTGGTGTCCTCACCATGAAAGGTTAGAATGAGCTCGGGATGGGAACACATTTTCTCTGCTGTGTTTGCATATCAACATCATCAGCAGGTTATATCACAAAATAATCATGAGATCTAGTTACAGTGTAGAGAATTAGTAGATTAAAGGTTGTAGGAGAGTCACAGCGTCTTTCTTCCTTTCACTGCAGCTTTGGGAATATTTTCTGTTTCTATGAACTCAGAGTACAACAATCATGAAAATGTACTTTCTGCTGCACGACTAAACATCATGTTTCCAGCATTCTTTGTTCTCCTGTTGGAGTGTTTTTGTCCAGAGTGCCTCACTGTGGAGTCACAGCCAAACTGCTTCAAGGCATGAGCGATTAGTGGCTTCATGCACGAGGGGACGGTCTATAATCTGAAACAAGCCAAAGCAAAATTACACTGTGAAAATGCAGAAAAACAATCAGTGCCAGTGATTACGTTCAAACCTGCAATTGACCAGATATTTAAATATCTGTGTATATGAAGGCAGAACCGTGTGCATGAGAAGAAAATGTGTTTTCTAATTGGGATAAACCAACATTTTGGTTTCGCTAAGGTTCTTCTGAAATACATTCAGCTTGTTAGCTCATGCTATGATGAATCCTGTGTATGTTTTTTGCCTGTGTGACTCTAGTGAAGCCCTAATAATGCCACCCTGCTTAACCCAGTGGAATAAAGTAACATTTACTGTAAGCCAACTCATCGTATTTCTTCTTTGGCAGTCCTGTTCACTCTCTCTGTAAAACCAGGTCATCTTATCCACGCCCATTTTTGGATTAGCCCGGTGCAGGAGACCATGTCCATGTTTTGTACAGTCCTACACACACCGGGCTCACGAAGCTCAGATCAAACTGTCGACCTACTGTTCCTGTTTGTCTCCTGAAACAGATTTCTGTTTCTTCGGTTTCTGTTCAGCCGGAATACGAGATCGTTTGTGATGAGGCATAAACAAGGTGCAGCCCGGCATAAAGTCCGTCATCCACCAGAACATTTGGCCACAAACCAACGTGTGACGTCGCTGTGTGTGCTTTAACTTCTGACTTTTGTCCAACCTGAGCTCGCCGTGACACATTGCTAGCAACAATGGCTGCTATGGCAATGAGCTTCTCTCTGTTCTTCAAACACTTCAGTGAAGCTGAACCTGTAAAACCGGGTCAGCTCGTCCACTACAGTGGACCCGGGCCAACCAGGACACAGGAAGGGGCAGAGCCCGGGCACTGCCACTGAGAGTTAGGGTGGAATAAATTGGGTTTCTGCTTTTAGTCTGCATTATTGAGCAGTATTGAGTTGACCTGGCATTAATAATAAGATATTAATTTAACACTTGAGTGACAGTTAATGATCACAGAGAATTAGCACATAAATCATTATAAATAATTCAGCTCAGCGTTTAGCTCTCTAAAATGTCGCAGACAGCGCCACCTAGGAGTACTGAGCCAACGGTAGAGGGCAGCCATGCTTCAGGGGGGTCTCATCACTGACTCCGGCTCGACCCCGGCTCGGCTCGGCCCGGCTCGGCTCCAGCCCTCACTCTGGCCTTCATTCGGGCTCTGGCTCTGGCTTTTTACCTCATGTCAACTCTCCAAGCCGTCCACCCCTCGGTGCAACTTCACAGCTCTTTTCCTCTCTGTGGATTTTTGGTTCTTTAATAATAGAGTGGTTTCAGAAATTACACCACTTCTCTGCTCTCTGCTGCAGAATTCATCACAAAGAGTGTTTGTGTGTTTTTGTCCTGATATCGACCCTCCGGTTTTTACAGAGAATCATCGTTGTTGTGGCTGTTGAAAAGTTTGGGGAACATGTTGAATTTATACTTCAGCAGTGCAGCGTTTTAATAATGTGCTACAAGTTTGATGTGCATGATTCTTTACAGGAGGAAACAATCTGAAATGGAAATAAAAAAACAACATACATTAAAACATTTAGTCACGATACATCAGCAGATATGTTGTGCAGTTAGCAGCATGTGCACTCACTGTAGGATAGGAAGTGATCGCTCTGCAGAAACTCATGCACGCTTTTATCTTTGCAGGTTATGTCAGGATGCTTAAAAAGAAAAGTGGAGCACAGTTCATCACCGGGCCTTATGAGACTGCTAAGAGCTTCTATCAGGTAAGTGTGTAGTGTGTGAGTGTGTGTGCATCCTGAAATGTTAACACTTTACTTCCCTTTCCTCAAAAAGACCATTATAAATAAGAATGTTCTTAAGGACGCTCCTGGTTGATTAAAGGTAAAATAAATACAGTATCGCCCTCAAGCCTGATCTGATCCTAAATTAAGACAGTAATCTGGATTTATTTCACGTGTCATTGCAGGATATCTAGATGAATATCAAGACTCCAGCACATGAAGTGCAGCAGATTAATTATGATACAGCCTGAAACAACTGAAAGTACTCTGCAGCTTTGCTGTGACTCGCTTGTTTTTTTGTCTTTTTAAGTTTTAAGTTCATACCACATGTTAGAAGATACCGTAGATCCTACCAGAAGAACAGTAAACTGTCCTTAGGCAGAGAAAATCTGCTAAATATTCATCATCAGCAGCTCTCAATATAAAACCACTCACACAGTTTTTGATCAATTTTACAAACATGTAACAGTTAGGGTTGCAAAATTATGGGAATGGAAGCTTTCCATGGGAATTTATGGGAATAAACTTACAAAATTGAAGGTTGGCCCTTTAACAGGGAACTTAAATATATTTTGGAAAAATATATTTTAGTATAATCTTGACTAATCTTGATCAGGTTTCATACGAGTACACTTGAATATCTGCTATTCCTCAACCACATCCCTAATTTCCAGTTAATTCCCATAAATTCCCATATATTTCCATAATTCCCATGGAGTTTCTGATTTGGAATATTTTCCAAAATTCCCTAGCTTAACTTCTTCCCATGGAAACTTTCCAGAAACCCTGCAGTAAATAAAAAGTCAGTGTAGCCTGTACGTCACTAAACTGTCCACATGGTGGTAGTGTTCAGCTGCAGAAACAAAGCAGAAACACACACACACACACACCCACACATGCACGCACGCACGCACACACTCACGCACGCACACACACACAGGGTCAGGTTTATTTCAAACACTGCTTACACTGTTTAAACTCACTCAGTTTAAAGGTGCTGTTTCCTGTTAAGGAGTTAGGACTCTTATTTTGAAAAGTACTCTTATGGTAATATTCATTTCTTTAGTTTGAGCAGCACCTTTTTTGTAGTCTACGTCACTCTTTTTCGTCGTGTCCTGCCGGTAAATAACTTTATATTACCAGATGCATGTGGTTTTATGTTGCTTCCTCTTCCCTAAGCATGCTGGGTCATGACAGTCACACAGTATTGTCTCGTGTCTTTTGTTTGACTGTAAATGGACCCTAAACGATTTGATACGTCCTTGTCTGAGAGGACAGATCCCTGCGTCACATGTGACGTGTTTCATAAAGTCCTGGAGCTTCTCTCCTGGGAAATTTGAAAACTGTTCTCTCTAGCATTTAATAACTTTGCATAGCAACAAAGTCAAATAACGTCAGCTCAGGTCTCCTCGTAGCTTCAGAGTGTTTGTCTTCTAACACGACTCCACAGGTTTGGAGAAGTTGAGCGTCGTCGGTTCAGTGTAACATTTCATTAGACCGACGGACAAGCGCTCTTGAAATATTCACACTGGGTGAAATGCAATACGGTCACTATCTACTTCTTCGTCTTTGACCGGCAATGCAAAACACAACTTCTCTTTTTTTGGAAATGCTGTCATTTCCCAGTGAAACGTAGCTTCGATATGATTCTTTAGCAGCAGTGATAACGTCTTATTCTCCAAGAAGAGGTGTGTGTTTTCACTGTTTGTCCACGCGGTGACAGGTAGGAGTGATTTGATATAGATGGACATTCACAGAGACTTTCTTTCTTTCTTTCACCTTGTTTTTGTTGAACGTTTCACTCTAGTCTGACTCACTGAAGCTGCAGCCAGGCGATGCTACACTGTTGGTCTCAGTACAGACATAAAGAGCGCAGTCTGCAGGTACTTCCTCTGTTCCATCCATCGGCCTCGGTCTTTGCAGAATCTCATTTTCCTGCAGGAATGAATTTTCCTCTTTGGTGCGGTGGAGATAATGTGAAACTAATAACGGTTATTTAACCTCCTCGCAGATAGCGACCTCGTTATGAGCGTCTCTTCAGTCTGCTGGAGGTCTTTTGTAAATGTCTCCTTATCTCATTTTCACATTAGAGAGGCCTCTCTTGCTCTTTCTCTCTCTCTTTTGTTGGATGAAGAAATGTTGCATATTTTTAAGATTATTTTTATGATCCATAGAAGCAGCACTTACTTGAGCGCCGCGGTGTCCGACTGTGTGGAAAAATGTTCAGGAGCAAAACTGTGTTGCCATAGCGAGGAGAGGGAGGAAGCCCAGAGCTCCAGGGTAGCTCTGCAGAGAGGTGTGTGTGCATGCATGCGTGTGTGTGTGTGTGTGTGTGTGTGTGTGTGTGTGTCAGACAGAGGAAAAAGGAGAGAGGGAGTGAAAGAAGAGAGGGAGGAAAGGTGAGAAGTGTCTCCTCATTATTGCAAGAGACGATGCAGGAGAGGATTTATTAGCTTGCTCTCTCCTGCTGCTTCTTGCGTTCACACACTAGGATGTGCACACACACACACACACACACACACACACACAGACACAGACATACACACATGTACACAAATGTTAGTAAATACAGGGGAAAGACTCGGTATGGCCGAGGCAGGTGCTGAAATGCATTTTGGCACCGTGCAAAGACAGATTGAACTGGTGCACTAAGCAGCTGGGATGATACATACATCCTGTGTGTGTGTGTGTGTGTGTGTGTGTGTGTGTGTGTGTGTGTGTGTGTGTGGGGATGTCTTGGCCTAGATGCTCAGTTCCAGCAGGGTCAGGAAAAGGAGGATAAATGATACACGATACATTTTCTGGACTGGAGCAAGTTTATCCTTATAAACTGATCCTAAATCAGTCAGATCATCCTCGATCATTGTTACGGCAGCCGTCTGCGGACAGATCAAACCCCTCAAAACATTTTGGGACTCACATGTGGGCGACTTCTACCGACAAAGAGACTTTGCAGCAGCCTGTAAACACATCACTGACATAACACCACCCTATAAAGCTGCATTCATTTGAAGACGTTTAGCTGCTGAATGTCCCGCTATGTTCACCGGCTAGGCGCTCACACCCTGTATGACTGTGTGAGGAGGCGTACGTGTGAGCAGCATGTTAGCAGAGCAGCAGCTTCAGTCCTCCGTCTGTGTCCACACAGGATGTGTTCAGGCGTCAGCGTTGAGCGTAGGTGTGTCGGACACTCTCTGTCTGTGAGCTTCGCGTGTGTGAAAACAGCTGCAGCTTGAAACTAAATGGATGCACGCAGTGAGAGTGGGTCAAAGCAGTAACTAGGTTGTGTTTGAAAAACCAAAACAATGAGCTGAAAGATGCTAAAATGCTCCCTAGAGCATCCAGACTGCGTGGTAATTAATTTCTTTTAGAATTATTGATTAGTGCAGATTTGAGTAACTCGACCTGTAAATCATCTGCAAACAAACACCATTAAAAAGGAGTCACACGTTTGTCGTGATAATGCTAACAGATTGTTATTTTGTACTGCTGTACTGGTCAGTTATTATTAAATAGGGTTGCAAAGGGGTGGAAAGTTCTGGAAACTTTCCATGATAAGTTAAGCTTGGGAATTTTGGAAATATTCCAAATCGGAAACTCCATGTGAATTATGGAAATATATGTGAATTTATGGGAGTTAACTGTGATTGAGGAATAGCAGATATTCAAGTGTACCTGCAGGAAATCTGATCGAGATTTGTGAAGATTATGCTAAAATATATTTCCCCATAACTATATTTAAGTTCCCTGTTAAAGGGCCAACTGTCAATTTAGTAAATTCACGGTTTATTCCTGTTAATTCCCATAATTTCCCGTTAACTCCCATGGAAAGTTTGCAACCCTGCTTATTAATCTCTTCAGACTCCCACAGAGACACTTTTCAAATTCAATCTAAGATTCAGGAGTGAAATGCTCGACAGAGTACAACATGTCAATATGTGAAAACTGTGTTGGCCCAGATTTTCTCCGCCGCTGCAGAACATGAATCAATAATTTACACCTCATATGTCCTCACATGGAGAGATGTTTTTCTCCTCAGGGTTTGCAGCAGGTCAAAGAAATGATCAGAACTCTGATCTGCTTCCCTGCCAAAGCTCGTCTCGTTCGTTGTTCTCGTTGTTTTGTGTGATCTCCGTCATCTTCTCCGGGTTTTCACCAGAGACGCTTCTGTTTGTGTGTTTGTGTGTCACAGCTGCAGGCTCAAGGTTTGCAGGTCAGACGTGAGCACAAAAAAATTGATGTCACTTCATCTTGTCACCCTCATCTCTATTTTCATGCTCTGCTCCGTGTTTCTCGCCCATCTTCTCGTTTAGAGCTCCACCTTTTTATTTATTACCCATCATCCCCCTGCACCCTGCTGCATCCTTTTCTGATTTGCTGGCACTTTGTTCTCCTCTCATTTCCTCTCCCCATGCTCGTCTACATTTTGATTTCTCCCTCTTTTTCCACATTAGCACTTCAGATGAACTGTGAGGAGGAGATCGCTCTGCCAGCCTCTGCAGTCATTTCATGGTCTGATTAAAGAACTGAGACAGAGAAAGAAAGCGAGGCACGGAGGCGAGAGAATCCAGACGAGTGTCAGGAGAGAGTGATCACGGTGAAAGTTGAAACAAAAAGGAGAACCAGCAAAAACAAAGGGCATGTTGGTTTAACATTGTTTGTGAGCGGGGTGGGAAAATCAGACTCTGTAGAAGAGGCGACGTCCCTGTCGCTGTCTGAAACATAAACACTTCCTCATGATACCTTTAAAAGCTTTTCTCTGAGCGGTGTCGGCTGTCTGTTAGTGAAGTGACTGTGAGTTAGCAGAAGTTTGCCTGAAGGTCAACACTCATGTTTTTGGATGTTGTAGAGTTCTTCAGCATTGTTTCTCGTCTGTTGTTCCCCGTTGCTGGAACGTCCTACCAGTTCCTACCAGATCAGGGGCGTCCCTCTCGACCTTCACAAACCTCCTGAAGACCTCCAGCTTTTTAGTTTCCAGGAACTGGGGTGAACATGCTGGATGGACTACATCTCCCTGCAGGTATGTTTGGGATCCCCCATGAGTACCTGGCGAAGGTTGTTGAGGTCAGCCTTGTTGTCATCATGACCCTGACCAAACTGATCAAGCAACTTGACTCAGTTTGAAGTGGAAACACGTCTCATGCGCACAGTTTAAAAGTTCAAAAGTTCAGTAGTAGATGTATAGTGGGAATACTGATCTGCATCCAATGACCTTTATGGCAGATGGTGACAAAGAACGTCTCTGTGATCCGTGGAGGTTGACATGTTTCAGTATTTCTGTGCATGTTTTGTGTTGCAGCAGAATAAACATGTGACCGCCTGCAGACGTGATGTTTGGACACGGTGAACTTTTCCGACCACATTAAAAGCCACAGAGCTGACTGATACACCCACTGACAGCCGTGGAAACCTTCAAGATATGCGGTGCCACATTTGTGAACCATCTGGTGCGATGTGATGTGACGGCACATCATGACAAGCTGTCTTTTAGATTTACCATTTTTTCTGGTGATCAGAGGACGGCGCTGGCAGTGTGAGCCTTTTCTTTGACGTCTTGCTAATGACCCGGACCTTTCTCAGCTGCTGGTTGTTGGTGGCTGGTGAATGTCATTTTTGAAATGTGTGACAGCAGCTGCCATCGCATGTCACAGTCGAAGAATGGAGGGCTAAAGACTGCTGCATCGTTTCTATAGCAAATAGTGCACACCATTTTTCACAGCTTCAACCTTTCAGGGATTTAGGTATATTTTTGTATTTGACAGAATTCCTCAAGATCTCAGGATCAGTCCGCTTCCTGTGAAAATTATCGGTAGCTACGGCATGAGCTACGTGTGTGATGACGTGTGTTTGCTTGAAAAACAATGACGGCTGCTAGAGAGGTTAGTTAATGCTGCTAGCATCAGTTATGGCAGAACTTTATTTAGATTGATGATTCGTCAAGTGCCTGCTCTTTTCCAACGTTTCCAAGAACGACTTCCCAGATGGTTCTGTGTAACAAACCATGGACTAGAGCTTATTCTCACATAGACTTTTTGTTTTGTGTTGTAGGCTAATGGTTGCACACACACACACGTGGTGCAAAACACACCATTTCAATTGTATTTGAAACCCGGGTAGTAAGTTAAAGCCCCTTTGTGTAACCGTTCTACTGCTACCAGCTATAGCTGCTGTTAGCTAATGTTAGCTCAGTTTGTTAGCTGATGTTAGCTGCTGTCAGCTCAGTTTGTTAGCTGCTGTCAGCTCAGTTTGTTAGCTGCTGTTAGTTCAATTTGTTAGCTGCTGTTAGCTCAGTTTGTTAGCTGCTGTCAGCTCAGCTTGTTAGCTGCTGTTAGTTCAATTTGTTAGCTGCTGTTAGCTCAGTTTGTTAGCTGCTGTTAGCTCAGTTTGTTAGCTGCTGTTAGCTCAGTTTGTTAGCTGCTGTTAGCTCAGTTTGTTAGCTGCTGTTAGCTCAGTTTGTTAGCTGCTGTTAGTTCAATTTGTTAGCTGCTGTTAGCTCAGTTTGTTAGCTGCTGTTAGTTCAATTTGTTAGCTGCTGTTAGCTCAGTTTGTTAGCTGCTGTTAGTTCAATTTGTTAGCTGCTGTTAGCTCAGTTTGTTAGCTGCTGTTAGCTCAGTTTGTTAGCTGCTGTTAGTTCAATTTGTTAGCTGCTGTTGGCTCAGTTTGTTAGCTGCTGTTAGTTCAACTTGTTAGCTAATGTTAGCTCAGTTTGTTAGCTGCTGTTAGCTAATGTTATATATGAATATCTTGCTACAGCAATATCTGTGTTTACATATATTTGATATAATTATACTTCAGTAGACTAGTGCATAGCACAGATGAATGATCAGTGATCACTGTATTTCTACCATGGCCTGTTGGAGGAGCATAGCATGTGAAATAACTCACACATTGCCTAAAGCAAACATCCATTGTGATTCATTGTGTCCGTCTGTTAAATTGACTTTCAGTGCTTGTAAAGGAGGATGTGGAAAGCAAGCGTCCATGTGAATACTGACTGTGTTTACTTGTGTCTGAGGAAAAATGATGCGGCGGCGATGACAGTAGAAAGGAAGAAGGATGATGCAAGGAAAAAACATGAAGGCTGAGAAAGACAATGAAGTCAGAAGAGAGGAAATGGTGATAAAAGGAAAGATAAATGTGACGCGGTGCGGAGTGTGAACGGATGGATGTGAGGGAATGAATGAGAGTTTGGAAAGAGATAAGAGCAGCAGTTGGAACGCAGACAAAGAGCGTCAAGAGAGACGAAAGGCAAACTGAGCAAAGAAGACGGAGAAGACAAAGAAAAGATAAGAGGTGGACGAAGAGAAAGAACAGAGTCAGATCAACTGAGCTGCACCTTTATCTAATTTATTAATGGGCGAGCCGCTTGGCCTCTGGATCGTGAGTGACGGGGCCTATTAGTGAAGGTGACACTCTTCAGGCTTCACTTCTAAATCAGTCTCTGTTCAGACAGAAACAGGAACGAATGATACGGCCAGCGAAGCGTGTGAGGTCTGCACTGAGGCTGCCTCACACACAGACATAAACATGGCGTCTGCAGAGCCTGAAAAAACATTATGTGCAGTTAAACATTGAATTATAATTATGTTACTCATCAAGATTGTTAGAGTTTGGGTTATATGTCCAGCTGTACTCGAGTATTTGTTCTGATTACATTATTTATGATCAAAAACTAGCGAGTCGACAGCTTTGCTAACAGCCAGACATCAACAAGGTCACCAACCAGAAAATTTCCTCCATAAAATATGATCCAGTTTCACCAAAATCAGTGAAATAGTTGGTGGTGTGTGACTTAGTGCCATAAAGCGTTACGTACTTCTCCCGACTGCTGAAACAAAGAGTCCGTTTGTGTTTCCAGAATTTGGAAAGAAAATAAAAACATGGCCACATGAAAAAAAAAAAAAACGTAACGCAGCAGCTGTGTGGAAAATATGTTCAGTTTTTCACTCATCGATCTCAGTGCTGCAGAAGTTTTGCAGAAACCCCCTCAGAGAAAAGCCCACAGTCGAAACCGATACTGTGGAGTTGCAAAATCATTCTAACTATGTTCAAGCAGAGAGTGATCAATCGATGGTGTCAATAAAGAAACGCAGCGAGGCGTCCTGGTGAAAATGGGACAAGGTGCATGAAGCTGCAACGCTGAATCTGCTCAAAGACCATCGCTGCTGTGTTTCCTGTTTTCTCCGTGCTCTATCTCACATTGCCAGTTACCAAAAAATACCCATTAAAATACTGAATGCAGATTATGCTCATTGCTGTTGCTATTGTCTCAGTTATGCTTCATATTCTCGGCCGACTGGACGATGCACACACACAACAGCAGGCTGATGGGAAAGGGAATCTGGAAGAGCTCAGGCAGAGAGCTGCCTCACAGTTTTCTTGGCACCAGTGTGTTTGGCTTAGTTGGTTAATTAAAGTTTTGAAAGACTCTTGTACACACACACACACACACACACACACACACACACACACACACACACACACACACACACAGTCTGGAATGGAGACAGGACCCTGCAGAGTCCCACCAATGATAGTCAAGGACACACCGCCACCAAGCAGACATGATTATCCTGTAACTATCCAGCTATAAGGGAGGACTGCTAATGAACAGAAACATCACTCATCCCTCTCTCTCACCTCTCTCTCTCTTTCTCTCACCCTCTCTCTCTCTCTCACATGCATCCTTTCTCCCATGATCTCACTCACTAGTAATGACTATAAATCTTATCCACAACTGGCTCTCACTCATTTCTGCTGCAAGTCCCCAGTTTAATGTTTATGCATATATGTGCTGTACATATATGCGTATATACATATATATATATACATACATACATATATATATTTTGCATTAATAACCTCACACTCGTACGTCTTCTCTCTCTCTCTCCGCTCACCCTCATCATCTCTAAAAGCCAGATTGCAGAGCAGCAGTTCACACCGAAACACATGCGAGTGATTCTCTTTCATCTCTCTGATAAATTATGCTTTTGATTGGTGTTTGATTACCTCAGACAATCCCACCACATCGATGTCGTGTGTGTGTGTGTTGTTTGTGTGTGTCCCGTGTGTGTGTGTGTGTGTGTGTGTCCCGCGGCTGTTTCTTTTCTGTTATTCCAAACAGAGTTGCGATATTTAACAAGTTACAAACTCCACTAACGGTGCTTAAAAATCTTTTTATAGCCGCGTTCATATCGCTGATGTGAGAATATTACATTACGTTACATTCGGAGCTCGAGGTGGTCGCTCGTGTTGTGAGATGAATTAGCATTTGAATGTGAGAAAGAGGAAGCTGGAGGAGGTTTTATTTCTGCTGTTCCTCTTCAGCTGGTTAATCTGTAAGTTCACATGACCTTATTTACCTGTCAGTGGACAGAGGTCACCTCCTGCCAGGTGCACCTGCGTAGTGATCATGAAACATGAGCACGTTTGCTTTGGTACCTCGAGTGTTTGCTCATACTTTTTCTCTTTCTGGGCTTTTTTTGGGGGTTTGATTTGCTCATGCTGTGTCCGGGAAGTTTACATTTCTCTGTATCATGTTTCGCCAGATGAAGAGAGGAAAGTAGAGCATAACTGTACCGCCTGAAAGGTACAACTGTGGAAGAAAAACACCTTGACAAACAGAGATTGCTGCTGGGACAGTGCCCAGTAGTGTAGCCTACATTGAGTTATCCTGTCCTGTCCTCCAGCTGATGAAAATGTACCTTTAACATAAATAATGAGGAAATGATGTGAGGTGTGCTTTCTTTTGTTTGTTTCATCTCAAGTGGACCCAACCAGTAAGATATTGCATATTCTGAATTCATTCATAATTACAAAACAGATGATGAACAGCCTGCAGTTTCAGTTTTTCCACATTCAGTCAAGAACATTTGGAAAATGTTCACAATAATAAGCCATTCATGGCCTTTAAATATGGCCAAAGTAAGTATTTATTGTTGCATTTTACAGGCTGCTCACTGTTTAACTCGCTCCTGAAACTTGGCACGGCGCGGCGCTCCAACGAGAGTTGAACGTGTGAGTCAAGGAAGTCCTCAGCTCTCATCAGCTGCAACCAAAAAACACAACAAATGGCTTCACTTTGTGCTTAATGTGGCTCCAACCTGCCAGAGTTTCCTGTCAGCCTGTCACCTGTTGGCGCTCGTCTTCACACACTCACCCTCAGAGTTTATGGCTTTAATGCTGATGCTGTTTCATTAACAGTAAGGTAGCTTCAGAGCTCTCAGAGTTTCCTCAAACCTGCCAACGATTCATTTATCTTCTCTGTTCTTTGCACGTATTTTTCACCGTGATGAGAGGGCGACGCTCGACAGTGTGTCATTCACCTGTACGTATGCACATGAGATCGCATGGCCTGTTACTCAGCAGTGGACCAGCAGTGGGGTTTTTTGAATTTTTTACATCATGCAGTGGACCGGATTGGACTGTTTAGTGGCCTGGTTTGGCCCGCACTCTGTATGTTTGACACCTCGGGTGTAGACCAACCAGGAGTACTTTAGTCGATCAGTCAACACCGGCTTCCTGACAGTAAACTTACATGGAGTTGTGGCACCGCGGCTGTGGTCTGACATTTGCACTGATGAGTTGTGTCTGCACTTCTGCGTCACATCGTAACGCTGATTTATTTTGTCACGGCTGTCGAAGGCAAAGACAAACGTCGTCCTGTCTTCAGGGACATCAGATTCTGTATGTGCTCATGCAGCTGTTGTGTCCTCGATGTCCATCTCACTGTGTGCGTGGGTGAGCTTCCTTTTTTGACGACACTCTGCTCTGCCGTCACTTTTAGCTGTTCGTTTCCAAACAGCTTCTCTTTCTGCCTGAGTGCTGCACTCATCGTTCTCAGACAACATGTGAGCTGGCACAGCGTGCAGATCATGTATGTTGTAAACGTGGATTTGACATATTTCTTCATACAACATCAGCCTGTACACTGAAACACACAAGTGTCATCATCAAATCTGAAATGAGAGATTGTAGCAAGCTAACACTTACATCTAAATTCCACGGGCGCGGATCTGTGACATCGTGGCCTCTTACCCCACCGGGAGCCTTTCAGAAGTGTTTTGACATCTGACATCCCGCCAGCTCGCCTGCTCTGTGCTGTTTGACGCAGCACCCTTAAAGAGGAGCCCAGACAGACGTTTTCTGCAGAGCAGAGTGGACGGCCTTCTGAAACGTGCCGTGCTGCTTCTGGTGGAATCACAATCGTTGCCTAGAAAGGGCTCGATCAGCTGCCGGGATGCGTCACAGCCGTGCCCAGTGGAAGTTCGGGGTTGCACAGATTGTGTCGTTTGCACAAACTGCACTGAGTCTGTCACATGAAGCTGTCAGACAGCTCAATCAGTCCGTTTTTATCTTTTACTTTTTATCTTTGTTTGTTTTTTGGCCTCGTAATGGCCGCAGACAGGAAATTGCGGCTTGTGCCATCCGTGCATCCTCAGTCTTATTAAATAAAATATTTAGCTCTCTTCTTCTTTCACTTTCTGTCCCGCTCTCCTCCCTTTCGTCTCCGTCATCTCCGCTGACTGCTGCTGGAGGTCTGGGCCAAGCTCTGCTGTCCGTCTGTCTGCCTTGTTATCCATAATTATCCATCCAGACTCTGTCTTCCTCTTTTCAAAGCAGATAAACTGAATTGCTTGCAACAGCACTGTTGCCCCCCCAAACCTCTCTCTCTCTCTGTCGCCAAATCTGAGGCAGCATGTCTCATGTTGCTCATGGCCATTCTGTCTATTTTCTGCCTTTACTTTTTTCTTCTTCAGTTTCTCATGTTTTATTCGCTCCTGCTTGATGCGATCATCGATTTTTCTCCACTCGCTCTTTAGATCTTCTCGTTCCCTCCCTTTGATCCTCATTTTCTCTTTTGTTTTCCTCGCTAGCTTTCTGATCAGTCCACACATCTTTTTCTCTTTTTGTTTCCTCCAGCATAACTTCCTCTTTCTTCCCCCTCATCTTTCCTCTCTGTTCCTCCCTCCCTCCCTCTCTTTCTGTTGGTTTAATTAGGTCGCTGATTGTCCTGTGATGTGTGGACTGAATAGAAAAACTGTCACAGGAACTCAGTTCTGGATCACTGCCTCCACCTTCTCCCCCTTTCTCTGTCTCTCTTTCATAAACAACAAAGCAAAGATATACACACTCCCACTCATGGTGTTATGAGCGGGAGTTATGCTGCTGCATTCACCAAACTGACTGGAAGTTACCATAAACCCGAGCTACTGTAAAATGGAATATTGCCTCAATAAAATAAGAAAAGATCAAATAAAACTTCAGCAGGAAAATGTAACATCTCCATGTATAAACATATTTCACCTCCAGACGCCAAAGATTCTTGAATGTTGCTGCAGTTCACTGAAACCGTCACTCAAATGAGCATTTACTAAATCAACAAACAGCTTTTAATGAAAAAAACGTGTAAAAAAAAAACACGTCCCTCTTTAATTTGACACCAAATATGTGGCCTTTTTAGCTTGTTAAGCTGTTTGATTCAAAACTTTACCACAAAACAAAACAAATGGCACTAAAACTGTTATAAATAGATATTTCCTTAATAAGAACAAACAACAGTACGGCTATATAAGAACAAAACAAAACAAGTCACCACAACCCGGTCAGTCCTCCCTGCCGACTCTTCGGCGAACTGTCCCCCAGAAAACAGCCTCATACGCTGGGAGGGACGGCTGTTTCCGGGCACTATAGTGACATTAAGAACAGCCGCTTTTAGGTTAAATATTAGGTTTGAGGTACGATGATTGTGCCATGTTCCAGCTGTGAAGTCTGATGAACAGCACATGTAGCACGTTCATGAGGCGATTTCACACATAAATGTTGCCTCAGGGTTACAGCACAGCCATAAAGGAAGTTTACGCTTGCACAGACTGTTTCAACAGGTGTTTCTGCAGAACTGTATCCTCTCCGCGGTGTCATAACAAGGCGACACACACTGACCTCAAGTTCTTTTTTCCCACGTAAACGAGAACCGTGAGTCAACGAAAGGAGTCATAAATCTTTACCGTGGGCCAGCTTCCTGTGTCAGCGCCCAGGTGTCTTAAACCACAACACTGCTGCAAAGTCCATCACATGTTAAACAGGTTTACTGCTGTGCTGTCCCGCTCTGGATCCAGTTTCAAGAGGAAGGGAGGAAATACAGCTGTCTTGTTAAATTGGTCAGATGTTTGTTTACATGCTGATGATACGTATATTTACTGCAGTGTGTCAAACCGGTAATGCTTGTTTTGCTGATGATCGACACAGCTTACCATGCTTCCCCTGGGCACATCATTTTTTGTCTTGATTTATGTGCTTCTAAATATGGAATTATTCTATGTAGTTAAATTGTTTCTCTTTTGTCTGTTTTACAATTGGACCTTTGCACAGGGTGTTTTATTTTGAAGGTTTCAGATTGACGTGGGCGGCTCGTAGTATTCGTCAAAAAGCAGAGACCTGCTTCTGGGATGCTAATAAAAAATATAATGTTTAATATATATAAAAATTTAATGCACACGTTTAGCTCTGCAGGGAGCATGTTGCATCCATGCTCGGTGGACTGGCATTTAGATTCATTTTGAACTGTAAAGCCTAAAGCTGAGATGGCCTTACAGTAAAATGAGGGAAGCAGATCAGAATGTTAGCTAGCTTTGTCAAACACTGGCTCGTCACAGTGCTGCGTTGGCTAATAAAAATATTTTATGAAGAACACTCAGCAATTATAACAATTATATGAACTGACTCATCCATTAATTTAATATTGATACGCCCAAGCAGGTTTGACATAACACTGAATGTTGTTCTGATATGCAGCCAAAGCTCTTAAAGTACTCTGTTACCCAAGAGACTCAACTCACCACTGTGAGCTCTACGGTCGGCGAGGACGGCCTCGTGTTGGCATCCTGCAGACACGCACACACACATTTACAAGGCATTTCTTAGGTTCTGTGTACTTATATTTCTCTGAAGTCTGATGGACAGTACCATCAAATGACAGAAAAATAAATAAATAAATAAATCCATTTTGAATAATACATTTGAATAATACATTTGAATGCCTCGTCCACTGCGTGTGATCTTTGTGCATCTCTTGTGTCTGTTCATCTCTTTGCAAAGTGCATTTATATTCCCTGACCTTGGTCAATAACTCCTTTCATGGTTCAGTGTTTTTCCTCCTGTCTGTCAGGCTAATTAGCAGCCATTGTCTAGTTGCATTGTTTCGGTTCAGCTCACACAGACCCCGATCTGCTGTAACCTTTTAATAGAGGAAGTGAAAACCTAAAACCTGAACGGCCTGCTGAAGCTCTGCAGCACTTCTTCTTCTTCTTCAGCTCTGAGCTGCAAACACATCGGGGGGGTTTTCATATAATGATTAGAGTTTTGTTGAAAACTTTGAAATCATCGTTTGTGTCGCCGTCTCATCTTCCTGTGTCAGCTTTTAATCAGACTTGTCTTTATCTTGCTCACGACCTCATTGATCCCTCTGTCTCCTGCTGTCCTCTGGTCTGTTGGTGGTTTGATAGATGGATGGTCAGGTCGTGAAGGGCTTTGATCTGCTGTCAGTCACCTGTTAGCCGGGCCTGCACAGCGTACTGACAGACAGCAGTCAGCCCAGCTCGGCGTCTGTCTTTCAGCCTTTTATTTCACCAACCACTAAAAGTCAGTCCCAGATTTACTCTTGTCCGGCGGCTTCTTGCTCGCTCACTCTCTCCTTTTCTCTTCTTAGCTTCCTCCGTCAACATCTTGTTCTTCTTCTTCTTCTTCTTCTTCTTCTTCTTCATTTCCTCGGTGATGTGTGACAAAGTTACATAGTGTGAGAACAGACGTACGAATGACAGAGACACCGTTCACCTGATCACAGGTCAGTGTGGATCAGCAGGAGGTAAACTCTGTTATCTCAGGGTAGGAAAGTTACACAGTGTTGCTTTAAGAGTCATGTTTTACTAAAAGTGTCTCTTTACAGGCGAACTGGATTTTTTTTCCTTGTGATTCTGAGAAAATATGAAAATATTTGTTTCCACTGTGGCTCAGTTACACCGTCCTGTCCTTTGCACCATCAGCTGCATAAAATATACTCTGACAGTATGTGGGTGTGGGTTTACATGCATACCGTCTTAAAATGCATATCATCCTCTCTGAGTGGAGTCAGAATCGTATTGTATACTGGATACTTGCCCATCTTTCATAACATCGTGTCTATGCAGCCGCACCATACGAACAGAAATCAATACCTCCACAGCTGTGTGTGTGTGTTTCCCCTGCAGGCAGCACTAACCCAGTAGCCTGGTTTCACTCGTATTACAGCCTTGTGTGTGTCCTACTGTAGGACGCGGTGCTTCCTGAACAGAGCTGGATTCCTTCCAGATATTCTCTTTTGTACAAGATACTTTGTTTTCATAAGATAATATCTGTTGTAATAATGCAAACGTCTATGAAATACTGTTTGTGGCATATTGTCTGCACACACCGGTGTGCAGTGTGTTGCTGCATAGATGTCGGTGTTCTTACTTTGTTTGATAGTTCACATTTGTGGTTTTATGATCAGACGTTTGTTCCTGTTGTTGGTCATGTTTGGGGTCATTTCTATAGAGAAGCCTCAGAAGTCATTGTTCCCCTGCCATCAGCACACATCGTCAGTGAAGATGAGCGAGCCAGTGTCTGGATACAGGCCCAGGCCACAACACCCCCAACCACCATGTTTTTACTGATAATTGGGATCATTGGCATCTCGCTCTCATCTCTCCAAAAGACCTTTTCCCAGAACTCAGCAGGCTTCTCATCTTGCAGTCTAGCCTCTGTATTTCAGTTCATGGAGCCTCCTGCAGAGTGTTTCTGATCTGTTGCAGAGGTGTACATGGGTGAGAATACCCGGTCAGTCCTTTTCACTGTTACACAGCTCTCTCTTTCTTCTTAATAATGTTCCAAGCAGTTTAGATTTTGGTAAGCCCGAGCTTTGGCCAGTGTCTGTTTTCTTCTTGTTTCTCAGTCGTATAATGCTTTCTTTGACTTTCTACTGGCAGGACTCTGCTGCTCATGTTGACTAACAGCAAAAACAAACGCCAAAATGGACCAAAAGCCTCGAATCGAGCCCGACTGCTGAGAGCTCTTTTATATATGCTCTAAAGAAACATTTAAAATGAAAATGGGGGAACTATGTGTAAAAAGTGCTGTAATTTCTACATAACACCAAAATATCTATGAATGCCTTCAGGCTTTAACCACAGGCTTTTTGAACTGCAGTCGTTTTTTTCCAAACATTATGGAAGGCGCTGTAAATATCTATTTGCATAGATGTCCTGTATATGCATGTGGAGTTTGCATGTCCTCCCACAGTCCAAAGACATGCAGGTCAACAGGCTGACCTCTAAACAGATCAGCCCTGCGATGAACTGCGACCTGTCTGTGGCGTACCCCGCCTCTCGCCCAGCGTCAGCTGAGATCGGCTCTGTCCGGATGTGCTGAATCATTTCTGTTGCTCTCTTGAGACAGTGAATAAATGAGTCTCTGTACGTGGAAGGTAAGGAGACGTCCATCCATCACCCATAATACAACTCTGCAAAGGATAAGCAGCTATGGATAATGGATATATAGATGGATGCCATCATGTTTTCTTTCCTCTTGTCAGATTCATCGTCTACATTTTTCACTCACGTCTGTCCGAGCCTCATTTATTCACGCTCTCTCTTTTTCTGTCAAGCTCGGTAAACTCAAAGATAGTGATAGAAATTTCCCTTTCAATCTCCCTCCCGCTCGCTCACACTCTGTCTGACCTCCCCTCCTCCTCTCACCGCCTCCACCGCCTACATCATCATTACAGTGACTCTCACAGAGATGTGCATTAAGTGGCTGCATGGTTGTCAGATCTCAGGCTCTGTAACAGAACTCCAAACAAACTCCTTTCTAACCATAACCGTGTTTCAAGACGGAGCGTCTGAAGTGCGACATTTCAAAGTATGCGCATAGACTGTGGCACGGTCGGATCAGCCCGTGCTAACATGCAGAGAGGAGTTATGGAAATTATCGGGGGCAGGAGCACCAAAGGAATTCAGTAGGCTGGAGGATCAGCTGCAGCATGCAGCCCCTAAATACCCCTGAGGCTGGAAGACACACGGCAGTGATGAAATTTACTGGTGTACTTCAAGAACAAGTGTTGCCCCAAATAAGCAACCTACCAACCCAGTGCCCCCCTGAAGAGTATCCCTGCCTCATTGACTTCTTTTTAAGCTTCTCCTGCTCTCTCTGGGGCCTCTCTCTCTCTCTCTCTCTCCCCCCTCACCCTCTCTATCATTCGTCTTGCTGCATTGCGAGCCCCTGGCAGCTGCTTGAGAATCCCCACAGAGCTGTTTCAGCTGAACTCGGCGACGCGCACATTTGTTTAGGTTTGTTTTCCCAACACTACTGTACGTGCACATAAAGCTCAGCCCGGCGTCCATTCATCTGCCAGGACCCGTAATGCAGATTTCTCACCCAGCGACCAGCCTCCCCTTCACCGGCTGCCCTCATCACTTTTAATACCGCCCCTCCCTTCACTCCATTATACACCATTACACAAAGTAATGCAATAAGGTCGCTCCCTCCTCTGAATAGCATTAACTTTGTGAAAGCATGTAGTGAAAATCAGGCCCTCGGTCCATAACGATGTGTTGCAGTGTGAATGAGGCAGGTAGACATGAATAGAATTGTAAATGGCTTCTTTGAAAAGAGGGAAAGGGGCCAGCCCTCTAACAAATTGCACATAAACAAATAGCCACAGGCCATTGGTCGAGCCGCTGCCAACATCTTTGAGAAGTGACGAAGAAAGAGAGAGCAAGAGAAGGAGGGAGGGAGGCTGTAAGGAAGGCTGCATTCCTTTCCACGTAATTAGGTTTTATTTGGCTCCCTCGGCTTGGATCATATCTCCTTCCTCCTCCTCTTCATCTTTCTCTCGTCACTCCGTCAGCATACGAGCGCTCGCATCAAGCGTCAGGAGCTCGAGCAGCTTTGACACCTACTGTACCGAGACGCAGAGATCGGCCCGGCGGGCAGAGTCATGAGTCATGAAATGAAGAGTAAAACACTGAAAATGTGCCAACAAGTGAACGAGAGGAGAGAGTTGATAGCAGGAAGGTGACGAGTTCACTGACATTTCCTTGTAATTTTAGCAGGATTAAGTTTGAGTCCAGTTACTGGAAGAAGATGTGAAGTGGTGAAACAAACACCACACAAAACACAAGTGTTTATCCAGAATGTATGAGATTATGTCAGAATTTTAACAACAACATCGATTAAATTTAATGTTTTGGTGAGGAAACACAGCCAGAAGGTGTTAGAATAAAAAAAGAAAAACACACCGAAGCTATCATCCTTCTCTTTTTATTGCAAGTAACACAAAGACCGGAGGGGATTTGTTAAGATGGCAGAGTGTGTGATTTATGTTTCCACAGCGTGAGGAACAGGTCCCTCGAATATAAGTAGGACAACAGCAACATGAGAGTCAGGGAAGTTCTCAGATGACAAGAGAGAGGATGTAGAACTGTAGAAATATAACTGGGAAATCTGATCTATTCTTTATAATGTACAAACAAACACATTAAGTGAAAATCACTGAGCCCTGTTACATTGCCCGCTTGTCCAGCTCCGGTTCTGGCACAACACTGGCTCCACTCCTCGCCAGCATTCTCCTGGGCCTGTAAACCTCCTCCTCCTCCTCTTCTTCTTCTTCTTCTTCTTCTTCTTCTTCTTCTTCTTCTTCTTCTTCTTCTTCTTCTTCTTCTTCTTCGTCTTCGTCTTCGTCTTCTTCTTCTTCTTCTTCTTCTTCTTCTTCTTCTTCTTCTTCGTCTTCGTCTTCGTCTTCTTCTTCTTCTTCTTCTTCTTCTTCTTCTTCTTCTTCGTCTTCTTCTTCTTCTTCTTCTTCTTCTTCTTCGTCTTCTTCTTCTTCTTCTTCTTCTTCTTCGTCTTCTTCTTCTTCTTCTTCTTCTTCTTCTTCTTCTTCTTCTTCTTCTTCTTCTCATCGTCTTCTTCTTCTTCTTCTTCTTCTTCTTCTTCTTCTTCGTCTTCTTCTTCTTCTTCTCATCGTCTTCTTCTTCTTCTTCTTCTTCTTCGTCTTCTTCTTCTTCGTCTTCTTCTTCTTCTTCTTCGTCTTCTTCTTCTTCTTCTTCTTCTTCTTCTTCTTCTTCCAAAATGTGGCACAAACACTAACCTGGCTAACAAACTGAGCTAACATTAGCTAACAGCAGCTAACAAACTGAGCTAACATTAGCTAACAGCAGCTAACAAACTGAGCTAACATTAGCTAACAGCAGCTAACACATTGAGCTAACATTAGCTAACAGCAGCTAACAAACTAAGCTAACATTAGCTAACAGCAGCTAACAAACTAAGCTAACATTAGCTAACAGCAGCTAATAAACTGAGCTAACATTAGCTAACAGCAGCTAACACACTGACCTAACAGCAGCTAACAAACTGAGCTAACATTAGCTAACAGCAGCTAACAAACTGAGCTAACATGAGCTAACAGCAGCTACAGCTGTCAGCAGTTTACTTCACTGTCCATCATAAACTCTGTAAATCACAGAGAGTTGAGGCGGAGCAGCCGGAGGACATCAGAGAGAAAACCAGAAAACATTTTCTCCATAAAATATGATCCAGTTTCACCAGAATCAGTGAAATAGTTGGTGGTGTGTGACTTAGTGCCGTAAAGCGTTACGTACTTCTCCCGACCCGGAGCCCAAAGTTACATAGTGTGAGAACAGACGTACGAATGACAGAGACCCCGTTCACCTGATCACAGGTCAGTGTTTCATAGACAGATATACACATACTGACATAATAAGTAGATAAGTATAAGCGTAAGTAGAGCATGTGAGATTTAGAGGTGCTGCTGGTCGTCTTGTGTTTTATCCACTGCTCATATTGCTTCGTGCAGCACAGCTGAAACCAGGTCAGCTCGACGTCTTTGTGAAAAAATGTATAGCTTCACACAAACACAGATTCACTGGTAGTTCTGCTCTTGGTGCCATCTGACTCAGTCTGCAATTACCGTACAGCCCTCTGTCTGCCATCTTATCGCGGTAATGAGATGAGTTGATGGGAGTGGCACCACCAAACAGTAACAACAGGCACGATAATCACATTTTCTGAGCTCTAATAAGAAGTCCAGGCTCTTCACTGAGTCTGATAAGAGAGTCTGCTCTGGCCTTTGTTAGAAGATAAAAGTGAAGAATAACACACGGAGAGGCAGCAGAGAGCAGAATGATGGAAAAGCAGCGTGAAGCTGAGATAAACATTATGGAGAGAAAACATTTAAAAACTTCTTCTTTTAAAGAGGACTGAGACGGCTGCTCTACCAACTGAGCTAAACACCGCCCCTTAAAAACTTCTTTTTATTTAATACATCATACAAGAATTGTTGTTTTAGTGGAGCACAGATGCACAGGAGACCTGAACAGGACACCATTTTATCAATACAAAGCAGATAAATCACAGATTATTTAAAGACTCACTGAGGAATAAATGATAAGCACACATCAGTAAGACTTTAAATCATTTAGAAATTTTCATCCATTCTGCACATCAGGTTACAAAAATACAATAATATGTTGTTTGTCTTAGTTTCACTAATTTATATAAACCAGTAATCAAGTTTTCCAGCATGTCCCGGGCCTGTAAACCTCCTCTGATGAATACTTCTTCTTGTTTGGGAGGTGAGAAGGTGACGGCTGCAGTTTATGTTAGAATGAAAGCTGTACAGTTTATAAAGTAATATTTAGTCTATTATCGGTTAAAAGCTACTTAGTTAATCATCCATAAAATTAGATTAGATTCAACTTTATTTTCAGTGTGAAGTACTGAGACAACAAAATGCCGTACACATTTAAAGAGATATGTCAGAAAATAATTTAAAAAAGTCCTTCACAATTTCCAAAAATCATGAAAGCATCTTTAAGTTTCCAGAATTATTCAGTTTAGTAACAAAGAAGTGAAGAAAACCAACAAATGAAACTAGATTTATTCTCTTCTGATTAACTGGCTCTAAGCGGTGATGTCGCACATTAATTGGTGTTTTCTGAACTCATTTGTGAAGCGAACAAGCTGCTCTGCCATCACTTCTTTCTGCTTCCCTTTGACTTCTTTCTCTCTCTGTTTTTGACCCTTGTTGAGGAATCCGCTGCATCACTGAAGACAAACTGTTTCAATCACCTCCCTCCCCCTCTCTGCACAGCCCACACAGGCACACTGGCCTGACAGACAGACGGACAGACAGACAGACAGACAGACAGACAGACAGACAGGCAGACAGGCAGACAGGCAGAGGCAGGCCGGGCTTCATATGCAAATATAGCCTGAGTAGGCGGCAGCCGAGAGCAGAGTGTGCAGCAATGTTAGGGCTCGCACAAGCCCCGCCCACAGAAGCCAGTTGCTAGGCAACCGCCCGCAAAAGGAGGGGTGGAAGAGGCGGGGCCATGAATTCAACAACTGTTGCCTGATCTGAGGTGGCACTGTGTGAACACGAGTCAGCCGGCGAACCAGTAACAGCAAGAGAGAGAGAGAGAGAGAGAGAGGGAGTGTGTGTGTGTGTGAGAGAGTGTGTGAGAGGGTGTGAGGTCCAGAGTCTGTGCTTGCTTGTGTTTGTGTGTGATTGTGAGAGAGGGAGAGAGTCGCTAGAGAAGCCAGGCAGCCGGTGCAGTGTTTTAAAGTGAACGGTACATCCTGGATTATACCACTAACGGGGACTCACCCTTTGGACTATCCCGATGCTTCCTCCGTCTTTGAAGGGAACACCTGTGTGTGTGGCTGTGTGTGTGTGCGTGTTTGTTTGTGTGTGAGCGAGCCAAGACAACGGACTTAGCCCTGGTGGACGGGGCGAGTGGATGACTTCAGTGGATGTGGGTTTGGCTGGTGGAAAGAGGGGGACTGCTGCTGACCATGGACTCCCCTCACTAGTAAACGGGGTAAGCAACCAGACTGCAACCCAAGCAGCGCGGCACGGTGACTGACAGAATGGGAACAAAACAGAGGAAAGACTCGAGCATATGATAGTTTTTAGTGACGGGGGGTGGAAGGCTGGCGAGTTAAAGGGAGGGCAAAGAGAGTCCATTGTCTCCCAGTTTGTGTGTGCTGCATGCGGCTGACCCTGCCTCACAGCGTCCCCGTCTGTCTCCCTCATCTGTCTGCTGGTGTCATCACGCCGCACTCTCCTCTCTCTTCTCATCCGCCCGTCCCTCCCTGCTCGTTTTTCCTCTCTTCCACGCCTCAGTCGCTGGTGGCCCTGTCGCGGTTCAACATCTCTCTGATGGTAATGAGATTAATTGGAAAAATCAGGGGAGCTGAAGGAAAGGGAACGAGGGTGGGAGGGAGGAAGTGTGCAGGGAGCAGGACAGATTTAGCCTGTACAGGTGTGAACACATGAAGATAGAAGGTGAGGACAGCTTGTCAGGACTGAGGTGATGTTTGGCACGTAAATTAAAGACTGTTCTGCTTCGTTAGTGTTCGGTATCAGCTGATTTATTGAGTGATTTCCTAATGACTGCATTGATTTTAATTAGGTGAGTCATGACGCTCCTTAACTTCTTCCAGTCCAGTTCATTTAAGTCAGAGCTCAGTGAAAAGGGAGAAGTTTACAGCACACCGATTACATCATAACATGCACATAACAAGCCTGAAAAATTAATGTTGCATGTACGGAAATGTTCATCAAATCATCTGTTTAAAAATAGGTTTAGATCATCTCAGGTATTAATAAAACAAGATAACACAGAAAGGTGAGGTGAGTCTCATTTGTATCGTGCAACAGGTGACGTCAGACCACGGCGTCCTTTTTGAATACTCCTGGACATTACATAATGAGATTTACTCGTCTTCAGCCGTACAGGAAACTCCCCCCGTCGATTGTCTCAAAGATTTTCTGCTAAAAATAAATGTTGCATGTGTGCATGCAGCTTGTTTGTTATTCGAACTGTCGTTTTTGTAGTTTTGTTTCTTTAAACGTGACATTCATGCCGAGTCTTCTCAAACAAGTTCACGGTGTGTACTCCAGGACTAGAATAACTAGATTAGCATGCAGCACTGAGCTGTACTGGATGAATGGAGGCTAATCTGCAGCAGTTAAAGCAGTCACTCCTCTCTGTGGTTTGCTCCAAACAAAACAAATAATCATGCGAACATGGATACCTTCACATCTTCACCGTGCCGCAGTTTCAAAGCCAGATGTTGTGTGTGAACTTCTGCAGAAGCTCTTGTTGTTTTTCTTTGTAGAAAATATTTAAATGAGTTCTTGCAAACAGCTGACAAGAGGCAGAGGGGGGCTGACCACCTGCTGAGGGTCTGCCACTGAAATGCCCCCCATTCAACGGACGACAGCAAGACGGCTGACAAACAATGCACGCTGTTAAAGAAAGACGGCGACGTGCTTTTTCTTTTTCTTTTCACTGGACTTGAGTTTGATGACTCAGAGAGGACAGAACAAACGAGCCAGACCAAACAAGTCCCTTTGGACTCATTCATAATACGAGCGATGATGGAAATTCAAGGGAAACATGAGTGAAGCATCCCAAATTCTGAGTCAGTAGATTGTAAACCTGCAACTTTGTGTATGTGCACCAGCAAAAAGTTTGATCATTAGTTAATTCTTTTAATTATCAAGCTAAAATGTGACAAACATTTGAAGGTTTGCTGCTTTTATCCGTTGTGGCTTCAATATTTTCTTCTGAAGCTTAAACTCTGGAAAGTTTTCTGAATAATTACAAGATTAATCATGAGTGTGTCTGTCAGCTGTTGACACACTCACAATGACTCTGAGGTTTGACTCCTGCGGTTTGCACTGACTTCCTTGTTTTGAGGTGAAGCAGTAGTGTGTGTTTGGTTCAAACACTTAAAGTTCAGGACAGGTGGTTCACACCCTGAGGCCAAATTGACTTATACACACTTATACACACCTCCTACTCGTGTGACAGCTTCTCTTAATTACACTTGAATATGACTGTGTGCCCTGCGTTTGGATTTTTTTACGACGTGCCCTCACCAATATTAAACTTTCTGTGTTCAGGGAAGAGAAAGTAGAACTCTTTTCTCCTGATATCACACACTAACACACATTCTTGCACATGTAGAGCATCGACTTGAATGTTTTGCACCGGCAGCAGCAGCAGTCAGCAGGATACAAAGAATCGCTCTGCGTGCAGCTTTTTTCTGATCTAGAATTAATAGAGCTAAATTGTCTTATACATGTACGCATGTAATAGGACGGTTAAATTGTGATGGAGGGATGAATTTCAAGTTCTCCTTGTTGAACGGGCCTGCGGTCTACACGCCCACGTGCACACATTTAAATGTTTGGATTGAAACACTCGCTTTCACGCTGCGTTTATTTCTTAACCACTAACTGTCACGATTACCTGCCTCCAACCATTTTTCTCACTTCCAAACAGTCGCGTTTCTTCTGCACAAAGAACATTTTTTTGTCATTCGCTTGGTGCAGAAATGCAAAACAGAAGCAGAACACACACACACACACACACACACACACACACACACACACACACACACACACACACACACACAGTGTGTGTCACCTCTCGGGGTTTCCTGTCTTGTATCTAAGCTGGCTTTCACTGAGAATACCTCCACACAGGCACACAGTGTGCAGCTCCACTCCCTCCCTACATTGTCCTTTGTCCAGCACAACATTCCTGGTAATCCAAGCAGCTACCTGTTTCCCTCGAGACTCAGGTGGAAACAAATGTGTGTGTGTGTGTGTGTGTGTGTGTGTGTGTTTAATGTTTTTCTAGATGTGTAGGTGTGTGTGTCAGGCTGCTCTGAAAGGCCCACTGTTGATGTTATACTCGTTTTGACTGAAGATGAATGAGCATCTTCAGGTGTTTCTGTGTGTGTGTGTGTGTGTGTGTGTGTGTGTGTGTGTGATCTGCCAAAGTTTCTCACAGTGTTGACTTAACAAAATGTTCGAGAAAAATATGAGTCATTACTTCCCTTTTGTGTAGTGTGTGTGTGAGTGTGTGCATTTGTAGGAAGGAGTCGTGTCGTGTCGTGTTTATCGTACGAGCTGATTAATACGGACATGCAGGCAGATACATGCACACACACTCACACACTCTGAATATGATCACCAAGGTTAAATTAAAGCTAATACTGTTCTATCTATTTTAGTATTTTCTCAATGAATCGTTTGTTTGACAGTTTTCCAGAGTGTAACCCTGAAATCTCACCAGCTGTGCCACAGACGCCGAAGTTATGGGTATGAAGCTGCATGGAGGATAGAGCAAAGAGCCATGCCCGGTGGAATTTAGCAGTTAGGTGTCATCTTACAACATTCAAAAGCCCAAAATATTCAATTTGATATCAGATATAATAGAGAGAAGCAACAAATCTCCACATTTGAGAAGCCTAAACCAGCCGATGTTTGCTTGAATGATGACTCAAATCAAATAATCGACTCATCGTTTCATTTTTAGCTCGGATGCTTCGTGTCACCCGCTGACGAGACAGAAGAGCCACCGGCAACAGAGTCAAAATACCGAATATCAAAGCAGAAGCGATTCGTTTTACTACATTGGTGAATATTTCAGTCGAGGGGACTCGAGGAGCTTAGAAGGATTGGGATGAAATGAACAAAGAGAGACACAGACAGAGAGATGTAAAGCCTCTGCAGAGAGACGCCTTTTATAGCTGGAGCTCGGTCTGACAAACACAAGCAGAGAGGCTGCTCTTCTTCCTCTGCCACGATCCGTTTCTCTACATTCCCCCCTTTTCACTTCATCCCTCACTCTTCTGCTCAGCCTTCAGTCCTTTTTACTGCTGACTCCAACACTAAATCAAAGCTTCATCAGCGTGGATCGATGATGTCAGTTCCTGTCCCTCCCCACGCTGCATGTCTGTTCTGTCTTTTGCACAACACTTGTTTTTACTTGGTTGTACAGCAACAAGATGGTTACTGTCCAGCTAGTTATACAACAAACAGACAACAGGAACAATTCCTTTGAAATCCCCGTGAGCTGTATAAATACTTTAATCTAGTTCTGCTCAAACGACAAGCCACAAAAATGTCCCTCAAATATTCTTGGAGGGCGGTCCTCAGTACGGATCTGTGATTCTTATAAGACTGCTGCATGTCAAGAAAAAGGCTTAAAGCAACATGGAAGTCTGTTCTTGTGATTTAGTTTCAGAGTGTAATCCCACTGATTAGCTGTACTCGAGTATTTGTTCTGATTACATTAATTATGATCAAAAACTAGCGACAAAGTCAGTCCCAGATTTACTCTTGTCCGGCGGCTTCTTGCTCGCTCACTCTCTCCTTTTCTCTTCTTAGCTTCCTCCGTCAGCGTCCTCTTCGCTCTCTTCTCCTCTGCCATTATGTCCATAGAGGCTGCTGAGCTTTTGCTAATGGCCAGTGTGAAACATGAGCTAACTTTAACTTGGAAATGGAGTCCGCTAACATCAACAAACAACACAGAGTCCAAAGTCAAAGCTGACATTACTGCAAAACATGTCAAATATTTGTTTTATTGGGCTTTTAGCTGCTTAACGTTAGCTTGCGCTTGATATAAATTGTCTGGTTGCAGGTTACTTTGTCAGCTGGCGTTGTGTGGCTGGTCACTTGTCAACCTCAGCTTGATGCTCACTTACCTTATTGCTATGTTTTTTGTAGCTTTGTAGATCCATCATATTAACTTCTGTATTGCCACAGCTCCGGTTCTGGCATGACACTGGCCCCCCGTCCCCGTCAGCATTCCTGTAAACCTCCTGTTCTTCTTCTTCTTCTTCTTCTTCTTCTTCTTCTTCTTCTTCTTCTTCTTCTTCTTCTTCTTCTTCTTCTTCTTCTTCTTCTTCTTCTTCTTCTTCTTCTTCTTCTTCTTCTTCTTCTTCTTCTTCTTCTTTTTGTTTTATGGTGGAAAAGTTTCTTTAAATCTCTCCAATGCAGATAAATTATCTAATGCAAATCAGTTTGTATCAGGAATTCCTATTTATTGAATTATCTTCTGTATTCTGTGTTTGTTCATTTAGATGTTTTTCATTAAAAATTGAAGATAAACTGATAAACGACTGAAACTAAACCGGACAGACGTGGGAATGTCACTTCACCGCAGAAAACAAGATGTTCTGGGTGCACCCGAGTCCCCGAGCCTTCTCCCACTTTTTACGTCGAGATCAATAAGTCCATAAAATGCATGGTCATCCACTTAATTCTCCTCTGTGCCGGGAGGGCAGATTAATGATTTGTTCAGCACTAAAATGTTATTGACTCTCAACACTCAGCATGGACTAAAGGGGTGTGAGGAGAGGTGGATCGAGAGAGTCTGTCTTTTTGATGACAGCCTGGCTGCAACAACGCGGCTGTTGTTGTTCAACCTGATAAAGAGTTCAGCACCGAACACTAATCTCAAATTAAGTGGCCCTTCAGTCGGTAATTAGTTCATGTCACGCTGCCTGTCACTCTGTGTGTTTTGTGTAGCTGTGCATGTAAGCTTTTAGTGCATACGAGAGTACACCAGTGCTGTGCGGAAGTATATTAATCAGCTACTGAATGAAAAGAACCAATTAACGCCACATCTTTGAGAAGATGATTTTAAAACTGCAAATGAAACAACAAAACACATAATTTGCCCGTTTCAGAAGCGTTTTTTATGGCTTTTCTGTGGCCGTGAAGAAAAAACTGCAGTTCCTCTAACGTCCACTTGAGGCTGGCTCCAGAAGTGAGTCAGTCTCCATAAGTCCCCATGTTCAAATGTCCAACTTCACAGCAGAAATAAACATGTTTACAGCCTGGTACAAAAAACAGTTTTGGTCTCTGTAGCTAATTTCCCCGTTCATGACAACTGTACTGAGGGTGAATTTATATACAACTCACCTGTTCAGGTTATATTAAGGCTTAAAGTTATGCAGGATTAAGAGCGTGGACGCTTTGATTGACAGGTGGGTGTCATCACAGGTGTCACAGGCTTCATTCAGCCCGCCTCAGCTTCACCTCTTCATACTTTTTTTAGATTAGCCGGCAGGACTGCCAGCATGGCAGCAGCCAGAGCTTCACAACAGCTCTTTAGATACGGAGACTGCATCCAGGTTTTAGACAGTCTGTGAGGACGTCACAGAGACTACGTCCAGGTTTTAGACAGTCTGTGAGGACGTCACAGAGACTACGTCCAGGTTTTAGACAGTCTGTGAGGACGTCACAGAGACTACGTCCAGGTTTTAGACAGTCTGCGGGGACGTCACAGAGACTACGTCCAGGTTTTAGACAGTCTGTGATAGTCACAGAGACTACGTCCAGGTTTTAGACAGTCTGTGAGGACGTCACAGAGACTACGTCCAGGTTTTTGACAGTCTGTGCTTGAACATAAACATGTTGTTTTTGCTGAAACTTGCTGAAATGACTGATGTTGTCATTCGTTATTGTGGAAGTGCTGCAAATGAAAAAGGAACAAATAGAAAATAGAAAACTGAAAGCAAACATATTATCAGAGTAGTGAAACTGTGATCTGACCATTCATGTTATTTATAACACTTCTGCTCTTTGTGCTCAGACATGTCAACATAAGGTCCGTTTTTGAGTTTCCTTCTTAGTCGAGCTACGTTCTGTTTCCCACACACCAAACTCACTTGTCTTCCTCAGAATAAGCTCTGTGATATTTCTGTCCATCAGTGATTTGCATCGTGTGTTCGGATGGGTTAATGATTTGACTACAGGTCGCGTCAGAGGAAATAAAATTGCAAGTGCACATGGGTGGAGGAGTTTGTGATAAACCTTTTGAGTGTGTCTGCCTCCCACTCGCCTGATCAGTTTCCAAATCTTCCTCTTACACAACGTTAAAATTATGAACGTTTGCCTCCCTGGTAACCGGTATCGAAGCACTAATTGCAATACAGTGACATCATTTAGATCTCACCGACATCTCCTGCAGGGTTGCACAACAACCGCTGTATGACAAATACATTAGTCAACATTTTCAGCGCGGTGTCGACGCGGTGTGATTGGTAGTCGTCCTTCGTGTTACGTAAACTTCCCTCCATGCCGACTCAACGTTAATTACGAGGTCAAAGAATTTTCCGGTTGCTTCGAACAGATTTGGGATGTGATGTGCTGATATGAAGCAGTGCTTATGTCTGTGTTTTTCAGCGTGAGCTGCCTCTGATCTTTTCTCTGCTCGACCATCTGTCTCTCTCTTTTCTTATTCATTCTCTCCACTTGACACGAGTGATCTCTCTCTTCCCTCTTCAGCTTCCTGTAGAGAAGTAACAAGTGTCCTTGCTCTCTGTTTCCTGTCCTTCTGCCTCTTTTCTCCTCACTTCTTACATTTCTATTGCAGTGGGTGTAAATAATACATTTTTACTAGAGAGTCTGTCTGTGTTGGTCGGGTCTTACTCCGTCTCACACCGTTTCTCCACCTGAGGATGCCTACAGTGGCGTCTGACCTGTATTTTTCCAGTGAGAGTTTACAGAGTACGCATGCTCGTTCGCCCACACGACATGTAATAAATTATGTGTAATGAACCCATCACATGCGAGTGATTCAGTGATGATTGATGCCGTGCAGGAGCTCACCTGTGTAGGGTTTGGCTGAGGTGGTAGCTGGACAGAGAGAGCATTCACACGTTCACATGTGGCTTGATTGTGTTGTTAACATGCAGTACATACATTCACACAAAGCACAGCAAACACACACAGCTAAGCTCCGTTCACTCAGGATGTCTGCGTTTTAACTGGGTCAGAGCCTGCAACAGAGATCTTTATTCTGTTTGATTTAAAGTAATATGTGACAAACTATGTCACATCCGTCATGCTCGGTGTGCAGGGTGTTGGTGTAAAGTTTTACATCTGAGAAAGACAGTCCATGGGCATGAATGTTGCTCAAAGCACAGATTCTTGTTCAGTTTACAGTTCTGTTCTGCATCTGGACTTTAATCATCTTAATATTGATTTGAACGCATCCTAAGTTGGTATTAGTTTGTGGTACAATAACACTACAGTATAAAACATGTTGTGTAATGTTAGAGACCGAAAGGCTTCGGACTCTTTTATCACCTGATAAAAACAGCTGATAAATCACCTGTAACAGCTTATTGGGTCCAAGCAAACATTAAGGGTGATATGAAGTTCATGCCAGGCCGAGTTTGACGTCCTCGGTTGAAAGCCGCCGGCAGGTTGGACACTGTTTGGCATGTTAGCTGAAACAGGAAACACTCTGCAGGCTCGTGTTCTGGCAGTTACAGCCCCGGGCATGGACAAAGAGAGGCACACTATAACCTTCTTCACCTGACCATCACTGCTTTAATATTCTCATCAGAGTGACACGCTTCTTCTTCGCTCTCACTGCAGGACATTCCTGTTCATAAGCGTCTGAATCAACAGCTGTCAGAGAGGCTGATGTTGAACTTGGCAGCCTGAATGACGCCGCGTGCTTCTGTTCTCCTGAAAATGTTTTTTGACTGACAGCTGAAGATGTTTCTTTCTGTAGCTGAACACGAGTGAGTCTCTGACCCTCACTCTCTCCTTTTCTCTTCTTAGCTTCCTCCGTCAGCGTCCTCTTCGCTCTCTTCTCCTCTGCCATTATGTCCATAGAGGCTGCTGAGCCCGGTTACATTGCCCGCTCACGTGCCTCCTGTTCTGGCACGACACCGGCTCTGCTCCCCGCCCCAGGCCTGCAAACTGACGCCTCTTCTCGCTGGAGCTCGGTCTGACAAACACAGAGACGCAGAGAGGCTGCTCTTCTTCCTCTGCCACGATCCGTTTCTCTACATTCCCCCCTTTTCACTTCATCCCTCACTCTTCTGCTCAGCCTTCAGTCCTTTTTACTGCTGACTCCAACACTAAATCAAAGCTTCATCAGCGTGGATCGATGATGTCAGTTCCTGTCCCTCCCCACGCTGCATGTCTGCTCTGTCTTTTGCACAACACTTGTTTTTCACTTGGTTGTACAGCAACAAGATGGTTACTGTCCAGCTAGTTATACAACAAACAGACAACAGGAACAATTCCTTTGAAATCCCCGTGAGCTGTATAAATACTTTAATCTAGTTCTGCTCAAACGACAAGCCACAAAAATGTCCCTCAAATATTCTTGGAGGGCGGTCCTCAGTACGGATCTGTGATTCTTATAAGACTGCTGCATGTCAAGAAAAAGGCTTAAAGCAACATGGAAGTCTGTTCTTGTGATTTAGTTTCAGAGTGTAATCCCACTGATTAGCTGTACTCGAGTATTTGTTCTGATTACATTAATTATGATCAAAAACTAGCGACAAAGTCAGTCCCAGATTTACTCTTGTCCGGCGGCTTCTTGCTCGCTCACTCTCTCCTTTTCTCTTCTTAGCTTCCTCCGTCAGCGTCCTCTTCGCTCTCTTCTCCTCTGCCATTATGTCCATAGAGGCTGCTGAGCTTTTGCTAATGGCCAGTGTGAAACATGAGCTAACTTTAACTTGGAAATGGAGTCCGCTAACATCAACAAACAACACAGAGTCCAAAGTCAAAGCTAACATTACTGCAAAACATGTCAAATATTAGTTTTATTGGGCTTTTAGCTGCTTAACGTTAGCTTGCGCTTGATATAAATTGTCTGGTTGCAGGTTACTTTGTCAGCTGGCGTTGTGTGGCTGGTCACTTGTCAACCTCAGCTTGATGCCCACTTACCTTATTGCTATGTTTTTTGTAGCTTTGTAGATCCATGATATTAACTTCTGTATTGCCAGAGCTCCGGTTCTGACATGACACTGGCCCCCCGTCCCCGTCAGCATTCCTGTAAACCTCTTCTTCTTCTTCTTCTTCTTCTTCTTCTTCTTCTTCCCAGTGGTCCAAAACTCCTGTGGTACAAACGCTAACACTCCCCCGGTGCTCTGAGCTCACAGTCTGGGCAGCCCGGCTAACAAACTGAGCTAACAGCAGCTACGGTTGGCAGCAGTTTATGTTGATCTAATGTCGTGACATACTGACTTTCTTTTATATGAAAAACCTGCTTGTCTTCTTCTTCTTCTTCTTTTCTCTTCCTCAAAATGAACACAACAGGTGTCAAACTTGTGTTAGCTTGTTCAGTTGTTTCAGTTGTTGTGGTGTAGTACAGAAGGTGGTGGTGGTGGTGGTGGTGGTGGTGGTGGGTTACTTTCATGCCTCACACAGGGACCGGCCTGAGAAATGCTAAAGAGACCTTTATTCTCTGTGACTCAGCTCCAGACCCCGTGTTGCCTCTTTGTAACAGCACAGAGCCTCAGTCAGTTTAGTTTCATGAACGTTGGCCTGTGTGTGTGTGTGTGTGTGTGTGTCGGGTATGGATGTAAACAAATACGAATACATTATTCTAATATGTACAGATAATCCACAGTTATTTGAATACATAATTTGCAGAGCATCGTATGCATGCAAAATGGCCGTGAGAGCTTTTTATGATTTGCTTTTATATTTCTGTGTATTGAATACACACCAAAGCAGCTTTGTTGGTGTTCATTAGTTTTATGGGCCTGCATGTGCAGTCTTCCTTTTTTAATTGAAGCAATAAGATCCGATGAGCTCGTTTATTTATTTTCTTTCTCATTTTTATTTTACATTCCACAGACCTCCTAATTATATAAACAACTTCTGGTTTTTGTAGAAAAATCATGAAGTACGCAGCTTTGACTTGTAGTTTCTTGTTTGTTCCTCGTGCCTTTTTTATTTTCTTCTCTCTCTTCCCACCTCCATCCGTGTTTACTCCTCCACCTTTCTGTTACTCACTACCCGACATATTACTCTGATTACCTCTTCACCTGCTCCTTCGGTCATGCTGAGATAAGTCCTCGTTCTTCGTTGCTTTAGTCCAGATTTGAGCCGTTGGAGAGTGAAACTGGACAGAGCAGGACCTTTTGACCTTTGACCTTTGACCATTCACCTCTTCAGACCCCCTCTGTGTTCCCACACTGAAGGAATTTACTAAGTGGGAAATGTGTCACTCACAACACCTGATTTATGAACAGCTCTCCTAAATCTAAACAAGTAGAGCTGCTATGGCACGAACCCTCTCATGTACACCGGATTATCTACAGTGTTATTGTTATTTAAAATCTCCTTCCTCTCTCTCTTTGCCTTTCTTCCCATCATCTTCCAGGGTGGTGAGGAGGAGCCGGTTTGTCCGGGCATCATGTGCACGCGGGCCTATCCTGACCCCGTCCCCGAGTGCCAGCTGTTCCCGGGAGAGGTGGAAGAGCCAGAGGAAGAGGTGGCAGACGACGGCAGGGAGAGGGAATCAGACAGAGACAGCGCT